>LR738714.1:456389549-456500496 GCA_902687465.1 Secale cereale
GGCAGCGACGGCGGCGGCGGCGAAAACCGGTGGCCGCGGCTAGGGTTTCGGGCGGGCTGCGGGGCGAGGCGAGGCTTTGGGCTGGCGTGGCTGCGGCTTATAAAGCCCAGTCTCCCGACCCTGTACGAGACTAGGTCGGTTTCCTTTTTTTTCCTAAAAGAGTCCCGGCGCAGAAAAACTAACGAAAGAAATACCAAACGGACTCCAAAATTCCCGAAATAAATTTTCTCCGTCCTCTAATAATATTAGGACAAAGTGAACATTTTTCCCGGACCTACATGCAATTTCGAAAAACGCGTATTTTTCCTATGCAAATAAATCCGAAAATAAATCCAGAAAAATACCAAAAGTGATTTTAATATTTTTCCTCCAATATTTCTGTTATTTTAGAGAAGTCATATTATCTCCGCTCATATTTGGTATTTAGAAATATTTTTAGGAGAGAAAAATAATTAGAATCATACTGTCCTCGTACCGGTATTCGAGTGAACTCAAATACGAAACGGGAAAATCCCAACTCTCTCCGTAGGTCCTTGAGTTGCTTAGAATTTCTAGGAACTCCACGAACAAAAATGCAAAAATATGCAAATGCAAATATGATCTATGTATAACATTCCAAATTGAAAATTTGGGATGTTACAAACCTACCCCCCTTAGAATGAATCTCGCCCTCGAGATTCGACTTGGCTAGAGAATAGGTGTGGGTGGTCCTTGCGTAGATGATCTTCTTGTTCCCAGGTGGCTTCTTCCTCGGTGTGGTGACTCCACTGAACTTTGCAAAACTTGATAACCTTACTGCGAGTAACTCTGCTCGAAAATTCGAGAATCTTAACAGGCTTCTCCTCGTAGGTCAGATCATTGTCCAACTGAATTGCTTCCAGGGGTACTGTGTCTCTAAGCGGTATATCGGCCATCTCCGCATGACACTTCTTAAGCCGTGAAACGTGAAACACGTCGTGCACTCCTGACAATCCTTGGGGCAATTCCAACTTATAGGCAACCTCTCTCATGCGTTCCAAAACACGGTAAGGTCCCACAAATCTCGGGGCTAACTTCCCTTTAACTCCGAAACGTTTAACTCCTCGCAGAGGCGATACTCTCAAGTATGCTCTATCTCCGATCTTATAGGTTATCTCCTTCCGCTTCGAGTCTGCATAACTCTTCTGCCTGGACTGAGCTACCTTCAGTCTATCTCGAACCAACTTAACCTTCTCTTCAGACTCTTTGATTAAGTCTGGTCCAAACAACTGTCGGTCTCCAACTTTAGCCCACGACAACGGTGTTCGGCATCTCCTCCCATACAATGCCTCGAACGGTGCCATCTTCAAACTGGCTTGGTAACTGTTGTTGTATGAGAACTCCGCGTAGGGCAAGTTGTCATCCCAACTAGATCCGTAATCTAATGCACATGCTCTTAGCATATCCTCCAAAATCTGATTTACTCTCTCCGTCTGTCCATCTGTCTGCGGATGAAACGCTATGCTAAACTCCAGCCTGGTACCCAAAGTTTCATGTAACTGATTCCAAAACTTTGAGGTAAACTGGGTTCCTCTATCTGATACGATGCTCTTCGGAACTCCATGCAGACATACAATTCTGTTCATGTATATATTTGCCAGCTTTGCACTGGTATATGTGGTTTTCACAGGGATAAAGTGGGCTACCTTCGTCAATCGGTCTACTACTACCCAGATTGAATCATATCCTGCTTTGGTCCTGGGCAATCCGGTGATAAAATCCATGCCAAGCTTCTCCCACTTCCATTCGGGTATTGGCATAGGTTGTAACAATCCGGCTGGCTTCTGATGTTCTGCCTTCACTCTCTGGCATACATCACAAACTGCTACATACTCCGCAATATCCTTCTTCATACCGGTCCACCAGAAAATATCCTTCAAATCCAAATACATCTTAGTATTTCCTGGGTGAATCGAGTATGGTGAATCATGGGCCTCTTGTAAAATCAACTTCCTGATCTCCGGGTCATTAGGCACATAGATTCGATCCTCAAACCATAAGGTGTCGTGTTCATCCTCACGAAAACCTTTAGATTTTCCTTCGCTCATCCTCTCCTTTATAGCGACAACCTCCTTGTCAGCTTTCTGAGCTTCTCTAATTTTATCCATCAGAGTAGACTGGATTTCTAATGTTGCTACATAGCCTCTCGGAACTATCTCCATACGTAGTTCTCGTAGGTTCTCGGCTAACTCCTTTGGAAATCCTTCCATCATTAGGGTATTGACATGGCTCTTACGGCTTAGCGCATCGGCTACTACGTTAGCCTTTCCTGGATGATAATGCAATCTCATGTCATAATCCTTAATGAGTTCCAGCCATCTCCTTTGCCTAAGATTCAACTCCTTCTGAGTGAATATATACTTCAAACTCTTGTGATCCGTATATACTTCACAATGGTTTCCAATGAGAAAATGTCTCCACGTCTTCAATGCATGCACTACGGCTGCTAACTCCAAATCGTGGGTGGCATAGTTCATCTCATGAGGTTTCAGTTGTCGTGAAGCATACGAAACAACTCTTCCTTCCTGCATAAGAACTGCTCCAAGTCCTCGACGTGAAGCGTCGCAGTACACCTCATAATCCTTATGTTGATCTGGCAAAATCAACACAGGGGATGAGACCAACCTTTTCTTTAATTCCTGGAAACTGGCCTCACATTCTTCTGTCCAACTGAACTTGGTGTCCTTCTTCAACAACTCCGTCATTGGCTTTGCAATCTTCGAGAAATTCTCGATAAATCTCCGGTAGTATCCTACAAGTCCACGAAAACTCCGGATCTCTCCAACTGTTGTTGGTGCTTCCCAATGGGTCACAGTGTCCACCTTAGTGGGATCTACTGCTATTCCTTCTCCGGATATAACGTGTCCGAGAAATCCGACTTCCTTCAACCAAAACTCACATTTGCTAAACTTGGCATATAACTGATGTTCTCTAAGCTTCTCCAATACCAAACGCAAATGCTATGCATGCCCCTCTTCATCCTTTGAGAAGATCAAAATATCATCTATGAACACTACGACAAACTTATCCAAATACTCCATAAACACTTTGTTCATCAGGTTCATAAAGTATGCCGGTGCGTTTGTCAGACCAAACGACATAACAGTATACTCGTACAACCCATACCTAGTGTTAAAGGCCATCTTAGGTATACCTTGTTCTCGGATCTTCAATTGATGGTACCCTGATCACAGATCGATCTTGGAAAATATCTTAGCTCCTTGCAATCTGTCGAACAGATCATTGATCATCGGCAATGGGTACTTATTCTTGATCGTTACTTCATTCAATCCTCGGTAATCAACAACCATCCTTAACGATCCATCCTTCTTCTCTACTAGAAGTACTGGCGAACCCCAAGGCGAAGAACTTGGGCGTATAAATCCTTTATCCAGTAACTCCTTAATCTGTTTCTTTATTTCCTCCAAATCCTTTGCGGGCATCCTATATGGCCTCTTAGAAATTGGCTTGGTGCCTGGCAAAAGTTCAATCAAAAACTCTATATCTCTATCCGGTGGCATGCCAGGTAACTCCTCTGGAAACACATCGGGATAATCCTTCACTACTGGCACTTCCTCCTGAACAACTCCCGTGAGAGAATGTACTTGAGTCCTTGTAGGCGAATGCCTAGATACATACTTAATCCTTTTTCCCTCCGGGGTGGTGAGCAAAATAGACTTACTGGCACAGTCAATGTTACCTCCATACTTCGATAACCAATCCATACCTAATATTACATCCATTCCTTGAGATTCCAATACTATTAGGTCAGAGGGGAAAGTATGGCGTCGTATGATCAATGGCGTCTGAAAACATCCTTGGTGTGCCATATAATCTGCACCAGGGGAACTTACTAACATGGGGGTCTTAAGAACTCGGGTGGACATCCTATGTTTATTTACGAATCCCCTTGAAATATATGAATGCGATGCACCAGTATCGAAAAGAACTATTGCGGTAAATGTCTTAACCAAAAACTTACCGACAACAACGTCTGGTTGCTCTTCTACCTCCTCCATGGTCACGTGGTTCACTTGTCCTTTGTTGAACGAATTGGGCTGCTTCCCGGCGCTTCCATTGCCGTTCCCATTCTTAACTTCTGGGCATTCATTGGCATAATGTCCAGTCTTCCCACACTTGTAACAAGTGACATGGCTAAAATCCCTCTTGGTGGGTGTGGACTATGTAGGGCGGTTCTGGTTTCCATTAGCTCCATTCCCATTCCCATTGCCATTGCCATTCTTGGTGCCATTGTGGTTGTGTGAGCTACTACTTTCCTTGCCCGTACTTCCTCTTGCGACTCTCAATCTGTTGATGCTTCATTTCAATCATCAGGGCGCGGTCAACCAACTCCTGGTAGTTATTGAAAGTTGCCACCATCAACTGTACACTCATCTCATCATTCAGCCCTTCCATGAATCTCTCCTGCTTCTTGGCATCTGTGGCCACATCATCTGGGGCATAATGTGACAGGGTACTAAACTCATCCACGTATTGGGCCACAGTACGATTCCCTTGGCGCAAATTGTGAAACTCCTGCTTCTTCATACTCATGGCTTCAGTTGAGACATGGGCGGTACGAAAAGCTTGCTGAAACTGTTCCCAAGTCACATTGGCTACGGGGTAAGTGGCTGTGTAATTCACCCACCATGCTGCGGCTGGTCCAGACAACTGGTGTGCGGCAAATCGCACCTTCTCAGCCTCCGAGCAATTGGCGGTGGTCAAATCCCTTCCAATCTTGCGTAGCCAGTCACCAGCCACAATTGGTTCGATGCTGCTAGCAAACACGGGTGGTTGCAACCTTAAGAAACGTGTCAGGTTGTCCATGGGTGGTGGTGGTGGTGGTGGAGGGTTGTTGTTGTTCTGGTTGTTCTGAGTGTTCTGGACAAGAAGTTGCATCAGGGTGTTCTGCTGCTGGATCAACTGGGTGAACTCAGGGGGAAACTTGAATTCACGTCTTGGAGGCATCTGATGGGTGTAGAGGGAAGAGATTAGAATAGAAAAGAGGTCTAAGGGAAAATCACTACCCATATGCACATGAGACAAACACACAATCATATCACACCAATCAATTTCAAACAAGGTCTTAGAAATCTAACGATTCATTACAAAGGTGCTCTAAATCTAATATATGGAGGTAAACTACTAGTCACAGGGTGGTCATCTAAAAATATTGCTCGGCAGAGGATTCCATAATATCTGCTCCAGCTTCATCTTCATAGTCTTCATCCTTGCTATCCTCAGCTTCCGAATCCGTGTCATCTATGATGATATAGTATTCCGGTGGAATCTCTTTGGGTTCTTCTTCCTCGTCTTCTTCTCCCATGAGTATTCCTAACTTCCGGGGTCAAATCATCATTCTTCTCCACAAGTATCTTCATCTCCTCCTCATATCCGTCGCGTGTAGACTTGAGTTCTTCTTCTAGCTCCAAATTCCTATTTAGGGCCTTCTTCAAATCTATCATCCCAGCACACATCTGGTGCTCCTGACGATGAATGTGGTGGTTCAACTCCTGGATGAATGCTGCAATGGACCTACCCTTCCGAGTGCTGATCATATCCCAATTCTCATCTCGGCGTCCACAAATCTGGTAGATGGTGTCCTTTAGCTCCTGCTTGTAGACTACTCCAATCCTTCCCATAGCAATGTGGGCTGCCATACTCCTTCCTAGGCTCCATGTAGGTGCATTAAAGGAAAATGCTATGAGTGAGGTGACGGTTGCGAACGTTCTTCCTGGAACTTGAGCTTGAAACAACCAATGCTCCTCCTCAGGTAGAGTGGCATTGTAAGTTCCGGTGAAACTTGGTAATCCAATGTTTAGATATCTGGTGACTTCCTTCAGGTGTCGTCCAAATGGTGTATCATCATCCGGTTGCATGAACTTGTGCTTTGCTTCCACCATCCTAAAGAGTAGAAAAGATGAGGAGTCAGAAAAGAGAAGAGTGAATAGTGCTCTAGGGCTTGTCTTAGTGGTCGTGTCCTACAGTCAGCGTGTGCTCTGATACCATCTTGTAGCGACTAGACCTCAAACAGTCTGATCTCAGTGCAGAAGTGTCATCCCTGGATCAGTAATGCTGACACGCATAGTACTTGAAGGATTTATAACAGAGTAGCAATCACACACTTATTACATCGATAGTCCAACAATGAATTTATTACAATAAATATGGCTGAAGGCCATCTAATATGATAACAGCGGAAGGCTTGGAAGATAAGTGAGTCCATCAACTCCAGCGGCATCACTGAGTATAGAACCACGACCTAAAAGGGGCATCTTACTCGTCGTCTGAAAAGTCTGCAACATGAAACGTTGCAGCCCGAAAAACGGGTCAGCACATGGAATATGCTGGCAAGGTAACACAAGAGATGCAATGAAAGTAAAGCTATACTATATGCAATATGGCTGGTGGAAAGCTCTATGGTTAAGTTTTTGCGCAAAGCCAATTTTTCCCTACTTCAAAGGAATGCATTTTAATTAACTATCATGGTAGTTGAAACATCGTTGAGAAGATAGACATCCTCTCAACCCCAATTAAAGTTCATCATTAAACCCAACAAAATTAATTAAAGTAACATGTTGAGATGCACATGATAATCCAAGTACTAGATACTCAAGACGTCCATAACCGGGGACACGGCTAATCATGATCAGTTTGTGCACTTTTCCCCACAAGACTCGATCGCCTCCGTTTGGTTTCTCGCACTTCATGGTGTTTGAGAAACGGATGACCGAGACACAGTCTTTCTGAAGAGGTCCCCTTAACCAGATAGATAGGTCGGTACACCTACAAAACCCAACTACATCTACTAGCCCATCATGGAAAGGTTTCCCACAACTTACTCAACTATGCCAGAGCCCATATTGAAATGTGGCTGCACACGGAAGTTTCTAGTATGAAAAATCTCATGATCCCTTTGAGCCTGGGTGGCGGTCCAAAAGAAAAACAGGCAATCCTGGAATACCCAGATGCCTCAATCCACCCAGATGTGTATTAATGTTGCCACCTTAAGTTGAACCATTAATTAACAACTCACATCTGTCATGGATTTCACTCACCCAATCCACGTCTACGAGCATAGTATGTCCTAACAGCAAACGTAGAAGTAACTCCCAATGGTTTGAATGTAATGCAGGTAATAGGTACTACCTCAACTACTTCCCAATCCCACAAGTTAATTGATCCTACTCATGCAATGTGTCAGGGTTTGACTAATGCAATGAAAACTGGGTAATTGGAAAGTATGATCAAAGTGTTACTTGCCTTGCTGATGATCCGCAAAACCTAGAGACTCAAAGTAGCAAGCGGCGCACTCCGGGTACTCTATCGCAATCAAACAAGCATACAATAAGTACTTAACTAATGCACGTGTAAAACTCAAATAAGAGATCTAACCAGAAAGTTCAACTTAAGAACTCCGGTTTGCAAAAAGAATCAACTCGAAAGAAGCAACGAAACTCAAACTGCAAAAGGAACAAGCTCTGGTTTACTAGTTGGCCTAAATTCAAATTTTATAGTAGCCAAAACTTTGTTCAAGTTGGTTAAACGTAAAGAGGGCTTCGAGACGAAGATCTGGGATTTTGAATCACCTGATTCCGACTCTCGAGCGAAAAGAAAAACGAAAAACAAGATCAGGGCAGAAATCGCGATCGGAATAATCGCGGATAAATACCCCGAAAAAGAAAAATGATGAACAGGCTAACGAACGAACGTTCGCTGTCTGCGGTTAACTAACGAAAACTGTTCGTTAAAACGAACGTACGGACGAACGTCCGCTATTTAACTAAACCAGCGGAAAATAAAAAAAACCGAACTGATCTATTCTAAAAAAATAGATCTAGGGTTTCCTAAACAAACCGATCGGTTAACCAAAAAAAAACTACCTCAACTCCGGTGGACTCCGGTGGACTCCGGCGTGCGGGGCGGCGGCGCGCGGGGCGGCGGCGGCGGTGTCGCGGCAGGGCGGCGGGGCGGCAGCGGCGCGGCGGCGGCGGCGGCGGCGAAAACCGGCGGCGGCGGCTAGGGTTTCGGGCGGGCTGCGGGGCGAGGCGAGGCTTTGCGCCGGCGGGGCTGCGGCTTATAAAGCCGAGTCTCCCGACCCTGTACGAGACTAGGTCGGTTTCCTTTTTTTTTTCCTAAAAGAGTCCCGGCGCAGAAAAACTAACGAAAGAAATACCAAACGGGCTCCAAAATTCCCGAAATAAATTTTCACCGTCCTCTAATAATATTTAGGACAAAGTGAACATTTTTCTCGGACCTAAATGCAATTTTTAAAAACGCGTATTTTTCCTATGCAAATAAATCTGAAAATAAATCCAGAAAAATACAAAAAGTGATTTTAATATTTTTCCTGCAATATTTCTGTTATTTTGGAGAAGTCATATTATCTCTGCTCATATTTGGTATTTAGAAATATATTTAGGAGAGAAAAATAATTAGAATCACACTGTCCTCGTACCGGTATTCGAGTGAACTCAAATACGAAACGGTAAAATTCCCAACTCTCTCCGTAGGTCCTTGAGTTGCTTAGAATTTCTAGGAACTCCACAAACAAAAATGCAAAAATATGCAAATGCAAATATGATCTATGTATAACATTCCAAATTGAAAATTTGGGATGTTACAAAATGGTAGGTCAGGGGAGCTGCGAGGGGCCCACAAGGGTGGGGGCGCGCCCTGCATCCTTGTTGCCGCCTCGCGGCTCTTCTAACTTGGACTCCAAGTTCCCTGGTTGTCTTCTGGTCCAAGAAAATCATTGTAAAGTTTCATTCCGTTTAGACTCCGTTTGGTATTCCTTTTCTGCGAAACTCAAAAACAAAGAAAAACAGAAACTAACACTTGGCTCTAGGTTAATATGTTAGTCCCAAAAATAATATAAAATATCATATTAATGCATATAAAACATCCAAAACAGGTAATATAATAGCAAGGAACAATAAAAAATTATAGATATGTTTTAGATGTATCAAGCATCCCCAAGCTTAATTCCTGCTCGTCCCGAGTAGGTAAATGATAAAAAAGAATTTTTGATGTGGAATGCTACCTAACATATTTATCAATGCAATCTTATTTATTGTGGCACGAATGTTTAGATCCATAGGATTCAAAACAAAAGTTAATATTGACATAACAACAATAATACTTCAAGCATACTAGAAAGCAAATCATTAAGCTTCAAAAATAACATGGCTAAAGAAAGTTATCCCTACAAAATCATATAGTCTTTTTATGCTCCCTCTTCTCAACTAAAAGTATAAATCATGCCCACCCCGGTGTCAGCCAAGCAATTGTTTCATACTTTTTAACGCGCTTCAGCTTTTTCAACTTTTCACGCAATACATGAGCATGAGCCATGGACATAGCACTATGGGTGGAATAGAAGGTGGTAATAGACAAAAGGAGGGAGAAAGTCTCACATCAACTAGGAAAATCAATGGACTATGGAGATGTCCATCAATCGATATCAATGTGAGTGAGTAGGGATTGCCATGTAACAGATGCACTAGAGCTATAAGTGTATGCAAGCTCAAAAGAAAACTAGTGGGCGTGCATCAACTTGCTTGCTCATGAAGACCTAGGGCATTTGAGGAAGCCCATCGTTGGAATATAAAAGCCAAGTTCTATAACAAAAATTCCCACTAGTAATATATGAAGGTGACAAAATAGGAGACTCTCTATAATGAAGAACATGGTGCTACTTTGAAGCACAAGTCTGGAAAAGGATAGTAGCATTGTCCCTTCTCTCTTTTTCTCTAATTTCTTTCCTTTTCTTTCTTTTTTTTCTTTTGGGCTCTTTGGGCTATTTTTTTGTGGGCTTCTTTGGCCTCTTTTATTTTATTTGGGCTTCGTTGGCCTCTTTTATTTATAATCTCACATGGGACAATGCTCTAATAATGATAATCATCACACTTTTATTTACTTACAACTCGATACTGGAACAAAAATATGACTCTATATGAATGCCTCCGGCGATGTACCAGGATGTGCAATGATCTAGCGTAGCAATGACATCAAAAAATGGACAAGACATGAAAACATCATGCTAGCTATCTTACGATCGTGCAAAGAAATATGACAATATTGGTGTGTGTCATAATAAACGGAACGGTGGAGTTACATGGCAATATATCTCAGAATGGCTATGAAAATGCCATAATAGGTAGGTATGGTGGCTATTTTGAGGAAGAGTATAAGGTGGTTTGATGCACCGGCGAGAGTTGCGCTGTACTAGAGTGGCTAGCAAGGTGGAAGGGTGAGAGTGCATATAATCCATGGACTCAACATTAGTCATAAATAACTCACATACTTATTGCAAAAAAATTATTAGACCTCGAAGCAAAGTACTACTATGCATGCTCCCAGGGGAGAGGTTGGTAGGAGTTAACCATCGCGCGCTCCCGACCTCCATGCAAAGATAAACAATGAAGACACAATGCGCTTCAATTTGGTTACATAGTTAAGAGACCATACATGCATGCTACGGGAATCACAAACCTTAACACAATTATTTCTTCAACTCCACAATTTACTACTAGCATGACTCTAATATCACCATCTTCACATCTCAAAACAATCATAAGTAATCAAACTTCACATAGTATTTGATCCTCTATATAAGAAAGTTTTTATTATATCTCCCTTGGATGCCTATCATATTCGGACTAAATTCATAACCTAAACAAATTACCATGCTGTTTAGAGACTCTCAAAATAATATAAGTGAAGCAAGAGAGTTCAACAATTTCTATAAAATAAGGCCACCGCCGTGCTCTAAAAATATATAAGTGAAGCACTAGGGCAAAATTGCCTAGCTCAAAAGATATAAGTGAAGCACATAGAGTATTCTAATAAATCATGATTCAAGCATGTCCCTCTCAAAAGGTGTGTACAACAAGGATGATTGTGGAAAACTAAAAAGCAAAGACTCAGATCATACAAAACACTCCAAGCAAAACACATATCATGTGGTGAATAAAACTATAGCCTCAAGTAAAGTTACCTATAGACGAAGACGAAAGAGGGGATGCCTTCCGGGGCATCCCCAAGGTTAGGCTCTTGGCTGTCCTTGTATATTACCTTGGGGTGCCTTGGGAATCCCCAAGCTTAGGCTCTTGCCACTCCTTATTCCATAGTCCATCAAATCCTTGCCCAAAACCTGAAAACTTCACAACACAAAACTCAACAGAAATCTCGTGAGATCCGTTAGTAAAACAAATTCAATCCCTACTTGTAGGTAATGTTGTGAACTCATTCTTATTTTATATTGGTATAATATCTACTGTATTCCAACTTTTCCATGGTGCATACCCCCCGATATTAGTCATAGATTCATCAAAATAAGCAAACAACACAAAGAAAATAGAATCTGTCAAAAATAGAATAGTCTATAAAGATGCGAAATGATGTAAAACTTCTATAACTCTAAAAATTCTGAAACATTAGTACAATGTGGGCAATTTGTAGGTCAGAAACGTGTAAAACATCCAAGAATTTACCGCACTCCAGTAACCAGAAACAATTCTAATACTGGACGCAAAAGTTTCTGTTTTTCAGCAAAACCAATCTACTATCTTCAAAATCATCACAAAGGTCTTACTTGGCAAAAACACTAATAAAAACTTTAAAAACTTCTCTAACCAGAGGCTAGATGCAAAAATTAAAGAAAAAAAAGAACCAAAAAAGCAAGAACAAAAATAAGTTGGGTTGCCTCCCAACGAGCGCTATTGTTTAACGCCCTTAGCTAGGCATAAAGCATAGATCTAGGTATTGTCATCTTCTCCCTTTTGGTAGTAAGGAGATAATTTCTTATCCTGAGCATTTATCTTTCTACTTTGTGAAAGCACATGACCATTAATAGTAGAATAAAGATTAAGCACACTTTGAAAGTTTGCATCTAAACTAGCCTTCATCTCTTTGATTATTTCATTTTGATAAAAGCACATAAGAGTAGTGGACTCAACCTTTTCACCTTTGGTGTGCCCAAATATGGTTTTCATCTTTTCATAAGTATCAAAGGCATCTCCCCCCAAGAAAACCACTTTCACATATAGAATCCAAAATTTGTTTAAGAGAAAGAGGCAAACCCACATAAAAGCTTCTCAAGTATAACTTTCTATGATGTTGAGGCATATGACTAGTTGGAATCCTCAATATTCTTTCCCAAGCATCATTCAAAGATTCATCAAGCGAATAATGAAAAAAAAATCTGGAATCTTAAATTGTTTAAATTTTCCTTAATAACCTCGGAAGGCATTTCCTTAGCATCATTATTTATGAGCTTAGAAAGGACAGGCGGGCTATCCAAAGTATTACAACTCGAGAGAAAACCCTTAGATCTTTTAAAGTCGGTCATAGCTATAGAGAGACTGACTTAAACAAATAAGAAAACGGTGAGAGAAAAAGGCAAATCTTTTGTAAAATCGTTTTAGAAGTGGGGGAGAGGAAAACGAGAGGCAAATGGCAAATAATGTAATGCAAGATATGAGAGTTTTATGATGGGTACTTGGTATGTCTTGACTTGGCATAGATCTCCCCGGCCACGGCGCCAGAAATTCTTCCTGCTACTTCTTGAGCTTGCGTTGGTTTTCCCTTGAACAGGAAAGTGTGATGCAGCAAAATAGAGATAAGTATTTCCCTCAGTTTGAGAACCAAGGTATCAATCCAGTAGGAGATGAACGCACAAATCACCCATACCTGCACAAACAGTCAAACAACTTGCACCCAACATGATAAAGGGGTTGTCAATCCCTTCACGATCACTTGCAAAAGTGAGATCTGATAGAGATAGATAAACAAAAGATAAGATATTTTTGGGTTTTTTGGTTTATAGATTGGAAAGTAAAAGATTGCAAAATAGTAGATCGGAAACTAGTATGATTGAAAATAGACCTGGGGGCCATAGGTTTCACTAGAGGCTTCTCTCTTGAAGGCAAATAATATGGTGGGTGAACAAATTACTATCGAGCAATTGATAGAAAAGCGCAAAGTTATGACGATATCCAAGGCAATGATTATGAAATATAGGCATCACGTCCGTGTCAAGTAGACCGAAACGATTCTCCATCTACTACTATTACTCCACACATCAACTGAAACGATTCTGCATCTAGAGTATTAAATTCATGAAGAACAGATTAATGATATAAGTAAGATGACATGATATAGAGGAATTAACTCAAGCAATATGATGAAAACCCCATCTTTTTATCCTCGATGGCAACAATACATACGTGCCTCGCTACCCTACTTCGTCACTGGGTGAGGACACCGCAAGATTGAACCCAAAGCAAAGCACCACTCCCATTGCAAGAAGAACCAATCTAATTGGCCAAACCAAACCGATAGTTCGAAGAGAAATACTAAGATACCAAATCATGCATATAAAAATTCAGAGAAGACTCAAATAATAGTCATGGATAAGCTGATCATAAATCCACAATTCATCGGATTTCGACAAACACACCGCAAAATAAGATTACATTGGATAAATCTCCAAGAACATCGAGGAGAACATGGTATTAAGAATCAAAGAGAGAGAAGAAGCCATCTAGCTACTAGCTGGACTCGCAGGCCTGTGGTAAACTACTCACGCTTCATCGGAAGGGCAATGGTGTTGATGTAGAAGCCCTTTGTGGTCGAATCCCCCTCCGTCAGAGTACCGGAAAAGGCCTCAAGATGGTATCTGATACGTCTCCAACGTATCTATAATTTTTGATTGTTCCATGCTATTATATTGTCCTTCTAGGATGTTTTATGGGCTTTATTATACACTTTTATATGATTTTTTGGGACTAACCTATTAACGAGCCCAGTGCCAGTTTTTGTTTCTTTCCTTGTTTTTGAGTTTTACAGAAAAGGAATATCAAACGGAGTCCAATTGACGTGCCAATTTTTGATGATTATTTCTGGACCAAAAGAAGCCCCCGAAGTAACAGAGTGGGGCCAGGAGAGCCACGGCCTGCCCACGAGGGAGGGAGGCGTGCCCTGGGCAGGTGGTGACGCCGCCCTATCTCATGGACGGCCCGGAGGGCCCCCTAACTTGTGCCATACGCCAAAAAATCCTATAAATACTGAAACCTTCGAAAATTAACCTAGATCGGGAGTTCTGCCACCGAAAGCCTCTATAGCCACCAAAAACCAATCAAGACCGCGTTCCGGCACCCTGCCGGAGGGGGGAATCCCTCTCCGGTGACTATGTTCATCATCTCGGCGCTCTCCATGATGAGGAGGGAGTAGTCCACCCTCGGGGCTGAGGGTATGTACCAGTAGCTATGAGTTTGATCTCTCTTTCGTGTTCTTGAGATGGCACGATCTTGATGTATCACGAGCTTTGCTATTATAGTTGGATTTTATGATTCTTCTCCCCCTCTACTCTCTTGTAATGGATTGAGTTTTCCCTTTGAAGTTATCTTATCGGATTGAGTCTTTAAGGATTGGAGAACACTTGATGTATGTCTTGCACGTGTTTATCTCTGGTGACAATGGGATATCATGTGATCCACTTGATGTATGTTTTGGTGATCAACTTGCGGGTTCCGTGACCTTGGGAATCTATGCATAGGGGTTGCCACACGTTTTCGTCTTGACTCTCCGGTGGAAACTTTGGGGCACTCTTTGAAGTTCTTTTATGTTGGTTGAATAGATGAATCTGAGATTGTGTGATGCATATCGTATAATCATGCCCATGGATACTTGAGGTGACAATGGATTATCTAGGTGACATTAGGGTTTTGGTTGAATTGTGTCTTAAGGTGTTATTCTAGTACGAACTCTATGATAGATTGAACGTTACTACGGACTCTTGAATAGATCGAAAAGAAAGAATAACTTTGAGGTGGTTTTGTACCCTACCATAATCTCTTCGTTTGTTCTCCGCTATTAGTGACTTTGGAGTGACTCTTTGTTGCATGTTGAGGGCTAGTAATACGACCCAATTATGTTATCCTTGTTGAGAGAACTTGCACTAGTGAAAGTATGAACCCTAGGCCTTGTTTCCAATCATTGCAACACCATTTATGCTCAGTTTTACCACTTGCTACCTTGCTGTTTTTATATTTTCAGTTTACAAAAACCTATATCTACCATCCATATTGCACTTGTATCACCATCTGTTCGCCGAACTAGTGCACCTATACAATTTACCATTGTATTGGGTGTGTTGGGGACACAAGAGACTCTTTGTTATTTTCTTGCAGGGTTGTTTGAGAGAGAACATCTTCATCCTATGCCTCTCACGGTTTGATAAACCTTAGGTCCTCCACTTGAGGGAAATTTGCTACTGTCCTACAAACCTCTGCACTTGGAGGCCCAACAACGTGTACAAGAAGAAGGTTGTGTAGTAGACATCAAGCTCTTTTCTAGCGCCGTTGCCGGGGAGGTTAGTGGTTGAAGGTATATCTTTAGATCTTGCAATCGAATCTTTTAGTTTCTTGTTTTATCACTAGTTTAGTTTATAAAAGAATATTACAAAAAAATGGAATTAAGGTTGCCTCATATGCTTCATCTTTTTAATATCTTTCGTGAAAATGATGGGAAGGAAAATTGTGCTCAAGTACTAGAAGAAGAATTACATAGAATGCTTGGCATAAAATATGTGCATGATGAGAATGATTGCAATTTTGTTAGTATGAATTCTTTGAATACCCATGATGCTAATGATATGCAAAGCCACAAGCTTGGGGATGCTATGTTTGATAACGATATGTTTAGTCCCCCACGTTTTGATGAGCAAATTTATTATGATGAAAGCATGCCACCTATTTATGATGATTATTGTGATGACACTTATGCTATTATTAATAATGATAACCATGAAACTTTTCATCATGATTTTAATTTTCAATTGGATTATGCTTCACATGATAGTTATTTTGTTGAGTTTGCTCCCACTACTATTGATGAGAATAAATTTGCTTATGTGGAGAGTAGTAAAATTTCTATGCAAGTAGATCATGAAAAGAATGCTTTATGTGCTGGTTATATTGTTGAATTCATTCATGATTCTACTGAAAATTATTATGAGAGAGGATCATATGCTTGTAGGAATGGCAATAATATCAAGTTTCCTCTCTATGTGCTTAAAATTTTGAAGTTATGCTCGTTTTCCTTTCCTATGCTAGTTGATTATCATTCCCATAAGTTGTTTGCTCACAAAATCCCTATGCATAGGAAGTGAGTTAGACTTAAATGTGCTATTCATATGCTTCATGATGCTCCCGTTATGTTTCAATTCTTATCTTTTATGTGAGCATCATCATGCCTAGCTAGGGACGTTAAACGATAGCGCTTGTTGGGAGGCAACCCAACTTTATTTTAGTTTCTTTGTTTTTGCTTCTGTTTAGGAATAAATATTGCATCTAGCTTCTGTTTAGATGTGGTTTTGTGTTTTAATTAGTGTTTGTACCAAGTAGAACCTGTGGGAAAACTTGTGTGAAGTTTATGTGATCATGCTCTAAAAAACAGAAACGTTAGCACTCACTAGAATGGTCATCAGATTTTACTGGAGCGTGCTATTTAGTTGATTCTTTTTGCAGATGATTAATAGACAAATTACTCATGTTTACCAATTTAGTTTGAAGTTTTTGGAGTTACAGAAGTATGCGAAACCTGCAGATTACTACAGACTGTTCTGTTTTTGACAGATTCTATTTTTCGTGTGTTGTTTGCTTATTTCAATGCATCTATGAGTAATATTGGGAAGTATGAACCATAGAGAAGTTGGAATATAGTAGATTTAACACGAATATAAACAAAGAATGAATTCATTGCAGTACCTTTGAGTAGTGGTTTGCTTTCTTATACTAACGGAGCTCACGAGATTTTTGTCTAAGTTTTGTGTTGTGAAGTTTTCAAGTTTTGAGTATTGTTTTGATGGACTATGGAACAAAGAGTGGAAAGAGCCTAAGCTTGGGGATGCCCAAGCCACCCCAAGGTAAAATTCAAGGACTACCAAAAGCCTAAGCTTGGGGATGCCCCGGGAAGGCATCCCCTCTTTCGTCTTCATCTATCGGTAACTATACTCGGAGCTATATTTTTATTCGCCACATGATATGTGTTTTGCTTGAAGCATCAATTTAGTTTAGTTTGTTTTGCTTGCTGCTTGAATAATATTCCAAGATATGAAGTTCTTAAATGTTAGAGAGTCTTCACATAGTTACATAATTATTCAACTACTCATTGATCTTCACTTATATCTTTCGGAGTAGTTTGTTATTGCTCTAGTGCTTCACTTATATCTTTTAGAGCACGGCGGTGGTTTTATGTTGAAGAAATAGATGAACTCTTATGCTTCACTTATATCCTTTTGAGAGTCGATTAAAACAGCATGGTAATGTGCTTTGGCTATAAAACTAGCCTTCACATGATAGGCATCCAAGATGAATGTAGTAAAAACTTTCATACTAAGTGCATTGAATATGATGAGAAGTTGGATGCTTGATAATTGTTTTGAGATATGAGGATAGTGATATTAGAGTCATGCTACTGGTGTTATTATGAAATTGATAAATTCTTGTGTTAAGGTTAGTGATTCCCGTAGCATGCACGTATGGTGAACGGCTATGTGACGAAGTTAGAGCATGAGGTATTTGTGAAGTGTCAACATTTGTGTGGAGGTCGGGGGCGCGTGATGGTTAACTCCTACCAACCTCCCCCCTAGGAGCATGCGTTGATTGCTTTGTTTTGATGACTCGTAAATTTTTGCAATAAGTATATGAGTTCTTATGACTAATGTTGAGTCCATGGATTATACGCACTCTCACCCTTCCACCATTGCTAGCCTCTCTTGTACCGCACAACTTTCGCCGGTACCATACACCCACAATATATCCTTCCTCAAAACAACCACCATATATCTTCCTCAAAGCATCCACCATACCTACCTATCATGGCATTTCCATAGCCATTCCGAGATATATTGCCATGCAACTTTCCACCGTTCCGTTCATATGACACGCTTCATATTGTCATATTGCCATGCATGATCATGTAGTTGACATCGTATTTGTGGAAAAGCCACCATGCATAATTTTTCATACATGTCACTCTTGATTCATTGCACATCCCGGTACACCGCCGGAGACATTCATATAGAGTCATACTTTGTTCTAGTATCGAGTTGTAAATCAATATAAGTGTGATGATCTTCATTATTAGAGCATTGCCCCGTGCGATGAAACAAAAAAAGATAAAGGCCAAATGGAAAAGGAGATGGCCCAAAAAATAAATAGAGAGAGGCCAAATCAATAAAGCCCCTCCACAAAAAAAGGGGGACAATTGCTACTATCTTTTTCCACACTTGTGCTTCAAAGTAGCACCATGTTCTTCATGATAAGAGTCTCATGTTTAGTCACTTTCATATACTAGTGGGAATTTTCATTATAGAACTTGGCTTGTATATTCCAACGATGGGCTTCCTCAAATGCCCTAGGTCTTCGTGAGCAAGCAAGTTGGATGCACACCCACTAGTTTCTTTTGTTGAGCTTTCATACATATTTAGCTCTAGTGCATCCGTTGCATGGCAATCCCTACTCACTCACATTGATATCTATTGATGGGCATCTCCGTAGCCCGTTGATACGCCTAGTCTATGTGAGACTATCTCCCTCCTTTTTGTCTTCTCCACAACCACCACTCTATTCCACATAATGCTATGTCCATGGCTCACGCTCATGTATTGCGTGAAAGTTGAAAGGTTTGAAAGAATAGAGTATAAAAACAAGTGCTTGGCTGAAATTGGGGTTGTGCATGATATGAATATTTTGTGTGATGAAGAGGGAGCATAGCCAGACTATATGATTTTGTAGGGATAACTTTCTTTAGCCACAGTATTTTGAGAAGACAAGATTGCTTTGTTAGTATGCTTGAAGTATTATTATTTCTTATGTCAATATAGAACTTTGTATTGAATATTTCAGATCTGAACATTCATGCCACAATTAAGAGAATTACATTGAAAAATTTGTTGGTTAGCATTCCAGATCAAAAATTCTGTTTTTATCATTTACCTACTCGAGGACGAGCAGGAATTAAGCTTGGGGATGCTTGATACGTCTCCAACGTATCTATAATTTTTGATTGTTCCATGCTATTTTATTATCCTTCTAGGATGTTTTATGGGCTTTATTATACACTTTTATGTGATTTTTGGGACTTACCTATTAACCTAGAGCCCAGTGCCAGTTTCTGTTTTTTCCTTGTTTTTGAGTTTTACAAAAAAGGAATATCAAACGGAGTCCAATTGATGTGCCAATTTTTGATGATTTTTTCTGGACCAAAAGAAGCCCCCGAAGTAAAAGAGTTGGGCCAGAAGAGCCACAGGCTGCCCACGAGGGTGGGGGGCGCGCCCTGGGCAGGTGGTGGCGCCACCCTATCTCGTGGACAGCCCGGAGGGCCCCCTGACTTGTGCCCTACGCCAAAAAATCCCATAAATACTAAAACCTTCGGAAATTAACCTAGATCGGGAGTTCCGCCGCCGAAAGTGTCTGTAGCCACCAAAAACCAATCTAGACCCCGTTCTGGCACCCTGCCGGAGGGGGGAATCCCTCTCCAGTGGCTATCTTCATCATCCCGGCGCTCTCCATGACGAGGAGGGAGTAGTCCACCCTCGGGGCTGAGGGTATGTACCAGTAGCTATGTGTTTGATCTCTCTCTCTCGTGTTCTTGAGATGGCACGATCTTGACGTATCGCGAGCTTTGCTATTATAGTTGGATTTTATGATGCTTCTCCCCCTCTACTCTCTTGTAATGGATTGAGTTTTCCCTTTGAAGTTATCTTATCGGATTGAGTCTTTAAGGATTTGAGAACACTTGATGTATGTCTTGCACGTGTTTATCTGTGGTGACAATGGGATATCATGTGATCCACTTGATGTATGTTTTGGTGATCAAATTGCGGGTTCCGTGACCTTGGGACTCTATGCATAGGGGTTGGCACACGTTTTCGTCTTGACTCTCCGGTAGAAACTTTGGGGTACTCTTTGAAGTTCTTTTATGTTGGTTGAATAGATGAATCTGAGATTGTGTGATGCATATCGTATAATCATGCCCACAGATACTTGAGGTGACAATGGAGTATCTAGGTGACATTAGGGTTTTGGTTGATTTGTGTCTTAGGGTGTTATTCTAGTACGAACTCTATGATAGATTGAACGTTACTACGGACTCTTGAATAGATCGATCAGAAAGAATAACTTTGAGGTGGTTTCTTACCCTACCATAATCTCTTCGTTTGTTCTCGGCTATTAGTGACTTTGGAGTGACTCTTTGTTGCATGTTGAGGGCTAGTAATATGATCCAATTATGTTATCCTTGTTGAGAGACTTGCACTAGTGAAAGTATGAACCCTGGGCCTTGTTTCCTATCATTGCAACACCGTTTATGCTCACTTTTACCACTTGCTACCTTGCTGTTTTTATATTTTCAGTTTACAAAAACCTATATCTACCATCCATATTGCACTTGTATCACCATCTCTTCACCTAAATAGTGCACCTATACAATTTACCATTGTATTGGGTGTGTTGGGGACACAAGAGACTCTTTGTTATTTGGTTGCAGGGTTGTTTGAGAGAGACCATCTTCATCCTACGCCTCCCACGGATTGATAAAGCTTAGGTCATCCACTTGAGGGAAATTTGCTACGGTCCTACAAACCTCTGCACTTGGAGGCCCAACAACGTCTACAAGAAGAAGGTTGTGTAGTAGACATCAGTATCTCACAGGTACAGAAGGTTGTGGCGGCGGAAAAGTGGTTTCGTGGCTTCCCCTGAGGTTTTGGGAATATTTGAGAATATATAGGAGGAAGAGGTAGATCAAGGGAGCTGCGAGGGGCCCGCAAGGGTGGGGGCGCGCCCTGCACCCTTGCCACCGCCTTGTGGCTCTTCTGACTTGGTCTCCAAGACCCTAGGTGTCTTCTGGTCCAAGAAAAATCATCGTAAAGTTTCATTCCGTTTGGACTCCATTTAGTATTCCATTTATGCGAAACTCAAAAACAAGGAAAAACATAAACTGGCACTGGGCTCTAGGTTAATAGGTTAGTCCCGAAAATAATATAAAATAGCATATTAATGCATACAAAACATCCAAAACAGAAAATATAATAGCATGGAACAATCAAAAATTATACAAACGTTGGAGACGTATCAGGTGTCTGTTGGGTTGACATGGATCGAGATTGGAATTTGTTACTCCGAGTATCGGAGAGGTATCTCTGGGCCCTCTCGTTAATACACGTCACAAGAAGCTTGCAGACAAAGTGACTAAGGAGTTAGTTGCAAGATAATGTATTACAGAATGAGTAAAGAGACTTGCCGGTAACGAGATTGAACTAGGTATAGAGATACTGACGATCAAATCTTGGGCAAGTAACATACCGACAGACAAAGGGAATTACGTATGTTGTCATAAAGGTTCAATCGATAAAAGATTTTCATGAAATATGTAGGAATCAATATGGGCATCCACGTCCCGCTATTGGTTATTGATCGGAGAGGTGTCTCGGTCATGACTACATAATTCCCGAACCCGTAGGGTCGCACGCTTAACGTTCGTTGACGCTAGAGTAGTTTTGGGATATTTGATGAGTGGTAACCAAATGTTGTTCGAAGTCCCGGATGAGATCCCGGACGTCACGAGGAGTCTCAGAATGGTCAAAAGGTAAAGATTTATATATGGGAAGTCATATTTTGGGTTCCGAAAAAGGTGAAGTTTTTTCGGTATTATACTGGGAAGCTTCCAGAAGGTTCCGGAGGATTGTGGAGGGGTCCAGAAGTCCACAAGTGGGTCCACCACTACCCAAGGGCTAGCACGGGCTGTGGGGAGGCGCCCTGGCCTTATTATGGTAGGCGCACGAAGTTCTCAAAAACCCATGTGGCTAGGGAAGGCAGAAAAGGAAGGAGTCCTAGTAGGAATAGGATTGGACTTGGAGTCCAAGTCCTCTCCCCCTTAGCTGCGCCCTAGGGCTTGGAGGGGATATTTTTCATGGCCCTCCACCTATATATAGAGGGGAGGGGGCGCCCCATGATAATACAACAAGCCCTTGGCGCTCCTCTCTCTCCGGTTACTCTATAGTTCCACCGCCTCGTCCCAGCGACGCTTAGTGAAGCATTGTCGGTGCTCCACCATCACCACCACGCCTTCGTGTTGGTTATGATCCCATCTACTTCTCCTCTCCCGCTTGCTGGATCAAGAAGGAGGAGACGTCATCGAGTCGCACGTGTGCTAAACTCAGAGGTGTCGTCCGTTCGACACTAGATCGGATGGATTGTGATCGGATCGCGAAGAGTGCGATTACATCAACCGCGGGGTAAAAGCTTTCGCTTTACGATCTACAAGGGTACGTAGACACACTCTCCCCTCTCGTTGCTATGCATCTCCATGGATAGATCTTGCGTGTTCGTAGATTTTTTTTGTTTTCCATGCAACGTTACCCAATAGTGGCATCACGAGCCAGGTCTATGCGTAGATGATATGCACGAGTAGAAAAGAAAGGAGTTGTGTGGGTGGTGATGTTGATACAACTTACCACCAACGTCTTATTTTGATTCGGTGGCATTGTGGGATGAAGCGGCCCGGACCAACCTTACATGTCCACGTACATGAGACTGGTTCCACCGACAGATATGCAACTTGTTTTACATAAAGGTGGCTGGCGGGGGTGTGTTTCTCCTACTTTAGTTGAATCTAATTTGACTACGGACGGTCCTTGAAGAAGGTTAAAACAACAAACTTGATAAATCACCATTGTGGTTTTGCGTAGGTAAGAACGGTTCTTGCTAGTTGCCCGTCGAAGCCACGTAAAACTTGCAACAACAAAGTAGAGGACATCTAACTTGTTTTTGCACGGCATGTTGTGATGTGATATGGTCAAGACGTGATGTGATATATGTTGTTGTATGAGATGATCATGTTTTGTAATATCGACGATCGATAGGATCCTTAAGGTTGTCTCTTAATTATTGTATAAAATACAAGTGCCATGTAATTGCTTTACTTTATCGATATGCGTTAACAATAGTTGTAGAAGCAATAGTTGGCCAGACGACCCCGATGCAACGATGGAGATTAAGGTGTCGAGTCGGGGACGATGGAGATCATGACGTTGCTTTGGAGATGGAGATCAAAAGCACAAGATGATGATGGTCATATCATGTCACATATTTTGATTGCATGTGATGTTTATCCTTTATGCATCTTATTTTGCTTAGAATGACGGTAGCATTATAAGATGATCCCTTCACTTAATTTTAAGATAAAAGTGTTCTCCCTAAGTATGCACCATTGCTACAGTTTGTCGTTTCGAGACAACTCATGATGATCGGGTGTGATAGACTCTACCTTCACATGCAACGGGTGTAAGCCAGTTTTACACACGCAGAATGCATGTACATACATGGTCTCGTAACACTGGAGACCGAAAAGTCAAACATGAGTCATATAGTAGATATGATCAACATAGAGATGCTCACCATTAATGACTACCCCATCACACGTGATGATCGGACATGGGTTAGTTGATTTGGATCACGTATCACTTAGATAACTTGAGGGATGTTAATTTAAGTGGGAGTTCATTAGTAATTTGATTAATTAAACTTAAATTTATCATGAACTTAATCAAAATGTCTTTGCATATAATGTTGTAAATCAATAGCTCACGATGTAGCTCCCCTGTTTTTTGATATGTTCCTAGAGAAAACTACAGTTGAAATATGATGGTAGCAATAATGCGGCTTGGGTCTGTGATTTGAGGATTATCCTCATTGCTTTACAAAAGAATTATGTCCTTGATGCACCGCTAAGTGACATACCTGTTGCAGAAGCTAGTGCACACATTATGAACGTTTGGCAAGCTCGATCTGACGACTACTTAATAGTTTAGTGCGCCATGCTTTACGACTTAGAATCGGGGCTCAAAAGACGTTTTGAACACCATAGAACATATGAGATGTTCCAAGAGATGAAATTGGTATTTGAGGCTCATGCCCGTGTTGAGAGGTATGAGACCTCTAGCAAGTACTTTGCCTACAAGATGGAGGAGAATGGCTCAGCCAGTGAGCATGTGCTCATAATGTCTGGGCACAACAATCACTTGAATCAAGTGGGAGTTAATCTTAGAGATAATAAAGTGATTGACAAATTTCTCCAATCACCATCACTAAGCTACTAGAGCTTTGTGATGAACTATAAAAATGCAAGGGATGACGAAAGCAATTCCCAAAGCTCTTTGTGATGTTGAAATCAGCGGAGGTAGAAATCAAGAAAGAACATCAAGTGTTGATGGTTAATAAGACCACCAGTTTCAAGAAAAGAGCAGGGGAAAGAAAGGGAACTTCAAGAAGAACGGCCAGCAAGTTGCTACTCCCGTGAAGAAGCCCAAATCCAGACCCAAGCCTGATACTAAGTGCTTCTACTGCAAGGGTAATGTTCACTAGAAGCGGAACTGCCCAAAACATTTGGCGGATAAGAAGGATGGCAAAGTGAACAAAGGTATATTTGATATACATGTTATTGATGTGTTCCTTACTAGTGCTCGTAGTAGCCCCTGGGTATTTGACACCATTCAGTTGCTAAGATTAGTAACTCGAAACATGATTTGCAGAATAAACGGAGACTAGTTAAGGGCAAGGGGACGATGTGTGTTGGAAGTGGTTCCAAGATTGATAGGATCATCATCGCACACTCCCTATACTTTCGGGAATAGTGTTGAACCTAAATAAATTTTATTTGGTGTTTGCGTTGAGCATGAACAAGATTGGATCATGTTTTTAGCAATACGGTTATTCATTTAAGTCAGAGAATAATTGTTGTTCTATTTACATGAATAAAACCTTCTATGGTCATAAACCCAATGTAAATGGTTTATTGAATCTCGGTAATAGTGATACACATATTCATAATATTGATAACAAAAGATGCAAAGTTGGTAATGATAGTGCAACATACTTGTGGCACTGCCGTTTTGGTCATATTGGTGTAAAGCGCATGAAGAACCTCCATGCAGATGGACTTTTGGAATCACTTGATTATGAATCATTCGATAATTGTGAACCATGCCTCGTGGGTAAGATGACTAAAACTCCATTCTTCGGAAAAATGGAGCGAGCTAATGACTTATTGGAAACAATACATACCGATGTATGCCGTCCGATGAGTGTTGAAGCATGCATCGTTTATCGTTATTTTCTCATCTTCACAGATGATTTAAGTAGGTATGGGTATATCTACTTGATTAAACACAATTCCGAAACATTTGAAAAGTTCAAAGAATTTCAGAGTGAAGTGGACAATCATCATAACAAGAAAATAAAGTTTCTACGATCTGATCGCGGAGGCGAATATTTGAGTTACGAGTTTGGCCTTCATTAAAAAACAATGTGGAATAGTTTCACAACTCACGCCACCTGGAACACCACAACGTAATGGTGTGTCCGAACATCGTAACCGTACTTTATTAGATATGGTGTGTTCTATGATGTCTCTTACCGATTTGCCACTACTGTTTTGGGGTTATGCATTAGAGACATCCGCATTCACGTTAGTAGGGCTCCGTCCAAATACATTGAGACGACACTGTACGAACTATGGTTTGGCAAGAAACCTGAGCTATCATTTCTTAAAGTTTGGGGCCACGACACTGATATATCCATTTTGCATCATGTTTTCTTGCTGTTATTTATGTTGTTATTATGCATAATAATGCTTTTTGTAGTAATTATAATGCCTTTTCTCTCATAATTTGCAAGGAATGCACCAAGGGGGAGAATTTCGGCAGTTGGAAATTTGGACCTGAAAAAGCTACGTGAGGCCACCAATTCTGCACAACTCCAAACAAGCTGAAACTCCACGAAGAATTTTTATGAATTATTTGAAGAATATTGGAGTAAAGAAGTCCCGGAAGGGGCCACCAGGTGGGCACAACCCACCTGGGCGCGCCAGGGAGTCCAGGCGCGCCCTGGTGGGTTGTGCTCACCCAGGCCCACCTTAGATGCCCATCTTCTGGTATATAAGCCCTTCTGAACTAGAAAAAAAGGAGAAGACTTTCGGGACGGTGTGCCGCCGTCTCGAGGTGGAACTTGGGCAGGAGCACTTTTGCCATCCGATGGAGCAATTCCGTCGGGGGAACTTCCCTCCCAGAGGGGGGAAATCATCGTCGTCATCATGACCAACAACTCTCCCATCTTGGAGAGGGCTATCTTCATCAACATCTTCAACATCACCATCTCATCTCAAACCCTAGTTCATCTCTTGTGTTCAATCTTGTTACGGGAACTATAGATTGGTGCTTGTGGGTGACCAGTAGTGTTGATTACATCTTGTAGTTGATTACTATATGGTTTATTTGGTGGAAGATTATATGTTCAGATCCATTATGCTATTTAATACCCATCTGATCTTTAGCATGTTCATCACTTGTGGGTAGTTACCTTTGTTCTTGAGGTCATGGGAGAAATCTTGTTGCAAGTAATCATGTGAATTTGATATGTGTTCGATATTTTTATAGTATGTATGTTGTGATTCCCTTAGTGGTGTCATGTGAATGTCGACTACATGAAACTTCACCATATTTGGGCCTAAGGGAATGCATTGTGGAGTAGTAATTAGATGGTGGGTTGCGAGAGTGACAAAAGCTTAAACCCTAGTTTATGCACTATTCCGTAAGGGACCGATTGGATCCAAAAGTTTAATGCTATGGTTAGAATTTATTCTTAATACTTTTCTCATAGTTGCAGATACTTGCAGGAGGGTTAATCATAAGTAGGAGGTTTGTTAAAGTAATAATAGAACCTAAGCACCGATCCACCCACATACCAAATTATCAACGTAGCGAACACAAATTGAACCAATATGATGAAAGTGACTAGATGAAATTCCTGTGTACCCTCAAGAACACTTTGCTTATTATAAAGAGACCGTTTTGGCCTGTCCTTTGCCTCAAAAGTATTGGGCTATCTTGCTGCACTTTTGTTACTACTATCATTACTTGCTCGTTACAAAATTATCTTCCTATCAAACTACTCTGCTACTTACAATTTCAGCACTTGCAGACATTACCTTACTGAAAACACTTGTCATTTCCTTCTGCTCCTCGTTGGGTTCGACACTCTTACTTATCGAAAAGAGCTACAATTGATCCCCTATACTTTTGGGTCACCAAGGCAATTTTTTGGCGCCGTTGCCGGGGAGTGAATTGCTTTTGGTAAGTGCAAATTGGTAAGGAAACATTCATATAGTGTGCTGAAATTTATTGTCACTTGTTACTATGGAGAACAATCCTTTGAGGGGTTTGTTCGGGGTATCTTCACCTCGACCGGAACCACAATTAGCTACCACTCAAACCGCTGCACGTACTGAAAATATTGAATATGAAATCCCTTCGGGTATGATAGAACAACTGCTAGCTAATCCTTATGCAGGAGATGGACCGAACATCCTGATATGCACTTGATATACGTGGAACAAATTTGTGGATTGTTTAAGCTTGCAGGTCTACCGGGAGATCAAGTTATGAAGAAGGTTTTTCCTTTATCTTCGAAGGTAAAAGCATTAGCATGGTATAGGCTATGCGATGATATTGGAGCTTTGAACTGGAACCTATTGAAAATGGAGTTTCACCAAAAAAATATCCTATGCATCTAGTTCATCGTGATCGAAATTACATATATAATTTTTGGCCTCGTGAAGCATAAAGTATCGCGCAAGCTTGGGGGAGGCTTAAGTGAATGTTATATTCATGCCCCAATAATGAGCTCTCAAGAGAAATTATTATTTAGAATTTTTATGCCTTACTTTCCCGTAATGATCAATCCATGCTTGATACTTCTTGTGCTAGTTCTTTTATGAATATAACTATTGAATTCTGATGGGATCTTTTGGAAAGAGTTAAATGCAACTCTGAAGATTGGGAACTTGATGAAGGTAAAGAGTCGGGTATTAAGCTGAAGTATGATTGTGTAAAGTCTTTTATGAATACAGATGCCTTTTCAAAGTTTAGCACTAAATATGGACTTGAATCTGAGATAGTAGCCTCCTTTTGTGAATCTTTTGTTAGTCATGTTGATCTCACTACAGATAAGTGGTTTAAATATCACCCACCTATTAAAGAAAAAATTAATGAACCGGTACCAGTTAAAGAAGAAACTATACTTTATAATGTTGATCCAGTTGTTCCTACTGCTTACATTGAAAAACCACCTTTCCCTGTTAGGATAAAAGAACATGCTAAAGTTTCAACTGTGGTTAACAAAAGTTATATTAGACCATCTAAACCATATGAACAAATTAAAGTAGAACCTAATATTGCTATGGTCAAAGATCTCTTGGAAGAAAATGTAGATGGGCATGTTATTTGCTTTAATGAAGAAGCTGCTAGAATTGCCAAGACTGATAAAAAGGATAAACATAGACCTGTTGTTGGCATGCCCGTTGTCTTGGTCAAAATAGGAGATCAATGCTATCATGGTTTGCGTGACATAGGTGCTAGCGTGAGTGCTATTCCCTACTCTTTGTACCAATAAATTATGAATGACATAGCACCCGCAGAGATAGAAGATATTGATGTCACTATTAAACTGGCTAATAGAGACACTATATCACCAATTGGGATTGTTAGAGATGTTGAAGTCTTGTGTGGGAAAATATAATACCCTACTAATTTTCTTGTTCTTGTTTCCCCACAAGATGACTTCTGTCCCATTATCTTTGGTAGACCTTTCTTGAACATCGTTAATGCTAAAATAGATTGTAAGAAACAAACTGTTGGTGTTAGTTTTGGTGACGAGTCTCATGAATTTAATTTATCCAAGTTTAATAAAAAGCTTCAAGAAAAAGAATTACCTAGTAAAGATGAAATTATTGGTCTCGCTTCTATTGTTGTGCGTCCTACTGATCCTCTAGAACAATATTTGCTAGAACATGAAAATGATTTACATATGCATGAAAGAAATGAAATAAATGATATTTTCTTTGAACAACGTCCCCTACTTAAACACAATCTACCTATTGAAGCTCTAGGAGGTCCTCCTCCACCTAAAGGTGGTCATGTGTTTGAATTAAACAATTGCCTGGCACTTTGAAATATGCTTATCTAAATGAAAAGAAGATATATCATGTTATTATCAGTGCCAACCTTTCAAAACATGAAGAAGAAAGATTATTGAAAGTTCTAAGGAAGCACCGAGATGCTATTGGATATACTCTTTGTCGGGGAAACTGATCTACCCACGAACACCTATGGGGATGGAGCCCCTTTTCGGTACGGCAGGGGGCGGAGATCACACAAAGAGCAGATCGAGGCGAAGCACACGAGCAGTTTACCCAGGTTCGGGCCGCACGGATGCGTAAAACCCTACTCCTGCTTTGGTTTGTATTGAGTTCTTGCTCGGGAGCGCTAAGTGCTACAGTACGCACCAGCTGCTAACGAGACCGAGCGTGAATGAGTTCGTCCCCCCTCTACGTTGCGCATGGGCCTCCTTTTATATGCTCAAGGGGTCACCGACAGGTGGCAACGCAGTTGAGGGTAAAAATGGAAAGGTGTTGTAGTTGGTACACCTACTTGTACAGTGTTCCATACCTAACCCTGACGGCAGGGGACAAGGGCATTAAATGCCCATCGACGTCGCCCAAACAGTGCAAAAAGGGGCCGTCAGGGGCGCCACCGTTCGCCACGATGGCAACCTTGTCAGCGCCGCTTGCCACCGCGTACCCCTGGCTGCACAGCCTCCCGCCACGTACGCCTGGAAGGGTCCAAGAGCGACACGTGGGTGGATGCGCTAGAGCGCGGGTACAGAGTAGTAGCTTGCCACGGTCATTGACTTGTCGCGTCCGGGAGCTTCTCGCTCACCGGGCCTTGCCGGGACGCGTGGCGCGTCGCGGCAAGTTCCTTGAAATGCCTTGGTTGGCCTTCCCGGCAAGCTCCTCTCGTCGGGGTCTTGTCTCCTTGGCTTGAATACTTTGTTCTTGAATGGCAAAGGAACCACGGAGGACCTAGGCGGTCGCTCGGCAAGCCTTGCCGCGGGACGCTGCGACTGCCCGTGCACAAGTTCGGGATACTAAGGGTACCCCTACTTTAGTACACCTACAGGAGCCCCCGGGCCTGGGCCATACACGGCGCCGAGCGCTGTTGGGCCAGGCCCAAATCAGTGCACGGGCACGCGCGGCCTGGTTCACGCTGAATCTCCCTCCGTATCCACCGCGCCCTCCCCTACAGGCACGCGTTGATTGCGGCGTCGTGGGAGAGATCGTGGGCGGTTTCTTTAATCGGAAATGCGGAACGTCCGCCCCCTCCCCCCTTATAAACAGGGGAAACATGGGCAGTTCGTCCATCCGCCCGTTGCTACTCCTCGAAAACCTCCGCCGCTCCCCTTCTTCCCAAAGCTTGAAAGAGAGTAGCGCTCCGCTCCCCTATCGCCACCAGCACCACTAGCGCCGTCGACCTCCCTCACTGCTTCCGCCATGGCTCCGAAGGGCGAGAAGGGGAAGGCCGCGAAGTCGGCCGAGGCACTGCGGCTCGTGGCGCTGTGAAAGGAGCGGGATGTCTTCCCCCCCAAGCTTGCCGCGAGGAAGCTGAGGGAGAACTACTACCTCTTCTGGTCGGGGGAGACGCGGGCGCATCCGCGCACCAAGGTACTCCCAGTCGTTGCTTGCAAAATGGCTCCGAATGGATACACGTTCTTCGCCTTGTTCTTCTACTGCGGGCTCTGCCCGCCTTTCTCTGAATTCTTCTGCGACATTATGAACACCTATGGGTTCCACCTCCTTGACTTCACCCCCAACGCCGTTCTCACCATGGCAGTTTTCGCACATCTCTGGGAAAACTTTGTCGGAGTCCATCCCAATGTAGCCCTTTTCCGCCACTTCTTTATGCCTCGAGTTGAGAGAGGAGAGCCTTTGTCCGGCGGAGTCTCCTGGATCTCGAGGGCCCACAAGAAGGAAGCTTATCTGGAGGGAGAGCTCCGCAGCAAATGGGAGGAATGGAGAGCCAATTGGTGTTGGATTGTAGAGGAGAACCCGCAACCATTTACCGCCCGGCGCCAAGCCCCAGTAGTGCGCGGCAATGATTGGAGTGACCTGGCCCCGGAAGACGGTAGACTGAAGATTGCCACTGCCCGGATCCGACGCCTCAGGCTTGCCGGGCTCACTGTAGGCGCAGTTGGCGCGGATTTCCTTCGCCGCCGCATCGCCCCCTGCAGGAGAGGAAGAGACCCGCCTGGGAGTTCGAGAATGCGGCGGACATCATGAGGCTGCGCCCGGGCCTCAACTTCAACTTCACTGTCCTGGAGCTCAACGCGATGCTCCAGAAGCTGTTCAAGTATGACCCCGATCATCCCGAAGTATTCAGGTTGCCGAGGGGCGTCGTTCCGTTATGCAACAACTCCACGCTCAGCCGCATCCGCGCAATGATGCCGATGTGCGACTCGCATGGGATTGAGCCAACCTGGCAAGAGCCTGCAGATGATGCCGTGCAGGCGTTCTTCGACAACTTGGAAGAAGTGCCGATCCGCTCCGACGAGAAGAAGGGCCTCACCCGCGACACCACTGATAAGGAGATGGCGTATATCGCCACTAGGCTGGAAGAGGCGGCGGCAGCCGCGGCCGCGGGCGAGTTCGGATTCACCGTGGAGGAGGCAGAGGCAGCAAAGGCGGCAAGCCTTGCCGAGCGAGGGGAGCTTGCCGGCGAGGAGGGGCCTGTCGGGCAAGACGTCGAGTCGAGCGAGCCCGCCGAGCAGGGTGTCGGGTCGAGCGAGCCCACCGAGCAGGGCGACGAGTCGAGCGAGCACGCCGAGGATACGAGCGGCTCGCTGGAGATCGACTCCTCCTCCTCCTCATCTTCAGGCAGCTCGCCACCAGCAAAGCCTCCAGCTCCAACAAGAAGGCGTCTCCGCAAGGCCGGGGACGTAATGGAGCGGCAGACGGGTCAACAGCCGCCGCGCCGCGCGACACGCTCCACCGCGGCAAGCAAGGTTGTTGCGGGAACACCTCGCGCATCTGTTGCAACTGGAGCGGGGTCGTCCCGGACCACCGCTTCTGCTCCTGCCGCTCCTCACGCCTCGGCGGCAGCCGGAGCGGGGTCGTCTTAGACCACCGCCACTGCCCCCGCCAAGCGGCCAAGGGAGCCTACTCCTCCGCCTCCTCGCATCGGGCGTGAGCCAGACTTCGACTTCTCCGCGCTCAGCTCCGACGAGGAAGAAGAAGAGTAAGATTCTTGTTGTTTTTGCATTGCTTCAATTCTTGCTGTTTTGTCTTGTATCTCATTTGCCTTACTCTGAACTTGCTCCTTTTCAGAACTCTAGCCCAGAGGGCGGCAAAGAGAGCCAAGGTCCCGGTGATTGTCATCGAGGACGAGCCCGCCGTGACAGCAAGGGGTGCGCCTGAGACAAACTTGCCGGACCTGGCAACTGATCTTCAGAGCAGCCCCCAGCGCAGCCCCCAGCGTAAGTGTATGGTTCACTTTCCGCTCTTAGGCGCGCGTGGGTGTTCTATCTTTGCTGATATCTTGATTGTTGATTTGTGTAGGAGCAGAGCAGCCACACCAGGAGCGCCCGGAGACCGCCCCAGACGTGCCTTCTGCTTCAACTACGCCGCCAAGGGGAAGTTCTCCGGCAAGGGAGAGTTCTCCACCAAGGGCGAGTTCTCCGGCGAGGGACAGCACCAGCGGCCCTCCGCCGGTGGAGACCACTACTATGCCGCCAAGGGAGAGCTCCCCGGCAAGGGACACCGCCGAGGAGCCGGCTCGCGCAGGTAATCTTCTTGCTTCAAAAACTCCCCTTGGGCTTTCCTTCTTTTGATTCTTCTTTTTTTGGATATTTGCTTGACTGTTTTTCTCCCCCTTCCTGCCGTCAGACCCATCTGCTGTGGAGCCCATGGAGACGGAGGTTGCTGCTGACGACGCCGCCGCAACCGAAGAGGCAGCCGGCGGAGATGATCCCGCTGGCGCAGAGGCCGCCAAGGCTGCCGCCGCAGCAGCTGGCGAGGGGTCTGGCGATCGCACTGACGGCCCTGAGGCCGCAGGAGCGCCAGGCGCTACATCGACCGCCGAGCCCTATGCCGCTGCCGCAGCCCCAGGCTCCGAAGAGCCCGAGCCAGGCGCCTACTTGAAGGCCGGCAATGGCGTCTTCATCAAGCTCCCCTGGGCATCGAGCTCCAGGGCGCCGGTCGAGGGAGAAGTCTTCGATGGAGAAGTGCTCGCCTCCGCCGGGCAGACGCTAGTTGATGCGCCAAGCAGCAGCAGCGGCGAGTCTGAGGAGGAGCGGCTGCTGCGGAAGCTGTTGTCGCTCAACCGCGCCCGGCAGGCCAAGTTGGAGTCCCGAGAGGCGCTTGCCGCGAGGGCGGGAGCTGATATGGAGAAGCGCGCGGAGGAGCTTCGGGGTCTTCACCAAGTAGCTCTTCGGTCCCTGGCAGAGGAGCGGGAGCAACTTGCTGAGGAGCAGACGGCCTTCTTCCTCGAGAAGGCCGGAGTCGAAGAGCAGCAGCGGCTTGCCGCCGAGAACCTATCTGCGCGGGAAGGCGAGCTGGCGCAGCGGAAGATCAACCTCGACAGCCACGAGGAGGATCTTGCCGCGCGCGAGCAATCACTTGGCGGAGCCCTCAAGCAAGCAGAGGACGCTGCCGCAGCTACTGAGACCGCCAAGAAGGAGCTGGAGGCGAGGGTGGCGTAGCTGGAGGACGATCTCAAGGCAAGAGGTGAAGAGATCGCCGCGCTCAAGCTCGAGCGGGAGAAGGACGCCCACAGCCACTCGGAGCTGCAGGTTTGTCTCGTCGAGAAGGGCAAGGAGCTTGCCGCCGCCAAGAACTCCAACACCGATCTTGAGTTGAAGCTGACCACTTTGACCAAGACGCTGGACGGCGCCAAGGAGCGGGAGGCGGCCTTGAAGGAGGAGGTCAAGGCCAAGAAGGCGCTGCTGGCGAGCGCTGCTGTCACTCAAAACATCTTTAGGGAGACTGTGGAGCACTGGACAGAGGGTCTCGTCAATGCTGCCGCATATATCGACAGGGAGCTGGCGCAGCTGGGGGCGGAGTATCTCGGGTATTCCTCCGATGAGAACCTCCACCCCAGCGCCAAGCTCACCTTATTCTTCAAAGGCGTGGCGACGGCCCTCTAGCGACTCCGGGAGAGGATCCCAAAGTAGCTGGCAGCCGAGTCGCGCAAGCTCTGCGCGGGAGCCCTTCAAAAGGTGCTGGTGAAGGTGGCCTTCCGTAATCCAGGCCTCAACCTCACCAACGTCCTCAAGTCCCTGCCGCAGGATGCTGATCTGGAGGCGAGTGGACAAGGTGAGCGGGATCAAGAGGGTTGAGGGCGATCGCGCAGATTAGGCCGCCCGTTTTCTCCTTTTCTTGTCGCCGCTGATCATGTTATGAGAACAGTCTGTTAGAGCTATGACAAGCTATCTTTGTAGTATAACTCTATTTTGGGTAATGGTCGCAACGTTATTTCCTTTACTTGATCCCTTGCTTTGTATGTTTTTGCCCTACGCTTTTAGGGGACTTGCTGGCGTAGGCACCTTAGCCGCGAGCGCTGAGTGCGGAACGTCAGCAGCCTGCTGGCGGTGCCGTTACCGACAAGAAACCTTGTCGCAACCAGTTGCAGCACACTTAAGTTGTTGAGCGGGCTCGAAAGCAAGATAAGGGCGCGACACTAGTCGCAGCGCACTTAAGTCGTTGAGCAGACTCGAAACAAAGTAAGGGCGCAACTAGCTTCGAGTTGGTTCCTCCGCGCATAGGTTTTCCATACAAAGCACGGTCGTTCAAGGAAGATAACTTAAAAATTTAAAAATCTAATTGCTCAAGCTTTGGCAACTTAGCTTTACTGTTGTTTGCTTCCCGGCAAAGCGAAACTTTCTTGAACGACGCCTGGTCCATACCACTATCTTCTCCTTCCCCCCGGCAAACTTGTGGGCGAGGGAACCTTCTTCTGCTTGAGAAAAAAGAAAGAAGGGAAAACAAAGATATGGGGCCTTACGGCTCATTATGGCTTACCGGGGGTAGGTGCTGCACAAAGTGTCAGATAACACATGCAAAAAATAAAAAGCATGAAATCGACAAGATGTGCGGAGCACATGAGCTTTACTTATGCACGGGGTCTGCGCCCGGCTTTGTACAAAGGATTACATGCAACAGCGGCAAGACTTGTACAAAAGGTGGTTGCCGGAGCGGGTCGCGACAACCGCGCCTTACGGGTAAAACTTATGAAGATGCTCAATGTCCCAGGAATTGCTCACCGGAAAGCCATCTTCGGTCTCAAGGCGGACAGCGCCGGGCTTAGTGACTCGTTTCACCCGGTAAGGGCCTTCCCACTTCGGCGTCAACTTGTTGGAATTCTTGGCGGACTGAACGCGCCGAAGAACAAGGTCGCCTTCCTCGAGACTTCTGGCGTTAACTTTGCGGCTATGGTAGCGGTGCAAAGCTTGCTGGTAGCGAGCAACTCGTACAGTAGCCTGAAGACGGTCTTCCTCGAGGAGCAGCGCGTCATCTTGTCGCAGCTGCTCTTGCTCAAGCTCATCATAAGCGAGCACTCGAGGTGACCCGTATACGAGTTCCGTGGGGAGAACTGCCTCTGCTCCATAGACTAGAGCGAAAGGTGTCTGTTGATGGGCCTCGAACCCCTCGTTGGTTACCCCAAGTGGAAGGTGTAAGATGCAGTATTGTAGAAGTGTTTTCCCTTAGCAAAGATGCCAAGGGTCGAATCCCCAGAGACTCCTAGGTTTAACAAGTAGGTGTCAATTGCTACGACGCCAGATTAGTAGCAATTAACATGGACCTGCACACAGATACAAATAACTTTGCTCCCAATGAGTACAGAGAGGTTGTCAATCCCTCCGGCCTTGTAGTTCACAAAGGATTAAAAGCAATGATAGTAGTGATAGATAGTGTTTTGCAATAGTAAATAATAACGAAAAGTAAATAGTGGATGTGATCAATGATGGTAATATGGACTGGAGTCTCATGATGTTCACTAGTGATGTCTCTCTCCCAAAAGACGATAAAACAGCTATGTGAGGTAAACAAATTACAGCTGGGCAATTGACAGGACCATGAACGCAAACCAATGCTGACTACATTGCAAGAAAGGTTGAGGTTCAAAGCATGGGCGTTACGCCAAAGTAAGTAGACCGAAATCCATCAATATCTACTACTAATCATCCACCTTGAGATATCTATCCAGAACATCTCGCCGGTATTAAGTTGCGAGTCCCACCCATAGTGTAAACTCAATGCAACAGACAACTGCATTAAAAGAACTTTGCGTAAAGTAAACAATCCTTGCACCATCGGGCACAAGCACCGTTGTTTTCCCCCTTGTGGCAACAACACATCCCCTAGACTCATGTTTCTGTCACTCAAGCTAGTCATCGAGGGGCATGAACCCATAATCGAGCATAACGTTCCCTCTTGGAGTCACTACCTACTACTCGGCCAAAGCAGCAAATAACAACGGAGAACATGCAAGAATTACTTATGAACAAAAATATAAAAGAGGTGAATCAAATATATTACTCAAGATCAATCTGAACATAATCTCATAATCCATCGGATCCCAGCAAACTCAACATAGCAACAACATAAGGATTACATAGGTGCCTCGATCATGTAGGGCAGCTCACGAGGACTAATTAGTAAAGCACAAGAACGGGAGGAGAACATCACATAGCTACTGGTCATGGACTCATGGTCCAAGGGAGACTACTCACGAGTCATCCGGGAGGCGTCCATGGTGGTGGAGAAGCTCCCGGTGGTGATCCTCCCCTCCGGCAGGGTGCCGGGAAGAGTTCTCCTGGTGCTCCCGATCTTGGAAGCGGTGGCGGCGGCAGAACAGAGATGGGATCGCAAAAAGAGTTCCTGTTCTGAGGGTTTCGGAGGACCCTTTAAATATATGCCAAAGTAGGGCATCGGGGGAGCTTCGGGGGGCCCAGGCGCCCCCCGGCGCGGCCCAGGGGGGGGGGGCGCCGCCAGGGCGCCTGGAGCCCTGGTGGCCCCCCCCCAGGCTGCCCTTCGGACGCAGTGTTGTTTCCAGAACGCTGATTTTTTATATAATTTTTCTGGATTTTTCTGGGCAGTTCTCGAAACGTGAAAACCTGAAATACAAAAACAGTCGAAAACAGAAACTGGCACTGGGGTGCACTGGATTAGTAAGTTAGTCCAAATATGATCAAAAGTGTATGGAAGTGTATGAATATCATAGCAATATCACCCAAAAGTGGCATGGAGCAAGCAGAAATTATAGATACGTTTTGGACGTATCAACATCCCCAAGCTTAATTCCTGCTCGTCCTCGAGTAGGTAAATGATAACAAGAATAATTTCTGTGGTGACATGCTATTAACCATATAGGACTTTTTCATAGTCATATGACAAAAGCTTAGTGAGACAATGATTCTAAAGTAATTAAGTTGCCTCAAGAGAAAATCACAAATGACTGAAAGTTTTACAATATGAAACTGAAACATCAAAAAGATTTGCAATGAACATGATGTGCAAATATGATAAAGTGATATCTAGCTTGCCCCCTTTAGTGATGCAAAACATAAATGCAGGGGCACCTTCAAGGTTTAAGTGATGACTAGATACAATCATTTCAGAATAAACGATATCACAATCATGCAAAAGACAATGCTACTTTGGGACAATGCACATTACACTCAGAATGACAATCATGCAAAAGACAATGCTACTTTGGGACAATGCACATTACACTCAGAATGACAATCATGCTCTCAGTAGTTGGTGCTTTAACATAAAGGTAAAAGAATGGTTAAGTGCTAGAGCTTTTTATTTTGAAAACATGGAAGCAATTGTGTCAATGGTAGTAGTACTTCATATGTGTCATGCATAAAACATCCTATAAGTTGCAAGCCTCATGCATCGAATACCAATAGTGCTCGCACCTTGTCCTAATTAGCTTGGATCTCCATGGGTTATCATTGCATTACATATGTTTTAACCAAGTGACACAAAGGGGTACCTCTATGCCACCTGTACAAAGGTCCAAGGAGATAAATCGCATTTGATTTCTCGTTTTTGATAGATCTCAACTTGAGGACATCCATACCGGGACAACATAGAAAATAGATGATGGACTCCTCTTTAATGCATAAGCATATTCTCATGAGAGATTGAGGATTAAGGTCCAAGCTAAAACTTCCACCATGATACATGGCTTTGGTTGGCGGCCCAATGTTCTTTTCTAACAATATGCATATTCATTCAACCCACGGTAAATCACCCTTACTTCAGACAAGACGAACATGCATAGCAACTCACATGATATTCAACAAAAGTGTGACAGTTGATGGCGTCCCCAGAAACATGGTTACCGCTCAGCAAGCAACTTATAAGAAATAAGATACATAAGCAACATATTCTTTACCACAATAGTTTTTAGGCTACTTTCCCATGAGCTATGTATTGCATGGTTAGTTTGCTTAGTACAGGTGGAGGTTAGCAAAAGACTGGGAGCGACCAACTAAGAGAGCAATGACGGTCGTAATCATGCAGAGCGACAAAGCAATATTGAATCAGGCATGGAAGTTATATCGCTACTCAGAAATAAAAGATCATCAAGGCTTGATAGACTTTCTTTACAGTCTTAAATATGCGTGAGCATACGCCAAGTCAATCAAAATAAATTCTCGAAGGAAGATATTACTAAACCATACCACATCATAGGCAAACAAACCAAGTTGGTACTCCAATAACACATTGGGAACCCCCCAGCTATTTGAGATTAACCATAAGAAAACCTGAACTACTAAGCACCATCATGCAAGTAGCATCTTTATCATAGACACATTAACCAATGCAACGGAAGCAAACTCTCTTAATAAGGTGAGCATGGTAATTAAAGAGAGTTCAAGCAACCAACTAAACAAAAGCTCTTTGAAAAGATAAGCATGAATACTAAGAGCAGAGCATGATAGTAGCTATTAAAAGATAAAGAACACACACAGCATAGATAGACATGAAAATTCTACGTTATGTTCTAGGTAGAGGTGGAGCGTGTTTCTCTCCCACATAAAGGAATGCTGAGTTCCGACTCGTTATATAAAACTAAAAGAAAACTAAAAGCAAGACGCTCAAAGCATAGCACATAACACATGAAGTGATAAAAATATAGCGAAACGAAAGACGAACTGATAATGTTGATGGAGAAGGGGATGCACGGGGGCATCCCCAAGCTTAGACGCTTGAGTCTCCTTGAATATTTCTTGGGGGTGCACGGGGGCATCCCCAAGCTTGAGCGCTTGACACTCCTGAATCTTTTTATCATCCCCCCTCGCACACTTGAAAACTCCCTTCATACATAACTCATCATAATCTGATTAGCGAGGTTAGTACCCTTAATAAAATAATTATACCTTGCTGGAAATAAGGATATTCTTGAAGTTCTACTGTTTCTCAAGATTTCCAAAAGGTTTTTGCAAAGAAAAAGCAAGTTTTTAATTTGCAAAGTGAAGGTAAGGCAAAACAGGACAGAATCTGTGAAAAACAGAACAGCCGGCAGTAATTGACCTGTTCGGGATACTTATGCAACTCAAATCAAACAACTCAGAACTGACGCACGAAAGACAATTATATAGAGAACGCTGTCGGAAAAATTCAGACCAAAAATATGATCTGGTGATTTTATACGAATTTTTCTATCGATGGACAGAATCTGTTTCCTGGACAGCACCTCACAACTTTTGAACTTTCTAGCAATCAGAGGCTGTACTTGGCACAAATATGAAAAGTAAAGATACAATGATGATGCTACAGCAGTAAACAACATCAAGACAAAACAAAAGCAAAAAATTTATTCATGTGGGCTGCCTCCCAAAAGCGCTTTCTTTTATGCCTTGAAGCTAGGCATAATGCATAGATCAAGTTTTATCAAGTGTAAAAGAATAACTAGCCCGTACAACAGACTCAAAAGGTAACTTGATCTTCTTTCGAGGGAAGTGTTCCATCCCTTTCTTGAGAGGAAACTGAAATTTTATATTACCCTCTTTCATGTCAATGACAGCACCAACGGTTCGTAAAAAGGGACGTCCCAAAATAATTGGACATGAAGGATCACATTCAATATCTATAATAGTGAAATCAACGGGCACATAATTATCATTGACAACAATAAGAACATCGTCGATCCTCCCCAAAGGTTTCTTTATGGAAGAATCAACGAGACGAACACCAAAAGAACAAGAATCATAAGGTTTCAATTTAAGCATATCATATATCCTTTTGGGCATAACAGAGGTACTAGCACCAACATCACATAATGCATAACAAGAGAAGTCATTCAAATTAATTTTTATCATAGGATCCCAACCATCTTCTAGCTTTCTAGGTATGGAGGCTTCTACTCTAAGTTTCTCCTCCCTAGCTTTGATGAGAGCATTAGTGATATGCTCTGTGAAGGCAAGGTTAAGCGTGCTAGTGCGGGGATCTCTAGACATCTTGTGAAGGAAATCAATAACTTCGGTAAGAGTGCAATTATCAAAATCAAGGTCACGAGCATCAAGTAAAGTGGTAGTGGTGTCCTTAAGGTTCACTTGTTTGGTAGCTTCTATAGTCATAGCATCACCATTAATAGGTCCATTGGGACCAGGAGTACATTAGGTGCTAAGAGTTTGAACATCCTCAATAACTTGGATAGTAGCAACAGTGTGGTGGGTAGGAAGGCTCTTAATTCTTTCCTCTTCCTCCCTTTCTCTAGCCCATTTTTCTTTAAGCTTAGCCATCATCCTAATGTTTTCATTAATTTGTACTTGAGTAGCATTAATAGGGATGACTTCCCTCTCCTTAAGAGGAGAAGTTTCAATTTTTAGCAATTTTACCTCATTGGCTAAGTGGTCTACCTTAAAAGAAAGATCATCTAGTTTATGTAGTTTCTCTTCTACATTCTTATTAAAGGCTTTTTGGGTAGTGATGAAATCTCTAAGTATGGTCTCTAGTTCAGTATTGGAGTTCTTGGTACTAGGATAAGCATTGTTGTTCCCATAAGAGTTAGAGGGGAACGGTCTAGGATTGTTACCAAAGTTACTCCTATAAGCATTGTTGTTAAAATTGTTTCTAGAGATAAAGTTCACATCTACTTGTTCTTGAGCAATCAAAGAATTTAAAGGAACATCACGAGGATCAACAATAGATTGCTTTGAAAGTAGAGACATGATCAAGTCAACTTTTTCATTAAGGGAGGAAATCTCCTCGACAGAGTTTACCTTCCTACCTGTTGGAGCGCGTTCGATGTGCCATTGGGAATAGTTGGTCATCATCTCATCGAGAAGTTTCGTGGCAGCACCAAGTGTAGTTGACATAAAAGTTCCTCCCGGGACCGAATCTAACAAGTTCCGCGAGGTAAAGTTCAAGCCTGCATAAAAAGTTTGGATAACCATCCAAGTAGTCAAACCGTGAGTAGGGCAGTTCTTGATAAGAGATTTCATACGTTCCCAAGCTTGGGCAACGTGTTCATTATCCAACTGTTTAAAATTCATTATGTTACTTCTAAGTTGGATAATTTTAGCAGGTGGATAGTATTTTCCAATAAAAGCATCTTTGCACTTGTCCCAAGAATCTATGCTATTTCTAGGCAAAGACTGAAACCAAATTTTAGCTCCTCCTCTCAAAGAGAAAGGAAAAAGCTTAAGCTTAACAATATTACCATCTATTTCTTGGTACTTTTGCATCTCACAAAGTTCAACAAAGTTGTTCAAGTGTAAAGCAGCATCATCTCCAGCACCGGAGAATTGTTCTCTCATGACTAAGTTCAGTAAAGCAGGTTTAATTTCATATGAAGGTGCTGAAGTGGCAGGTGTAGTGATAGGTGTGCTGATAAAGTCATCGTTGTTGTGACTAGTGAAGTCACACAGCTTGGTGTTCTCGGTGGAACCCATAGTAGCAAGCAAGCAAGATAACTATTTTTGTGATTTTCGATAAAAAGGTATTAAAGCAAAAATGAAAGGTAAACTAACAAGACTAAAAAGCAAAGGTAAAAGATAGCATGCAACTCCCCTATCCTGAAGAGTGGAGTCCCCGGCAACGGCGCCAGAAAATACTCCTTGATGGGCCTCGAACCCCTCGTTGGTTACCCCAAGTGGAAGGTGTAAGATGCAGTATTGTAGAAGTGTTTTCCCTTAGCAAAGATGCCAAGGATCGAATCCCCAGAGACTCCTAGGTTCAACAAGTAGGTGTCAATTGCTACGGCGCCAGATTAGTAGCAATCAATGTGGACCTGCACACAGATACAAATAACTTTGCTCCCAACGAGTACAGAGAGGTTGTCAATCCCTTTGGCCTTGTAGTTCACAAAGGATTAAAAGCAATGATAGTAGTGATAGATAGTGTTTTGCAAAAGTAAATAATAACGAAATGTGAATAGTGCATGTGATCAATGATGGTAATATGGACCGGAGTCTCATGATGTTCACTAGTGATGTCTCTCTCCCAAAAGACGATAAAACAGCTATGTGAGGTAAACAAATTATAGCTGGGCAATTGACAGGACCACGAACGCAAACCAATGCTGACTACATTGCAAGAAAGGTTGAGGTTCAAAGCATGGGCGGTACGCCAAAGTAAGTAGACCGAAATCCATCAATATCTACTACTAATCATCCACCTTGAGATATCTATCCAGAACATCTCGCTGGTATTAAGTTGCGAGTCCCACCCATAGTGTAAACTCAATGCAACAGACAACTGCATTAAAAGAACTTTGCGTAAAGTAAACAATCCTTGCACCCGCGGGCACAAGCACCGTTGTTTTCCCCCTTGTGGCAACAACACATCCCCTAGACTCATGTTTCTGTCACTCAAGCTAGTCATCGAGGGGCATGAACCCACAATCGAGCATAACGTTCCCTCTTGGAGTCACTACCTACTACTCGGCCAAAGCAGCAAATAACAACGGAGAACATGCAAGAATTACTTATGAACAAAAATATAAAAGAGGTGAATCAAATATATTACTCAAGATCAATCTGAACATAATCTCATAATCCATCGGATTCCAGCAAACTCAACATAGCAACAACATAAGGATTACATAGGTGCCTCGATCATGTAGGGAAGCTCACGAGGACTAATTAGTGAAGCACAAGAACGGGAGGAGAACATCACATAGCTACTGGTCATGGACTCATGGTCCAAGGGAGACTACTCACGAGTCATCCGGGAGGCGTCCATGGTGGTGGAGAAGCTCCCGGTGGTGATCCTCCCCTCCGGCAGGGTGCCGGGAAGAGTTCTCCTGGTGCTCCCGATCTTGGAAGCGGCGGCGGCGGCGGAACAGAGATGGGATCGCGAAAAGAGTTCCTGTTCTGAGGGTTTCGGAGGACCCTTTAAATATATGCCAAAGTAGGGCATCGGGGGAGCTTCGGGGGGCCCAGGCGCCCCCCCGGCGCGGCCCAGGGGGGCGCGCCGCCAGGGCGCCTGGAGCCCTGGTGGCCCCCCCAGGCTGCCCTTCAGACGCAGTGTTGTTTCCGGAATGCTGATTTTTTATATAATTTTTCTGGATTTTTCTGGGCAGTTCTCGAAACGTGAAAACCTGAAATACAAAAACAGCCGAAAACAGAAACTGGCACTGGGGTGCACTGGATTAGTAAGTTAGTCCAAATATGATCAAAAGTGTATGGAAGTGTATGAATATCATAGCAATATCACCCAAAAGTGGCATGGAGCAAGCAGAAATTATAGATACGTTTTGGACGTATCATCTGTCCAGTGGCTCGATTTGGCGTCGTCCTGATCGACCAAAGAATCACCGGCAGCTCCTCGATCCAGTTTCTTCCGCACTTGTGCAGCCTGTCGAAAGTTCTGGTCTTGAGTCCACGCAGCACTTCAGCATTCGCCCTCTCCGCATGACCGTTGCTTCTCGGGTGAGCAACAGAAGCGAAGCAGACCTTGGCGCCAAGATCTTGGACGTACTGCATGAAGGTGCGGCTCGTGAATTGCGTACCGTTGTCGGTGATGATCCTGTTAGGGATCCCGAAGCGGCAAACAATCGACCTGAAGAACTTGACTGCTGACTGCGCGGTCACCTTCCTCACTGGTTCCACTTCCGGCCACTTTGTGAACTTGTCGATTGCAACGTACAAGTACTCAAAGCCCCCGGCTGCGCGGGGAAAGGGGCCGAGGATGTCGAGCCCCCAGACCGAAAATGGCCAGGATAAAGGGATCGTCTGGAGAGCTTGAGCTGGCTGGTGTATCTGCTTGGAATGGAACTGGCACGCTTCACACTTGGTTACTTATGCAGTTGTATCCTGGAGGGTAGTCGGCCAAAAGAAACCTTGCCAGAATGCTTTGCCGACAAGTGCTCTTGCGCCAATGTGGTGACCACATATGCCTCCATGTATCTCTGCCAACAGCTTTTGTCCATCTTCCGGAGAATACACTTCAATTTCACACCGTTGAGTCTTCTTCTGTACAGTGTGTTGTCAACAAACTGGTACATACTTGACTGCTGGGCTACTCTATCCGCTTCTTCTTGCTCTTCGGGAAGTTCTCCTGTCTGAAGGAAACGGACAATCTGCTGCGCCCATGCTGGAGCCTGTGGCTCGACAACAAGGACTAAAGGCACATCTGCTGCTGCGGGAACATCCACTTCTATGACGAGAACCTGCGGCTCAGCCGGAGCTTGATGTTCCCCGGCAAGCTTGCCGGAGCAAAACTTGTCGGGAGCGTTTGCTTCAACGGAACAAACCCTAGGGCTCGCCGCAGCAGACTGCTCCTCAGCACTTTTGGAGTTGATCTTGGGGACCTTCTTGGCGGCGGCTTCGGGAAGCTCTGCCGGAAAATAGTCACCAGAAATCAACTTCCTCTTCTTGCTCTGTCCAGTTGATGGCGTTACGGACGGTTGAGTCAGCTTGAGCACAAAGATCCCTGGTTCCACAGGTAACTTAAGTGTGGCGCACTTTGACAGGCCATCGGCGATGTCGTTCTGAGCTCTTGGAACATGCTCCATCTGTATGCCGTCAAAGTGCTCTTCTAGCTTTCTCACTTCATCAACGTACGCTTCCATCAACGGACTCTGATAATTCTTGTTCACTTGGCGGACGACAAGCTGTGAGTCACCCCTGACAATGAGCTTCTTGGTCCCAAGGTCTGCCGCGATCCTGAGACCGGCAAACAAACCCTCATACTCTGCAGTATTGTTTGTTGTTTGCTCCTTGGGAAAGTGCATCTGGACTACGTACTTGAGGTGCTCTCCGGTGGGTGCGACAAGCAGCATGCCAGCACCGGCGCCTTGCAGCGAGAAGGCACCATCAAAGTACATCAGCCACTCTTTGCTTGCTTCCTTGACGGGGATGCACGTCTCTGGAATTTCTTCATCTGGTGTTGGCGTCCACTCTGCTATGAACTCTGCCAATGCTCTGCTTTGGTGTTGGCGTCCACTCTGCTATGAACTCTGCCAAAGCTTGACAGTTCCAGTGCCCACTCAACAATCCTGCCTGTTGCTTCTGGATTCTGCAGTATCCTCTTCAGCGGAAAGCGAGTGACAACTGTGATCTCATGTGCTTGGAAGTAATGGCGCAGCTTTCTCGAGGCCATGAGAAGGCCGAAAAGCAATTTCTGCACACCAGAGTACCTTGACCTAGCCCCCTGCAGGAGGGAACTGACAAAGTAAACCGGGCGCTGCACCATTTTCTTCTGTATCTCCTGCGCAGATCCATCTTTGTCGGGACCAGAGCTTGTCGGGGAAGCGCCCTGCTTGTCGCTGGATGCGCTTGCCGCGGTTGCTGGCTCATCGTCCGCCTCCCTCTCTGCTACTAACGCAGCACTAACCACTTGATTAGTTGCCGCTAGATACAGCAGCAACTTCTCTTGTGGCTTAGGTGCGACAAGTATTGGAGTGGAGGACAGGTACCTCTTCAAGTCTTGCAGCGCAGCCTCCGCTTCGGGAGTCCATTTCATTGGACCTGCCTTTTTCAAAATTTTGAAAAACGGCAGGGCGCGCTCAGCAGACTTAGAGATAAACCTGCTGAGAGCAGCCACGCAACCGGCAAGTCTTCGTACATCCTTGACGCGCTTTGGTGCTTCGATCTGCTCAATGGCCTTGATCTTGTCGGGATTGGCTTCAATTCCCCTCTGAGACACGAAGAACCCGAGAAGCTTGCCGGAAGAGACTCCAAACACACACTTCTCGGGGTTGAGCTTGAGCTGGATCTTGCGCAGATTTGCAAAGGTCTCGTCTAAATCTTGGATCAGAGTAGCCCTGTCCTTGCTCTTGACCACTATGTCATCCATGTAGGCTTCTACATTTCTGTGTATTTGTGGCTCAAAAGCTGTATGGACTACCCTTGCAAATGTTGAACCAGCATTCTTTAAACCAAAAGGCATACGTATGAAACAGTACGTGCCACACGGGGTGATGAATGCGGTCTTCTCCTCATCCTCTTCTGCCATGAAGATTTGATGGTATCCTGAGTATGCATCAAGAAATGAAAGCAGGTCACATCCGGCCGTGGAGTCAACAATCTGGTCAATGCGCGGCAAGGGAAATGGGTCTTCGGGACAAGCTTTATTCACATCGGTGAAGTCGATACAAAGCCTCCATTTCCTGTTTGCCTTGTGCACGACTACAGGATTGGCCAACCACGTAGGATGGAGCACTCCTCTGACAAGGCCTGCTGCTTCCAACTTCTTGATTTCTTCTGCAATGAATTCTTGGCGCTCCACTACTTGTTTCCGGATTTTCTGTTTGACGGGCCGCGCATGAGGACAGACGGCAAGGTGGTGCTCAATTACTTTCCTGGGAACACCGGGGATGTCAGACGGTTGCCACGCAAACACGTCGACATTCACCCGCAGGAAAGCAACGAGCGCGCTTTCCTATTTAGGGTCAAGTGTGGCACTGATGGTGAAGGTACCACGAGTGCCGTCTGATAACCCTCAACCGTAAGGGATCGAGATAGTCTTTGCGGGTAAGAATAACCCAATTTATTGATTTGACACACGGGGAGCCAAAGAGTATTTATAAGCTTGAACAGTTCAGTTGTCAATTCAACCGCACCTGAAATATACTAACTTGCAACAAAAGATAAGTGGTAACAGTGATATGATAGTGATGATAGTAATAGTAAAAGTAAACAGTGAAAGTAGATAGCAGTAGTAAATGGCAAAAGAAGCAACTAGTGACAAGCAAGGTTTAAAATACTGTAGGCTAGGGAGATGGATGGTTGGGCGTTGCATGGATGAGATAGATTCTAACTTGGGGCACGGCACACGGAAAAGTAATGATCATCTAGGCAAATATCAAACATTAGGCATGTATCCCGTAGGTAGTTGTACGTGCTTGCAATAAGAACTTGCACAACATCTTTTGTCCTACCATCCCGCTACGAACGGGACCAAAAGGAACTAATGGATATTAAGGTGCTCCTGTCAAAGAGCACCGGAACAAAGCAATGAACTCAATGGATACATGTAATCCTCAAACTACGGACCATCCCCTTTGGTGTCCCAAGCTGTCACTTTTGGGATCGCCGGTCCCGAACCGTAACAGGTGCATACAACTCATAGATAGGATCAAGAACACAAATATATTCATGCAAACACATATGGTTCAGATCTGAAATCATGGCACTCGGGCCCTAAGTGTCAAGCATTAAGAATAACAAGTTGTAGCAAAGATGATAAACACCATACTAGATGATAGGCAACATGCCCCCAACAATCTGACGAACTATTACATGATCTAACTCATCCAATCCCTACCATCCCCTTCACCTACAGCAAGGGAATTACTCACACATGAAGGGGGAAGTCATGGAGGGATGATGGAGTGGTGATGATGATGACGATGGCGACGATCTCCCCTCTCCGGAGGCCAAATCAGCCTCCAGATTAGCCCTCCCGAAGAAGAACAGAGGGTGGCGGTGGCTCTGCGACGAAAAACAGCGAAAGAACTTCCGATCTGGGATTTTTTGCGTCGGGAGGAAAAATACGGGCTAAAGTAGGGCACCAGGGGGTGTGGGCCCCACCCAGGCGCCCCCCGGCGCGGCCCAGGGGGGGGGGCGCCCACTGGCCCCACTTCTGGCATTTGGTTTCTTCGGGTGCGTGGATTTTTCGTGGATTTTTTTGAGATGCTTAAAAATCCGTTTTCCTGCACACAAATAAACGATACAGGCAGCTCTGCTGAAAACAGCGTCAGTCCGGGTTAGTTTAGTCCAAATCATGCAAGAATGAGGTCAAAACAATATCAAAAGTGTTTGGAAAAGTAGATACGTTTGAGACGTATCAACTCCCCCAAGCTTAGCATATTGTTTGTCCTCAAGCAATTCAGTTCAACGAACTGGACGCGACAAAGAAAACTTTGACAAACTCTTTTGCTCTATTAGATGTATATAAGCATGTACTACGAAAAGAGTTCAGCGAGTATTAAAACAGTACTTATGAGAACAATGCAAGGAGCAATCCTTCTTTCGAGTGATCAGTCTCAAATAATTAAGAGTAAATAATATATTACTGAGAATCAAGACAAGATCACATTGCACATAGCTTGAGCATATTAAGGTGGTATCTCGCTAGCCTCCATGAGTGAAGCAAAACATAAATGCAGAGACTCCTCCAGAGTTTTAAAGGAGACTAGAGCTAAGAATTTCAGAATAAATCATATCACAAGTATGCAGAAGACAATGTAATACTTTGGGACAATGCACTTTACACTCAGAATGACAATTATGCTCTCCTAGTCAGTGCTTTGAAGAAAGAAGATGAGACTCTCGAACCGTGGCTTTTATTGGCAAAGTTGAAAACCCGTGATCCGAAACAAAAACTAAACATGTACCAGAGCTCTTGGTTAAAAAAAACAGAAGTAAATATGTTTTGAGATGTGCATATTTCGTCAACGAATGCTAGCAGATAACTCAATCACTTTTTAAGCTAGACAAGTCTCGAGGAACGGCTCCCGCATGAGGACGATCACATCCTCTTAATCTCCTTTGTTTATCACTGCCAAAGTTTTCTGATTTCTCATGAACAAAGCGTGAAGGAGGGTTTGTTTGTTATATTATCTTTTCGAGCCGGGCGCACTCAATGCCAGTTCCTTTTCATATTAGGGGTTTGCACATTATGCATGCAATCCAGGGGTGAAACTCGTCCAACTTAAAAAGATTATGAATTAACTACTACATCCTCATGAGCTAAAACATAGGCACAAAAAGAGAAATGCCTTTGATTAATTTCGAGATGGTACATGAAAGTCTTCGTTGGGAATGGCAGGTAAATACCATGTATAGGAAGGTATAGTGGACTCATATGGCATAACAGGTTTAGAGGTTTTGGATGCACAAGCAGTCATTCCGCTTAGTACGGGTGGAGGTTTAGCAAAAGACTGGGAAGCGACCAACTAGAGAGCAATAACGGTCATAATCATGCAGAGCGACAAAGCAACATTGAATCGGGCATGAAAGTGATATAACTATTCTAAAACTCAAAGATCATCAAGGCAAAGTAGACTTTTAGTCATAAACATGTGTAAGCATGTGCCAAGTCAATCCAAAAATTCTCTAAAGGGAAATACCACCTTAGTATACCAGACTATGAACAGTGCAATGCATGTAGATCATTTCAATAACACATTATATACTCTAGTTATTCGAGACTAGCCACAAGGAAAGCATGAACCACTGGAAGAGCATTGTAAACATAGCACTATGTCGCTACAAGCTGGTCTCTAGATCATAAGTACAGGCATATGTACAAAAGTAGAAACAATAAGAGTTCATACCGGTCTTCCTTGTTGCTTCCTTTCAGTCGATCTTCGTCATTACTGCTTGTCACTCGCATGATTGAACGTAGGAAATATAATCAAATGCCATCACGGACTCGAGCTGATCTCTGAAAACAAAGCAAACTAAAGAGAGAAAGGAAATCTTTTTGGGTTTTTCAAAGGTTGAATAAAAGCAAAAGAAAGAGAAAATCTTTTTGTTGTTTTTGCAAAGAGAGAAACAAAGTAGAACGGGCAAAAACTTCGAAAAGATCAAAGCGAATCAAACGGATAATACAATGAAAAAGTGAGAAGGGCACGTACTCCCCCAAGCTTAGGCTTTTGGCCTAAGTTGGTACTAGCTACTGCCCCCAGGAGCCTCCTGCTCCAGGGGTATGGTGGTGAGACCAAGGGTCGTAGAAGGATGCTGGCGCGTACACCGAACTCCTCGGAGTCTCCCACGAGGAAGGTTCCAAACGCCAAACAGAGGAAGACCCTTCACCAAACTCGGTGGCGGTCTCTTCCTGAAAATGCGGTATCTCATCGTGCCTCTCCTCGTCGGGCACAACCCCCTTCATGGGGTTATGGAACTGATGCTGGATCATGAACTCATCGAACTGGACAACATCAAAGGACCATCCGTTCCTGCGAAAAAAATCAAACAAAAGAGGTGCAGGTAGACGGATCTCGCGTTCCGCGGTAGTTCCAAAACGCAAGATATAAACAAGGTTATCAAGCTCAGAACCCATGGTAACAAACTTATGCCTCTTCATAGCAGCAAGATCAAAGCTTAAATAAGTAAAAGGAGTATCATCAGGGTGTGGGGTGCCTCCAAGATGCTCTAAGATAAGTGTGGCATAAATGCCACCGTAAAAGTCCCCCTTGTTACCGTTCATAGCAAGGCGTCGAGCAATTAAGGTACCCAGATTATAATCAGACCTCCCTGAGAGGGCTGCTGCCAGGATAGCGATATCCGGAGCAGAAATTCTGCTCGTGTTGTCACGAGCTAACACCCCTCTAGCAATATAATATGCAAAATACCTGAGGTGAGGAAACAAGATACTGGAGATCTTCGACCGATGAATATCCCTCGTACCCATGCTGCAGAGAGAGTTGATGACGGTTTTCAGCTCGGAGGGCTGAGTGGCCATCCTTGCCGTCCTCCCAACGTTTGGCACACCTATTACTTCACAAAAATTTCCCAGAGTCATAGTGATAAGATCATTATAAATTTTAAACTCAATAGCACCTGAATCAGGATTATATCTAAAACTGTTAATGAAACCGGAGGTGAGTTTCTGATACTGAGTAACACGGCTGGTGACTAGCCGTGTCAAACCTGCATTAGCACAGAGATTATAAAACTCATCCTTGATTCCCGCAGCTTCCATGAATTCATCACATGGATATGTCATTGCATGTGCTGGACTTGTGTCTTCCAACAACTCCAGGGGCACATGATCCTCATTATAGCTCACCCTAGCAGTCGATGGTGAAGCTGCGGCTCTAGTGACTCGATCGGAGTGTGCGGGCCTCCTCTTCTCAAGCCATCCTTTTGCCCTTCCTAACAAACTCATTTCTGAAATTTTTTACAATTTACAAAAACGAGGATTAAAACAAAGTGAGCTAAGGCAAACTAGTCAACTCACTTGCCCAAGGCATAAACTTGCATCAAAACTTGGAAAATAACTTTCTACACATGCATGCAAGCTCATCTCTACAGCACCAAGAACTACTAAATACTCACAAATGAGGCCACCAATCAAAAATCTAATTGGAGGGGTGGAGGAGTCACATACCAGGGAGTATTTGCTCAAAATTTCAGCTCAAATGATGGGCTGTAGAGAGAGATCGGAGAATCGCCTCCAAGAACAGCAAGAACAGCAAGAACAAGACCAGAACTCGGGTTTCTGGAAAAAGAGAGAGAGAGGGGAAGAAGAAGTACCTGGAGGGGGGTCCCGTGGGCCCCAGGCGCCCTGTGGGCGCGGCCAGGGGCTGGGCCGCGCCAGCTGGCCGCCTGGGCCACTGGTGGCCCCCCTGGCTGGCCCCAGGACTTTCCGGGTCTCTCCCGTTGTGGAAATTTTTAATATAATTTTTCTGGAATTTTTCTGAAAACTTCACTGTTGAAATTTTTTCGAAGTTCAAAAAGCTGCGAAACTCTCTGAAAACTTGAAGCAGTTAGTAGTATTGTGAAGCTTCAAAAACATAGATACTTGGTACAGCAAGTAGGACAACGCTAAAAACAAAATGAAAACATAGCAAGCTCAACTTTTTATCCATATAAAACACGTTTACTAGTAAGGTTGATCAAGTCTTACCAACAAACAAGCGATATATAGAGCAAAAAGTCTCACCTCCTACAAAGTAATCACTGAACTTTTACATTGATGGACATTGTCCCTACCATGATAGTTTTGTATTTATGAGGCACATGTAGTGGACAGTCCCATTCTCCAATTTTCACGGTCTCGATATTCTCTATAGAGTTGAGGGCATGCCTCCTGTCGGTCTTCTTTGGAAAATATACCGTGTGTTCTTTATCATTCACATGAAAGGTAACCTTCCCTTTGTTGCAATCAATAATAGCACCTGCGGTGTTAAGGAAAGGTCTACCAAGAATAATGGACATGCTCCCATCCTCGGGCATGTCGAGCACAACAAAATCAGTAAGAATTAAACAATTAGCAACTTCAACTGGAACATCCTCACAAATACCTATCCGAACAGCGGTTGACTTGTCAGCCATCTGAAGGGAGATATCTGTAGGAATTAGTTTATCTAAACAACGCCTCTCGTAAAGAGAGAGAGGCATAACACTCACTCCCGCTCCAAGATCACACAAAGCAGTTTTGACATAATTATTCTTTATGGAGCAAGGAATGGTGGGTATACCTGGATCACCGAGCTTCTCAGGAATCTTTCCGCTGAAAGAATAGTTAGCAAGCATAGTAGATATTGCATCATTAGGAACTTTTCTTTTGTTAGTGACAATATCTTTCATATATTTTGAATAAGGGAGTAACTTAATAGCATCAGTCAAAGGAATTTGAAGAAAAAGAGGTTTAATCCATTCACAAAACTTATTATAATGCTCTTCTTCTTTAGATTTGATGGACTTACCTGGAAAGGGCATGGGTTTCTATACCCATGGTTCTTTCTCCTTCCCATGTTTTCTTACGATGAAGTCTTCTTTAGTGTACCTCTTACGTTTGTCAGGTGCTTCTTCTTCTCGAACTTCAGGCGGATCATTCTTCTCATTATCATTACCTTCAGGTTCAACACCGTCTTCAGTCTCAGCATCGGAAATAGATACACTATTGGGATCAATAGCTGGCTCTTCATCTGCAATAGGATCATTAGAATTGTCAGTCTCTTTATGTTTCTTCTTCTTATTTGGAGAGACAACAATTTCTTCTTCCTGCATTTGAGAATCTTGCTCGATTCTCTTCGGATGTCCCTCTGGATAAAGAGGATCTTGAGTACTAGTTCCTCCTCGGGTCTTAATCCCAAAAGCCTGCAATTTATCTTGTTTGGCATTGTTAGCAAGTAAATCTCTTTGCACATTAGAAATTTGATCAAGCTGAGTTTGAACCATATGAAAATGCTTCACAAGACATTGAACATCATTAACTGTTCTATCTAAAACACCAAGCAACTTTTTGATAACAAGGGAATTATCATGCAACTGACTTTCTATCCTCTCATTAAAAGGATTTTATTTCATAATAAAATTATCAAACTCATCTAAACATTGATCAGGAGGCTTACCATGAGGGATGTCACTTGCGTTGAAATCTAAAAGAGAGTGTACCTCTACCATAGGAGGGTGAGTAGTAGGCTCACACAGCTTCTCAATAGGGGGTAGATTCTTCACGTGTTCAGCCTTAATACCTTTCTCTTTAATAGACTTCTTTGCTTCTCGCATATCCTCGGGGCTTAGAACAAACATGCCCCTCTTCTTTGTTGGTGGAGGTGGTTCAGGGACGGACCAATCTTCATGGTTTTTGGCAATCCTGCCCATCAGATCTTCCGCATCGTCCGGTGTTCTTTTCCTGAAAACACAACCAACACAACTGTCCAAATAGGACCTAGATTCATCAGTTAGACCAGCATAGAATATATCAATTAATTCATTCTTAGGAATTTCATGTCCTGGTCTAGCCCGAATCAAACCGCAGTACCTCCCCCAAGCTTTAGGGAGGGACTCATCCTGCAACTGTTTAAAGTTATAAATTCTTTGTAAAGCAGCATGTTGCATGTGAGCAGGAAAGTACTTATCAACAAAAGAGTGAGCTAAGTCCTGAGGACTCTTAATAGAACCGCATGGGAGTGAATCATACCATGCTTTAGCACCTTCCTTCAAGGAGAAAGGAAGAAGCTTGGTCACATAAAAGTAGCGTATCTTTTCATCTGTGGTAAACAGGCTACCTAACTCACCGAGTTTAGTCAGGTGTGCAATAGCATCATCATTTTCTCTACCATAAAAGGGGTCAGCTTCAACCATAGGTATAAGTGAAAGATCAACAGAGAAATCAAAATCAGGATCATCAATGCATATAGGAGATGTAGCAAACTCAGGATTAGGAACGGTTTTGTTTTTCAAAGAGTGTTTTTCAAATATTTTCTTAATAACTTCAGGGTCAGAGCCAGCAAACTCTGTCAGTTCCCTGCATAGATCTTCATCAAGCATATAGTAATCATCATCAAGGAGCCTCTCTTGGAGTTTACTCAAATCAGGATAATCATAAGTTTCACCAATAGGGTAGCGAGTAACAGGAAGTTCAATTCCATATTTTTCAGCAGCAGCAGTAATTTGTTTCTCAAGAGCATAACCAAGCGAACTAATATCATCATCAAAAATAGTAGAAGCATCATCAAGAGTATCAGACATAATAACAGATTTAGTAGGAGCATCATGTGGTGGTGGTGAGGCAAACTTACTCATAACAGAAGGTGAATCAAGCGTAGCACTAGTGCTCAGAGCAGTACCTCTTCTTGTAGTAGATAGTAAGATCGGAACCTTGGGGTCTCCTTTCTTACCCATAGTGAATAAAGTGCAGCAGGTAGAATACCTCAAGTAGACTTGTAAATATTGCTATGCTCCCCGGCAACGGCGCCAGAAAACGGTACTTGATAACCCTCAACCGTAAGGGATCGAGATAGTCTTCGCGGGTAAGAATAACCCAATTTATTGATTCGACACACGGGGAGCCAAAGAGTATTTATAAGCTTTAACAGTTGAGTTGTCAATTCAACCGCACCTGAAATATACTAACTTGCAACAAAAGATAAGTGGTAACAGTGATATGATAGTGATGATAGTAATAGTAAAAGTAAACAGTGAAAGTAGATAGCAGTAGTAAATGGCAAAAGAAGCAACTAGTGACAAGCAAGGTTTAAAATACTGTAGGCTAGGGAGATGGATGGTTGGGCGTTGCATGGATGAGATAGATTCTAACTTGGGGCACGGCACACGGAAAAGTAATGATAGGAAAATATCAAACATTAGGCATGTATCCCGTAGGTAGTTGTACGTGCTTGCAATAAGAACTTGCACAACATCTTTTGTCCTACCATCCCGCTACGAACGGGGCCAAAAGGAACTAATGGATATTAAGGTGCTCCTGTCAAAGAGCACCGGAACAAAGCAATGAACTCAATGGATACATGTAATCCTCAAACTACGGACCATCCCCTTTGGTGTCCCAAGCTGTCACTTTTGGGAACGCCGGTTCCGAACCGTAACAGGTGCATACAACTCATAGATAGGATCAAAAACACAAATATATTCATGCAAACACATATGGTTCAGATCTGAAATCATGGCACTCGGGCCCTAAGTGTCAAGCATTAAGAATAACAAGTTGTAGCAAAGATGATAAACACCATACTAGATGATAGGCAACATGCCCCCAACAATCCGACGAACTATTACATGATCTAACTCATCCAATCCCTACCATCCCCTTCGCCTACAGCAAGGGAATTACTCACACATGAAGGGGGAAGTCATGGAGGGATGATGGAGTGGTGATGATGATGACGATGGCGACGATCTCCCCTCTCCGGAGGCCAAATCAGCCTCCAGATTAGCCCTCCCGAAGAAGAACAGAGGGTGGCGGCGGCTCCGCGACGAAAAACAGCGAAAGAACTTCCGATCTGGGATTTTTTGCGTCGGGAGGAAAAATACGGGCTAAAGTAGGGCACCAGGGGGTGTGGGCCCCAGCCAGGCGCTCCCCCGGCACGGCCCAGGGGGGGGGGGGGCGCCCACATGGCGCCTGGGCACCCCTTGGCCCCCCCTCTGGCCCCTCTTCTGGCATTTGGTTTCTTTGGGTGCGTGGATTTTTCGTGATTTTTCGTGGATTTTTCTGAGATGCTTAAAAATTCGTTTTCCTGCACACAAATAAACCATACAGGCAGCTCTGCTGAAAACAGCGTCAGTCCGGGTTAGTTTAGTCCAAATCATGCAAGAATGAGGTCAAAACAATATCAAAAGTGTTTGGAAAACTAGATACATTTGAGACGTATCACAGTCCTCCTTGGCGGACACCTTCTTGGTCTCTGGCGGAGCTGCCATTGTCTTCTTACACTTGCCGGTGGAGCTCGATGGTGCGTCCTCGACGGCAGCGCAGCACTCCGAAGAGGTGCGCTTGCCGGAGTGGGCATCAGAACTCTTGCCGGACTTGGTCTTCTTCTTCCCCCCGGGAGCTTCAGCGACAAGTGACTTGCGATCAGTTGCGGCTGCTGCTTCCCGGTAGATCTTGTCGGCGCAGATAAGAGCATCCTTCTTATCGCCAGGGACAGAGATGACACTTATCGGGCCTGACATCTTTAGCATGTTGTATGCGTAGTGAGAGGCTGCCATGAACTTGGCGAGTGCTGGACGGCCGAGTATCCCATTGTAAGGCAATGGGAAATCGGCAACGTCAAAAGTGACCCTCTCAGTCCTGAAGTTCAGCTCGCCACCAAACGTCACTGGCAACATGATCTTCCCCTTCGGCTTGCTCCTTCCCGGGTTGATTCCTTGGAATGTGCCGGTCTCTTCGAGCTCGCTGTCAGGGATCTGGAGTTTCTGGAGTACAGCGGAGGAGATCAGGTTCAAGCCGGCCCTGCCGTCAACTAGCATCTTAGTGACCTTGAGGTTGCGGATAGTTGGTGAAACCAACATCGGCAAGCTCCCGACCGCAGTTGTGCGATCAGGCTGGTCCTCAATATCAAAGATGATAGGCATGCTGGACCATTTCAGAAGCTTGCGTGATTTAACAGGTGGTTCTGCTGCATTAACTTCCCGCACCCACTGCTTGAGTTAGCTGTGTGAAGTATGCAGAGAAGCACCGCCGTCAACGCACAAGACCTCTGTGGCTTTCTAGAACTCCTGCTCACTGGTCTCAACATCATCCATGTCTTCGTCGTCGTCGTCATCTTCATCCTTGTCGCGGCCGCGGGGAGGTCTGTCTCCTTGCCGCTGCTTGGCCTTGCCGCGGCGTCCTCCCCGGCCGGGGCGTTTCTGGCCAGATCCTCCAATACCTCCTTGGGCCTTCACCTTGTCGCATCGCTCGTACTCAGCCTTCTGCTGCTCGACGAGCTGCTCGACCCTCTTGCAGTTCTGGAGGTCATGACCCTTGGTGCGGTGGATCTTGCAGTACTGCTTGTCGGCGGCCGCCACAGCCTGGCAGTTGGTGCATGCGGCAGTCTCCTTGCCGGAGCTACCAACTTTGGCTTTCTCGGCGCCACCTCCGTTGCCAGACTTCTCAACGACTAGCACGTCTTTGCTTTTCTTCTTCCTGTTGTTCCGCCTCCGGTTTTTCTTTGCCGGGGCAGCATCCTCACTGTCAGATCCTCCTGCTCCTGTATCCTCTCCGGGGAGTTTCCTCCCTTCTTCAGCACGTGCACACTTGTCGGCCAGGGCATACAGCTCACTGACGTCCCTGATCTTGCACATCGCCATTTCCTCCCTCATCCTGCGGTTACGCACGTTCTGATGGAACGCGCTGATAACAGCGGCAGGGTGGACATCTGGGATGTTGTGCTGTACACGGCTGAATCTCTGGATATACTTGCGCAGGGGTTCTCCTTCCTTCTGGGCGAGCAGATGAAGGTCACTTTCTTGGCCATGAGGTTTGTGGCCACCTGTAAAGGCGCCGACAAACTGATGGCACAGGTCTGCCCAGGAGGATATGGAGTTGTCCGGCAAGTGCATGAGCCAGGATCTGACGTTGGGTTTGAGTACCAGCGGGAAGTAGTTGGCAAGGATCTTGTCGTCTCCTCCCCCGGCAGCTTGCACCGCAATGGTGTAGATGCTGAGGAACTCCGACGGATGCGTCTTGCCGTCGTACTTCTCTGGTACGTCTGGTTTGAAATTCTTCATGCTGGGCCACTGGACTTGCCGCAGCTCACGAGTAAACGCAGGACAACCTACCGCGTACGGCAAGTCGCCCGGTTCCCCTGGCGCATGCATGTCAACAGCGGACCCAGCGTGCTGGTCTAATTGATGCCGCGCTTCTCTTCGGCGCTCGATGCGGGTACGAGCGTCTTCTTGCTGTCGTTCGTGAAGAACTTGGCGCTGATCGGGACGAGCTCGCGGATCCGATAACGCGGTGGAGTCGCTGTCGAGGTGGATCTGGCGAGTCGGTGATTTTGGCCTCCGGGGTGGGGAGTGCGCGGTGGTTGCACCTCCATCGGTCTTGTCGCCATCGGCCCGTGCCTGGCTGACTTGCCGCGGCTGCGATGTGCTCGGCTGCCGCGGAGTGTCGCCGTTGGCGAAGGCGATGAGACTCTGAATGGTGGCCCTCCAGTCGTCGATCTTGTCTGCCGCTGGAGGGAAGTCTAGGAGCAGCTGAGCTCGTGCCAAAGCTTCTGCTGGAGTGGCGGGTAGTGGTGGCGAACGGTGTGAGGAGTGGGATATGCTCGGACTTCTAACTACGTTAGAAGGAGCAGTATCCCGTCCAGGCGACAGTGCCTTGCTTGTGCCGGCATGTTGGCGTGCATGCTGGTCTTGAGCATCCCGAGATCCACCAGCTCGATCTTGGTCCAGCAAACGTATGGTACCATGAGTACCATGACACTGCGGGTCCCGCGCCTCCTGAGATGGGCGCGGTGCATGCACGGACGCCGAGGTCTTGGAGTGCGCCCGGTCGTCATGGGAGCCGTCCACGCCGCCGATGGGCAGCACAGCCTTGTCCTTGGACTTGGCGGCACCGTGAGCTCCCTCGTCGACGTCCGTTCTTCCGCCGGCGTCTACCCCACCAGCCGTTGGCTCCGGCGGTGGTGGGATCGACGCGGACGGACCAGCTGCCTCCGAAGCCTTCTTCTTCGGCGACATATCGATGAAGATGATGAAGATCTAGCTCATGTGGACGCCGGATCAGGTTCACACAACCTCGACGCACCCCTACCTGGCGCGCCAAATATGTCGGGGAAACTGATCTACCCACGAACACCTATGGGGACGGAGCCCCTCTTCGGTATGGCAGGGGGCGGAGATCGCACAAAGACCAGATCGAGGTGAAGCACACGAGCAGTTTACCCAGGTTCGGGCCGCACGGATGCGTAAAACCCTACTCCTGCTTTGGTTTGTATTGAGTTCTTGCTCGGGAGCGCTGAGTGCTACAGTACGCACCAGCTGCTAACGAGACCGAGCGTGAATGAGTTCGTCCCCCCCCTCTACGTTGCGCATGGGCCTCCTTTTATATGCTCAAGGGGTCACCGACAGGTGGCAACGCAGTTGAGGGTAAAAATGGAAAGGTGTTGTAGTTGGTACACCTACTTGTACAGTGTTCCATACCTAACCCTGACGGCAGGGGACAAGGGCATTAAATGCCCATCGACGTCGCCCAAACAGTGCAAAAAGGGGCCGTCAGGGGCGCCACCGTTCGCCACGATGGCAACCTTGTCAGCGCCGCTTGCCACCGCGCACCCCTGGCTGCACAGCCTCCCGCCACGTACGCCTGGAAGGGTCCCAGAGCGACACGTGGGTGGATGCGCTGGAGCGCGGGTACAGAGTAGTAGCTTGCCGCGGCAAGCGCCTTGCCGCGGTTGTTGACTTGTTTCGTCCGGGAGCTTGTCGCTCATCGGGCCTTGCCGGGACGCGTGGCGCGTCGCGGCAAGTTCCTTGAAATGCCTTGGTTGGCCTTCCCGACAAGCTCCTCTCGCCGGGGTCTTGTCTCCTTGGCTTGAATACTTTGTTCTTGAATGGCTCCAAAGGAACCACGGAGGACCTAGGCGGTCGCCCGGCAAGCCTTGCCGCGGGAATCTGCGACTGCCCGTGCACAAGTTCGGGATACTAAGGGTACCCCTACTTTAGTACACCGACACTCTTGATGATTTAAAGAGCATTAGTCCCACTCTATGTCAGCATAAGATTAATATGGAACCTGATGCTAAAACCGTTGTCGATCATCAATGTCGGTTAAATCTGAAGATGAAAGAAGTGGCAAGAATGGAAATATTAACACTTCTGGAAGCAGGTATAATCTATCCTATAGCTGATAGTAGATGGGTAAGTCCCATTCATTGTGTTCCGAAGAAAGGAGGTATTACTGTTGTTCCTAATGATAACAATGAACCTATTCCACAAAGAATTGTTATAGGCTATAGAATGGTAATTGATTTTAGGAAATTAAATAAAGCCACTAGAAAAGATAATTACCCTCTACCTTTTATTGATCAAATGCTAGAAAGATTATCAAAGCACACACACTTTTGCTTCCTTGATGGATACTATGGTTTTTCACAAATATCTGTTTCTCAACCTGATCAAGAAAAGACTACTTTTACTTGTCCCTTTGGAACTTATGCTTATAGACGTATGCATTTGGTTTATGCAATGCACCTGCTACCTTTCAAAGATGTATGACTGCAATATTCTCTGACTTTTGTGAAAAGATTGTAGAGGTTTTCATGGATGCTTTCTCCATTTATGGGAAGTCATTTGATGATTGTTTAAGCAATCTTGATCGAGTTTTGCAGAGATGTGAACAAACAAGTCTTGTCTTGATTTGGGAGAAATACCACTTTATGGTTAACGAAGGTATTGTATTGGGCCATAAGATTTTTGAAAAGGGTATTGAAGTGGACAAAGCTAAGGTTGATGCAATTGAGAAAATGCCATGTCCTAAGGATATCAAAGGTATTCATAGTTTCTTAGGTCATGCTGGTTTCTATAGGAGATTTATCAAAGACTTTTCTAAAATTTCTAGGCCTCACACTAACCTTTTATAAAAGGCCGTTCCTTTTGTTTTTGATGATGATTGCTTTGAAGCTTTTGAAACACTTAAGAAAGCCTTAATTTCTGCACCTATAGTTCAACCACCTGATTGTAACTTACCTTTTGAAATTACGTGTGATGCTAGTGATTATGTTGTTGGTGTTGTTCTAGGACAAAGAATTGATAACAAACTAAATGTTATTCATTATTCATAACCCACAAGTGTAGGGGATCGCAACCGTTTTCGAGGGTAGAGTATTCAACCCAATTATTTTGATTCGACATAAGGGGAGCCAAAGAATACTGTTAAGTATTAGCAGCTGAGTTGTCAATTCAACCACACCTGGAAACTTAGTATCTGCAGCAAGATAGTTTAGTAGCAAAGTAATATGATAGTGGCGGTAGCGGCAATAAAAGTAACGATAGTGTTTTTGTAGTTTTTGTGATAGTAGAAACGGAAAAGTAAATAAGCAACAAGCAATATAGGTAAAGCTCCTAGGCATTGGATCGATGATGGGAAATTATGTCGAATGCAATTCAGCATGTAGAAGTTACAACCTAGGGTGACACAGAACTAGCTCCAGTTCATCAATGTAATGTAGGCATGTATTTTGAATATAGTCATACGTGCTTATGGAAAAGAACTTGCATGACATCTTTTGTCCTACCCTCCCGTGGCAGCGGGGTCCTATTGGAAACTAAGGGATATTAAGGCCTCCTTTTAATAGAGTACCGGACCAAAGCATTAACACATAGTGAATACATGAACTCCTCAAACTATGGTCATCACCGGGAGTGGTCCCGATTATTGTCACTTCGGGGTTGCCGGATCATAACACATAGTAGGTGACTGTAGACTTGCAGGATAGGATCAAGAACACACATATATTCATGGAAACATAATAGGTTCAGATCTGAAATCATGGCACTCGGGCCCTAGTGACAAGCATTAAGCATAGCAAAGTCATAGCAACATCAATCTCAGAACATAGTGGATACCAGGGATCAAACCCTAACAAAACTAACTCGATTACATGATAGATCCCATCCAACACATCACCGTCCAGCAAGCCTACGATGGAATTACTCACGCACGCCGGTGAGCATCATGGAATTGGTGATGGAGGAAGGTTGATGATGACGATGGCGACGATCTCCACTCTCCGGAGCCCCGAACAAACTCCAGATCTACCCTCCCGAGAGAGATTAGGGATTGGCGGCGTCTCCATCTCGTGAAACGCGATAATTCCTTCTCTCTTATTGTTTCCTCCCCGGAACAGAAGATATATGATTTGGGGGTACGTCGGTGGAGCTCCAGGGGGCCCACGAGGCTTGGGGCGTGCCCTGGGCAGGGGGGCACGCCCCCACGCTTGTGGACAGGCCCTGGGCCCCCTGGTGTGGATCTTCTTGCAGGTATTTTTTATATTTTCCAAAATAATTATCCGTTAATTTTCAGGCGATTCCGAGAACTTTTTATTCTACACAAAACAACACCATGGCAGTTCTGCTGAAAACAGCGTTAGTCCGGGTTAGTTCCATTCAAATCATGCAAGTTAGAGTCCAAAACAAGGGCAAAAGGGTTTGGAAAAGTAGATACGTTGGAGACGTATCAACTCCCCCAAGCTTAAACCTTTGCTTGTCCTCAAGCAATTCAGTTGATAAACTGAAAGTGATAAAGAAAAACTTTGACAAACTCTGTTTGCCATTGTTGTTATAAATATGTAAGCTAGCATTCAGGTTTTCAACAAGATCATGAACTAACGACATTCACAATGACTTTCAGGTCTCAAGACTACTCATATCAATGGCATAATCAACTAGCGAGCAATAATAATAAACCTCAGATGACAACACTTTCTCAAAACAATCATGATATGATATAACAAGATGGTATCTCGCTAGCCCTTTCTGAGACCGCAAAACATAAATGCAGAGCACCGTTAAGGATCAAGGACTGACTAGACATTGTAATTCATGGTAAAAGAGATCCAGTCATGATCATACTCAATGCAAATTAATAGTAATACATGCAACGACAGAGGTGCTCTCCTACTGGTGCTCTTTGATAAGAGCATGATGACTCTGCATAAAAATAAATAGATAGGCCCTTCGCAGAGGGAAGCAGGGATTTGTAGAGGTGCCAGAGCTCAATTTTTAAATAGAGATGAATAACATTTTGAGTGGTATACTTTCATTGTCAACATAACAACCAAGAATCTCGATATCTCCCATGCTACACACATTATAGGCGGTTCCCAAATAGAATGGTAAAGTTTATACTCCCCCAACCATCAACAAGCACACTCCACGGCTAGCCCGAAACAACGGGTACCGTCCAAACCAGCAACAGCCCTGGGGGAGTTTTGTTTAATTATTAAGATTTTGAGCATGGGACTGGGCATCCCAATTACCAGCCATTTTTTCATGGATGATGAGCGGAGTCCACTCATCGTGAGAATAACCCACCTAACATAGAAGATATAGACATCCCTAGTTGATACATGAGCTGTTCGAGCATACAAAACAAAATTTCATTTGAAGGTTTAGAGTTTGGCACATACAAATTTACTTGGAATGGCAGGTAAATACCGCATATAGGAAGGTATGGTGGCCTCATATGGAATAACTTTGGGGTTTATGGAAGTGGATGCACAAGCAGTATTCCCGCTTAGTACAGGTGAAGGCTAGAAAGAGACTGGGAAGCAACCAGCTAGAGAGCAACAACGGTCATGAACATGCATTAAAATTAATCAACAATGAATGCAAGCATGAGTAAGATATAAATCACCATGAACATAAATATCATGAAGGCTATGTTGATTTGTTTCAACTACATCCGTGAACATGTGCCAAGTAAGATCACTTAAATCGTTCAAAGGAGGATACCACCCATCATACCACATCACAACCATTTTAATATCATGTTGGCACGCAAGATAGACCATTATAAACTCTCAGCTAATTAAGCATGGCATAAGCAGCTATGATATCTAATTGTCATTGCAAACATCAACCTTCCTCCATGGTCGAGTTCATACCAACTTTTCGCATCTCAATTAGTTAATCATATATCATCCTTATTGCCTTTCACTCGCACGACCGAACGGTGTGAATAATAATAATGTGCACATGCATTGAACTAAGCTGGAATCTGCAGGCATTTAATACCAGAGAGAAGACAAAGTAATATGGCTCAAGGTTAAATCAACAACAAAGCATATGAGAGCCACTAAGCATTTTCAATCATGGTCTTCTACTCTTAACCCCTAAAGAAAAGAAAAGAAACTATTTACACGGGAAAGCTCCCAACAAGCAAAAGAAGAACGGGAAATCTTTTTGGGTTTTCAATTTAACTACTACTAGCAAAGAAAGTAAACTGGCTAGAAGCTACAACTATATTTTTTTTTGTTTTTCTGGGTTTTTCTAGCACACAAGAAAAAAACTAAGAAAAAGAAATTGAAACTAAGCATGGATGGTACAGTGAAAGAGTGTGAGCACCGACAACTAGAATAAGTGTGAACATGAATGTAAGTCGGTGAGAAACACGTACTCCCCCAAGCTTAGGCTTTTGGCCTAAGTTGGTCTATGGACAGTATTGGCCTGACGAATATCCAAAGTTGTAGTTGGGGTCGTACTGAGACGTAACAGATGCTGCATGCCGAGCTGCAGCTTGAAGGCGGGCTACCTCCGTCATGTTATAATAAGCATTTGCCTCCTACATAGTTATAGGGTATCTTCCTTTTTCCTGAAAGTTAAACAAAGTAGGGGCAGGAAGAACAATAGGGATGGCATGCTGCCTGTTAAAGATTAGTCGATATTTGAGGATTTGATTATCCCACTCTATAAACCGGTGACTAGTCATAGCATGGTAGTATAAATAAGCAGGAGGTAAAGGTTCGTCATTTACGTGCACGGGTATACCAAGAAAGCGGGCTATGCGGGTAGCATAGATCCCACCAAATAAATCTCCATGCAAGCCATTATGGTGTAACCTATGTGCAATGATTGCTCCCAAGTTATATTGCATATCACCTAGTACAACACTCCTGAGAACACTAAGATCAGGGACACACATGTGACAAGCCTCATCTTTACCGTTTATGCATCTACCGATAAAGAGAGCAAAGTAATGAATAACAGGGAAATGTATGCTCCCCATGGTAGCCTGTTTGACTTCCCTGGACTCCCCCACTGTAATACTAGCAAGGAATTCTCTAAATTCAGATTTGCGAGGGTCACTCATACTGCCCCACTGTGGGAGTTTGCAAGCAACATTAAAATCCTCTAAGTCCATGGTATATGATTTATCATATAGGACAAACAACACAGTGTGAGAATTACGTGAAGATGAGAATTTAAACCTTCTCACAAAACTATCAGGTAAGCCACGGTATTGAGGACTCTTATCTTGTATGAACTCCTCAAGGTCAGCGTTGCATACGTATGCGTAAAATTCATCTTTGATGCTAGCTTGACCCATGAATTCATCTGACGGCCATTCACAAGGCCGCACATCAGCATCCCTCGGTGGTTCCTCGTCCGGCTCACGGAATGTAATGCCCAGGATGGAGTTATACCTCCTACGTGTCGAGGCACGACTTAAAGGCATAAGTCCATCCTAGAATGATCTCAAGTTTGGTAATCTTTGCACATCTCATGTAAAAGAGGGGATTGTAAACATAAATAGTTGGCTTACACTCGCCACGTCACACAAATACATTACAAGTCTCAAACATCATACATTAAGAACATCACAACCCTCTAAGGGCAAAAACCAAATGTCAAGATACCAAACTTAAATAAATAATCCACAGGTCGGATCGAATCCTAGTAGAAGTCTCCACTACTGATCATCCGGATAACGAACATAGTATCGACTACGCTCCTCGTCGAACTCCCAGTCTAGCTCGGTGCCATCACCTGGATAGCTCACAACTGGACCTGCATCTGGTGTGGTGAAGTAACTGTGAGCCACAGAGGACTCAGCAATCCCGTTCCCGGGTAACAAGACTATTTAAGCCATGGGAGAGGATAAGGCTGAAGAAAAGAAATAAGTGTCTGCAGTAGCAACTAGCAACTAGCTTACGTGAGAGAGTGTGAGAAGAGAAAGCCTCGGTCGAGAGATGATCACGAAGTGATCCTAGCTAAAGCTCAACATACATAACCCCACCGTTTTCAACTCCTGAATCCCTATTCGGAAATTGACAGTCACGGTACACACGCTGGTAGTGTATTGTAACATTGTGTCAAGTTATCTACAACCGGATATTAACAAGCTCCCATCTGCCACATAACCGCGGGTACGGCTTTCGAAAGTTCATAACCCTGCAGGGGTGTTCCAACTTGACCCATTACAAGCCCACGATCCGCGGAGTCGCAACTCCAAAGTGGGAAGACCCGAGTATTCTCGGAATCCCGTGCTCAAGATACTCCGAACTAAGGTAAGGCTAATCCAGCAAATCCTCCCGGCGTGTCGACACCCTGATAGTAGCCGCGCATATCTAAGTCTCAGGACACGACCGGATGGGCGAAGCTACGGGTTTTTACCAGCCCTTGAGTTTCCTCGAGGTGGCCCCGCAGGCTCCCCGTTTCGAACCAACACTCATGTGGAGCACTGGCCCGGGGTTGTTGATTAAGAAAAAGGGTTTATAACTCCCTATGCAAGTTTAATTTGTTATTAGGCAAATAGTACCAATGTTGGGACTTGCTGGAAAAGACTTAGCACTTAGCGGTTTATCGAGGGGATCCCATACACCCCAACCGTGTTAGGAACGCATAATCAAGGAACATAACACCGGCTTATACGGTTCCTAACGGCATGAGTGGAACAAATCACCAAGCAAAAGGCTTAGCCTTCCACCCTTGCCAATATATAGATGATTTCATTTTAGCATTTATATAGTGTGATATAACCCAACAAACTTCAACATGAAGCAAGCATCTTCGATCTTCACCTGCAACTAGCAATGCTATAAGAAGGGCTGAGCGAAGCGTACTTAGCCAAGCAACGGTTTGCATAGGTAGGGTGGTTAAACATGGCAATGGTTACAAGTAGGATGCTGACATGAAAGACATGGGCATCGAGGCAAAACTATAGAGCGGATCTACTAGCAATATGCAAAGATAGTAATGTTATCGGGGTTCGGTCATCTTGCCTGAAGAGAAGTCGTTCGAATCGTAAGAAGCGTCCTCGTGCTCAACCTCGTTGGTAACCTCGTGCTCGTACTCGTACTCGGTCTCAGCTTCCGGCTCTAAACAATACAATCACACCAGTCACAAATCAACAAGATGCAATGCGCACTCGAAAATGATGGATGCATGATGGATCCACTAAGGATGCACACGGAGCACGGAAAATAGCACTCAAGCAAACACCTCAAAACATGATAACAACAGGAGATTATGAATCTACACGGAAAATCAAACAAGTTTCATATAAGACTCGCTGAAATCGGAGTTACGGGCTAAAAGTTATGCCCGAAACAAGAAATGAGCGAAAGCTGAAAATTACAGCAATATAGCAACTTCGGAGCTCAAAATAATTAAGCTACAGCACTCAAACATCATGGCAAAGGATATGAACATAAACTAGACATATCCTACAGCAAATAAGTCCAAAGGTGCACCCCCAAAGGAGCCACGGATCAATAGCAATAAGCTTGGACATATTGAACTTGACAATAAAATTCTGGCAGCAGAATTTTATTGAAACTTTGGAGCAAAATTTAAATATGCTACAGGCACTTAAATAAGCATGTGAGAACATGAATGGAAAGCCAAAAATATCTACTACAAGGGACAATCAAGATCCACCCAAAAACTATCATGGTTTGTCCTAGAGCAGCAAGCAAACATGGCATCGGAACGTTACATATTTCAGACTTAGTGAAAAACCACTAAGTCCTAAAACAGCAGTTTCATCATGGCATCTAAAAGAGCAAGTTTAAGTCACCTCGAAACTAAACATGGCAAGTGGTAAGCACCACATAAAAGTACACATGATGGTGGTTCCGAAACACACAAGCATGCATCATGTGGTCCAGCACCTCGGTGGCTGGCGACGATGGGCCAGATCAATCGGCGTTGACCTGCGGGAGCGATCGGATCTGGCGATGTGGCTTTGATCGAGAGGAAAACTGCGGCGGCTCGGTCGTTGGATGGTTCCCTTGGGAACTGGCCAAGTGGCAGTGAGGTGGTCGTGGATCCAGAAATTTAGGGGGAGAAGGAGGAGGAAGAAGGGGCTAGGGTTAGGGATGCCAAAAATAGACTATGGGGTCTATTATATAGCAGATTTTTAGGGTTAGGGGGGATTTGGGGTGTTAGGAGCCCTCCGATCGCGATCCCACGGATCCGATCGCGGGGGGAGTTTAGAAGGGCCTAGGAGAGGGTAGTGGGCTGCTGTAGGGGTGTTTCTGGGCCACAAGTGGAGGCATTTTGGACCCACACGAAAAACTGTTGGAATAGCAAACGGAGTCCAAACGCGACGAGATTTGAGAGGCGGGTTGCACACAACAAAACAACAACACACGACAAGTCTCGCGGAACACCGGTAACGTTACACGCCCAAACACCAAAGTAGGCCTACGGGACGTCACGGACACGTGAGGGAGCTCCGGAACGCGAAACGGACAACGGGAAGGAACGCGTGGAACCGGATGCAACCGACAACACAAATGCAATGCAATGCACATGTCTACAAGATATGAATGAATGCCACACACTCACACAACAAAACGACGAAAACCCGAAAGACAAGGAACCCGGAATGGAAATAGAAGAAGCCGGAGATATATTATATACCCAAAAGGGAAAGTATTACATCCGGGGCATTACAAATTCTCCTCTACTACAAAAAGATCTCGTCCCGAGATCTAGGATTGGAAAAAGGAAGGGTACTCGGAACGAAGATGATCTTCTCGTTCCCATGTAGCTTCTCGGTCGGTGTGATGTGACCACTTGACTTTCAAGAATTTGATGGACTTGTTGCGGGTCTTGCGCTCGGTTTCTTCGAGAATAGCAACGGGATGCTCTCGGTAAGACATGTCTTGTTGAAGATCAATCTCTTCGAACGGAATCATGCGCTCAGGTGCCTTGAAGCATTTGCGGAGTTGAGACACATGGAACACATCATGAACATTGGCGAAGTTGGGAGGGAGCTCAAGTTGATAGGCTAGGTCGCCTCTTTTGCCAAGAATCTTGAAAGGCCTGACGTATCTAGGAGCAAGCTTTCCTTTGAAACCGAATCTTTGGGTGCCTTTCATCGGAGACACACGGAGATAAACATGATCACCAATGTTGAAAGCCAAATCACGATGCTTGCCGTCATAGTAGCTCTTCTGACGCGATTGAGCGGCCTTGAGATTCTCACGTATGACTTTGCACATCTCTTTGGCTTCTGAGATCAAGTCATTGCCAAGAAGTTGACGTTCACCTGTCTCAGACCAGTTGAGAGGGGTACGACACTTTCTGCCATAGAGGATTTCAAACGGAGCTTTACCTGCACTTGCTTGAAAGCTGTTGTTGTAAGAGAACTCGGCAAATGGAAGGCAGTCTTCCCATTTCATGCCAAAGGAGATGACACAGGCTCTGAGCATGTCTTCTAGAATCTGATTCACTCGCTCGACTTGACCACTAGTCTGAGGGTGAAAAGCAGTGCTGAACCTGATCTTAGTGCCCATGGCGGACTGAAAGGAGTCCCAGAACCTTGATGTGAACAAGCTTCCACGGTCTGAGGATATAACTTGAGGAATGCCATGTAAGGACACAATTCTGGAAGTGTACAACTCTACCAATTGAGCTGCATTGATTGATTCTTTGACTGGCAGGAAGTGAGCGACTTTGGTAAGCTTGTCAATCACCACGAAGATAGAATCATTTCCTCGCTTGGATTTAGGAAAGCCAGTGATGAAGTCCATTTCAATGTGGTCGAACTTCCACTCTGGAATAGGAAGAGGTTGGAGAAGACCGGCTGGACGTTGATGTTCTGCTTTCACTCTTCTGCAAACATCACATTCATTCACGAATTGGGCAATCTCCCTTTTCATGCGTTTCCACCAATAAGACTGCATGAGATCTTGATACATCTTGGAACTGCCAGGATGAATGGAAAGGAGAGAATCATGTGCTTCTTCCATTATGAGCTTCCTGAGATCACCTTCGGGAACAACGAGTCTGAAATGCCCAGGATGGAGTTATACCTCCTACGTGTCGAGGCACGACTTAAAGGCATAAGTCCATCCTAGAATGATCTCAAGTTTGGTAATCTTTGCACATCTCATGTAAAAGAGGGGATTGTAAACATAAATAGTTGGCTTACACTCGCCACGTCACACAAATACATTACAAGTCTCAAACATCATACATTAAGAACATCACAACCCTCTAAGGGCAAAAACCAAATGTCAAGATACCAAACTTAAATAAATAATCCACAGGTCGGACCGAATCCTAGTAGAAGTCTCCACTACTGATCATCCGGATAACGAACATAGTATCGACTATGCTCCTCGTCGAACTCCCAGTCTAGCTCGGTGCCATCACCTGGATAGCTCACAACTGGACCTGCATCTGGTGTGGTGAAGTAACTGTGAGCCACAGAGGACTCAGCAATCCCGTTCCCGGGTAACAAGACTATTTAAGCCTTGGGAGAGGATAAGGCTGAAGAAAAGAAATAAGTGTCTGCAGCAGCAACTAGCAACTAGCTTACGTGAGAGAGTGCGAGAAGAGAAAGCCTCGGTCGAGAGATGATCACGAAGTGATCCTAGCTAAAGCTCAACATACATAACCTCACCGTGTTCAACTCCCGAATCCCTATTCGGATATTGACAGTCACGGTACACACGCTGGTAGTGTATTGTAACATTGTGTCAAGTTATCTATAACCGGATATTAACAAGCTCCCATCTGCCACATAACCGCGGGCACGGCTTTCGAAAGTTCATAACCCTGCAGGGGTGTTCCAACTTGACCCTTTACAAGCCCACGATCCGCGGAGTCGCAACTCCAAAATGGGAAGACCCGAGTATTCTCGGAATCCCGTGCTCAAGATACTCCGAACTAAGGTAAGGCTAATCCAGCAAATCCTCCCGGCGTGTCGACACCCTGATAGTAGCCGCGCGTATCTAAGTCTCAGGACACGACCGGATGGGCGAAGCTACGGGTTTTTACCAGCCCTTGAGTTTCCTCGAGGTGGCCCCGCAGGCTCCCCGTTTCGGACCAACACTCATGTGGAGCACTGGCCCGGGGTTGTTGATTAAGAAAAAGGGTTTATAACTCCCTATGCAAGTTTAATTTGTTATTAGGCAAATAGTACAAATGTTGGGACTTGCCGGAAAAGACTTAGCACTTAGCGGTTTATCGAGGGGGTCCCATACACCCCAACCGTGTTAGGAACGCATAATCAAGGAACATAACACCGGCTTATACGGTTCCTAACGGCATGAGTGGAACAAATCACCAAGCAAAAGGCTTAGCCTTCCACCCTTGCCAATATATAGATGATTTCATTTTAGCATTTATATAGTGTGATATAACCCAACAAACTTCAATATGAACCAAGCATCTTCGATCTTCACCTGCAACTAGCAATGATATAAGAAGGGCTGAGCGAAGCGTACTTAGCCAAGCAACGGTTTGCATAGGTAGGGTGGTTAAACATGGCAATGATTACAAGTAGGAGGCTGGCATGAAAGACATGGGCATCGAGGCAAAACTATAGAGCGGATCTACTAGCAATAGGCAAAGATAGTAATGTTATCGGGGTTCGGTCATCTTGCGTGAAGAGAAGTCGTTCGGATCGTAAGAAGGGTCCTCGTGCTCAACCTCATTGGTAACCTCGTGCTCGTACTCGTACTCGGTCTCAGCTTCCGGCTCTAAACAATACAATCACACCAGGCACAAATCAACAAGATGCAATGCGCACTCGAAAATGATGGATGCATGATGGATGCACTAAGGATGCACACGGAGCACGGAAAATAGCACTCAAGCAAAACACCTCAAAACATGATAACATAGGAGATTATGAATCTACACGGAAAATCAAACAAGTTTCATATAAGACTCGCTGAAATCGGAGTTACGGGCTAAAAGTTATGCCCGAAACAAGAAATGAGCGAAAGCTGAAAATTACAGCAACATAGCAACTTCGGAGCTCAAAATAATTAAGCTACAGCACTCAAACATCATGGCAAAGGACATGAACATAAACTAGACATATCCTACAGCAAATAAGTCCAAAGGTGCACCCCCAAAGGAGCCACGGATCAATAGCAATAAGCTTGGACATATTGAACTTGACAATAAAATTCTGGCAGCAGAATTTTATTGAAACTTTGGAGCAAAAGTTAAACATGCTACAGCCACTTAAATAAGCATGTGAGAACATGAATGGAAAGCCAACAATATCTACTACAAGGGACAATCAAGATCCACCCCAAAACTATCATGGTTTGTCCTAGAGCAGCAAGCAAACATGGCATCGGAATGTTACAGATTTCAGACTTTGTGAAAAACCACTAAGTCCTAAAACAACAGTTTCATCATGGCATCTAAAAGAGCAAGTTTAAGTCACCTCAAAACTAAACATGGCAAGTGGTAAGCACCACATAAAAGTACACATGATGGTGGTTCCGAAACACACAAGCATGCATCATGGAGATAAACACAACGATTGCAACGAGCTCAACAAGATGTCATTTCATAACAAGTGAAACAACATCACAGCCACATGGCACTTTGCAATGACGATAAACATGGCAAGAATAAATCTATCATGCAACCTAGCACATACAACATGTAGAGCATGGCAAGACGAACACGTGGACATGTCATTTGCATCATTCGGACAAACGAGCTAAAAGATATCACATGGCAAAGATGGCATAAAAACATCACATAGCAGCAATTATACCGAGATGCACTCTTGCAACGGGAAAACAAGCATCTAGATGATTTCTAACATGCATGGCACAAAAAGATAAAACGTAGTGCTAATCAGCACGAACGTCTAGACATGCTATTTGCGCGAAATGGACAAACACACTAAAAGATACATCAGTTATAAGATTGCATCAGACAATAGATCTCAGGGACTTAGCAGAGAAAAGGAGGGGGAAAACAACCTCAGGTCACAGGGAAAAAAACAACGCGGCCCGGCGGATCCGGCCCGAAGACGAACTGACGGAGGCAGTGGCCCAGGCGGATCTGGCCCGATCCGGCCCAGGCGAAGAAGGGCGGCGGCTTCGGCCTGGTGGAGACTTCGGCCCAGAATGGCGCGGCCCGGTGGGGAGGTGGACGGCCCGGTGGCGCGCCTGGGCCAGGAGCTGGCGACGCGGTGGAGGCGCCCAGGGCGGTCGGGAAGCCCAGCGCGGTGGACGGCCCGGCGGGCGCGGCGCGCGGGGAGCGACCTGGGCCGCGGGGAGCTGGAGCTAGGCAGGCGCGGATCCGGTGGCCCGGCGCGGCGGGAGTAGGCTGGCCCGGTGGCGGGGCGAGCGGAGCGGGCCGGGGAAGTGGCGTATGGCCCGGTGGCGGGAGTGGAAGGCGAGGCGAGGCGCTGGCGCAGCGGCGTCGGAGGCGAAGGGCGGGACGGCGGATGGGCCCGAAGCGGCGGGATTCAGCGCCTGGAGCCCAAGGGAGGAGGCCCGATGATGTGGTCCAGCACCTCGGTGGCTGGCGACGATGGGCCAGATCGATCGGCGTTGACCTGCGGGAGCGATCGGATCTGGCGATGTGGCTTCGATCGAGAGGAAAACTGCGGTGGCTCGGTCGTTGGCTGGTTCCCTCGGGAACTGGCCAAGTGGCAGTGAGGTGGTGGTGGATCCAGAAATTTAGGGGGAGAAGGAGGAGGAAGAAGGGGCTAGGGTTAGGGATGCCAAAAATAGACTAGGGGGTCTATTATATAGCAGATTTTTAGGGTTATGGGGGATTTGGGGTGTTAGGAGCCCTCCGATCGCGATCCGACGGATCCGATCGCGGGGGGAGTTTAGAAGGGCCTAGGAGAGGGTAGTGGGCTGCTGTAGGGGTGTTTCTGGGCCACAAGTGGAGGCATTTTGGACCCACACGAAAAACTGTTGGAATAGCAAACGGAGTCCAAACGCGACGAGATTTGAGAGGCGGGTTGCACACAACAAAACAACAACACACGACAAGTCTCGCGGCACACTGGTAACGTTACACGCCCAAACACCAAAGTAGGCCTACGGGACGTCACGGACACGTGAGGGAGCTCCGGAATGCGAAACGGACAACGGGAAGGAAGGCGTGGAACCGGATGCAACCGAAAACACAAATGCAATGCAATGCACATGTCTACAAGATATGAATGAATGCCACACACTCACCCAACAAAACGACGAAAACTCGAAAGACAAGGAACCCGGAATGGAAATAGAAGAAGCCGGAGATATATTATATACCCAAAAGGGAAAGTATTACATCCGGGGCATTACACGGAACGCGAGCCTCGGTTCTTCCTTCCCTGAAGGACCACCTTGGAAGTTTCTCCAAGACATTTTTCTGATTTTTTTTGAAATTTTTAGTAACTTCAAAATAAAAGTTAACCAAACTCAACAAGATTGATAGCAACAACTCCTATAAGTGCCTAGAGACTATATCATGCATTAGAACTACTTGGGACCAAGAAAATTTGACATGCAAGCTCAAGAACAAGGTCACCACAACAACATAAATTTTCAAAAAATAAAGCACTAGAAAAAAAACTAATTGGACCAATGGAGGAGTCACATACCAAGGAACAATCTCCCCAAATAGTTTGGTGAATGGTGCTTTGAGCAAGGAGATTGAAAATGGCAGCAAGATGAGCTAGAACTCGGGTTTGAGCTGGTTGGGGATATTTTTTGGGAGGAAGAAGAAGAGCATGGGTCCAGGAATAAGCGGAGGGGGGCCATGTGGGGCCCACAAGGCAGGGGGCGCGCCCTGGACTCTCGTTGCCACGTGTTGGCTCCTCTCGCTGTGTGTTCAGTGCCATATTTCCTCAAATATTCTAGAAAAAAAATCATATTTCATTTTCATGGCATTTGGAGAACTTTTATTTTCAGGATATTTTTTTATTGCTCGGATAAGTTTGGAAACAGACAGAAAATACTATTTTTGCTTTATTTATCCTAATTAATAGAAAGTAAAAGGAGGGTACAGAAGGTTGTGCTATCTAGATTCACCTATCTCATGTTCATCAAAAGGAATCCATTAACAAGGTTGATCAGGTCTTGTTAATAAACTCTTTTTGAGTAACATGAATCGGAGAATTTTCGAATAGCACTAGGTTACCTCCATGGGGATATGTATGTCCCCAACAATAAGAATGTCATACGCCTTCTTGATAGTAGGAATAGGAAACTCAAAACCTCCAATAGTGATAGTTGAAGTTTTTCCAATATAATTGATACTATGGACCTGAAGTTGTTTCCTCGGAAAGTGTACCGTATGCTCATTACCATTGACATAAAAAGTGACATTGCCTTTGTTGCAATCAATAACAGCCCCTACAGGATTCAAAAAGGGTCTTCCAAGAATAATAGACATAATATCGTCATCGGGAATACCAAGTATAACAAAGTCCGTTAGAATAGTAACATTTGCAACTACAACAGGCACATCCTCACAAATACCGACAGGTATAGCAGTTGATTTATCAGCCATTTGCGAAGATATTTCAGTAGGTGTCAGCTTACTCAAGTCAAGTCTACGATATAAAGAGAGAGGCATAACACTAACACCGGCTCCAAGATCACACAAAGCAGTTTTAACATAGTTTCTCTTAATGGAGCAAGGTATAGTAGGTACTCCTGGATCTCCTAATTTCTTAGGCATTCCACCCTCAAAAGTGTAATTAGCAAGCATGGTGGAAATTTCTACTTCTGGTATCTTTCTTTTATTAGTAATAATATCTTTCATATACTTAGCATAAGGATTTGTTTTAAGCACATCAGTCAAACGCATACGCAAAAAGATAGGTCTAATCATTTCAGCAAAGCGCTCAAAATCCTCATCATCCTTTTTCTTGGATGGTTTCGGAGGAAAAGGCATGGGTTTCTGAATACATGGTTCTCTTTCCCTACCATGCTCCCTAGCAACAAAGTCTCTCTTAGCATAACGTTGATTCTTTGATTGTGGGTTATCAAGATCAACAATAGGTTCAATCTCTACATCATTATCATTGCTAGGTTGAGCATCATCATGAACATCATCATTGACATTATCACTAGGTTCATGTTCATTACCAGATTGTGTCTCGGCATCAGAAACAGATATATCGTTAGGATTCTCAGGTTTGTCAACTACAGGTTCACTAGAAGCATGCAAAGTCCTATCATTTTTCTTTTTCTTCTTTTTTAGAAGAACTAGGTGCATCTAAATTAGCTCTCTGAGAATCTTGCTCAATTCTCTTAGGGTGGCCTTCAGGATATAGAGGTTCCTGAGTCATTTTACCACCTCTAGTTGCAACTCTAACAACATAGTCATTATTCTTACTATTTAATTCATTAAGCAAATCATTCTGAGCCTTAAGTACTTGTTCTACTTGAGTGGTGACCATAGAAGCATGTATACTAATAACTTTCAGTTCACCTTTAGCTCTGGACAGATAACCACTCAAGTGTTCAATCATATAAGCATTGTGTTGTAATTGTCTACCAACATAAGCATTGAAGTTTTATTGTTTCACAATGAAATTGTCAAACTCATCTAAGCATTGGCTAGAAGACTTATAACAAGGAATATCACCTTCATCAAATCTATAAAGAGAATTTACCTTTACTACCTGTGTCGGGTTATCAAGATCATGTATTTCTTCAATAGGCGGTAAATTCTTAACATCTTCAGCTTTAATACCTTTTTCTTTCATAGATTTCTTTGCCTCTTGCATATCTTCAGGACTGAGAAATAGAACACCTCTTTTCTTCGGAGTTGGCTTAGGGGCTGGTTCAGGAAGTGTCCAATTATTTTCATTGGCTAGCATATTATTCAATAGTAATTCAGCTTGTTCGACTGTTCTTTCCCTGAAAACACAACCAGCACAACTATCCAGGTGGTCTCTGGAAGCATCGGTTAGTCCATTATAAAAGACATAAAGTATATCATGCATCTCAAGAGGATGATCAGACAAAGCATTAAGTAGCTGGAGAAGCCTCCCCCAAGCTTGTGGGAGACTCTCTTCTTCAGTTTGAGCAAAGTTATATATTCCCCGTAAGGCAGCTAGTTTCTTATGAGCGGGAAAATATTTAGCAGAGAAGTAATACATCATATCCTGGGGACTACACACACAACCAGGATCAAGAGAATTAAACCAAGTCTTAGCATCACCCTTTAATGAGAACGGAAATAACTTAAGGATATAGTAGTAGCGAATCTTTTCATCATTGGTAAACAGGGTGGCTATATCATTCAACTTAGTAAGATGTGCCATAATAGTTTCAGACTCATAGCCATGGAAAGGATCAGATTCAACCAAAGTAATTAACTCAGGATCAACAGAGAATTCATAATCCTTATCAGTAACACAGATAGGTGAAGTAGCAAAAGCAGGGTCATGTTTCATTCTAGCATTCAAGGACTTTTCTTTCAGCTTAGCTAATAATTTCTTAAGATCATATCTGTCATTGCAAGCAAGAAAGTCTCTAGCGGTTTCTTCATCCATAACATAACCCTCAGGCACAAACAGGCAATTCATATCTATTGGGAGTAGTTTCATCATCACTTTCATAAATATCATCAGTTTCAACATTTGCACTCTCCCTAATCTTAGCAATTTGTTCATCTAGAAATTCACCTAGTGGCACAGTATCAGGCATAGAGGTAGTTTCATCATACATAGCAGAAGTAACATCATCAAGAACATACGGCATATCAGATTCAATAGTAGGAGTAGGTGTCGCAAGTTTACTCCTAACGGAAGGACAATCAAGTGCAGAGCTAGATGGCAGTTCCTCACCTCCCCTCGTAGTTGAGGGTAATAACTTGGTTTTTGAGTCCTTCAAATTCTTCATAGTGATAAACAGATATAAATCCCAAGTGACTTAAAGAATAGAGCTATGCTCCCCGGCAATGGCGCTCGAAAATATTCTTGATAACCCACAAGCGTAGGGGATCGCAACAGTTTTCGAGGCTAGAGTATTCAACCCAAATTTGTTCATTCGACACAAGGGGAGCCAAAGAATACTCTTAAGTATTAGCAGCTGAGTTGTCAATTCAACCACACCTGGAAACTTAGTATCTGCAGCAAGATAGTTTAGTAGCAAAGTAATATGATAGTGGCGGTAGCAGCAATAAAAGTAACGATAGTGTTTTTGTAGTTGTCAGGGATATTACTAGCAGGTATGAACCGGCTAGTATAAACCGGATTATAATGATGTAATTGTGTAATTATAAAACCCAGTAGAGGTTACGGCCCATGAAGGCTTAGGGCCCATGTATAGAGTTACGATTTGTAAACCGCCTGATCATGTAACTTGGGAGATAGGGAAGAAAGAGCAGAGACCGAGGTGGACACAAATATGAGCCGGCCTCGGGACTCTGTAAAACCGGACCGGGCGTCGCCTCTATATAAAGGGACGACCCGGCGACGGTTCAAGGACAAGAAAGAACCCGTCGAGACACAGGCAAGCAATCCGCTCCCTGTTCATCGACGCCCAAGCAATACCAAACCAAACTAGACGTAGGCTTTTACCTTCCTCGAAGGGGCCGAACTAGTATAAATCCTCTGTGTCCTTTGTGTGCTTTTAACCCCTTCAAGCTAACCCGTGCGATGGTTCCTCAACTAAGTCCGTTAAACCGGACATCTGCCGTGCTAATTCCACGACAGTTGGCACCCACCGTGGGGCATCCGCACGATGGTTTCGAGTTCTTGAAGGGGAGCTTTGAAGGGCTCAGGGGCTACGCGGTCGGCCGGATGACCAAGAGCCGCCGCGGCCGGATCTACATCGACGACGCAGGCTGGGGCCCGGAGGCCGATTCAATCGAATACAGGTACCTGGTTTCCTTCGGTGGCATCCACGTCTTCATCGGCAAAATTGGTGAACCGGGACCTGGGCCGGACATCTTCCCCAACATCGCCGAGCCGGCTCAGCGTGCAAGATCGACCCGGATTTGACCAGCCATGAAGCATGTTTTCGTCGGAGCAGTTCACGGGGTCCAAGCCGAGGACGGATCGGATTCCGGTGGCGAGACAGTTATCTATTCTGACGATGAATCTTCATCCGGAGAGACTGAGTCTTTGTATGAGTTGCGGGACGGCCGGCCTGAGGGTATGCCCGACGGAGACAGTATTCCGGACCCCTTTGATCCGCCAAACCGAGTGGTTGTCTTTATGGCCGGTTCGCAACCTACGCCGCAGTCCACGGTGAACGGGGCAATGACAGCAGAGGCTGGTGTAGGGGGGAGCGGCCAAGCCCTCTCGCCCTCTGACGCTCTATCCACCTTGATCGAGGAGTTCACAACCCGAGCTATGGCAGAGGTGGCTCCAGCAGACAAGGCGCAACACGATGCAGAGCTCCTTCAGCTGAAGGGCCGGATCGATCAAGCAAAAGAAAATCTGAAGGGAGAGAAGGCTATTATAGCAATGAGGCAGGCAGAGCTGGATGATCAGGCTTTTCACCTGAGGATGGAACAGGCCTCTACACAGGGAGTAAGGAATCGAAGGTACCAGTCTCATCTACCGCCGGTTTACGAGGCAATGAATCTTTTCAGGACACCAGGAGCGGGGACCAGCAATGATCCGGCGGTAAACCGGAGGGCGGCTCCGGCGAGGGATGAGCCGGTTCAGCAGCCCACTGCGGAGCAAGATCGACGGGTCATGTCTGCGCCTCACATCCCTACCCCTCCGGGTCATTATTCAAATCCTTTGGATAACATTGTGGCTACCGCTTCACGTCTGGACGCTTTACCCATTGAGGGGACATCCCTCGTGGCAATGGAGGCACGCAGGGTTAAGGATCTGCTTAACACGACATTAACACAACAGCAAGCACATTCTTATAGCAGGGAGAGGCTTCATTCAACACCCCGCCACAGCTGGAGTTACACTAGGCATTGGGAGGAACCGGAGGTGTCTAGCAGTGAACGGAGGCGACACCGTCACAGGCAAGATAATCCGGCAGGCGCAGAGGCACAAGCTCAGGGGGCGCAAGACCGGGTTAGATCTGCAGCTCGCGAGGAGGTCCGCCAAACGACGCCGGTTCACACAACCACAACAGAAACAGGAGTCACGACGAGTTCCTTCGGGGTGCAGTGTCTTGTTCCCGCTTTACGGAGCATGAAGTTGCCCAAGGATTTTAAGGGTCCATGTAAAGTGCCTAATTATACAACAGATCTGGCTCCGGAGGCTTGGGTTGAGAGTTATGAGATGGCCATGGAGATGCTGGATGTGGATGAAGCGGCGTGCGCGAAGTACTTTACCATGATGCTCGAGGGTATAGCCCGGACCTGGTTAAAGGGTTTACCACCTAATTCCATCAGATCATGGGGTGAATTACGCAGCCAATTTATCAAAAATTTCAAGGACACGTGCAAGCAACCAATGTCATTGGTGGACTTAGCGGCCTGTATACAAAGGGAGCAAGAGCCTACAGGGGCATGGGTACGGCGAGTATCAGAGATCTTGCACTCTTCGAACGGTATCAGCCCTAGTACGACGATAGTAACACTGGAAAACAAATGCCGGTTTGAGTCTCTGAAGTTAAAGCTGGGATGGCTCAAACGGGATTGTAATGACATGGGAACTCTCATGAGCGCTCTGGTAAAGTACGGGGACTCTGACAGCACTAAATATCCCGAAGCGGATGGAGATAAATCTGTAAAGGCAAACAAACCCGGTAAACCGGCGCAGGCCAATCCGGTCGGAACAAGTTTCTTAGGCAAACGAAAGGCAGAGGGTGGCTCCGATTTCGTGGCCAATACCCAAGTTCAAGGAGGTTTTCAGTACAATAGGGGTAAATCGCCCCCACAAACCGGCGGAGGGCGCAATAGCTAGGAGCAAGAGTTGAATGAGCCTTGCCCGAAACACGGATCAAGGGAACATCCAGCTAAACACATCATAGGAGAATGCAAGGCCATGATGGAAGCCATGAGCTGGTTCAAATCTAACAACAGGCCACCGGGCGGCGGATCAGGCCCTGGGTTCTACGGTCCGAGTCACCAGGGGAACGGCTCTGGATCAGGATATCGTGGCAATAACAGTGGTTATAATAACCAAGGTAATAACCAATATGGTCAAGGCGGTTATAATAACCCAGGCAATCAGCCGCATGGTCAGGGTGGTTACAATAACCCAAACAACCAATAGTAGGGCCAGGGTAATCACAACAACCAGAGTAATCAGCAGCGTCAGCAGCAGCAGCAGTCCGGATATCAGAGTAATCCGAAGGAATTGAGTAGCGGGCAGTATCATGTGTTCACTACGAGTTTGTGCAAACGGGATCAGAAAATCTTAAAGCGGGCGGTCCATGCGGTTGAACCGGCAACACCACAGTTCCTGCGCTGCTCGGAGCAACCTATCGTATGGAGCCAAGAGGATCATCCGCCGCGAGTTGATAATCCAGGCCAATTGGCTTTAGTAGTGGCAGCATAGGTGGGTGGTTACAAATTCACCAAGGTCCTCATGGACGGTGGCAGCAGTATCAATATCTTATATTATGAGACTTTTCGTCGCATGGGGCTGACGGATAAGAAACTAAGACAGTCAAACACGGTGTTTCATGGAGTGGTGCCAGGTAAATCAGCTTACCCAGTTGGGAAAATTGACCTAGAAGTTACCTTTGGAGATGAGCAGGATTCCAGGTCGGAGATGATAACCTTTGAAGTTGTCAAGATCCGGAGCCCCTATCATGCTCTGTTTGGAAGATCGGTTTACGCCAAGTTTATGGCCAGGCCGTGTTATGTTTATCTACAGCTCAAGATGCCGGGTCACAAGGGAACCATCACGGTTCATGGGAGTCGCAAGATTGCATTGGAGTGCGAAGAAGGAGATGCTGCTTATGCGGAGGCAGTATGTGCTACGGAGGAGTTGAAGTTTTACAAAGACAATGTTGATCCGGCAGTTATGTCCCCGTTAAAAAAGCCAACTACAGAGCATGATCCGGCGTTGAAGTTTAAGTCCGCAGAGGAGACCAAGCAAGTTGACTTTGTGCCAGGCGATTCATCCAAGCAGTTCACTATCAGCGCTAACCTTGATCCTAAATAGGAAAGCGCGCTCATCGTGTTCATCCGTGAGAACCGGGATATCTTTGCATGGAAACCTTCTGACATGCCAGGTATACCGAGGGACCTCGCTAAGCACAGTCTTAACATTGATCCGAAGTATAAACCGGTCAAGCAGTATTTGCGCCACTTCAACGAAGAAAGGCGCAAGGCTATAGGAGAAGAAGTGGCCAGGCTTTTGGCCGCAGAGTTCATAGTTGAAGTTTTTCACCCGGAACGGTTGGCTAATCCGGTGCTGGTGTTAAAGAAAAATGGGAAGTGGAGAATGTGTGTAGATTACACAGACTCTAACAAAGCTTGTCCAACCGATCCTTTTGCTCTCCCTCGTATTGATCAGATCATTGATGCTACGGCGGGATGTGAGCGGCTAAGTTTTTTAGATGCATATTCAGGGTATCACCAGATCAAGATGGCAGTTAAAGATCAGGAGAAGACATCCTTCATAACCCCCTTTGGTGCTTTTTGCTATGTGTCTATGCCCTTTGGGCTCAAGAGTGCCCAAGCAACCTACCAGTGTTGTGTACAGAATTGTCTTAAGGGGCAAATAGGGAGGAATGTTCATGCTTATGTGGATGATATTGTGGTGAAATCGAGGAAGGAGGAGACACTGATAGAGGACCTCAAGGAGACCTTTGACAATCTTCGAGCCTATAAAAAATGATGCTTAATCCGGAGAAGTGCGCTTTCGGTGTTCCGGCGGGCAAGCTCCTTGGATTCTTGGTGTCAAACAGAGGAATAGAAGCCAATCCGGAGAAGATCAAGGCAATTACATCTTTGACTAAACCGGCTTGCATTAACGATGTTCAACATATCGCCGGCCGGATCACAGCATTGAGTCGATTCATCAGCCGTCTGGGGGAGAAGGTGATTCCTCTTTATCAGATGCTGAAAAAGACGGACCGGTTTATATGGAGTGATGAGGCAAACGCTGCGTTTGAGGATTTGAAGCGACAACTGGCACAGCCGCCGGTCCTTGCTGCCCCTGTTGATAATGAGCCGTTATTGTTATACGTCGCTGCCAATGCACGGGCAGTCAGTGTGGCAATCGTGGTTGAGCGCATGGAAGCAGGGAAGGAATACCCGGTTCAACGTCCAGTTTATTATGTCAGTGAAGTTCTCATTGAATCCAAGCAAAGGTACCCGCATTGGCAGAAGCTGGTATATGGTGTATTCATGGCAAACCGGAAGTCGAAACATTATTTCCAAGGCCACCCAATAACTGTTGTTAGTTCAGCACCGTTGGGGGATATAATCCAGAATAGGGAAGCTACTGGCAGAGTGGCGAAGTGGGCCATTGAGCTTAGCCCACACGAATTGAAGTATGTGCCACGCACCGCTATCAAATCTCAAGCATTGGTGGATTTCATCAATGATTGGACAAAACTACAAACACCAGAGGATAAGCCGGATCTTACATACTGGACGATTCACTTTGACGGTTCAAAGCAATTAGAAGGCTCGGGGGCTGGAGTTGTTTTAACTTCCCCGCGAGGAGACACGTTTTGTTATGTCCTTCGTTTACTGTTTCCTTGCACCAATAATGCAGCAGAGTATGAAGCATTGTTTCATGGCTTACGGATGGCCAAGGAGATGAACTTGAGCCGGGTCAAGTGTTTTGGCGATTCAGATTTAGTGGCACGGCAAGTATCCGGCAAGTGGGATTCAAGAGACCCTCTCATGGCAGCTTACAGACGAGAAGTGGAAGAAGTCGCAGGATATTTCAAGGGGTATCAAGTGGATCACATAGACCGCGAAGGAATGAAGCAGCAATGCTCTGAGCCGGCTGGGTTCTCAACGTAAACCGGTACCACCGAATACCTTTTTGGATGAGCTGCACAGTCCATCAGTTCAAGTACCATCGGAGGAACACCTGGATGTTCCTGATCCGGAGGCGCAGCTAGTTGCAGCGCTTCATGTCATTCCGGATTGGACGCTGCCTTATTTGGCGTATCTAAGCCGGGGAGAGCTGCCGGACGATGAGATCGAAGCGAGACAGATAATTCGGCGCTCTAAATCCATGACGATTGCAACCGGAGAACTTCACCATCGCAGTGTTTCTGGAGCGTTTCAGCGGTGTGTGTCATCTGAAGAAGGTTGTGATATTCTTCGTGAGATCCATGAAGGGGATTGTGGTCACCATGCCGGTTCAAAATCCTTGGTGGCTAAGGCTTTTCGACATGGGTTCTATTGGCTGACAGCCCATGCTGATGCAGTGGATCTAGTCCGGAGGTGCGATGCTTGCCAGAAATTTTCACGACGTGCTCTTGTTCCGGCACAGGAGCTCCGGATGATACCGATAACTTGGCCGTTTGCGACTTGGGGGCTTGATATGGTCGGGCCCTTTAAACAATCCCAAGATCAAAAAACTCATCTGCTGGTCGCTGTGGATAAGTTTACAAAATGGATTGAGGCAGAGCCTGTGAGCAAGTGTGATGCGGCAACGGTGGTTAAATTCATCAAAAAGGTAATTTTCCGGTTTGGCTTTCCACACAGCATCATCACAGACAATGGCACTAATTTATCTAAGGGAGAGATGGAAGAATTTTGTCAACGCGAGCATATTCGATTAGACGTATCTTCTATAGCTCACCCTCAATCCAATGGTCAAGCTGAAAGAGCAAATCAGGAGATTTTGCGAGGTATCAAGCCCCGGCTTATGACACCCCTGCAAAGAACACCAGGGTGCTGGGTTGAGGAGTTACCTTCTGTCCTCTGGAGCATCAATACTACGCCAAACCGGTCCACAGGTTATACACCTTTCTTCATGGTGTATGGTGCTGAAGCGGTCCTTCCAAGTGATATCCGTCATGATTCGCCGCGGGTGACGGCTTACGTTGAAGCGGCCAATGAACAGTCAAGACAGGACAGTTTGGACCGGCTGGATGAAGAACGTGACATAGCAGCAGCACGGTCTGCAATTTATCAACGGGACTTGCGCAGATATCACAGCCACCGGATCAAGACTAGAACGTTCCAGGAGGGAGATTTGCTACTCCGGCTCATCCAAGATCAAACAGATATGCACAAACTATCCCCGCCTTGGGAAGGGCCCTTTGTGGTCAGCAAGAATCTGCACAACGGTTCATATTACCTGGTGGACGTCCGAGAACACAAGGACTCACGGACATCGGAGGAAGAGTCAAAGAGGCCGTGGAACATCGCCCTCTTGCGGCCCTACTATACCTGAGCCATGAGCTGTGCTGTATCCTATGTATATATTATGATTAATGAATAAACCGGCTCCCATGGTAAACCGGGGAATCAGCCTTTTTTCCAATATAAAGTGTCTTATGGTGATAACCATCTACAGCTTACATTATATGTCAACATAAACCGGCATCCTCGGTACATCTCTTATTATATGTCATATTTTAAATTGCTTTGATCAGTCTATCTGGTTGTGCAGGACAACTGCCGTATATATATATGCTCTGGAGCTGTGATCACTGAAGGGCTTCCTGTTCAAACATAGGTCGTATCCGAACCAAAGAGAACATAGCCAAACTCACTGAAGGGCTTCCTGTTCAAACATAGGTCGTATCCGAACCAAAGAGAACATAGCCATTGTTGCTCAAACATAGGTCGTATTCGAACCAAAGAGAGCATAGCCATTCTGTTCAAACATAGGTCGTATTCGAACCAAAGAGAACATGGCAATGGCCAGTAGGGGGCAGGATCGTATCCGAATCCTAGCTTAGCCCCTATGGTCCGGTTCGTCTGATTGTATTCGAATCAGAAGCTCAAACATAGGTCGTATTAGAACCAAAGAGAGCATAGCCATTCTGTTCAAACATAGGTCGTATTCGAACCAAAGAGAACATGGCAATGGCCAGTAGGGGGCAGGATCGTATCCGAATCCTAGCTTAGCCCCTATGGTCCGGTTCGTCTGATCATATTCGAATCAGAAGCTCAAACATAGGTCGTATTCGAACCAAAGAGAGCATAGCCATTCTGTTCAAACATAGGTCGTATTCGAACCAAAGAGAACATGGCAATGCCCAGTAGGGGGCAGGATCGTATCCGAATCCTAGCTTAGCCCCTATGGTCCGGTTCGTATGATCGTATTCGAATCAGAAGATCAATGGGTCGTATTCAAATCCATTGCTTGGCTAAATTTTCAAGGCCAGTAGGGGGCAGGGTCGTATCCGAATCCTAGCTTAGCCCCTATGGTCCGTTTTACTGATCGTATTCGAATCAGAAGTTTTGATTTGGAGCCTATCAGCTCGCAAAAAGCCTCGACTACATGGTTTTATTTGCAAACTTGTATTTCTTGTATTTGTGTTTTATGGTTCTTTGATCCGGAGTGGGACAACCCCAGAGTTGACCACGTATCTTCAAAAATTAGGACAGAGCTCCAGCATGATCTAAACCGGTAGCTTCTATAAGCCCGGAGTTATTATTGGGTCTATCACAAAGGCTCCCTCAGAAAACTGCAAAATTCGCCGGATTAAGAGTATGAAGCATGCTTAATCGCAGGTATGAAGTTATTTCTGGTATAAACAAACACTTGTTTGATATATTGTGTGAGCAATTTAATCAGTCCAGCGGTAAACCGCTAGTACATCTCTTAAGTGTTATCTATGCAGAAACAGATAGTATGCAAGATAAACCATATCAGACAAAATTCAAATTGACAAACGGCAAAGCAAAAAGTTGGGACATCTGGATCAAGACGAACAATGTTTTATGCTATCCTATTACAAGGCATAGCAAGCCTGAGCGGATTAAAGTCTTTCCAGCAAAATGAGACTGCAACTACAAAGATAAACTATATGGCCTACGCTTCCTCCTGCTGCAACGGCTGGGGATCAACTTGTTCCGGAGCTTCTTCCTCTTCTTGAAGCGGCTGAAAGTCAGGGACGCACCAATCGATTTTCGTTAAAGCGCGGAAGTACATCTCTTCCGTAATAAGTTCAGACGGATCAACATCTGGGGCGAAAGTATGGGGGCGCACTGGTGGGATTTGATTTACGGTATCATAAACCGGCCGATCCACCCGCTCGTTCTGTAAATCGTACCCGGATGATACCTGGACAAGTCTGATTCGGCAGCAAGCTTGCTAGCGAGAGGACGCATCTCCTTAGTCAAAGCATGCAGGTCTTTGGCAGTAAAAGCTGATCCGTCTTCTTTAGTGCTGGGATACCCGTTCAAGGCTTCTTCCGGATCAAAATCGGGAACCCACGCTTTGGCTCTGGTGAGCGCCATAAGAGAACCGGCTCGGGCAGCAGACTTCTTCACTTCCTCCAAGCGTGCTGGCAAGACAGAAAGTTTCTCTAGTGTGCCTTGAATAGTGGTGGGGGCCGGTTTCTTGAAAGACATTGCGCTTATGATCCTTTGAGCGCCGGAATACAGCTGCTCGACCAGAGTATAAGACGCCTTGAGTTTCTTCCGTAAATCATCCCCAAGATGGGTAACACGGCGCCCTACGTAAGATCATTACAGTTAAACCGGGCCGGAATACAGATTGCAAGGATGAAAGCATGAGTGCAGATTAAGTACTTACCGAAGACAGTAGAAGTCATCAGTTCTATTTGCCGCTTTATACCGGTTAACTCTTCAGTCACCGGATTAAGGGCTTCCTCAGCATCCTTTGCTCTTTTTTCCAGATCATTCTTTTGCACTTCAAAGGCTGTCCGCTCCTCTTCAAAAAATTTCTTCAGCTGTTCAGCAGTAGTTAAGCTCAGTGCCAATTCTTTTTTGGCCTTGGCAGCAGCAGATTCAGTTTCAGCAAGTCTATTCCGGAGTTCAGTGATTTCTTCGGCCCTCCAGTTCAAATCAGCCTGCAAGGAAAATCAAGTGGAATAAGGGCAAAATTCAAAACAAGTCTCAAGCATATAACCAAGTTATCCACTTGACACTTGGGGGCTAATGGGCAATTGAAGTATCAAAGAGGGGCAATTCAAAACAAGTCTCAAGCACACAAACAAGTTGTCTACTTGACACTTGGGGGCTAATGGACAATTGAAGCATCAAAGGAAAAAATTCAGACAAGTCCCAGGCACATAAACCGAATTATGCCCCTGGCACTTGGGGGCTAATGTAAAGATCAGTTGCTTGAATTGGAAGTACCGGTTCACCTTCTAAACACAGCTAAACCGGAACTTGGGGGCTACCATGATATAGACAGAAACACAACAAAGGCGAAAACAAAAGACAAGGGAGATACCTCGTATTTTTCTTCCATCATGCTGATTAAGCCCACTTCATAATCCCGACCGGTATGAAGCCGGTTCAAATACCCGGAGTAGAGCTCCTGGGCGCTCAGCTCGGCGAAACTAGAGAATTCTGTGCTCCATTTCCCCTTTTCTTGATGGAGTTTCTCCGCTTTAGCTGTGTGCTTAGCTAAAACAGTGGGCTCAGCAGGAGCGGTATAAGCTGTACCGGTTACTTGAACGTCCGGGGAAGGAGCAGCTGCCGGTGGTGGAGTAGCAGTGTGAACCGGACTAGCGGGAGCCGGGCTAATCCAAGGAGGGTTGGCCCGGGCAGGACTCGCCGGTTCATGGATGTTTTCAATATTGGGATTTTCAGGAGCACTGGTATAAGTGTGATCCATGGGAGCAGGATCTTCAAGCGGAACTGTAGGCTCATTCTCCGGAGGGATGGTGGTGTCCGGATCAGCCGCCGGATCGTCAGTGGCAGTCTCAGCAGCTGTTTTGCTGGCCTTTGCCTTTTTGCTAGGCTTAGGCTTGCTGAAAGGAATTAGAAAATAAATCAGAGTCACAAAAGCAAACACAAAGGTAAACCGGATGAGGTAAAGGATTTACCCAGGGACAGTCTTCAGAGCCGGGACTTGTGTGGCAGTGGATTCACCAAAAGAAGATAAAGGAGTCTCCTGATAATTAGGGTCAGACGGTTTAAGTGGTTTGCGTATAAGCCCGGCCTTGGGGTGAAGAAGAGTTGGAGAGAGTATAACCTCAGAGCGGTGCCTCCGAGCCGGAGTAAGAGATATTCCGGACGATTCAACTACAAGGCCACTATGGCATGTAGCCCGGCGAGTTTCATGTTGCTATTTCTTCAAAAGAAAATTGGGGTCCAGTTGAGCGTAAGGATGAGAAAATTGATATTTCCGGACTACCCGACGAATTTTTGGTGGAGGCGGTTCTGAATCTGAAGAAAGAGTAATTACCTCAGCTTCTGCCGTTTTATCTCCTTCAGCCAAATCCTGTGAAAGGTCACCGTTAACACAAGTCTGGATAAAAGTAAACAAATCATAGCCGGATTAACTCATACCTCAGAGTCCAGATCATCGTCTTCAGCATGTGAACCGGAGCCAGCAGCCGCCTTTTTCTTCTTGATAACGTAAGTTTTTTGGCGTTGCTGTTTGCCTGCCTTTTCCTGAGGTTTCCTTTTCCAGAAAGGATCGTCGGCCTGTTCAAAAGATGAAAGATAATTGGAAAACGATTTAAATGAACGGATTACAAACATACGGAAGAAGAGTAAGACTTACTGCAGGCAGCTTGTTCTTCTTATAGTATGAAGCCAATCCGGTTTTGCTACATTCTTCCAAAGAGACGTTGAGCATCTTCTTGGCAGATTCAATAACCTCCGATTCAGAAAGCGTTATTTTGTAAAACCGCTGAGGATCATCCGGCTTTCCGGAATACTTACACATCAAACTTGAGCGTGGGCTCAGAGGGAGGATACTCCAGGTAAGCTAGCAGCACATAAAATCAATTACGGTTAATCCGTTGGCCATAAAGGCCTTGAGCTTGGCGAGTTGAGAAGCAATCCGGGGCCGTTCTGAGGAGCTGAGAGGCTGCGGCAAAGGGTGGTCTTCAGGAAGACGATGCTCGCGATAACCCGGCAGTGGGTTTTCTCCTTCAGGTGAAGTGTCAAGGCAATAGAACCAAGACTTGTTCCACTCTTTTGGGTGTGTATGGAGAGCGGCATGAGGAAAGACTGCATCTCTTCTCTTTTGGATGCTGACCCCGCCTAATTCTTGATGAGGACCGCCAGTAAATTCAGTTCGCCGGTTCAAATGGAAAAAATCCCGGAACAAGTCGACTGATGGCACCTCTTGCAGATACACCTCTGAGAACACTTGGAAATCGCAGATGTTTGAAATGGAGTTTGGGCCTACGTCCTGAGGGTGCAGTTGAAAAGCGGCAAGTACGTCCCGAAAGAATTTCGAACCGGGAGGAGTAAAACCTCGGGCCATGTGATCAAAGAAGACAATAACTTCCCCTTCCCTGGGATTAGGGGGACATTCATTTCCTGGGGCCCACCATTTCAGGAGTGATTGAGGGCCCAGAGTGCCAACTGCAGCAACATTAACTAAATCTTCTTCCGTAATGACGGAAGGGACCCAGTCGCAAGAAATGAACTGTTTGGCAGACATAGTAGCAGAAGGAAAGTGCTGAAAAGGCGAAGTATAAAATCCGGATTATTCAAAGTATATATATATAAACCGGATCACATATGCAAAGTCACACCGACGGTTTAGACAAGGGACTAATGACATTGCTAACCCGGCAGTAAACAGGAAACGCGCTACTACCAGTTTATGATAACAAAAGAGAGGTGCTAAACCGTCGCGTTCATTGTTGATGCATTACAGAAGCAATACATGACTGACTAAACCGGCGAATATAGTACAGATCTATAAGGATGAAGAAACAAGTTTCTACGGAAAGCTAAGGTAAGACAGATCTGAGCGGTAAGAAAAAGGGAAAACTTATGCAAGTCTATTAGAGAAAGAACTACGGGGTCTTATATAGAGCGGGCGAATCTAAAGGTTGAATCTAATGCCAAAAATCTAAGCATAAGGCAGGGGAGGAGAAGCAGATTTCGAAGACAAAACCTAAAGGTTGAAACTACCTCGAACATGGCGTCTAGGACGAACAGATGAAGCCTCTTCTAGGTCTAATGGCGGAGGCATAGGAAGAACCCTAAGGCTACAGATCTACAGCAAGGGAGAAAGAATACCCGAGACAGCAGGAAGCGGCGGCGGAGTTATCTGGTCGCACTCAGGTTGATGCAGCGGCCGGCGACGGCGAGCTTGACGGACGACGGCGGAGGCTTGAGCTCGGGCGACAGAAGAAGAAGACGAGCGGAAGGAGATGAAGAAGAGATGCGGCAGTATTTATAAAGGGGGAGAGACGAAACGGCACGCGCGAGATTTGAGGAAGTGAGAGATTGGATAAAGATTCCCTATCGCCTCGATTCTCGGGATGGCCTTTAAACAAAAGTAATAGACAGCTGCGCGCGTTAAATGCGGAAGTGATGTCACGATTGAATTAAGTAATTTCCAAGGATGACGTCATCGCCGGTTTACAAAACTGAGAAGATACAAGAAAGAAGATCATATAAGATTGGGAAGACTGATGTGAACAAGTTCAAATCATTCTGGGGCCTAATGTCAGGGATATTACTAGCAGGTATGAACCGGCTAGTATAAACTGGATTATAATGATGTAATTGTGTAATTATAAAACCCAGTAGAGGTTACGGCCCATGAAGGCTTAGGGCCCATGTATAGAGTTACGATTTGTAAACCGCCTGATCATGTAACTTGGGAGATAGGGAAGAAAGAGCAGAGACCGAGGCGGACACAAATATGAGCCGGCCTCGGGACTCTGTAAACCGAACCGGGAGTCGCCTCTATATAAAGGGACGACCCGGCGACGGTTCAAGGACAAGAAAGAACCCGTCGAGACACAGGCAAGCAATCCGCTCCCTGTTCATCGACGCCCAAGCAATACCAAACCAAACTAGACGTAGGCTTTTACCTTCCTCGAAGGGGCCGAACTAGTATAAATCCTCTGTGCCCTTTGTGTGCTTTTAACCCCTTCAAGATAACCCATGCGATGGTTCCTCAACTAAGTCCGTTAAACCGGACATCTGCCGTGCTAATTCCATGACAGTAGTTTTTGTGATAGTAGCAACAGAAAAGTAAATAAGCAACAAGCAATATAGGTAAAGCTCGTAGGCATTGGATTGGTGATGGGAAATGATGTCGGATGCAATTTATCATGTAGAAGTTATAACCTAGGGTGACACAGAACTAGCTCCAGTTCATCAATGTAATGTAGGCATGTATTCCGAATATAATCGTACGTGCTTATGGAAAAGAACTTGCATGACATCTTTTATCCTACCCTCCCGTGGCAGCAGGGTCCTATTGGAAACTAAGGGATATTAAGGCCTCCTTTTAATAGAGTACCAGACCAAAGCATTAACACATAGTGAATACATAAACTCCTCACACTATGGTCATCACCGGGAGTGGTCCCGATTATTGTCACTTCGGGGTTGCCGGATCATAACACATAGTAGGTGACTATAGACTTGCAGGATAGGATCAAGAACACACATATATTCATGGAAACATAATAGGTTCAGATCTGAAATCCTGGAACTCGGGCCCTAGTGACAAGAATTAAGCATAGCAAAGTCATAGCGACATCAATCTCAGAACATAGTGGATACTAGGGATCAAACCCTAACAAAACTAACTCGATTACATGATAGATCCCATCCAACACATCTCCGTCCAGCAAGCCTACGATGGAATTACTCACGCATGGCAGTGAGCATCATGGAATTGGTGATGGAGGAAAGTTGATGAAGACGATGGCGACGATCTCCACTCTCCGGAGCCCCGAACGAACTCCAGATCAACCCTCCCGAGAGAGATTAGGGCTTGACGGCGGCTCCGTCTCGTGAAATGCGATAATTCCTTCTCTCTTATTTTTTCTCCCCGAAACGGAAGACATAGGATCTGGGGGTACGTCAGTGGAGCTCCAGGGGGCCCACGAGGCAGGGGGAGCGCCCTGGGCAGGGGCCGCGCCCCCACCCTCATGGACAGGCCCTGGGCCCCCTTGTGTGGATCTTCTTGCAGGTATTTTTTATATTTTCCAAAATAATTCTCTGTTAATTTTCAGGCGATTCCGAGAACTTTTTATTCTTCACAAAAACAATACTATGGCAGTTCTGCTGAAAACAGTGTTAGTCCGGGTTAGTTCCATTCAAATCATGCAAGTTAGAGTCCAAAACATGGGCAAAAGGGTTTGGAAAAGTAGATACGTTGGAGACGTATCAACTATGCTAGTAAAACTCTAGGCAGTACTCAAAAGAATTATGCTACCACTGAAAAAGAATTCTTAGCAGTTGTGTTTGCTTGTGACAAATTAAGATCTTACATTGTTGATTCAATAGTAACTGTTCACACTAACCATGCTGCTATTAAATATCTTATGGAAAAGAAAGATGCTAAACCTAGACTTATTCGATGCTTTCTCTTGCTACAAGAATTTGATTTGCATATCACTGATAGAAAAGGAGCTGAGAACCCCGTAGCTGATAACTTGTCTAGACTTGAAAATGTGCTTGATGACCCACTACCTATTGATGGTAGTTTTCCTGATGAGCAGATAGCTGCAATAAATATTACTCCCTCCATTCCCTTATACAAGGCCACTATGAAAAATACAATTTGCACCTATACAAGGCCACTAACTGTAATCGAGACAAAAATTAATGATGTTTTCTTGTACTAATCAACTGTTTTAATACTTGCATGCATGTAGTCATAATGACATTGTGCTATTTCCTTCTAATTCCTTCCTTGCATGCATGTGGGCGTATTAATGATCACAGTTAACGAAAAAATAGTGAACTTGCAAAGCTGTCATTAAATTTTACCTTGGTACCTGTAATTTGAGTTTGTGGCCTTGTATAAGGGAATGGAGGGAGTACTAATAATACTCATTGGTATGCTGACTATGCTAATTGAATTGTTGCTAAATATTTACCACCTAGTTTTACTTACCAATAAAAGAAAAAGTTCTTTTATGATTTAAGACATTACTTTTGGGATGACCCACATCTTTATAAAGAAGGAGTAGATGGTATTATTAGACGTTGTATATCTGAGCATGAACAGGGACAAATCCTTCGGAAGTGTCACTCCGAAGCATATGAGGACATCATGCTGGAGATAGAACTGCTCACAAGTTATTGCAGTCTGGATTTTATTGGCCTACTCTCTTCAAAGATGCCCGTAAGTTCGTATCATCTTGTGATGAATGTCAAAGAATAGGTAATATCGGTAAGCGTCAAGAAATTCCTATGAATTATTCACTTGCTGTTGAACCATTTGATGTTTGGGGATTTGATTACATGGGACCTTTTCCTTCCTCTAATGGGTATACATATATTTTGGTTGATGTTGATTATGCTACTAAATGGGTAGAAGCTATTCCAACCTGTAGTGCTGATCACAACACCTAATGCTTAAGGAAGTTATTTTTCCAAGGTTTCGAGTCCCTAGATATTTACTGACTGATGGTTGTTCACACTTTATTCATGGTGCTTTTCGTAAAATGGTTGCTAAATATGATGTTAACCACATAATTGCATCACCTTATCATCCTCAGTCTAGTGGTCAAGTTGAGCTTAGTAATAGAGGAATAAAATTAATTTTGCAAAAGACTGTCAATAGGTCCAGAAAGAATTGGTCTAAGAAATTAGATGATGCACTTTGGAATTGTAGAACAACTTATAAAAATCCTATGGGTATTTCTCCTTATAAAATGGTTTATGGTAAAGCTTGTCATTTACCTCTTGAGTTAGAACATAAAGCTTTTTGGGCAATCAAGGAACTCAACTATGATTTCAAACTTGCTGGTGAAAAGAGGTTATTTGATATTAGCTCATTAAATGAATGGAGAACCCAAGCTTATGAAAATGCCAAGTTATTTAAATAAAAAGTTAAAAGATGGCATGATAAAATAATCCAAAAGCGTGAGTTCAAAGTCGGAGAATATGTTCTTTTTGTACAACTCTCGCTTCAGGTTCTTTGCACGCAAACTCCTCTCTGAATGGGAAGGCCCCTATGTCATCGCGGAGGTTTATAGGTCCGGAGCCATCAAAATAAATAATGCTGAAGGTACTAGCCCGAAGGTTGTTAACGGGCAACGAACAAAGCATTATATCTTAGGTACGCCCAATGTGTTGAAAGCAATATTATTCAAACTTTGACACCGGAAGAACACAAAAAAGAATCCTTCCGGAACACTCCAGAATTGTGAAAATAAGGAGGTACGTGATAAGGTAAGTAAACGGACTTCGAAAAATCCGAAAAAATATTTTTTATCGGTTTTGGAATATTTACAAAAATAGGAAAATAAGAAACTACCAGGAAGCATACCCTAGTGGGCACAAGTCACTAGGGCGTGCCAGACTTTCCTAGCGTGCCCAGGTGGGTTGTGCCCACCTTGGGTACCTTCCGAACTCCGTTTTTCTACAGCTTACTTGTTTCCCAAGATAAAAAAATCTTTATATACCCCCCGAACCTGTTGACCACCGTATCGCGGAGAAATCTTATGTTATTCTTTCTTGCTGATTTCTGGTAGATCTGAGATCATGTCATCTTAAGGCTCAGGAGATGAGAGCCCTTCCTCCCACAAGTCTTTTGATATCTATGTTTTTAAGCCTGCACATGCTTGGTCTACGGGTGAGGAGGAAGAAGATGAGCCTCTTCCTCCTCGCTTTCAACGGGAGACCAAGGAAGCATTGGGCAAGAAAATATTGTAGCTCGAGATGGAGAACGAATACCTAAGGGACGAAAATTTTAGCCTACGATGCAAGTTGGAAGAGCTCACTAGTACTTCATCACCACCACCATCTTCTTCACCGCCAAAAGAAAATTGAGTATCGGGTATGGGCACTCCCCTTGGCTTTCGCCAAGCTCGGGGGAGGTGCCCTGGTATCGTATCATCCCCACTATCCTTTTGCATTTACTTATCTTAGTTTGATCTTTGGCTTTAGAATAAATGAAAGTTTAGCTCGATCCCTTCTTTTTGTGAGTTTGCTCAGTGATATATCTTTGTAATCGTGTGTGAGAAATATAATAAAATTTAGTTTTGAGTTTTTGCTATCTTTACCTTCCTGTTGCAATAAAAAGAAATGTTATAATTGGATGAATAAAAGAAAGGAAATACATTAAGAAGATCATATGCTAATCTTATGGTAGGTGATGTCACCACATAAGGAAAAGTATAAGTAGAAAATTTTATTAGAGGTTGACAAACATAGCATTGGTCAATGATGCAACTCATGCAAAAATTACTAAGGGAAGAGAAGATTCACATATAAATATACTATCCTAGAAATCTTTTGTGATTGTGAGCCCCCATCAAAATATTATATGCCAAAATTGTTGACGTTGGACAAGGAAGACAACTTAATGATTTATGTTTGTTCATATTCACACAGAAGTCATATTGTCATAGATCCTTTAACATGTGGTGCTTGCTCAATGTCTTTTCTAGCCAAAAACTCTGCATTAAGTAGATATACTACATGTGCATCCAAAAACCCTTAAACCCAAACCTTTTTTTGAGAGTCTACCATACCTACCTATGGATTGAGTAAGATCCTTCAAGTAAGTTGTCATCGGTGCAATAAGGCCATAAAAATGGCTTCTAAAAGTGTGAGATCATTTAGTGTAAGATAAAATTGAGCGTTGCACGAACTTATCATGGTGAAGAATAAAAGCGACAGACTGCATAATAATGGTTGATATCACAAGGGGCAATGCAATGTGACGTTCTTTTGCACTAAGGGATTGAGCATACAAACAAATAAGCGCATGGCAACCTCTGCTTCCCTCTGCGAAGGGCCTATCTTTTACTTTCATGCAAAGAGTCAAAGTTTTCTCTCTATTCCTTTTTATTTTATCCTTTGGCAAGCATCATGTGATGAGGAAAGATCTAGGCACATATGTCCAGTTGAATATGGGTGACATGAGTTATTATTGTCGACATCACCCTTGAGCTGAGTACGTTGGGAGGAAAAACCATAAGCCCCTATCTTTCTATGTGTCCGGTTGAAATGTTTTGCTCATGTGTATGCTGTGAGTGTTAGCAATCATAGAAGACTATATGATGGTTGAGTATGTGGACTTGCCTAAAGGCTTTGATACATGACCCTTCCTGAAAAGATGATGAATTGTAGTTGTAAAGTTGACTAAAAACATATTTTGTTGGTTTCTAATAGAGTTTATGCTTTGTACTTCAACTATGTGATGAACTGTTACTTACTCATGAGAAGTCTATTATACAAGTCCTTTGATAAACGCCTCATGCTTAAATTTGTTGTTGTTATAATAATCAACATGATGCTTCTATGTTAGTATTCTGTTTTTATCGACACCTCTCTCTCAAAGCATGTGGACATGTTTTTCGACTTTGGTTTTCGCTTGAGGACAAGCGAGGTCTAAGCTTGGGGGAGTTGATACGTCCATTTTGCATCATGTTTTCTTGTTGTTATTTATGTTGTTATTATGCATAATAATGCTTTTTGGAGTAATTCTAATGCCTTTTCTCTCATAATTTGCAAGGAATGCACCAAGGGGGAGAATTCCGACAGCTAGAAATCTGGACCTGAAAAAGCTACATCAGGCCACCTATTCTGCACAACTCCAAACAAGCTGAAACTCCACGAAGAATTTTTATGAATTATTTGAAGAATATTGGAGTAAAGAAGTACCAGAGAGGGCCCACCAGGTGGGCACAACCCACCTGGGCGCACCAGGGAGCCTAGGCGCGCCCTGGCGGATTGTGCTCACCCAGGCCCACCTCCGGTGCCCATCTTCTGGTATATAAGCCCTTCTGACCTATAAAAAATAAGGAGATGACTTTCGGGATGGAGCTCCACCGTCTCGAGGCGGAACTTGGGCAGGAGCACTTTTGCCCTCCGGTGTAGCGATTCCGGCGGGGGAACTTCCCTCCCGGAGGGGGAAATCATCGTCGTCATCATCACCAACAACTCTGCCATCTTGGGGAGGGCTATCTTTATTAACATCTTCAACATCACCATCTCATATCTAACCCTAGTTCATCTCTTGTGTTCAATCTTGTTACCGGAACTATAGATTGGTGCTTGTGGGTGACCAATAGTGTTGATTACATCTTGTAGTTGATTACTATATGGTTTATTTGGTGGAAGAATATATGTTCAGATCCATTATGCTATTTAATACCCATCTGATCTTGAGCATGTTCATCACTTGTGAGTAGTTACCATTGTTCCTGAGGACATGGGAGAAGTCTTGTTATAAGTAATCATGTGAATTTGGTATTTGTTTGATATTTTGATGAGATGTATGTTGTCTTTCCTCTAGTGGTGTTATGTGAACGTCAACTACATGACACTTCACCATATTTGTGCCTAAGGGAATGCATTGTGGAGTTGTAATTAGATGGTGGGTTGCGAGGGTGACAGAAGCTTAAACCCTAGTTTATGCACTATTTCGTAAGGGACTGATTGGATCCAAAAATTTAAAGCTATGGTTAGAATTTATTCTTAATACTTTTCTCGTAGTTGCGGATGCTTGCAAGAGGGTTAATCATAATTAGGAGGTTTGTTCAAGTAAGAACAACACCTAAGCACCGATCCACCCACATATAAAATTATCAAAGTAGCGAACACAAATTGAACCAACATGATGAAAGTGACTAGATGAAATTCCCGTGTACCCTCAAGAACGCTTTGCTTATTATGAGAGACCGTTTTGGCATGTCCTGTAACATCCCAAATTTTCAATTTGGAATGTTACACATAGGTCATCTTGCATATCATATTTTTATTGCATTCGTGTGTTGCGATCCTCGAAATTCTAAGCAACTCAAGGACTCACGGAGAGAGTTGGGGCTTTTACCGTTTTCATATTTGAGTTTTCTCAAATATCGGTACGAGGATCACTTTGATTTTAATTGTTTGTCTCTCTGAAAATATTTCATAATAAATATATGAGCAGAGATAATATGACTTCTCCAAAACAAAAGAAATATTGGAGGGAAAATATTAAAATCAATTTTGGTATTTTATTTGGATTCATTTGCAATTTTATTTGCGTAGGAAAAATACTCGTTTTTCAAAATTGCATTTTGGTCCGAGAAAAATGTTCTTTTTGTCCTAAATTATATTAGAGGCCGGTGAAAATTTATTTCGGAATTTTTCGAGTCCATTTAGTATTTATTTTGTCCGTTTTGCTCCGTCAGGACTGTTTTATAAAAAAAGGTAACCGACCTACCGGGCCGTGTCCGACTAGGACACTGCGCCCGGGGCCTTTTTAAGCCCGCCGAGCCGTCAGCCCCGCTCAAAGGGATCATAAGACTATTCATGCTAGAAACTTCCGTGTGCGGCCACAATGCCATTATGGGCTCTGGCATAGTTGAGTATGTTGTGTGAGCGCTTTCAGTGGTGAACTAGCAGGTGTAGGGGAAAGTAGGTGTAGGGGTCCACCCGGGGTAAAGAGTAAATGCTTCTGAAAGACTACGTCTCGATCATCCGTTTCTCAAACACAATGCAGTGCGAGAAATCCAACAAAGGAGATCGAGTCTTCTGGGGAAAAGTGCGCAAACTCTGCAGAGTGTACAAACTAATCATGATTAGCCGTGTCCCCGGTTATGGACATCTTGAGTATCGGGTATTTGAGTTATTGGATTGATCTCATCACTCTAAAACTAATTTTTTGGGTTAATAAAGATGGTTTTAATTGGGATTGAGGTGGAGGAACCTTCTCAATGATGTTTCAACTACCATGATAGTTAAAATAAAAGTTATTCCTTTGTTATAGGGAGAAATTGGCTTTATGAAAAAACTTTAACCTTAGAGCCTCCACCAGCCATATATGCATGTAGTGTTAGCCTTTATTCTGTTACTTGCTCTACTATGTTATCTTGCGAGCATATTCCATGTGCTGACACGTTTCGGGCTGCAACATGTCATGTTGCAGACTTTTCAGAAGAAGAGTAAGGTGCGATAGGTCATTGGTCATGCACTCAGCTATGACGTTGGAGTTGATGGACTCACTTATCTTCCAAGCCTTTCGCAGTTATCGTGTTAGATGGCCTTATGCCATATTATTGTGTAATAATTTCTCTTTTGAGACATTCGATGTAATAAATGTGTGATTGCCACTCTGTTATTAGTCCTTCAAGTACTGTGTGTGTAACACCCCATATGTGATACCTTCCATTTATGGCAATATACGAAACGTTGACTTCATCAATTCCATTCTGGGCTCTTCCTTCATTTCGGGTTTCTTCATTTTGTCTTGTGCGTTCATTTTCTCTTGTGCGTGTGTGCATTTCATCCATGTCATGTTATCATGTGCGTTGCATTGCATTCTTGTTGTCACACGCACCCGGTCATGCCCGTCTCTTCCTATTGTCCGTTTCGAGTTCCGACACTCACACATGTACCCGTGGCACCCCCGAGTCCTTCTTTCGTATGTGGCCGTGAAACGTTCTCAGGATGAGGTGAGACTTGTCGTGCATTGTTGTTTTAGTACGTGTAGGCGGCCTGTCAAGTTTCATCGCGTTTGGAGGTTGTTTGATACTCCAACGGTTAACCTAGTGGGCTAAAAGCTCCTCTTGCTTTTGGCCCAAGACCCCTCCACAACAGCCTAGTAACCCAGCATAACCACTCCCATCCTCTCGGTCATCGGATCACGACCGTGTGGGCGAAAACCGCACCCCATTTGGACCTTCCTAGCTCCCAGAATCTATAAATAGGCCCTCTTCCCCGAATTTTTGGGGCAAAACCCTAGTCTTCCTCCTCTCACGCCGGACACGTCCGCCGCCCGCCCAGCCAACCGCACGCCGCCAAGTGTCGCTCCTCAGCCGGTCCGCCTCCACCGCGCCGCCGGGCCCCCCGGCCCGGTCGCCTCCGCCGCCCGGGCGCGCCCACGACCCGCCTCGGCGCCTTCATCGCGGGCCGCCCCGGCGCCTCCTCCGCCGGCAGCCGCCGCCGAAGGCCGCCCCGGCGCCTTCACCACCGGCCGCCACCGACAGCCCCGCCGCCGTCCGCCGCCCGATCTCGCCGGGCCGCCGCGCCTCCTGCCGCCGGCCACCCTCCGCCGCCGCTGCCTCCTCGTCGCCCGGAGTCGAACCCCGCCTTCGTCTTGCCGCTCCGACCTCCTGCAGTCATCTTCCTCGTCAACTCCGGCGAAACTCCGGCCATCTCCCCCAACTCCGGCGAGATCCCGCGGATCGGGACCAGGTGCACCGGTCCCCGATCCAAACGCCCGGATATCCCCGTCCAGGAATCCCTCCGTCCCGCGTTGACTTTCGCGGAGGTAAAATTCCACTAAGTCCCCAGATCCGTTAAATTTGTTGCCTCCTTTGCCATGTATAACTTCGTGCTCGTAGCTCCGTTTTGCGCATATGATATGTCGAAACGTTCGTCTCGTCATGCTCTACATGTTAGTGTCAGTTTCATGCATGTTAGAGTTCATCTTATTGACTTAATCTTCGTGGCAAGAGTGCATGTTGCTGAAACTGTTTCAGCACTTGTTGTCTGTGTAAATTTGTTACCATGTTCGTGAGCTAGTAACTTTGTGCATGTTGGTCCGAATGGCGTAAATGATATGTCCAGATTTTCGTTGTGAAATGCTCTACGTGATGGTTGCTATAACATGCATGTTAGGTGTCCTCTTGCCATGTATATCTCTATTGCAGAAGTGCATTTGGCTGATAAGTTTCTGCACTTGTTATGAGATCATGTTTTGTCTTGTTTGTGCTTATTCATCCATGTGTCATATGAGCTAGGTGTCAACATGAGTTTTTCTCTTGGGTATATGCTCTACATGATAGATTCTTTTCCATGACATGATATGTCTTGAAATGAGTGCAACAAGCTTGTTAACATGCCTTCATGTTGTAATTCCTTTCATGCCCAGATTTTGCTAAGTCTGGATAAACTTTTGCTCTTTTGCCATGGCGTTTGGGACCTGTTGTAGTACGTGGTAGAAGTAGCAATTTGGTTATTCTTGAAGAGCATGTTATGTATGTTATTGCCATGCCTTTTGCTTGCATGATGGCTTGCTGTAACTTGTTGTTTTCATGCTCTCAAGAGGCTATAAAATGTATCTGTCAACATATTATCAACAAGTTTAGTTTTGCCACGAGTGTAGCTAGTGTTCTATGCACACTATGAGCATGTTCTTGACGTGAGTAGCTTCTCAAATATGTCTTCTTGCTGTTGGTTACCTTAACTTGCCATGCTATGCTTTGAGTTGAGTTGCACAAGATTGTAAACATGCCTATCCGTTGTAAATTCTGCCATGCCTCGTAATTTTCACTAAGTTTGAGAATTTTGTAAATTTATTGCAACTTGCCATGCTTGTTTAATTGTGTTCCAGCAAGGTTTTGGGTGTGTTCTAAGTTCATGCTTGTTAACTATCATGTCTATTTCACATCCATGCCCTTTGTCTCCATGTTTGGGTGTTGTAGCATAATTATCTCTTGCTCCAACATTGCCATGTTGCCGTAAACTGCAGTTTTGCTTGAATCTTGTTTTGCTTGTCTTTTGCAAACCGTGCATCCATTTCCGGTTATCTTTATATCGATTTCAACCGAAATCTTCCCCTCTATCCAGTGGCTTGCTTGGTTTCCCAAGATGAGGCATTTTCCATCATCTTTTCCTTAGGCTCAAGAGCTTCCTCATGCATACGCACATCATACTCGCATCCCTTACATGTGTTGCATCATATTGATTGTGCATTGCACAGTGTTTGATATTGTGCCGTTGTTGTGTTCTTGTGTTGGTAGAGCCGAGAGCCGATTCGGAGTTCGAGGTTCCTTCCGAGGCTGAGTTTGAGAAGCAAGGTTATGATCCCTCCATGGAATCAACAGGCAAGATGACCATTCCCTGATATCACTTCTACCTTTGCCTATGCTAGATGTCTCGCTCTTTAGATATTGCCTCGATGCCTACTCCTGTTTGTCAGCCCTCCTATTGTTGCCATGAAACACTCTAACCACCTTCCTAGCAAACCGTTGTTTGGCTAAGCAGGCATCGCTCAGCCCCTCTTATAGCGTTGTTAGTTGCAGGTGAAGATTTGAAGATTCTTGCCCCGTGATGAAGTTATTGTTGGGATATCACAATATATAATATGTTAAACTAAATCACCTATATATTGGTAATGGGTGGAAGGTTAAGCCTTTTGCTTGGTGTTTTGTTCCACTCATGCCACCCTAGGAACCGATAAACCGGTGTTATGTTCCTTGATTTTGTGTTCCTAACACGGCTGGGGTTTATGGGCCCCCCTTGATAATTCGCTAAGTGCTAAAGCTTTTCCAGCAAGGCCCAACTTTGGTTTTACCATTTACCGTAACTAAATAACTTGCATAGGGATTTTCCAGACCCCCAGGACTTAATTTTACAAACCGGGTCAGTGCTCCTCATGAGTGTTGGTCCAAACTGGGCAGACTGCGGGGCCACCATGAGGGAACTCGAGGATTGGTATATACCTATAGGCTGACCTATCCGGTCGTGGCCTGAGACGAGATATGCGCGGCTACTATCAGGGTGTCGGCACGCTGGGAGGTCTTGCCGGATTAGTTTTACCTTTGTCGAAATATCTTGAGCACGGGATTTCGAGAATACTCGGGTCTTCCGACTTTGGAGTTGCGACTCTGCAGTTCGTGAGCTTGTGATGGGCCAAGTTGGTTCACCCCTGCAGGGTTTTGATCTGTCGAAAGCCGTGCCTGCGGTTATGTGGCAGATGGGAATTTGTTAATATCCGGTTGTAGATAACTTGACACCATGTTCCTGAATACACTACCTGCGTGAGTAACCGTGATGGTCTCTTTCCGAAAGGCTTCAGGAAGTGAACACGGTGGGGTTATGTTTGATCGTGAGTAGTTAGGATCACTTCTTGATCAACTTGGCGATCGTTGGCACTTGTTCTCTTTTCGCTCTAAACTCGTAAGCTAGTGCTTAGTGCTTGCTGCAACCTTGTTTACAACCTTTCCACACCTAAGGCTTTTATAGTTTTGCTACCCGGGAACGGGATTGCTGAGTCCTCTGTGGCTCACAGATTCAACACCACACCAGATGCAGGTACCGTTGAAACCGAAGCTGGAGGTGGTTCAGAACTTCAGTGGGAGTTCGATGAAGAGCATGGACGTTACTATGTGTTTTATCCCGACGATCAGTAGTGGCTCTTACTAGGATGATCCGGGCTTGTGTTATTTATGGTATCTTTTCGTTTGGATTTCGTCCGTAGTCGGACTCTGATGTTATTTGGAATATGTATGCTATTGTATTCACTTGTGCGATGTGGCAAGTGTAGGCCAACTATCATTTTACACTTTCATCCCTGATTTTACATGAGTTGTTGATACGTCCAAAACGTATCTATAATTTCTGCTTGCTCCATGCCACTTTTGGGTGATATTGCTATGATATTCATACACTTCCATACACTTTTGATCATATTTGGACTAACTTACTAATCCAGTGCACCCCAGTGCCAGTTTCTGTTTTCGGCTGTTTTTGTATTTCAGGTTTTCACGTTTCGAGAACTGCCCAGAAAAATCCAGAAAAATTATATAAAAAATTAGCGTTCCGGAAACAACACTGCGTCCGAAGGGCAGCCTGGGGGGGGGGCACAGGGGCTCCAGACGCCCTGTGGGCGCCCCCCCTGGGCCGCGCCGGGGGGGCGCCTGGGCCCCCCGAGGCTCCCCCGGTGCCCTACTTTGGCATATATTTAAAGGACTCTCCGAAACCCTCAGAAGAGGAACTCTTTTCGCGATCCCATCTCTGTTCCGCCGCCGCCGCCGCTTCCAAGATCGGGAGCACCAGAAGAACTCTTCCCGGCACCCTGCCGGAGGGGAGGATCACCACCGGGAGCTTCTCCACCACCATGGACGCCTCCCGGATGACTCGTGAGTAGTCTCCCTTGGACCATGAGTCCATGACCAGTAGCTATGTGATGTTCTCCTCCCGTTCTTGTGCTTCACTAATTAGCCCTCGTGAGCTGCCCTACATGATCAAGGCACCTATGTAATCCTTATGCTGTTGCTATGTTGAGTTTGCTGGGATCCGTTGGATTATGAGATTATGTTCAGATTGATCTTGAGTAATATATTTGATTCACCTCTTTTATATTTTAGTTCATAAGTAATTCTTGCATGTTCTCCATTGTTATTTATTGCTTTGGCCGAGTAATAGGTAGTGACTCCAAGAGGGAACGTTATGCTCGATTGTGGGTTCATGCCCCTCGATGACTAGCTTGAGTGACAGAAACATGAGTCTAGGGGATGTGCTGTTGCCACAAGGGGGAAAACAACGGTGCTTGTGCCCGCGGGTGCAAGGATTGTTTACTTTACGCAAAGTTCTTTTAATGCAGTTGTCTGTTGCATTGAGTTTACACTATGGGTGGGACTCGCAACTTAATACCAGCGAGATGTTCTGGATAGATATCTCAAGGTGGATGATTAGTAGTAGATATTGATGGATTTTGGTCTACTTACTTTGGCGTACCGCCCATGCTTTGAACCTCAACCTTTCTTGCAATGTAGTCAGCATTGGTTTGCGTTCGTGGTCCTGTCAATTGCCCAGCTGTAATTTGTTTACCTCACATAGCTGTTTTATTGTCTTTTGGGAGAGAGACATCACTAGTGAACATCATGAGACTCCGGTCCATATTACCATAATTGATCACATCCACTATTTACTTTCCGTTATTTACCTACTATTGCAAAAACTATCTATCACTACTATCATTGCTTTTAACCCTTTATGAACTACAAGGCCGGAGAGATTGACAACCTCTCTGTACTCGTTGGGAGCAAAGTTATTTGTATCTGTGTGCAGGTCCACGTTGATTGCTGCTAATCTGGCGTCGTAGCAATTGACACCTACTTGTTGAACCTAGGAGTCTCTGGGGATTCGATCCTTGGCATCTTTGCTAGGGGTAAACACTTCTACTTACTGCATCTTACACCTTCCACTTGGGGTAACCAACGAGGGGTTCGAGGCCCATCTAGGAGTATTTTCTGGCGCCGTTGCCGGGGACTCCACTCTTCAGGATAGGGGAGTTGCATGCTATCTTTTACCTTTGCTTTTTAGTCTTGTTAGTTTACCTTTCATATTTGCTTTAGTCCCTTTTTATCGAAAATCATAAAAATAGTTATCTTGCTTGCTTGCTACTATGGGTTCCACTGAGAACACCAAGTTGTGTGACTTCACTAGTCACAACAACGATGACTTTATCAGCACACCTATCACTACACCTGCCACTTCAGCACCTTCATATGAAATTAAACCTGCTTTACTTAACTTAGTCATGAGAGAACAATTCTCCGGTGCTGGAGATGATGCTGCTTTACACTTGAACAACTTTGTAGAACTTTGTGATATGCCAAAGTACCAAGAAATAGATGGTAATATTGTTAAGCTTAAGCTTTTTCCTTTCTCTTTGAGAGGAGGAGCTAAAATTTGGTTTCAGTCTTTGCCTAGAAATAGCATAGATTCATGGGACAAGTGCGAAGATGCTTTTATTGGAAAATACTATCCACCTGCTAAAATTATCCAACTTAGAAGTAACATCATGAATTTTAAACAATTGGATAATGAACACGTTGCCCAAGCTTGGGAACGTATGAAGTCTCTTATCAAGAACTGCCCTACTCACGGTTTGACTACTTGGATGGTTATCCAAACTTTTTATGCAGGCTTGAACTTTACCTCGCGGAACTTGTTAGATTCGGCCATGGGAGGAACTTTTATGTCAACTACACTTGGTGCTTCCACAAAGCTTCTCGATGAGATGATGACCAACTATTCCCAATGGCACACCGAACGCGCTCCAACACGTAGGAAGGTAAACTCTGTCGAGGAGATTTCCTCCCTTAATGAAAAAGTTGACTTGATCATGTCTCTACTTTCGAAGCAATCTACTGTTGATCCTCGTGATGTTCCTTTAAATTCTTTGATTGCTCAAGAACAAGTAGATGTGAACTTTATCTCTAGAAACAATTTCAACAACAATGCTTATAGGAGTAACTTTGGTAACAATTCTAGACCGTTCCCCTCTAACTCTTATGGGAACAACAATGCTTATCCTAGTACCAAGAACTCCACTACTGAACTAGAGGCTATGCTTAGAGATTTCATCACTACCCAAAAAGCCTTTAATAAGAATGTAGAAGAGAAACTACATAAACTAGATGATCTTTCTTTTAAGGTAGACCATTTAGCCAATGAGGTAAAATTGCTAAAAATTGAAACTTCTCCTCTTAAGGAGAGGGAAGTCATCCCTATTAATGCTACTCAAGTGCAAATTAATGAAAACAGTAGGATGATGGCTAAGCTTAAAGAGAGATGGGCTAGAGAAAGGGAGGAAGAGGAAAGAATTAAGAGCCTTCCTACCCAACACACTGTTGCTACTATCCAAGTTATTGAGGATGTTCACACTCTTAGCACCCAATGTACTCCTGGTCCCAATGGACCTATTAATGGTGATGCCATGGAAACTACCAACCAAGTAAACCTTAAGGACACCACTACCACTTTACTTGATGCTCGTGACCTTGATTTTGATAATTGCACTCTTACCGAAGTTATTGATTTCCTTCGCAAAATGTCTAGAGATCCCCGCACTAGCACGCTTAACCTTGCCTTCATAGAGCATATCACTAATGCTCTTATCAAAGCTAGGGAGGAGAAACTTATAGTAGAAGCCTCCATACCTAGAAAGCTAGAAGATGGTTGGGATCCTATGATAAAAATTTATTTGAATGACTTCTCTTGTTATGCATTATGTGATGTTGGTGCTAGTACCTCTGTTATGCCCAAAAGAATATATGATATGCTTAAATTGAAACCTTATGATTCTTGTTCTTTTGGTGTTCGTCTTGTTGATTCTTCCATAAAGAAACCTTTGGGGAGGATCGACGATGTACTTATTGTTGTCAATGATAATTATGTGCCCGTTGATTTCACTATTATGGATATTGAATGTGATCCTTCTTGTCCAATTATTTTGGGACGTCCCTTTTTGCGCACCGTTGGTGCTGTCATTGACATGAAAGAGGGTAATATAAAATTTCAGTTTCCTCTCAAGAAAGGGATGGAACACTTCCCTCGTAAGAAGGTCAAGTTACCTTTTGAGTCCGTTGTACGGGCTAGCTATTCTTTTACTCTTGATAAAACTTGATCTTTGCATTATGCCTAGCTTAAAGGCATAAAAGAAAGCGCTTTTGGGAGGCAGCCCACATGAATAAATTTTTTACTTTTGTTGTGTCTTGATGTTGTTTACTGCTGTAGCATCATCATTGTATCTTTTCTTTTCATATTTGTGCCAAGTATAGCCTCTGATTGCTAGAAAGTTCAAAAGTTGTGAGGTGTTGTCCAGGAAACAGATTCTGTCCTTGGATAGAAAAATTCGTATAAAATCACCAGATCATCTTTTTGGTCTGAATTTTTTCGACAGCGTTTTCTATATAATTGTCTTTCGTGCGTCAGTTCTGAGTTTTTTGATTTGAGTTGCAGAAGTATCCCGAACAGGTCAATTACTGCCTGCTGTTCTGTTTTTCACAGATTCTGTCCTATTTTGCCTTACCTTCACTTTGCAAATTAAGAACTTGCTTTTTCTTTGCAAAAACCTTTTGGAAATCTTGAGAAACAGTAGAAATTCAAGAATATCCTTATTTCCAGCAAGGTATAATTATTTTATTAAGGGTACTAACCTCGCTAATCAGATTATGATGAGTTATGTATGAAGGGAGTTTTCAAGTGTGCGAGGGAAGATGATAAGAAGATTCAGGAGTGTCAAGCGCTCAAGCTTGGGGATGCCCCCGTGCACCCCCAAGAAATATTCAAGGAGACTCAAGCGTCTAATCTTGGGGATGCCCCCGTGCATCCCCTTCTCCATCAACACTATCAGTTCGTCTTTCGTTTCGCTATATTTTTATCACTTCATGTGTTATGTGCTATGCTTGGAGCGTCTTGCTTTTAGTTTTCTTTTTAGTTTTTCATAACGAGTCGGAACCCAGCATTCCTTTATGTGGGAGAGAAACACGCTCCACCTCTACCTAGAACATTACATAGAATTTTCATGTCTATCTATGCTGTGTGTGTTCTTTGTCTTTTAATAGCTACTATCATACTCTGCTCTTAGTATTCATGCTTATCTTTTCAAGAGCTTTTATTTCGTTGGTTGCTTGAACTCTCTTTAATTACCATGCTCACCTTATTAAGAGAGTTTGCTTCCGTTGCATGGGTTAATGTGTCTATGATAAAGATGCTACTTTCATGATGGTGCTTAGTAGTTTAGGTTTTCTTTTGGTTAATCTCAAATAGCTGGGGGGTTCCCAATGTGTTATTGGAGTACCAACATGGTTTGTTTGCCTATGATGTGGTATGGTTTAGTAATATCTTCCTTCGAGAATTTATTTTGATTGACTTGGCGTATGCTCACGCATATTTAAGACTGTAAAGAAAGTCTGTCAAGCCTTGATGATCTTTTGTTTCTAAGTAGCGGTATAACTACCATGCCTGATTCAATATTGCTTTGTCGCTCTGCATGATTATGACCGTCATTGCTCTCTTAGTTGGTCGCTCCCAGTCTTTTTGCTAACCTCCACCTGTACTAAGCAAATTAACCATGCAATACATAGCTCATGGGAAAGTAGCCTAAAAACTATTGTGGTAAAGAATATGTTGCTTATGTATCTTATTTCTTATAAGTTGCTTGCTAAGCGGTAACCATGTTTCTGGGGACGCCATCAACTGTCACACTTTTGTTGGATATCATGTGAGTTGCTATGCATGTTCGTCTTGTCTGAAGTAAGGGTGATTTACCGTGGGTTGAATTAATATGCATATTGTTAGAGAAGAACATTGGGCCGCCAACCAAAGCCATGCATCATGGTGGAAGTTTTAGCTTGGACCTTAATCCTCAATCTCTCATGAGAATATGCTTATGCATTAAAGAGGAGTCCATCATCTATTTTCTATGTTGTCCCGGTATGGATGTCCTCAAGTTGAGATCTATCAAAAACGAGAAATCAAATGCGATCTATCTCCTTGGACCTTTGTACAGGTGGCATAGAGGTACCCCTTTGTGACACTTGGTTGAAACATATGCAATGCAATGATAACCCATGGGAATCCGAGCTAATTAGAACAAGGAGCGAGCACTATTAGTATTCAATGCATGAGACTTGCAACTTATAGGATGTTTTATACATGACACATATGAAGTACTACTACCGTTGACACAATTGCTTCCATGTTTCCAAAATAAAAAGCTTTAGCACTTAACCTTTCTTTTACCTTTATGTTGAAGCACCAACTACTGAGAGCATGATTGTCATTCTGAGTGTAATGTGCATTGTCCCAAAGTAGCATTGTCTTTTGCATGATTGTGATATCGTTTATTCTGAAATGATTGTATCTAGTCATCACTTAAACCTTGAAGGTGCCCTTGCATTTATGTTTTGCATCACTAAAGGGGGCAAGCTAGATATCACTTTATCATATTTGCACATCATGTTCATTGCAAATCTTTTTGATGTTTCAATTTCATGTTGTAAAACATTCAGTCATTTGTGAATTTCTCTTGAGACAACTTAATTACTTTAGAATCATTGTCTCAGTAAGCTTTTGTCATATGACTATGAGAAAGTCCTATATGGTTAATAGCATGTCACCACAGAAATTATTCTTGTTATCATTTACCTACTCGAGGACGAGCAGGAATTAAGCTTGGGGATGTCGATACGTCCAAAACGTATCTATAATTTCTGCTTGCTCCATGCCACTTTTGGGTGATATTGCTATAATATTCATACACTTCCATACACTTTTGATCATATTTGGACTAACTTACTAATCCAGTGCACCCCAGTGCCAGTTTCTGTTTTCGGCTGTTTTTGTATTTCAGGTTTTCACGTTTCAAGAACTGCCCAGAAAAATCCAGAAAAATTATATAAAAAATCAGCGTTCCGGAAACAACACTGCGTACGAAGGGCAGCCTGGGGGGGGGCACAGGGGCTCCAGGCGCCCTGTGGGCGCCCCCCCCCCCCCCCCCCCCC
>LR738714.1:456500592-456708371 GCA_902687465.1 Secale cereale
CCCCCCGCTGGGCCGCGCCGGGGGGGCGCCTGGGCCCCCCGAGGCTCCCCCGGTGCCCTACTTTGGCATATATTTAAAGGACTCTCCGAAACCCTCAGAAGAGGAACTCTTTTCGCGATCCCATCTCTGTTCCGCCGCCGCCGCCGCTTCCAAGATCGGGAGAACCAGGAGAACTCTTCCCGGAACCCTGCCGGAGGGGAGGATCACCACCGGGAGCTTCTCCACCACCATGGACGCCTCCCGGATGACTCGTGAGTAGTCTCCCTTGGACCATGAGTCCATGACCAGTAGCTATTTGATGTTCTCCTCCCGTTCTTGTGCTTCACTAATTAGTCCTCGTGAGCTGCCCTACATGATCGAGGCACCTATGTAATCCTTATGATGTTGCTATGTTGAGTTTGCTGGGATCCGATGGATTATGAGATTATGTTCAGATTGATCTTGAGTAATATATTTGATTCACCTCTTTTATATTTTAGTTCATAAGTAATTCTTGCATGTTCTCCGTTGTTATTTATTGCTTTGGCCGAGTAATAGGTAGTGACTCCAAGAGGGAATGTTATGCTCGATTGTGGGTTCATGCCCCTCGATGACTAGCTTGAGTGACAGAAACATGAGTCTAGGGGATGTGATGTTGCCACAAGGGGGAAAACAACGGTGCTTGTGCCCGTGGGTGCAAGGATTGTTTACTTTACGCAAAGTTATTTTAATGCAGTTGTCTGTTGCATTGAGTTTACACTATGGGTGGCACTCGCAACTTAATACCAGCGAGATGTTCTGGATAGATATCTCAAGGTGGATGATTAGTAGTAGATATTGATGGATTTCGGTCTACTTACTTTGGTGTACCGCCCATGCTTTGAACCTCAACCTTTCTTGCAATGTAGTCAGCATTGGTTTGCGTTCGTGGTCCCGTCAATTGCCCAGCTGTAACTTGTTTACCTCACATAGCTGTTTTATCGTCTTTTGGGAGAGAGACATCACTAGTGAACATCATGAGACTCCGGTCCATATTACCATCATTGATCACATCCACTATTTACTTTCCGTTATTTACCTACTATTGCAAAAACTATCTATCACTACTATCATTTCTTTTAACCCTTTGTGAACTACAAGGCCGGAGAGATTGACAACCTCTCTGTACTCGTTGGGAGCAAAGTTATTTGTATCTGTGTGTAGGTCCATGTTGATTGCTGCTAATCTGGCACCGTAGCAATTGACACCTACTTGTTGAACCAAGGAGTCTCTAGGGAATCGATCCTTGGCATCTTTGCTAGGGGAAAACACATCTACTTACTGCATCTTACACCTTCCACTTGGGGTAACCAACGAGGGGTTCGAGGCCCATCAGTTGTGCAAAGATACCATACTTGAGATCATTCTAGTACGCGCTTATGTCTTTAAGTCGTGCCTCGACACATGGGAGACATAGTCGCATACTGGGCATTACAAGTTGGTATTCAGAGCCTTCTCCGACCTAGGAGCCCCCTGATTGATCGAATAGTTGAAGGTTGAGTCTAGGCACACACCAAAAAAATGTTTTGAGTCCTATATATATATCGTAGAGTAGGATTTCTTTTTACTCCTCACCCCTTCATCGCTCTGGTGAGGACTCCTGACGTTGTTCTATCTCTTCTACTCTAAAAAATTCACTAATTTTTTTAGGATCACGCGAGTATTGTTTGGATTGTTTCGATATCTTTGTGACGAGAACATTGTTCTCGATGCCTCCTGTCATTTAGGGGTTGTGGCAGTTACCCGGGGAGTTGAGCTCCGAGGTGTTGTCGTGACAAATGTATCCAAGTGGTTATAGAATACTTAAGATGTCCGACATCGAAAACTCTTCTATGCGGTTAGTGGTGAGATAACCCCGACGTCACCCAGTACTGGGGAGATAGTTCGGGAGTATTGCCGCAGCTAGTATAGCGGATGCGTTTCGAAGGTCCGAGGTAAACAATTTCCGAGGATAACTGGTTATGTGTTGACGGATGGATACAGCTGGATGTAGGTTTAGAGTTGAGTGCGCGGTGCTTCCCCTGTATCCCCAACACCAGATTGCATAACCGGAAACCTTCGGGAATTAATAGGTGGGTTCTTCAAGTAGCTCATAGGCATTCTTCCAATGAGTGCATGGTATGATGTTTGGGGTTCAACATAGAGTGAAGAGGTTTCATGGGTGATGTTCCAATTGGGAGTTGCATCTTAAAGGGTCCTTGGCTATGCTGATCCGGGGATTGCAACACCCTTTGTAACACGTTCCATGGCGCATTAAGCACAAACATGTGGGACGAAGCTTCTATCATGTATTTGTTCCATCTGCACCTTGTTGTTTTTATTTTATCTTTTGTGTGGCTTCTCGATAAGATGTTGTACCCTTTAACTGTGGAGTTCATTCGTTCATTTTGTTCGAATGTTCGTTGTGAAGACTTATGTTGCAAATATCTAGCCGTTGATTCAGCTTATCTATTTGCATCAATAGCTAACGGTTGTCATCATATTCAGGATGGCTCCCAAGATGGTTCCCAATCCTAACCAAGAGGGTGAAGAAGAGCGTCCTCCTTCCCCTCCTCCTCCGTCTGAGGCATGGAGAGAAATTATGCAAGCAACCAACCAGAACACTTAGATGCTCATGCAGATGATGAAGAACTTTCAAGCCAACCAAGCAAATCAAGGCTATCATGGGAACCAAGGCCAAGGCAATCTGTTCAATCAACCTCACTTTGCGACACTGAACCAATTCCTGGCAAACCAACCGAAGTCTTTCAGTTACTGTGTGAACCTGCTCGATGCTGAAGATTGGATCACAGACATCAAAAAGCACTTTGAATGCAGTAACATGAGGCCTGAGGATTATGTCAAGTTTGCCGCTTTCCAACTCAAAGATCAAGCTGCTGATTGGTGGCAACATTACAAAGATTCCAGAGGTGATCGTGAGATCTCGTGGACTGACTTCTGCAAAGATTTCCGCTCTCACCACATTCCGACCAGTGTCATTGAAGGCATGCGTGAGCAATTCCGCAACCTGAAGCAAGGCACCATGTCCGTCTATCAATACAATGTCAAGTTCCATAATCTTGCCCGTTATGCGAAGCAAGACATCCCCGATGCCAAGAGCAAGATATATCAGTTCCGAGGTGGTCTGAAAGATGAACTACAACTAGCTCTCACCTTGTTCGAGGAGGATGAATTTGACCAATTCTACAATATGGCTCTCAAGCAAGAGGCAGCTCAGCTCAAGTGTGAAGCTTCCAAAAAGAGGATCAGAGATGTTGTTCACTCCTCCTCTTCCTCTCAAGTGGTTGCCAAGCAGCAGAAGTTCTGGCTACCACCTCCTCCAGTGCTCCGTCCTCCAAGCAACAACAAGCACTCAGGTGGTCGTGGTTTCTCCCACCCACCCAACCCAAGCAACCAGTCCAAGCCTTAGTTCCAAGCTCCAGGACCAAGTGTTCCTCCTTCCCGTCCAGTTTCTGAGGTCACTTGCTACAAGTGTGGTCTGAAGGGTCATTATTCCAACAAGTGCACCAACCAGAGGTGCCTTCCGCATCCTCCACCTGTCAGCAATGCTATTGTCAAGCACAAACCCAAGTATGCAAGAGTGAACCTGATGAGTGCAGCTGAAGTAGAGAATTCTTCTGATGTGATAATTGGTAATCTTCCAATTAACTCTGTTCCTGCAAAAGTTTTGTTTGACTCTGGTGCATCACTCAGTTTCATATCAAGACCATTCTTCACCAAGCATAATTTCACTCCGGCATTTCTGGATAAGAAGTTATCAATTATTTCTCTGAGCAAGCACATGACTTCTAATTTGATTGCTACGGACATATCTATTCGTATGGGTGATTACAGATTTCTGGTTTTTCCTGTTGTTCTTGGAAACTCCGACATTGATCTTATTCTTTGGATGGATTGTCTCACCAAGCATGATGCAAACATTGATTGTGCAAACAAGGAGGTCAAGCTAACTCATCCTGACGAAGACGTAATTATCTTCGCAGCTCGAGATAACACAATCAGGCTATTCTTCCTCAATGACAAGGGCGAGATTAATGCCATTTCTCAGATTTCGATGGTTAATGAATATGAGGATGTTTTCCCTGAAGAGCTTCCAGGCATGCCTCCACATCATCAAGTTGAATTCGTCATTGAACTCGAGCCCGGTACCGAGCCAGCATGTCGGCATTCGTACAAGCTTTCTCCTAAAGAGTTGAAGGAGCTGAAGAAACAACTTGATGAGCAAGAACGTATGGGTCTAATCAGGCCTAGTACTTCTCCTTGGTTCTGTGGTGTTCTATTTGTCAAGAAGAAGGATGGCACGGAACGCCTTTGCGTTGATTACCGGCCATTGAACAAGAAGACAATAAAGAATAAGTACCCGCTCCCCAATATCAATGAATTGTTCGAGCAGCTCAAAGGAGCAAAGGTGTTCTTGAAGCTCGATCTCCAGATGGGTTACCATCAGATTCGTATCCGTGAAGAAGATATTCACAAGACCGCATTTAGAACAAGCTATGGCTCCTATGAATACACAGTCATGTCTTTCGGCCTTGCAAATGCTCCACCCAATTTCTCGAGGATGATGCAGTTCATATTCAACCCCTACACCAATGAATTTGTTCTCGTCTATCTGGATGATATCTTGGTATTCTCCAAGAATGAAGAAGACCATGCCAAGCACCTCCGTTTGGTCCTTGACAGGCTCCGTGATCACAATTTCTATGCGAAGTTCCCTAAATGTGAATTCTGGCTGGATAAAGTCCTCTATCTTGGTCATATTATCTCTGTCGAGGGCATTTCTATGAACCCCGAGAAGGTTGAAGCTATTGTCAACTGGGAACCTCCGTAGAACGTCAAGCAACTCTAAAGCTTCCTTGGTCTCGCTAGCTATTACAGAAGGTTCGTTGAGAACTTCTCCAAGATTGCCAAGCCTCTTTCCAACCTGTTGCAGAAGAATGTCAAGTACTCGTGGACTCCTGATTGCGATGTGGCATTTAATACCCTCAAACAGAAGCTCATTTCTGCTCCGGTTCTTACTCCTCCGGATGAGTCCAAGAGTTATGAAGTCTTTTGTGATGCTTCATTGCAAGGTCTTGGCGGTGTTCTCATGCAAGATAAGAAGATTGTGGCATACACTTCACGTCAGTTGAAACCAAATGAGAAGAATTACCCCACACATGATCTCGAGCTAGCAGCAGTTGTTCACACCTTGATCACGTGGAGACACCTTCTGCTGGGCAGAAAAGTGGACATCTTCACCGATCACAAGAGCTTGAAGTACATCTTCACTCAGCCAAACCTTAACCTTCGCCAGACTCGTTGGGTTGAGATGATTCAAGAGTACGATCCAAGCATTGAGTATACTCCTGGCAAGGCCAATGTCATTGCAGATGCCTTGAGCAGAAAGGCGTATTGCATCAGTCTCCTTCTCAACCCATTCCATCCTGAACTTTGTGAATCATTCAGGAAGCTCAACCTCCATGTTGTTCCGCAAGGCTTTCTTGCAAACCTTCAAGTTGCTCCTACCTTGGAAGATCAAATCCGTGAGGCCCAACTCAGTGATGCTATGGTGCAGAAAGTGAAACATGGTATTGCTAAGGGTACTCCCAAGTACAAGTTCTATCGCGTTGATGAGAAAGACACCTTGTTCTTCGAGGACGGGATTGTGGTTCCCAAGGGTGATCTCAGGAAGCTCATAATGAACGAAGCACATGACTCCCTCCTCTCGATACATCCCGGAAGTTCCAAGATGTACCATGACCTCAAACAATCATATTGGTGGACTCGCATGAAAAGGGAGATTGCCCAATTCGTGAACGAATGTGATGTCTACAGAAGAGTGAACGCAGAGCATCAACGTCCAGTCAGACTCCTTCAACCTCTACCTATTCCCGAGTGGAAATTCGATCACATTGAGATGGATTTCGTCACCGGTTTCCCCAAGTCCAAGAAGGGAAATGGTGCTATCTTTGTGGTGATTGACAAGCTAACTAAAGTAGCACATTTTCTTCCCGTCAAAGAATCCATCAACGCAGCTCAGCTGGCAGAGCTGTACACCTCCAGAATTGTTTCTTTGCATGGCATTCCTCAAGTCATCTCCTCAGACCGTGGAAGCTTGTTCACCTCCAAGTTCTGGGATTCTTTTCAGTCAGCCATGGGCACAAAAATTGGCTTCAGCACTGCGTTTCACCCTCAGACTAGTGGTCAAGTCGAAAGAGTGAACCAGATCCTCAAAGATATGCTAAGAGCTTGTGTCATCTCTTTCGGTATGAAATGGGAAGATTGCCTTCCATTTGCCGAATTCTCCTACAACAACAGCTTCCAAGCAAGTGCAGGCAAAGCTCCTTTTGAAATCCACTATGGCAGAAAGTGTCGTACCCTTCTCAACTAGTCCGAGACTGGTGAACGTGAGCTCCTTGGAAATGATTTGATCTCAGAAGCCGAAGAAATGTGCGAAGTCATACGTGAGAATCTCAAGGCCGCGCAATCGCGTCAAAAGAGCTACTATGACGTCAAGCATTGTGACTTGGCTTTCAACATTGGAGACCATGTCTATCTTCGTGTTTCTCCCATGAAGCGCACTCAGAGGTTCGGTATCAAGGGCAAGCTTGCTCCAAGATACGTGGGCCCTTTCAAGATTCTTGGCAAGAGAGGCGATCTAGCCTACCAACTCGAGCTTCCCTCCAACTTTGCAAATGTTCATGATGTGTTTCACGTGTCTCAACTCCGCAAGTGCTTCAAGACGCCTAAATGCACCATTCCGTTCGAAGAGATTGATCTTCAACAAGACTTGTCTTATTGTGAGCACCCTGTTGCTATCCTTGAAGAAACTGAGTGCAAGACCCGCAACAAGTCCATCAAATTCTTGAAAGTGAAGTGGTCACACCATACCGACCGAGAAGCTACGTGGGAACGAGAAGATCACCTTCGTTCTGAGTATCCCTCCTTCTTCCAGTCCTAGATCTAGGGACGAGATCTTTTTGTAGTGGAGGAGAGTTTGTAACACCCCATATGTGATACCTTCCATTTATGGTGAAACGTTGACTTCATCAATTCCATTCTGGGCTCTTCCTTCATTTCGGGTTTCTTCGTTTTGTCTTGTGTGTTCGTTTTGTCTTGTGCGTGTGTGCATTTCATCCATGTCATGTTATCATGTGCGTTGCATTGCATTCATGTTGTCACATGCACCTGGTCATGCCCGTCTCTACCCATTGTCCGTTTCGAGTTCCGACACTCACATACGTGACCGTGGCACCCCCGAGTCCTTCTTTCGTATGTGGCTATGAAATGTCCTTGAGATGAGGTGAGACTTGTCGTGCGTTGTTGTTTTAGTATGTGTAGGCCGCCTGTCAAGTTTCATCGCGTTTGGAGGTCGTTTGATACTCCAACGGTTAACCTAGTGGGCTAAAAGCTCCTCTTCCTTTTGGCCCAAGACCCCCTCCACAACAGCTCACTAACCCAGCACAACCACCCCCATCCTCTCGGTCGTCGGCTCACGATCGTGTGGGTGAAAACCGCACATCATTTGGACCTTCCTAGCTCCCAGAATCTATAAATAGACCCTCTCCCCCGTATTTTTCGGGCAAAACCCTAGTCTTCCTCCTCTGTCCGCCGCCGGACACGTCCGCCGCCCGCCCAGCCAACCGCACGCCGCCAAGTGTCGCTCCTCCGCCGGTCCGCCTCCGCTGCCCGGGCGCGCCCACGACCCACCCCAGCGCCTTCACCGCCGGCCGCGGCCGCCGCGGGCCGCCCCGGCGCCTCCTCCGTCGTCCGCCGCCGCCGCAGGCCGCCCCGGCACCTTCACCTCCGGCCGCCGCCAACAGCCCCGCCGCCGTCCGCCGCCCGGCCTCGCCGCCGCCGCCCCGGCCGCCGCACCTCGTCGCCGCCCGAAGCCGAACCCCGCCTTCGTCTTGCCGCTCCGAGCTCCTGCGGTCATCTTCCTCGTCAACTCCGGCGAAACTCCGGCCATCTCCCCCAACTCCGGCGAGATCCCGTGGATCGGGACCAGATCCACCGGTCCCCGATCCAAACGCCCGGATATCCCCGTCCCGGAATACCTCCGTCCCGCGTTGACTTTCGCGGAGGTAAAATTCCATTAAGTCCCCAGATCCGTTAAATTTGTTGCCTCCTTTGCCATGTGATAACTTCGTGCTCGTAGCTCTATTTTGCGCGTATGATATGTCGAAATGTTCGTCTCGTCGTGCTCTACATGTTAGTATCAGTTTCATGCATGTTACAGTTCATCTTCTTGACTTAATCTTCGTGGCAAGAGTGCATGTTGCTGAAACTATTTCAGCACTTGTTATCTGTGTAAATTTGTTTTGCCATGTTCGTGAGCTAGTAACTTTGTGCATGTTCGTCTGAATGGAGTGAATGATATGTCCAGATTTTCGTTGTGAAATGCTCTACGTGATGGTTGCTGTAGCATCCATGTTAGGTGTCATCTTGTCATGTATATCTCTATTGCAAAAGTGCATTTGGCTGATAAGTTTCTGCACTTGTTATGAGATCATGTTTTGTCTTGTTTGTGCTTATTCATCCATGTGTCATATGAGCTAGGTGTCAACATGAGTTTTGCTCTTGGGTATATGCTCTACATGATAGAATCTTTTCCATGGCATGATATGTCTTGAAATGAGTGCAACAAGCTTGTTAACATGCCTTCATGTTGTAATTCCTGCCATGCCCAGATTTTGCTAAGTCTGGATAAACTTTTGCTCTTTTGCCATGGTGTTTGAGACATGTTCTAGTATGTGGTAGAAGTAGAAAGTTGGTTACTCTTGAAGAGCATGTTATGTATGTTATTGCCATGCCTTTTGCTTGCATGATGGCTTGCGGTAACTTATTGTTTTCATGCTCTCAAGAGGCTATAAAATGTATCTGTCAGCATGTTATCAACAAGTTCAGTTCTGCCACGAGTGTAGCTAGTGTTCTATGCACACTATGAGCATGTTCTTGACATGAGTAGCTTCTCAAATATGTCTTCTTGCTGTTGGTTACCTTAACTTGCCATGCTATGCGTTGAGTTGAGTTGCACAAGCTTGTAAACATGCCTATCCGTTGTAATTCTGCCATGCCTCGTAATTTTCACTAAGTCTGAGAATTTTGTAAATTTATTGCAACTTGCCATGCTTGTTTAATTGTGTTCCAGCAAGGTTTTGGGTGTGTTCTAAGTTCATGCTTGTTAAGTATCATGTCTATTTCACATCCATGCCCTTTGTCTCCATGTTTGGGTGCTGTAGCATAATTATCTCTTGCTCCAAAGTTGCCATGTTGCCGTAAACTGCAGTTTTGCTTGAATCTTGTTTTGCTTGTCTTTTGCAAACCATACATCCGTTTCCGGTGATCTTTATATCGATTTCAACCGAAATCTTCCCCTCTATCCAGTGACTTGCTTGGTTTCCCAAGATGAGGCATTTTCCATCATCTTCTCCTTAGGCTCAAGAGCTTCCTCATGCATACACACATCATACTCGCATCCCTTACATGTGTTGCATCATATTGATTATGCATTGCACAGTGTTTGATATTGTGCCGTTGTTGTGTTCTTGTGTTGGGTAGATCCGGGAGCCGATTCAGAGTTCGAGGTTCCTTTCGAGGCTGAGTTTGAGAAGAAAGGTTACGATCCCTTCGTGGAATCAACAGGCAAGATGACCATTCCCAGATATCACTTCTATCTTTGCCTATGCTAGATGTCTTGCTCTTTAGATATTGCCTCGATGCGTATTCCTGTTTGTCAGCGCTCCTATTGTTGCCATGAAACACTCTAACCACCTTCCTAGCAAACCGTTGTTTGGCTAAGCAGGCATCTCTAAGCCCCTCTTATAGCGTTGTTAGTTGCAGGTGAAGATTTTAAGATTCTTACCCTGTGATGAAGTTATTGTTGGGATATCACAATATATAATGTGTTAAACTAAATCACCTATATATTGGTAATGGGTGGAAGGCTAAGCCTCTTGCTTGGTGTATTGTTCCACTCATGGCACCCTTGGAACCGATGAACCGGTGTTATGTTCCTTCATTTTGCGTTCCTAACACGGTTGGGGTTTACCCCCTTGATAATTCGCTCACTGCTAAAGCTTTTCCAGCAAGGCCCAACTTTGGTTTTACCATTTGCCATAACTAAATAACTTGCATAGGGTTTTTCCGGACCCTGAGAACTTAATTTTACAAAACCGGGCCAGTGCTCCTCATGAGTGTTGGTCCAAACTGGGCAGACTGCGGGGCCACCACGAGGGAACTCGGGGATTGGTATATACCTGTAGGCTGACCTATCCGGTTGTGGCCTGAGACGAGATACGCGCGGCTACTATCAGGGTGTCGGCACGCCGGGAGGTCTTGCTGGATTAGTTTTACTTTTGTCGAAATATCTTGAGCACGGGATTCCGAGAATACTTGGGTCTTCCCACTTTGGAGTTGCGACTCCGCATATCGTGAGCTTGTGATGGACTAAGTTGGGACACCCCTGCAGGGTTTTGATCTTTCGAATGCCGTGCCCGCGATTATGTGGCAGATGGGAATTTGTTAATATCCGGTTGTAGATAACTTGACACCATGTTCCTGAATACACTACCTGCGTGAGTAACCGTGATGGTCTCTTTCCGAAGGGCTTCAGGAAGTGAACATGGTGGGGTTATGTTTGATCGTGAGTAGTTAGGATCACTTCTTGATCAACTTGGCGATCGTTGGCACTTGTTCTCTTCTCGCTCTAAACTCGTAAGCTAGTGCTTAGTGCTTGCTGCAACCTTGTTTACAACCTTTCCACACCTAAGGGTTTGATAGTTTTGCTACCCGGGAACGGGATTGCTGAGTCCTCTGTGGCTCATAGATTCAACACCACACCAGATGCAGGTACTGCTGAAACCGAAGCAGGAGGTGGTTCAGAACTTCAGTGGGAGTTCGATGAAGAGCACGGATGTTACTATGTGTTTTATCCCGACGATCACTAGTGGCTCTTACTAGGATGATCCGGGCTTGTGTTATTTATGGTATCTTTTCGTTTGGATTTCGTCCGTAGTCGGACTCTGATGTTATTTGGATGATGTATGCTATTGTATTCACTTGTGCGACGTGGCGAGTGTAAGCCAACTATCATTTTACACTTTCATGCCTGATTTTACATGAGTTGTGCAAAGATACCATACTTGAGATCATTCTAGTATGCGCTTATGTCTTCAAGTCATGCCTCGACATGTGGGAGACACAATCGCATACTGGGCATTACAGTGTGTGTCAGCATTATCGATCCAGGGATGATACAGAACACAGAGACTTCGGTTCATTCGGATCATGGTCGCTACAAGATGGTATCAGAGCACACAATGAATGTAGGACACGACCACTAAGATGAGCCTTAGGTCACTCTTCTCTACTCATTTCTGACTCCTCTCCATTTTCTACTCATTAGGATGGTGGACCCAAGGAACAAGTTCACTCAACCGGATGAAGACACACCTTTTGGACGACATTTGAAGGAAGTCACTAGGTACCTGAACATCGGGATACCAAGCTTCACCGGTACCTACACTACTACTTTACCAGAAGAGGAGCGATGGAATATTCAGTTCAAATTCCTGGGAGGACATTCGTACCATCCACTAAGCCTATAGAGTTTTCCTTTGATGCACCAACCTGGAGCTTAGGCAAGAGTATGGCTGCCCACATTGCAATGGGACGAATTGGAGAAGTCTACCAACAAGAGCTGAAGGACACTATCTACCAGATATGCGGGCGCTAGATAAGCAATGGGACATGATCAGCACCAGGAAGGACATGTCCATTGCAGCTTTTATCCAGGAGTTAAACCAGCACATTCGTCGACAGGAGCACCAGATGTGCGCTGGCATGATAGACTTGAAGAAGGCATTAACCAGGAACACGGAGCTAGAAGGGGAACTCAAGTTTTCACGTGACGGATACAAGCAGGAAATCGCAATACTTGTGGAGAAGAATGATGACCTGACAAGGAATCTAGGAGTATTCATGGGAGATCCCGCGCCAGGAGGAGAAGAAGACAAACCCAAGGTGATTTGTTCTGAGGACTACATCATCATCGACGACACCGACTCAGACCCTGCTGATAGTGATGATGACTATGAAGACGAAGTTGGAGCAGATATCATGGAATCTTCGGCCGATCAAAATTTCTAGATGACCACCATAGAATTAGTAGTTTTCCCCCATATAGTAGAAGTTCGAGCACTTTTGTAATGTTAGTTTAGATCTTTTGTATGCCCTTGTTTGAAATTGATTGGTATGATATGATTGTGTTTGTCTCATGTGCATATGGGTAGTGAATTTCCCCCTAGACCTTATTTCTATTCTAATCTCTTCCCTCTAAACCCATCAGATGCCTCCGAGACGTGAGCCCGGATTTGAGTTTCCCCCTAAGCTCACTCAGTTGATCCAGCAGCAGAACACTTTGATGCCACTTCTTGTCTAGAACCAGAACAATCAGAACAACAACAACAACAACAACAACAACAACAACAACAACAACAACAACAACAACAACAACAACAACAACAACAACAACAACAACAACAACAAAAACAACAACAACCCTCCACCACCACCACCAGTGGACAACCTAGCTCGTTTTCTAAGGTTGAAGCCGCCGGTGTTTTCTAGTAGCGTTGAGCCAATAGTTGCTGATGACTGGCTACACAAGATTGGAAGGGAGTTGAGCACCGCAGGTTGCACAGATAGTGAGAAGGTGTGTTTTGCCGCACATCAATTGGATGGACCAGCAGCCTCATGGTGGGAGAACTACACAACCACCTTTCCTATAGCCAATATCACTTGAGATCAGTTTCAGCAAGCTTTTCGCATCGCCTATGTCTCAACTGGAGCTATGAGCATGAAGAAGCATGAGTTTTGCAACTTGTGCCAAGGGAATCATACTGTGGCTCAGTACGTAGATGAGTTTAGTACTCTATCTCGCTATGCCCCTGAAGATGTGGCCACAGATGCCGCAAAGCAGGAGAAGTTTATGGAAGGCCTGAATGATGAGATGAGCATACAATTGATGGTGGCAACATTCAACAACTACCAGGAGTTGGTAGACAAGGCTCTTATGATTGAAGGGAAGCAGCAGCAGATTGAGAGCCGCAAGAGGAAGTATGGACAAGGAAAGAATAATACCGGAGCCTAGCAGAAGCCCCGTTTCACCCCGAACTCGAGAGGATACACCCATAACCATGGAAGCCACACCCATAATGGAGGTAGTTCTCATAACCACAATGGCTCCAAGAATGGGAATAGGAATGGAGCAAGCAATAACTAGAACCGCTCCACTCCATCCACACCCGCCAAGAGGGATTTAGGTCACATTACCTGTTTCAAGTGCGGGAAGAATGGACACTACGCCGCAGAGTGCCCGGAAGCGAAGAATGGGAACAACAATGGAAGCGCTGGGAAGAAGCCCAACCCTTTCAACAGGGGACAAGTGAACCACGTGAACATGGAGGAGGTTGAAGAGCAACCTGATGTTGTTGTCAGTAACTTTTTGGTTAAGTCATTTACCGCAATAGTTCTTTTTGATACTGGTGCATCGCATTCATACATTTGAAGGGGATTTGTGGATAGATATAAGTTGCCCACCAAAGTACTTATGACCCCTATGTTAGTAAGCTCACCAGGAGCTGAGTATATGGCAAATCAAGGATGTTTTCAGATGCCATTGACCATTGGACGCCATGTTTTCCTCTCAGACCTGATAGTTTTGGAGTCACAAGAATTGGATGTGATACTAGGTATGGATTGGCTATCGATGTATGGAGGGAACATCGATTGTGCCAGTAAGTTTATTTTACTTACCACCCCAGAGGGAAAAAGGATCAAGTATGTATCTAGGCATGCGCCTAGGAGGACACAAGTAAAATCTCTCTTGGGAGTTGTTTAGGAGGAAGTGCCTGTAGTAAAGGATTACCCGGATGTATTTCCAGAGGAGCTACCAGGCATGCCGCCAGATAGAGATATTGAGTTTTTGATAGAACTATTGCCATGCACCGGACCAATATCAAAGAGACCATACCGGATGCCAGCAAATGATCTGGAGGAGATCAAGAAGCAGATTAAGGAGTTATTGGAGAAAGGATTCATTCGACAAAGTTCATCACCCTGGGGAGCCCCAGTGCTCTTTGTCGAGAAGAAGGATGGATCTTTAAGGATGGTTGTTGATTATCGGGCACTGAACGAAGTGACGGTTAAGAAAAAGTACCCACTGCCGATGATCAATGATTTGTTCGACCAACTTCAAGGAGCTAAAGTATTCTCCAAGATCGATCTACGATTAGGATACCACCAGTTGAAGATCCGAGAGGAAGATATACCTAAGACAGCCTTCACCACAAGGTATGAGCTATATGAGTATATGGTTATGTCATTTGGATTGACTAACGCACCTGCCTATTTCATGAGTATGATGAATAAGGTGTTCATGGAGTTCTTGGATAAGTTTGTCGTGGTATTCATTGATGATATTTTTGTGTATTCGAAGAACGAAGAGGAACAAGAGGAACATTTGTGTTTGGTTCTTGAGAAGCTCAGAGAACACCAATTATAAGCCAAGTTCCGCAAATGTGAGTTTTGGTTGAAGGAAGTTGGATTATTAGGACATGTTATATCAGGAGAAGGTATAGCGGTGGACCCTATCAAGGTGCAGGCAGTCACTGAGTGGTTGGCACCCACCTCAGTTGGAGAAATCTGCAGCTTTCTTGGACTCGCGAGATATTACCGGAGATTCATAGAGAATTTCTCCAAGATTGCAAACCTATGACGGCATTGTTGAAGAAGGACACAAAGTTTTGTTGGACTAAAAAGTGCGAAGAAAGTTTCCTAGAGTCGAAGAAACGTTTGACGACAGCCCCAGTGCTGATCTTGCCAGATATATGCAAGGATTTCCAGGTGTATTGCGACGCTTCTCGCCTAGGATTTGGAGGTGTACTCATGCATGACGAAAGAGTTGTTTCTTATGCATCCCGTCAACTTCGACCACACGAGTTGAATTATGCTACGCATGATTTGGAGCTAGCATTGGTAGTGCATGCGCTCAAAACCTGGAGACATTTCCTTATTGGAAATCGATGTGATGTGTACACAGATCACAAGAGTTTGAAGTACATTTTCACCCAGAAGGAACTGAACCTCAGACAGAGGAGATGGTTGGAGCTCATAAAGGATTATGACATGAAGCTGCACTATCATCCAGGCAAGGCCAATGTCGTTCCAGACGCTTTGAGCCGAAAGAGTTATGCCAATACCCTAGTAAACGGAGGATTGCCAAAGGAGTTAGCAGAAGATCTCAGGGAGCTTCGCTTGGAGATAGTCCCTAGAGGTTTTGTTGCAGCCTTGGAGGTTCAGTCAACATTATTGGGAAAGATACGAGAAGCTCAGAAGGATGACAAAGAAATTGCCGAGATAAAGGAGAAGATGAGTGAAGGAAAAGCCAAGGGTTTTTGTGAGGACGAACACGCCATCTTGTGGTTTGAGGACGAAGTCTATGTGCCCAACAACGCCGAGATCAGGAAGTTGATACTACAGGAAGCACATGATTCGCCATACCCGGTACACCCCGGAAACACTAAGATGTATTTGGATTTGAAGGAACGTTTCTGGTGGACGGGAATGAAGAAGGACATTGCTGAGTATGTAGCCATATGTGATTTATGTCAGAGAGTGAAGGCAGAACATCAGAAGCCATCATGATTACTACAACCTATGCCGATACCCGAATGGAAGTGGGATAAGCTTGGCATGGACTTTATCACTGGATTACCCAGGACCCACTCGGGATATGACTCAATCTGGGTAGTAGTGGATCGCTTGACCAAAGTAGCCCACTTTATCCCCGTGAAAACCACCTATACCAGTGCGAAGTTGGCCAAGATATACATGACCAGGATCGTATGTCTGCACGGAGTTCCGAGGACCATCGTATCAGATAGAGGAACACAATTTACTTCAAAGTTTTGGCATCAGTTACACCAGACTTTGGGTACCAGGCTAGAGTTTAGTACGATCTTTCACCCGCAGACTGATGGACAGACCAAGAGAGTCAATCAGATTCTGGAGGACATGTTGAGAGCTTGCGCTCTAGATTATGGATCTAGTTGGGATGACAACTTGTCCTACGCGGAGTTTCATACAACAACAGTTACCAAGCCAGCTTGAAGATGGCACCGTTCGAAGCATTGTATGGGAGGAGATGCCGAACGCCGTTGATGTGGGATGAGTCGGAGACCGTTAGCTATTTGGACCAGATCTGAGCAAAGAGTCAGAAGAGAAGGTTAAGCTGATTCGGAATAGATTGAAGGTAGCTCAGTCCAGGCAGAAGAGTTATGCAGACTCAAAGCGCAAGGAAGTAGTCTACGAAATCGGAGGCAGAGCGTACCTGAGAGTGTCACCTCTGCGAGGTGTTAAGCGTTTCGGGTTAAGGGAAAGTTAGCCCCGAGATTTGTAGGGCCATACCGTGTTTTGGAACGCATGGGAGAGGTTGCCTACAAGCTAGAGTTACTCGAAGGATTGTCAGGAGTTCATGATGTGTTTCACGTTTCCCGGATTAAGAAGTGCCATGCTGAGAGGGTCGATATTCCTCTGAGAGACACAGTGCCCCTGGAAGCAATTCAGCTGGATAGTGATCTAACTTACGAGGAGAGACCGGTCAAGATCGTCGAGTTTGCAAGCAGAGTCACCCGCAACAAGGTTATCAAGTTTTTCAAAGTTTAGTGGAGCCACCATACCGAAGATGAAGCCACCTGGGAATGAGAGGATGATCTGCACAAGGACCACCCACACCTATTTTCTAGCCAACCCGAATCTCGAGGGCGAGATTCATCTTAAGGGGTAGGTTTGTAACATCCCAAATTTTCAATTTGGATTGTTATACATAGGTCATCTTGCATATCATATTTTTATTGCATTCATGTGTCGCGATCCTCGAAATTCTAAGCAACTCAAGGACCCACAGAGAGAGTTGGGGATTTTACCATTTTCATATTTGAGTTTTCTCAAATATCGGTACGAGGATAACTTTGGTTTTAATTGTTTTTCTCTCCAAAAATATTTCATAACAAAATATAGGAGCGGAGATAATATGACTTCTCCAAAACAAAAGAAATATTGGAGGAAAATATTAAAATCAATTTTGGTATTTTATTTGGAGTTATTTGCAATTTTATTTGCATAGGTAAAATACGCCTTTTTCAAAATTGCATTTAGGTCCCGGACAAATGTTCACTTTGTCCCAAATTTTATTAGAGGATGATGAAAATTTATTTCGAAATTTTTCGTGTCCGTTTAGTATTTATTTTGTCCGTTTTGCTGCGTCAGGATTGTTTTATATAAAAAAGGTAATCAACCTACCGGGCCGTGTCCGGCTAGGATACTACGCCCGGGGCCTTTTTAAGCCCGCTGAGCCGCCAGCCCCGCAACCCACCCCACGCCGCCGTCGTGCCTCGGTACGCACGCTGCGTCGCCGCCGCCGCTGCCCGCCGCCGCCTTGCCGCACCGCGCCGCCGCCACCGCCGTATGCCGCCGCCCTGCCGGAGTACGCCACTGCCGCCGTCCCGTTCCACGAGGTAGTCGCCAGTTTTTTTTTTGAAAACCGATCGGTTTTTTAGAAACCCTAGTTCGTTTTTAGATTGGTTTTTCTCCGGTTTTTTGTTCAGATCTATTTAGCGAACGTTCGTTCGTTTAGATCTGTTAACGAACGTTTTCGTTCATTAGTTTCTTTTAGCGAACGTTCGTTCGTTAGCCTGTTCGTCAGTTTTTCTTTTCCAGGGTATTTCCGCGATTATTTTCGATCGTGATTTCTGCCTTGATTTTCGTTTTAGTTTAACTTTTCGCTCGTTAGTCAGAATCAAGCGATTCAAGCGCCTAGATCTTCGTCTTGAAGCCCTCTTTCTGTTTAACCAACTTGAACAAGGTTTTTGGTACTGAAAAATTTGACTTTAGTTCAATCTAGTAAACGATCTTGTTTCTTTCGTAGTTTGAGTTTCGTTGCTCCATTTGAATTGATTCTTTATGCAAACCGGAGTTCTTCAGTTGAACCTTCTGGTTAGATCTTCTTATTTGAGTTTTACCCGTGCATCTTTGCTTGGTTGCTTATGTATGCTATCATTTGCTTGCGATAGAATTCTCGAAGTGCGAAGCATGCTACTACGAGTCCCTAGGTTTTGCCAATCGTCAGCAAGGCGAGATCATACCCTTTATTACCCAGTTTTTATGCATTAGATCAAAACATCACACATTGGATGAGTAGGATCTCTTAGCATGTGGGTCTGGGAAGTAGATTGAGGTAGAACCTATTACCTGCTTTATTATCAAACCCCTGGGAGTTACTTCTACGTTATGCTTAGGTTGCCATGCTATGCTCGTAGACGTGGTTTGGGTTTGAGAGTAACCATGACATATGTGAGATTGTAAATAAAAGGTTCAACTTAAGGTGGCTACTTTAATATACATCTGGGTGGATTGGTTGCAGGGCACCTGGAGAATCCAGTGTTGGCCTAGGAAATCCTGGGGGTACCGTGTGATTATCCTATGGAATGCCGCCCAGGCTCAAAGGGATCTTAAGACTATTCATGCTAGAAACTTCCGTGTGCAGCCATAATGACATTATGGGCTCTGTCATAGTTGAGTATGTTGTGTGAGCTCTTTCAGTGGTGGACTAGCAGATGTAGGGGAAAGTAGGTGTATGGGTCCACCCGGGGTAAAGATTAAATGCTTCTGAAAGACTGTGTCTCGGTCATCCGTTTCTCAAACACCATGCAGTGCGAGAAATCCAACGGAGGAGATCGATTCTTGTGGGGAAAAGTGCGCAAACCTCTGCAGAGTGTACAAACTAATCATGATTAGCCGTGTCCCCGGTTATGGACATCTTGAGTATCTGGTACTTGAATTATTGGATTGATCTCATCACTCTAAAACTAATTTTGTGGGTTGATAAAGATGGTTTAATTGGTATTGAGTTGGAGGAACCTTCTCAATGATGTTTCAACTACCATGATAGTTAAATAAAAGTTATTCCTTTGTTGTAGGGAAAAATTGGCTTTATGCAAAAACTTTAACCTTAGAGCCTCCACCAGCCATATATGCATGTAGTGTTAGCCTTTATTCTGTTACTTGCTCTACTGTGTTATCTTGCCAGCATATTCCATGTGCTGACCCGTTTCAGGCTGCAACATGTCATGTTGCAGACTTTTCAGAAGAAGAATAAGGTGCGTTAGGTCGTTTGTCATGCACTCAGCTATGCCGTTGGAGTTGATGGACTCACTTATCTTCCAAGCCTTTCGTTGTTATCGTGTTAGATGGCCTTATGCCATATTATTGTGCAATAAGTTCTCCTTTGAGACATTCGATGTAATAAGTGTGCGATTGCCACTCTGTTATAAGTCCTTGAAGTACTGTGTGTGTCAGCATCACCGATCCAGGGATGACACAGAATACAGAGACTTCGGTCCATTCGGATCGTGGTCGCTACATGTCTTTTGCCTCAAAAGGATTGGGCTATCTTGCTGCACTTTTTCTGCTACTATTGTTACTTGCTCGTTACAAAATTATCTTGCTATCAAACTACTCTACTACTTATAATTTCAGAACTTGCAGACATTAGCTTACTGAAAAACACTTGTCATTTCCTTCTGCTCCTCGTTGGGTTCGACACTCTTACTTTTCAAAAAGAGCTACAATTGATCCCCTATACTTGTGGGTCATCAGACACTTATGTCAAAAAGCTTCAGCCTGACCTTCTCGAACCCAAATCGGAGAAGTGGGTCTTCATAGGATACCTAAAATAAACTATTGGGTACACCTTCTACCACAGATCCAAAGGCGATATCTTTGTTGCTAAGAATGGGTCCTTTCTAGAGAAGCAGTTTATCTCGAAAGAAGTGAGTGGGAGAAAAGTAGAGCTAGATGAGGTAGTTGTACCTTCTCTCGAGTTGGAAAATAGCACATCAGATAAAACTGTTCCCATGATGCCTACATCAACTAGAGAAGAAGCTAATGATGATGATGATGAAACTTCGGATCAAGTTACTACAGAACCTCGAAGGTCGACCAGAACACACACCGCACCAGAGTGATACGGTAATCCTGTCCTGGAAGTCATGTTGTTAGACAACGGTGAACCTTCGAACTATGAAGAAGCTATGATGAGCCCAGATTCCAAAAATGGCTTGAGGCCATGAAATCTGAGATAGGATCCACGTATGAGAACAAAGTGTGGACTTTGGTGGACTTGCCCGATGGTCGGTAAGCCATAGGGAATAAATGGATCTTCAAGAAGAAGAAGACTAACGTTGATGGTAATGTTACTATCTACAAAGCTCGACTTGTCGCAACAAGTTTTTGACAAGTTTAAGGGGTTGACTACAATGAGACTTTCTCACCTGTAGCGATGCTTAAGTCTTTGTGAATCATGTTAGCAATTGCCGCATTTTATGATTATGAAATCTGGCAAATGGATGTCAAAACGGCATTCCTGAAATGGATTTCTGAAAGAAGAGTTGTATATGGTGCAACCAGAAGGTTTTGTCGATCCTAAAGGTGCTAACAAAATGTGCAAGCTCTAGTGATCCATCTATGGACTGGTGCAAGCATCTCGGAGTTACAATATACACTTTGATGATATGATCAAAGCATACGGTTTTAGACAGACTTATGGTGAAGCCTGTATTTACAATAAAGTGAGTGAGAGCTCTGTAGCATTTCTGATATTGTATGTAGATGACATATTATTGCTCGAAAATGATGTAGAATTTCTGGATAGCATAAAAGGATATTTGAATAAGAATTTTCCAAAGAAAGACCTCGGCGAAGCTGCTTACATATTGGGCATCAAGATCTATAGAGATAGATCAAGACGCTTGATAAGACTTTTAATGAATACATACCTTGATAAGGTTTTGAAGGAGTTCAAAATGGATCAGTCGAAGAATGAGTTCTTGCCTGAGTTGTAAGGTATGAACTTGAGTAGGACTCAAAGCCCGACCATGGCCTTAGCCATAGGTTCTATAAAGCAATCCATGTTGTGTACCAGCCCTAATGTGTGCCTTGCAACGTGTCTGGCAAGGGGGTACAAGAGTGATCCAGGAGTGGATCACTGGACAGTGGTCAAAATTATCCCTAGAGGAATAAGGAAATGTTTATTGGTTATTGACGTGATAAAGAGTTCGCCGTAAAGGGTTACGCCGATGCAAGCTTTGACACTAATCGAGATGACTCTGAGAATCAATCTGGATGTGTATTGAACGTAGGAGTAATTAGCTAGAGTAGCTCTATACAGAGCATTGTAAACATAAAAAGTGGCAAAGTACGCACAAATCTGAATGTTGCGGACCTGTTGACTAAAACCTCTCTCACAACTAAAACATGATCATACATTAGAACTCTTTGGGTGTTATTCACATGATGATGTGAACTAGATTATTGACTCTAGTAAACTCTTTGGTTATTAATAACATGGTGATGTGAATTATGGGTGTTAATCACATGGCGATGTGAACTAGATTATTGACTCTAGTGCAAGTGGGAGACTATCGGAAATATGCCCTAGAGGCAATACTAAAATGGTTTATTATATTTCCTTAATCCTGATAAAGGTTTATTATTCATGCTAGAATTGTATTGACCAGAAACTTAAATACATATGTGAATACATAAACGAATACCGTGTCCCTACTATGCTTCTACTTGACTAGCTAGTTGATCAACGATGGTTAAGGTTTCCTAATCATAGACATGAGTTGTCATTTGATAACGGGGTCACATCATTAGGATAATGATGTGATCGACAAGACCCATCCATTAGTTTAGCATTTGATTGTACAGTTTATTGCTACTGCTTTCTTTTATGTCAAATACATATTCCTTTGACTATGAGATCATGCAACTACCGGATACCGGAGGAATACCTTGTGTGCTCTTAAACGTCACAACATAAATGGGTGATCATAAAGATGCTCTACAGGTATCTCGGAAGGTGTCTGTTGGGTTGACATGGATCGAGATTGGGATTTTTCACTCTGAGTACCGGAGAGGTATATCTGGGCCCTCTCAATAATACACATTACAAGAAGCTTGCAAGAAAAGTGACTAAGGAGGTAGTTGCAAGATGATGTATTACAGGACGAGTAAAGAGACTTGACGGTAACAAGATTGAACTAGGTATAGAGATGCCGACGATCAAATCTTGGGCAAGTAACATACCGATAGGCAAAGGGAATTATGTATGTTGCCATAAAGGTTCAACCGATAAAAGATATTCGTGGAATATGTAGGAATCAATATGAGCATCCAGGTCCTGCTATTGGTTATTGACCAGAGAGGTGTCTCGGTCATGACTACATAATTCCCGAACCCGCAGGGTCGCACCCTTAACGTTCGTTGACGCTAGAGTAGTATTGGGATATTTGATGAGTGGTAACCAAATGTTGTTCGGAGTCCCGGATGAGATCCCGGACGTCATCAGGAGTCTCAGAGTGGTCGAGAGGTAAAGATTTATATATGGGAAGTCATATTTTGGGTTCCGAAAAAAGGTGCAGTTTTTCCGGTATTGTACCGGGAAGCTTCGAGAAGGTTCCGGAGGATTCCGGAGGGGTCCAGAAGTTCACATGTGGGTCCACCACGACCCAAGGGCTAGCATGGTCTGTGGGGAGGCGCCTTGGCCTTATTGGGCTAGGCGCACGAAATTCTCAAAAGCCCATGTGGCTAGGGAAGGCAGAAAAGGAAGGAGTCCTAGTAGGAATAGGATTGGACTTAGAGTCCATGTCCTCCCCCCCTTAGCTACATCCTAGGGCTTGGAGGGGCTGTTTGCCAAGCCCCTCCACCTATATATAGAGGGGAGGGGCGCCCCAAGATAATACATCAAGCCCTTGGCGCCCCTCTCTCTCCCGTTACTCCGTAGTTCCACCGCCTCGTCCTAGCGACGCTTAGTGAAGCGTTGTCGGTGCTCCACCACCACCATTACCACCACGCCGTCATGTTGGTTGTGATCCCATCTACTTCTCCTCTCCTACTTGATGTATCAAGAAGGAAGAGACGTCAGCGAGCCGCATGTGTGCTAAACTCGGAGGTGTCATCTGTTCGGCACTAGATCAGATGGACCGTGATCGGATCACGAAAAGTGCGACTACATCAGCCGCATGATAAATGCTTTCAGTTTATGAAAGAAAAAGTGCTCCCTAGGTGATTTTGGTAATTAATGACAACATATCTCTTATTGGACTAACATTTTCATTTAGTATATTTCAGATGAGTTCAATAGTAGAGTGGCAGGACAAGAGGATGTGGAACCCTTTCCAAGAAGCTAACGACAAAGATTGGCAAAAGCTCAAGACTCTTCATTTCTATTCTAGTGATCCAAGATCACATTGAGTCCATAGGAAAGCCAATACTATTAAAAGGGGATGAGGTGTCGCCTAATGGTCTACTTGCTCAAAGTGCTTAGTGATATGCTCCAAATCCCTCAACCACTTTCTCATTTCCACATACGTCCCAAACCTAAAAGTCAAACTCGGCCCCACCGATTTGATCTATCCGAAGCCACCGAGTTCACTTGACATAGCCATTGCCACAAACCCTAATCAGCTCGGTCTCACTGATAAGGATATCGGTCTCACCGAGATGGGAATGCAAACTCTCTGTTTCCTCTTCGTAACGTTTCGGTCTAACCGAGATGAGTGAATCGGTCCCACCGAGTTGGCATTGCAAACTCTCTGTTTCCTCTTCGTAATGTTTCGGTCTAACCGAGATGAGCGAATCGGTCTCACCGAGCTTGTGTAATCGGTCAAACCCACTTGAGGTTTTGCCCTAACCCTAACACATCGGTCTCACCGAGTTGATACTGTCGGTCCCATCGAAATGTCTAACGTTTACATTTTGAACTGCTTCGGTCTGACCGAGTTCATTTATTCGGTCTGATCGAGTTGGGTCAAATGTGTGTAACGGCTAGATTTTGTGTGGAGGCTATATATACCCCTCCACCCCTTCTCCATCAGAGAGAGAGAGCCATCAGAACGTGCCTACACTTCCACTATTAATTTTCTGAGAGAGAACCACCTGCTCATGTGTTGAGACCAAGATATTCCAATCCAACCACATGAATCTTGATCTCTAGCCTTCCCCAAGTTGCTTTCCACTCAAATCTTCTTTCCACCATACCAAATCTATGACAGAGAGTTGAGTGTTGGGGAGACTATCATTTGAAGCACAAGAGCAAGGAGTTCATCATCAACACGCCATTTATTACCTTTTGGAGAGTGGTGTGTCCTAGATTGGTTAGGTGTCACTTGGGAGCCTCTGACAAGATTGTGGATTTGAACTAAGGAGTTTGTAAGGGCAAGGAGATCGCCTACTTTGTGAAGATCTACCCTAGTGAGGCAAGTCCTTTGTGGGCGACGGCCATGGTGGGATAGACAAGGTTGTTTCTTCATGGACCTTTCATGGGCGGATCCCTCCGTGGACTCCCGCTTCTGTTTCCCTTCATGGGTTGAAGTCTCCATCAACATGGATGTACGATAGCACCACCTATCGGAACCACGCCAAAAACATTAGTGTCTCCAATTGCGTTTGCACACTCCAATCCCATCCCTTTACTTTCTTACAACTTCCATGCTTTACTTTCCGCTGCTCATATACTCTTGCCATGCTTGCTTGAAATGTATTGTGAATGTTTGAAATTGTGCTAAAAAATCCACCTCAACTTAAAGAACTTAAAAACTGCTACTTTTCTTGTTGAGTATCTAATCACCCCCCTCTAGACACCTCTTTTTCGATCCTCTCAATTGGTATCAAAGCTTTTCTCTCCATTTCTTTGGTTTAATCACCATTGGAGGAAGATGGATGAGTCTACGATTGGGAGTACTAGACATAGAGTGCCTATGCTTGATGGAGAGTTTTATAAGAAATGGAAAAATGGCATGCTTAAGATCTTAATTGAATATCATTTGAACAAGTATATTGTTAGCCCTTATGTGCCCCCCGTTGACCCTTTAAATCCAACTTCCGATGAACATCTTGACATGGTTCGCAATCTTAGAACTGTTGACCTTATCACTAGAGTATTGCCTAGAAATTTGCTTGTTTGCTTACCAACTTTCAAATGTGCTTACACGATATGGAAATTCCTTGAGGAAAGATTTCCAGGCTATTCTTTGAAAAATCTAGATGTGATTCTTCAGAAGTCCATTGCTTTAAATAAAATGAACACTAGTGATACCAAATTTGATGAATGTTTATTTGAGCTTCGTGACCTTATGCGTGCCAAAGGAGATGTAGGAGTCATTAGTAATATCATCTCGGAAGTCAATAGAATTCATAAAGATGCACATTGTCATGATCACATTACTAATGAATCACTCTCTCTAGGTAATGATCAATCACAAGATGATATCGAACATGGATATTATGATGAGGATGATGATAGTGACTTTGACCTTGATGAACAAATGAGACACTTTGGTATTATGGCTAATCATAGTGGTTACGCAGCCGAAGGAAAGGAATGGGTTCCTGATAGTGGATGCACGGATCATATAACCGGAGATAAGGACATGTTTGATGAGATTTCTAGAAACGATGGTCCACGAAAGTACGTTACCTTTGGTGAAAACTCTAAGGGTAAAGTTGTTGGCCTTGGTAAGGTGGCCATATCCAACGATAGCTCTATCAAAAATGTCATGCTTGTTGAATCTCTCGGCTATAACCTTCTTTCCGTGTCTAGATTAGCTCATTTCGGTTTAAATGTGCTATTTACTAATGTTGATTGCCAAGTCTTTCGTAGACATAATCATAATATGGTCTTTACCGGCACTCGTAGAGGTCACCTATACATCGTTGATTTACTAATAAAGCCCAACCTTGCACTTGTTTTATTGCTAAATCTTCTAAAGGTTGGTTGTGGCCTAGAAGGTTAGGTCATGTCGGCATGAGAAATCTTGATAAGCTTATTAAAGGTGATCATATCCTTGGTGTTAAAGATGTTATATTTGACAAGGATAGACTTTGTAGTGCTTCTCAAGCAGGAAAACAAGTTGGAGGAAGTCATCCCATGAAGAACATCATGACCACGAGAAGACCGCTTGAGCTACTTCACATGGATCTCTTTGGTCCCAATGCTTACAAGAGTCTCGGTGGTAACTCTTTTGGATTGGTCATCGTTAATGGTTTTTCAAGATTTACGTGGGTGTTCTTTCTTGATGATAAATCATAGGTCCAAAAGATCTTCAAGAACTTCGCTAGGAAGGCCCAAAACCAATTTGAAGTGAAGATCAAGAAGGTTCGGAGCGACAACGGAACGGAGTTCAAGAACGCCAATGTGGATACCTTTCTTGATCAAGAAGGGATTTCACATGAGTTCTCGGCTACGTACACACCTCAACGAAATGGAGTTGTTGAGAGGAAGAACCGGACACTCATCAAAATGGCAAGAACGATGCTTGATGAATACAAGACGCCAAAACACTTTTGGGCGAAAGCGGTTGAGACAGCTTATCATGCTACAAATCGACTACATCTTCACAAACTTCTCGGCAAGACGGCATACAAGCTTCTCACCGGTAACAAACCCCAAGTTGGATACTTTCGAGTATTTGGCTCAAAGTGTTACATTCTTGACAAGCATCGTCGTTCGAAATTTGCTCCTAAATCTCATGAAGGTTTTCTACTCGATTACGGCTCAAACTCTCACACTTACCGTGTCTACAACAATTTCACCCGAATGGTTGAAGAGATGGTAGATGTGAAGTTTGATGAATCTAACGGCTCACAAGTAGAGCAATTGCCAATTGATGTAGGAGACAAACACCCTTCGGAAGAAATACAGGACTTGTCTATTAGCAAGATTCGCCCAACGGAGGTGAAGGAGAATACTTCATCCATTCAAGTGGAAGCCTCAACCTCATGTCAAGGTGAACCACAAGTTGACTTGGAGGCATCCACAAGTGGGACATGCCAAGATGAAGGAAATGAGGAAGTGCATCAAGATGAACCTCATCGACCTCCTTCTCCACCTCCACAAGAGGACAACAACGCCAACAACAATGAAGAAGGACAAGAAGAAGAAAATGAAGAGGATGTTCCACCCTGACCCAAGCAAAATCTCTCACGAGTTAGAGCAAGAATTGCTAGAGATCATCCCATAGAGCAAATCTACGATGACATCCAAACCAGGAGAATCATTCGCTCTAAATCTCGTTTAGCTAACTTTTGTGAGCATTACTCCTTCATATCTAACCTTGAACCTATGAAGGTTGAAGATGCTCTTGATGATCCAGATTGGCTGAACGCTATGCAGGAGGAACTACATAATTTCAAGAGAAAGCAAGTTTGGACATTGGTTGAGAAGCCCGACAACAACCACAACATCATCGGTACCAAATGGGTGTTTCAAAATAAGCAAGATGAAGATGGAAAAGTTGTATGCAACAAGGCCTGTCTCGTCGCCCAAGGCTACACTCAAGTCGAAGGTAGGGATTATGGTGAGACATATGCCTCCGTTGCTAGACTTGAGTCCATACGAATCTTACTTGCTTATGCCAATCATAATGATATCACTTTATATCAAATGGACATTAAAAGTGCTTTTCTCAACGGTGAAATTGAGGAGGAAGTTTATGTTAAACAACCTCCCGGCTTTGTTAATCCCAATAAACCTAATCATGTTTACAAACTTCACAAAGCTCTTTATAGTCTTAAACAAGCTCCTAGAGCATGGTATAAATGCTTAACCAAGTTCCTTATTGAAAAAGGCATTGAATTTGGGAAAATGACTCATCACTTTTTACTAAAAGAGTTAATGGTGAATTATTTGTGTGCCAAATTTATGTTGATGATATCATATTTGGCTCGACGAACCCTCATTTTAGTGAAAAGTTTGGAAGAATAATGTCGGAGAAGTTCGAGATGTCTATGATGAATGAACTCAAGTTCTTTCTTGGTTTGCAAATCAAGCAAACTAAGGAGGGTACCTTTGTTTCTCAAACAAAGTATACCAAGGACTTATTCAAGAAGTTCAACATGCAATAATGCAAAGGAATGAATACACCCATGCCTACTAGTGGACATCTTGACTTGACTAAGGATAGTGAACCAGTTGACCTAAAGCTTTACCGCTCAATGATTGGTTCATTGTTATATCTACGTGCCTCCCTTCCTAACATTATGCTAAGTGTGTGCATGTGCGCATGATATCTAGCGGCCCCCAAAGAATGTCATCTTAAGGGTGTCAAAAGGATAGTGAGATAATTAATTCACACACCAAACTTTGGCATTTGGTATCCTAAGAGGTCTTCTTTTGATCAAGTTGGCTACTCAAATTCGGACTATGCCGGAGACAAGGTTGATAGAAAGTCCACTTCGGGTACTTGTCAATTTCTTGGTAGATCTCTTGTATCTTGGTCCTCCAACAAACAAAACTCGGTATCCTTTCCACCGCCAAAGCGAAATACAATGCTGCCGGTGCACGTTGTGCTCAATTACTTTGGATGACCCAAACTCTTAAAGATTATGGAATCTATGTGAAACATGTTCCATTGCTTTTCAATAATAAAAGTGCTATTAAGATTGCTCACAGTCCCGTGCAACATTCTCGAACTAAGAATATTGAAGTTCATCATCATTTCATTCGAGATCATGTTGCTAAGGGAGACACTGATCTTAAACATGTTCGTACCGATAAGCAATTGGCGGATATATTCACCAAACCACTTGATGAGAAAGTATTTTGCCATTTGAGAGGTGGATTTAACATTATTTATGCCTCAAACTTGGACTAGTAACTCTTTTTTAATGCATGCAAGGCATGATCCATTGACTAATCCTTGATATTTCTCTTAGGATGATGATCATATGTCTTGGATCTATACTTGTACCCTTGCATGCTATCTAACCTTGTAGGTACTTGGATGAGCCCAAATCTATGATATTGCAACTCACTCACATCCTAAGCAATCTTTACAACACCAAGTCTCTACAATATGGTGGTTGAAGACAAGGAAGCATGAATCCTTTCAACATATCCTCTGACAATTTGTATATATCAAATTTCATTTGGTATCTAATTTTCATGATTGTCATTTTGGATACACAAGTGCTCTTCCTTGCAAACCTAACCCATGTAGGTAGATGAAGTCAAATTACAAGTGGTGCTCCCAACTCTTGATGAACTACATCAACCTTGAGCATCCAACACAAGTTCAACTACATGATCTAGATCAACGCCACCACCCAAGGTATCTTGTTCCATCTTAGAGAAGCTTCACCCCAAGACATGGGTGAAAGTAGCTCAACAAGATGTGAACACATCAAAATGCTTAAACGAAAAATGGCAACCCCATTTTGAGCTCAAATGATGAGTATGACCTATGATCAAGTGTTCGCACTTGAATCCTAAGTCAATATACTCTAACATAGGTGACTCTATCGCCGACCATTTCTAGATAAAGTTCTCTAGTGTTTCTCTATGTTCTTGCATTCATCCTTTGCATGCTTGTTCCCCTTTCAAATACTTCATCTATATTTCTTTTCTTTTCTCTGTTATTTTCTGCATCAAATTCATTGCATGTCCTTCAGTTAATTCCCTACATATCTTTGTGAGATCTTATTTTCCTAGTGAGCTGTAATGACAAAATCCTTCCTCTATATTGAACTCGGTCGCACCAATCTCTGCCTCTCGACTAACCAAACTGTAATGCTATATTTGTCGGTGTATTTGGAACGACACCTATGGGATCACAAGAATCCCTACTACGGTTGTGGGGCGCCGGGTTGAGAGAAGAGCGGATCAAACAGACAGCACACGGTTCCTTTACCCAGGTTCGGGCCGCGAGGATGCGTAAAACCCTACTCCTGCTTTGGTGGATTATATGCTTGTGTTCTTCAGCTAGCTACGGGGCGTGAGGAGCTCCAAAAAGCCGAATCGTGAGGAGTTCTAAAAAGCCGAATCCTCCTCCTGGTAGCCTCGGTCCTCCTTTTATAGGGAAAAGGGGTCGCCACAATGGCACACAGGAGGTGGAAAGGGTACAGTGATGCGAGGTTATCCCTCACATTACATGACAAGGCGCATTTAATGCGTCTTGCTTAGGTGTTCTTGCTTTTATCGGAGACGAGGGAGACATCCATCTTGTCCGTTGCCACTCCTTGTGTCGACACGCGCCCTGGCCAGCGATGCCTGAGATGTCATGTAGGCAGGCAGGCAGCTGAGGTGGCGCAATGGTGGGTCTCCACGAAGATCTGCATGTCGCCACGCAGGTGCCTGCCCAGCTGGTTAGGTCGGCATCTGCATAGGGCGGTGGAAGCTTAGTTGGCGTGGGCCCGATGGTGGCCCTGCGGATGTCCTCGGCAAGGGCCTCGCCGGGGCCCCGGCAAGGGTCTTGCCGCGGCGCCTGCTGTCATCCCCGGCAAGGTGCTTGCCGGGGGTCTTGTGGTCCTCCTTGGCTGGGATCCCGCCAAGGGTCATCGTCTTCTTAGTGTGTGTATCTGATCTTGAATGTCTTCACAAAGATCTGCATGCCACTACGGGGATATCTCCCGAATCCTTGCTCCATGGGGGCAGCGGACTCAAGGGTGACCCGCTCCGCAGGCGAGGGGCGAATTGCCGTGGCAAGGGCCTTGTCGGGGCTGCTAAAGCCGGCCTCGGCAAGGATCTTGCTGGGGCTGTTGAAACTGGCTCCCGGCAAGGATCTTGCCGGGGGAAGCCGCTTCGTCCCTTTGCTCTTTGCGGTCTTGTCTTTGGGCTTCAGTTCCATCGAGCTTCGGTCTTACCCTGGCTCACCTTCCTTGTCGCGCTTGGTGCGGCGGTGCCCGTGGCTTAGACTGCCCGTGCACAGTCATAGGGGTATAAAAAGTGTACCCCCTCTTTTTGTACACCGACAGGAGCCCCCGGGCCTGGGCCACACATAAGCGTGACTCGTCGTTGGGCCAGGCCCAGAACGGTGCGCGGGTAGGCGGGACGGTTTTTACCGTGGTAAGATTTTCCGCGCGCTGCGCCTCCCACGACCCGCGCGCATGGCGCGGGGTGGAGGGGCGTGCGTGACGTGGGCGGCATGCACGAGGCGGTTTCCGCAGGCATGCGTCAAGTCGCAGTAAATGCGAAAGGAGGCGGCCCGCGTTCCCTCCCATAAGAAGGAATAACTGTGGGCGCGCTGCTCACCTCCTCCATTTTCCTCGCGCTTCTTCCAATCTCAGAGCTGCCGTCTCCTCTCTTCCTTCCTTCCAAACTTCCGCCGTCGCCTGCCGCCGTTGCTTCGCCATCCCCCTCCCTCAGCCCTCCAACTCAGCCGCCATAGCGTCCAAATCCGCCAAGGGGAGGGCTTCGTCGGGGTGCAGCCCAACACGGCGCTCTTCAGCCACTATTTCACCCCTCGGATCCAGCCGGGAGGTGCCGTCTCTGGGTGCATCACCTGGATTCCAAGATCCAAGGGAGAATACCCGGACGGCGTCGTGAAGGAGAGGTGGGATGAATGGCGCGGTCGGTGGTGCTGGATTGAAGAGGAAGACCCACGAAGATTCTGCAAGGTCCGCCGAGTGCCGCTGGTCTGTGGCAGTGACTGGGGCGACGTCGACGCCGCCGACGTGAGGCTCACTGTCGCCACCACCAGGATCCTCCAGCTCACCCAAGCCGGGCTCACCATTGAGATGATCGGGGCGGACTTCATTCGCCGTCGGATCGCCCCGCTGCACAACAAGGGGAGCCCAGCCTGGCTCTTTAGAAATCCGGCCGACGTCATGCGGCTCCGCCCTGGCCTCGACCACAACCTCACGGTGATGGGACATGCCCATTTCTGCCAGCGGCTCTTCCAGCTTGATGTGGGTCGCGATGGCGAGGTTGAACGGACCGGCAAGGCCGCAAGGGCTGCCGTAAAGGCCGGCAAGGCCATCAAGGGGCAGCTCTTCAAGCTGCCAGCGGGGGTGGTCCCGCTGTGCAACAATTCACGCCAGTCCGAGATCATCACCATGATGCCGAACTACAACGTGCACGGCCCTGTCCCGAGCGGGAGGGAGCCGGCGGACGAGGGCGTGCAGAAATTCTTCGACTCTCTGGTTGAGGTGTACGTCAAGCCTGATGCCGAGCGGTGGCTTGTCATGGACACCACTCAGGCAGAGCTGGACTACATCGCCACTAGGGCGAGGGAGGCGCAGCTTGCCATGGAGGCCGGCAGCGCCGGGGGTGTGGAGGACAAGGCCGCAATGGCTGTGGAAGAGGGCGAGTCCTGCGGCGAGCGAGTTCCGGCGAGCCGGTCCAGCCCGGCAGGGCCACGCAGCCTCAATTGACCTTGGAGGGGTCCGGGCGCCACACGAGGGCCACGTCAGCGAGGAGGCTGACGAAGGCCGCCGAGAAGAAGAAGGCAACAGCCCCTTCTCCATCTAGGCGGGCACCAACTCCGCCTTCCTCGCCTCCCCCAGCAGACGTTGACTCGGATGTCGACGCGGAGTTCCCTTTTGATCTTGTGCCTCTCAGCCCGAAGAGGAAAAGGAAAGCGGTGGAGGAGGAGGAGATGGACGACGAGTAAGTACTTCGTTCCTTACCGCCACTTCCATTCTCCTGAACCATGTCACCCATCTTGATCTCTTTTTGCTTCTTCAGGGATGCAGAGATGTTGGCCCAGCGGATAAAGAGGACGAAGGCCTCGGTGAGCAGCCAGCCCCCGGCTGGGGCTTCAGAGACACCACTTGTGGTGTTGAGCAGCCCGGATGGCAGCCCCCGGCACAGCCCCCAGCGTAAGTTCATCATCCTCTTCTTGCTCGGCATGCAGTAGGTGTTTCATGCTATGGTACTGACCTTGTCGGTTTTGTAGGACGGGAGCGGCAGCAGGAGGAGCCGCAGGGGGCTACCCCCAACACACCACCCCCATCGACTACGCCGCCGCGAGGGGCGTCCCCGGCAAGGGCACCAAGCATGGACCCCACACGCATGGAGGAAGAGGGGAACTTGGGCGCTGGTGGCTCTGCCACGGCGCCAGGCGCCGGCGGGGAGGGGACTTCTGCCTCATAGTCTGGCACTGGTGAGTCGCCTGTCTTCTGTCTTTGCTTTTCCCATATTCTTTTTCTTGGCTTCACCATCCCCATTACTGCCCAGGCCCTCCTCCAACAGATATGGAGGACGTGGACGCCGTCATCGGGGATGTTGCTGAGGAGGCCGCGTGTAGCGAGCCGACCCAAATGGATCAAAGTCTCTGTGCTTAAGTGTCATCCCTGGATCGGTATGCTGACACACACAGTACTCGATGAATTATAACAGAGTTCAATCACACACTTTATTACATCGAGGTCCTCAAAAGAGTATTTATTACAATAATATGGCCAAAGGCCATCTGGATAATATAACTGCGGAAGCATCAAAAGTAAAATGAGTCCATCAACTCCACGGCAAACTGAGTGCAGAACAACGACCTATCGCACCTTTACTCCTCGTCGGAAAACTCTGCAACATGAGACGTTGCAGCCGTGTAGGTCAGCACATGGAATATGCTGGCAATGTCACACCATAGAAATAATAATAAAGAAAAAGACTATCTCTATATGCAAATTTAGCTGGTGGAGGCTCTAAGTTTAATGTTTGCATAAAGCCAATTTTACCCTACAACAAAGGAATAAATTTTTATTTACTACTAAGTAAAAAAAAATGCCATTATTGAGAAGGTTCCTCCAACTCAATCCCAAAATTCCCAAGTTATTAGTAACCCAATGATTTCATTAAATAAAGTGATGAGATCAACCAATAATTCACTTCTAGATACTCAAGTGGTCCATAACCGGGGACACGGCTAATCATGATTAGTTTTTACACTCTGCAGAGGTTTGCGCACTTTTCCCCACAAGACTCGACCACCTCCATGATCGGAAGATCGAGACATAGTCTTTCTGAAGTATTTCCTCCAAACCCTGGGTAGACAGGTACACCTACTTTCCCCTATATCAGCTAGTCTACCACGGAAAGAGGTCACACAACTTACTCAACTATGCCAGAGCCCATAATGGCTTGTGGCTGCACACGGAAGTTTCTAGGCATGAAATATCTTATGATCCCTTTGAGCCTGGGTGGCGGACCTAGGGTAATCACACGGGTACTCCGGGATTCCCCTTGGGCAAGAACTGGTTTCTCCAGGTGCCCCAAACAATCCACCCAGATGTGTATTAAAGTTGCCACCTTATGTTGTCCCAAAATTATTATCTCTCGCAACTTGCATGTATCACACATACCAATCCCCGTCTACGAGCATGGCTAAGCAATATATGATATAACGAATATTTCCCGGGGTGATAAAAGGTCATAGGTTCCTACCAAATGAACTACATAGCATAACCACATGTTCCCAATCCTACTCATGCAATCTTTGAGGGTGAAACTAATGCATAGTAAAAACTGGGTATTTAAACTTATGATCAAAGTGTGAACTTGCCTTGCTGACGTTCGTTGAACTCTAAAGATTCGTAGTAGCAAGCTTCGCACTCCGGATGATCTAGCGTAAGCAAGCAATAACATACATAAGCATACAAGCAAAGAATCAAAAAGAAAACGAATAAAAGACTTCGAAAAAACTCCAAAAACACCCAAAAAAAGTTTCTGTACAGAGCATAATTTTTACAACAACAAAAATAAATGATTTTGGTTTTAACAGAAAGTACATGTCACAAGCTTTGATTTGCAAAAAGAATCACCCAAAACGGAGTTACGAAACTCAAGTTATGGCCTAACGAAGTTTGAATTCAGATCTGCTTGAATTCAAATTCTAAAATTTTCAAAAATATATTTCGTTTGGTTCTCTGGATAGAGGATATTTCTATGAAACCGTAGGAAAAAGAATCAACTAAATCGGATCTATATATTAAAAGATATACTAGAAATAAGATTTGGTATAAAATCTGAATTGGAAAATATACTGATAAAAGAGAAAAAAAATCGGACAGGATGTTCACCGGACTTGTCGCCAGAGACGAGGAAGAAGGTGACTCCGGTGTGTTTCGGCGAAGGACGCGTGCAGGACGGTGAAGAGCAAGGTGATGCGGATCCGAGGAGCAGTACCGCGGTGTCGGTATCGCCTCCTGGCGTGGTGGAGAAGTCGCCGGAATACACGAACTCCGGCGAGCAATTGGCGAGGTTAGGGAGGGGGAAAAGCTCCAGAAAGAGAGGGCTTCGGACGAGGGGTGAGAGGGGCTCGCGGGGTGCCTTTTATAGGGCTTGGGGAGGTCCAGAGTTGGGTGGGGCGAGATGTGTTAATGGCTGCAGTTTCAAGCGTTCATGGTGGCCATTAGAGATGGAATTAAGGCGCACTAGTGAAGGGGAAGAGGTAGAGGGAGGCGAGGGGGTTCCGTTGAGAGCAGTTTTTGGGCGAGGGAGAGGAGGGGAGGGGTGGGGGCGCTGGGTGGATGATGCTCTGTGCGCTCTCTGTGAACGAACGACCAAAGGAAGGAGACGACCAAGTTGGGTCGTGAGGAAGGCTGGGCCTTTCACGGCCCGTGGCTGGTTTTTTTTTTGACAGAGAGAAAAAATGTATAGATAGAAAATAAAAATATTTTAATATAGGACATATATATATATCAAAAAATTCAGAAAAATAAATCCTACAAGATGAACTATTTTTCAGAGGCTAAATAAAAACTTTATAAAAAACATTTTTCTAAAAAAAAATTACCCAAATGACACTTAAATTTGAATTCAAAACTCTTGGCATTGATTTCTTCTGACTTTTTGGAGTGTCATGTTAGCTCCTCTCATACTTTTGAACAAGTATTTGTTAGAGATTTTTGAAATAAATTTCAATTGCCAAAGTCAGATAAAACTCAAATTCCTCTGAAATTTCCAAATGACACTCAAATAAAAAATGCATAGATGCTTAGCTAATAATTGTAAAACATTCCAAATTGACAATTTGGGATGTTACAAACCTACCCCCCTTAAGATGAATCTCACCCTCGAGATTCGGGTTGGCTAGCAAAAAGGTGTGGGTGATCCTGTCGAAGATCTTCTTCGCGTTCCCAGGTGGCTTCTTCCTCAGTATGATGACTCCACTGAACCTTGCAAAACTTGATGACCTTGTTGCAGGTAACCCTGATTGTTGTTTCGAGAATCTTGATGGGCTTCTCCTCATAGGTCATATCACTATCCAACTGTATGACCTCCAGTGGCACTGTATCTCTTAAAGCAATATCGGCCATCTCTGCATGGCACTTCTTCAACTGGGAAACATGAAACACATCATGAACTCCTGACAAGGCTTCGGGTAATTCCAACTTGTAGGCAACTTCACCCAAGCGTTCCAAAATTCTGTATGGCCCCACAAATCGTGGTGCTAGTTTGCCTTTAACTCCAAACCGTTTAACTCCTCGAAGTGGAGACACACGAAGATATGCTCTATCTCCGACTTCATAAGTTACTTCCTTGCGTTTAGTATCGGCATAACTCTTCTGTCTGGATTGGGGTATCTTAAGTCTGTCACGGATCAACTTGACTTTCTCCTCTGAATCTTTAATTAAATCTGGTCCGAATAATTTACGGTCTCCAACTTCATCCCACATTAATGGTGTCCTGCACCTCCTTCCGTACAAAGCTTCGAAAGGGGCCATCTTCAAACTAGCTTGATAGCTGTTGTTATATGAGAATTCTGCGTATGGCAAATTATAATCCCAACTAGATCCATAATCTAGTGCACAAGCTCTCAATATGTCCTCCAGAATCTGATTAACTCTCTCGGTCTGCCCATCTGTCTGCGAATGAAAGGCTGTACTGAACTCTAGCCTGGTACCCAAAGTTTCGTGTAACTGATCCCAAAATTTTGAGGTAAATTGTGTTCCTCTATCTGATACGATGGTCCTCGGAACTCCATGCAGACATACGATCCTGGTCATATATATCTTGGCCTACTTAGCACTTGTATATGTGGTTTTCACGGGGATGAAGTGAGCTACCTTGGTCAAGCGATCAACTACTACCCAAATAGAATCATAGCCTGATCGGGTCCTGGGTAATCCTGTAATGAAGTCCATGCCAAGCTTGTCCCACTTCCAATCCGGTATCGGCAAAGGCTGAAGTAATCCTGCTGGTTTCTGGTGCTCTGCCTTAACCCTTTGACATACATCACATACTGCGACATACTCGGCAATATCCTTTTTCATACCTGTCCACCAGAAACTTTCCTTCAAGTCCAAATACATCTTGGTGTTTCCTGGATGTAACGAATAAGGCGAATCATGAGCCTCCTGAAGAATCAACTTCCTGATCTCTGTGTCATTGGGCACATAAATATGCTGCTCAAACCATATGGTTCCGTGTTCATCCTCACGAAATCCTTCTGCTTTTCCTTGGTTCATCCTTTCCTTTATTTCCGTAATACCTTTGTCTAACTTCTGGGCTTCTCGAATCTTTCCCAACAAGGTGGATTGAATTTCCATTGCGGTAACAAAACCTCGTGGTACTATCTCCAATCGGAGATCTCTGAGATCATCAATTAACTCTTGAGGTAATCCTCCTGCTGTGAGGGTATTGACATAACTCTTGCGGCTCAATGCATCTGCCACAACATTGGCCTTTCCTGGGTGATAGTGCAATTTCATGTCATAATCTTTTATGAGCTCCAACCATCTTCTCTGCCTGAGGTTCAACTCCTTTTGCATGAAGATGTATTTCAAACTCTTGTGATCCGTGTAAACATCACAATGTTTTCCAATAAGAAAATGCTTCCAGGTCTTGAGCGCATGCACTACGGCTGCTAACTCCAAATCATGTGTGGCATAATTCCGCTCATGGGGTCGAAGTTGACGTGAGGCATATGAAACAACTCTTCCTTCTTGCATAAGAACACCTCCAAGTCCCTCACGAGAAGCGTCGCAATACACCTGAAAATCCTAGAGTATATTCGGAAGAATTAGTACTGGGGCTGTGACCAAACGTTTCTTCAACTCCTGAAAACTGGCCTCACATTCCTCGGTCCAATTAAACTTGGTGTCTTTCTTCAATAACTCTGTCATGGGCTTCGCGATCTTGGAGAAATTCTCAATAAACCTCCGATAATATCCTGCGAGTCCAAGGAAACTGCGAATCTCTACGACTGAGGTGGGTGCCTTCCATTCGGTGACGGCTTCAACTTTCGAAGGGTCCACTGCTATTCCTTCCCCTGATATAACATGTCCGAGAAATCCAACTTCCTTCAACCAGAATTCACACTTGCTGAACTTTGCATATAACTGATGTTCCCTGAGCTTCTCAAGAACCAAGCGCAAATGTTCCTTGTGTTCTTCTTCATTCTTTGAGTAAATCAATATATCATCAATGAATACCAAAACAAACTTATCCAAGAACTCCATGAATACCTTATTCATCATATTCATTAAATAGGCAGGGGCATTAGTCAAACCAAAAGACATGACTATATACTCATAAAGCCCATATCTCGTGGTAAAGGCTGTCTTGGGTATATCCTGTTCTCGAATCTTTAGCTGGTGATATCCAGATCGAAGATCGATTTTTGAGAAAACTTTTGCTCCTTGTAGCTGGTCAAACAAATCATTGATCATCGGCAGAGGGTACTTGTTCTTGATCGTCACCTCATTCAACGCACGGTAATCCACAACCATTCTCAAGGATGCATCCTTCTTCTCAACTAGAAGCACTGGGGCTCCCCAAGGTGATGAACTCGATCGAATATAACCTTTCTCCAATAATTCCTTAATCTGCTTCTTAATTTCCTCCAGGTCATTTGCGGGCATCCGGTACGGTCTCTTGGATATTGGTCCAGTGCCTGGTAACAATTCAATCAAAAACTCTATGTCTCGATCCGGTGGCATGCCTGGTAGTTCCTCCGGAAAAACATCGGGATAATCCTTCACAACTGGTACTTCTTCCTGAACAACTCCCGAAAGAGAATTCACTTGAGTCCTCCTTGGTGTATGTCTCGACACACATACTTGATCCGTTTCCCCTCTGGGGTGGTGAGAAGAATCGACTTACTAACACAATCAATATTCCCTTCATACTTGGATAGCCAGTCCATGCCTAGAATTACGTCCAATCCTTGTGATTCTAGGATGATGAGGTCTGTGGGGAAAACGTGTCTCCCTACGGTCATGGGCAACTGAAAACATCCCCGACTAGCCATGTTCTCTGCTCCTGGGGAACTCACTAACATTGGTGTTTTAAGGGCTACGGTCGGCAACTTAAACTTATCCACAAACCCCCTTGATATGAATGAATGCGATGCACCAGTGTCAAAAAGAACAAGGGCTGTAAATGAATTAATCAAGAACTTACCAACAACGGCGTCAGGCTGGTCATAAACTTCCTCCACATTGACATGGTTCACCTGACCCCTGGTAAAAGGATTTGGCTTCTTTCCAGAGCTTCCATTGCCATTCCCGTTCTTCGCCTCGGGACATTCGGTGGCGTAGTGTCCGGTCTTCCCGCACTTGAAACAGGTAATGTGGCTCAGATCCTTCTTTGTCGGTGTAGCGGGGTTGGAGTGATGCTGATTGTTGTTTCCTCTGTTTCCATTGCCATTCCTATGGCCATGGTTGTGTCCATTCCCTCCATGATGTGAATGTCCTCCATGGTTATGGTGAGTGTGTCCACCATACTTGTCAGATCCTGATCCATTATTTCCCGAGTACGGGGTATAGCGGGGCTTCTACTGAACTCCAGAGTTGTACTTTCCCTGTCCATACTTCCTCTTGCGGTTTTCCACCTGCTGCTACTTGCCTTCTAGAATGAGAGCCTTGTCAACCAACTCTTGATAATTGTTAAAGGTAGCCACAGTCAACTGAAGTCCCAGATCATCATTTAGTCCCTCCAGAAATTTCTCCTGCTTAGCGGCATCATCAGTTACGTCTCCGGGAGCATACCTGGATAACTTGCTGAATTCCTCCACATAATCACCAACAGAACGATTACCCTGGCATAAGTTGCGGAACTCACGCTTCTTCAGACTCATAGCTCCGGCTGAAACATGTGCAGTACGAAACGCCTGTTGGAACTGATCCCAAGTCACATTTGCTATGGGGAATGTGGTGGTGTAATTCTCCCACCACGAAGCTGCTGGTCCATCCAGTTGATGTGCGGCAAAGCGCACCTTCTCTGCGTCAGTACATCCTGCGGTGGTCAGCTCCCTTCCGATCTTGCGGAGCCAGTCATCTGCGACGATCGGCTCCCTGCTGCTAGAGAACACGGGTGGGTTCAACCTCGGGAAACGGGTAAGGTTGTCGACCGGGGGTGGCGGCGGTGGGTTATTGTTGTTGTTCTGGTTCTGATTCTGGATGAGTAGCTGCATGAGGGCATTCTGGTTCTGGATCAACTGGGTAAGTTCCAGCGGAAATTCCGGGTCACGTCTCGGAGGCATCTGTTAGGTTTAGAGTGGATGAGAAATTAGAATAGAATAAGGGCCTAATGAGAGAAATCACTACCCATATGCTTATGATAGCAATAAAACTTCAAATCAAGCAATTCACACAAAACACACCACACAAGCAAAACCTACAGGTAAGGTCATGTCCACAAGAGATATGATCTCTTCATACTACCGCAATCTATCGTTGGACTCCATTTGGTTGTGGTGGTCTGAACTAAATCTTCTCAAATCAAAGTTAATTCTAGCTTCTTCTTATTCATCGTCAATGATGTCTTCATAGGTCTTGGTCTCATCGGCTGAGCAACTTGGTGATGGGGTTCAACAACTATTGAGTTGAAGTAGAGAAGAGATAGAAATGAATAAAGAAGAGTACAGACCAACGGATATATAAGGAAGTGATAAAATAGAGTTATCTTCCTATGGTTTTCCATTTCCTAGTGGTCGCGTCCTACAGTCAGCGTGTGCTCTGATACCATCTTGTCGCGACCCGACCCAAATGGATCGAAGTCTCTGTGCTTAAGTGTCATCCCTGGATCGGTATGCTGACACACACAGTACTCGATGAATTATAACAGAGTTCAATCACACACTTTATTACATCGAGGTCCTCAAAAGAGTATTTATTACAATAATATGGCCAAAGGCCATCTGGATAAAATAACTGCGGAAGCATCAAAAGTAAAATGAGTCCATCAACTCCACGGCAAACTGAGTGCAGAACAACGACCTATCGCACCTTTACTCCTCGTCGGAAAACTCTGCAACATGAGACGTTGCAGCCGTGTAGGTCAGCACATGGAATATGCTGGCAATGTCACACCATAGAAATAATAATAAAGAAAAAGACTATCTCTATATGCAAATTTAGCTGGTGGAGGCTCTAAGTTTAATGTTTGCATAAAGCCAATTTTACCCTACAACAAAGGAATAAATTTTTATTTACTACTAAGTAAAAAAAATGCCATTATTGAGAAGGTTCCTCCAACTCAATCCCAAAATTCCCAAGTTATTAGTAACCCAATGATTTCATTAAATAAATTGATGAGATCAACCAATAATTCACTTCTAGATACTCAAGTTGTCCATAACCGGGGACACGGCTAATCATGATTAGTTTTTACACTCTGCAGAGGTTTGCGCACTTTTCCCCACAAGACTCGACCACCTCCATGATCGGAAGATCGAGACATAGTCTTTCTGAAGTATTTCCTCCAAACCCTGGGTAGACCGGTACACCTACTTTCCCCTACATCAGCTAGTCTACCACGGAAAGAGGTCACACAACTTACTCAACTATGCCAGAGCCCATAATTGCTCGTGGCTGCACACGGAAGTTTCTAGGCATGAAATATCTTATGATCCCTTTGAGCCTGGGTAGCGGACCTAGGGTAATCACACGGGTACTCCGGGATTCCCCTTGGGCAAGAACTGGTTTCTCCAGGTGCCCCAAACAATCCACCCAGATGTGTATTAAAGTTGCCACCTTATGTTGTCCCAAAATTATTATCTCTCGCAACTTGCATGTATCACACATACCAATCCCCGTCTACGAGCATGGCTAAGCAATATATGATATAACGAATATTTCCCGGGGTGATAAAAGGTCATAGGTTCCTACCAAATGAACTACATAGCATAACCACATGTTCCCAATCCTACTCATGCAATCTTTGAGGGTGAAACTAATGCATAGTAAAAACTGGGTATTTAAACTTATGATCAAAGTGTGAACTTGCCTTGCTGACGTTCGTTGAACTCTAAAGATTCGTAGTAGCAAGCTTCGCACTCCGGATGATCTAGCGTAAGCAAGCAATAACATACATAAGCATACAAGCAAAGAATCAAAAAGAAAACGAATAAAAGACTTCGAAAAAACTCCAAAAACACCCAAAAAAAAGTTTCTGTACAGAGCATAATTTTTACAACAACAAAAATAAATGATTTTGGTTTTAACAGAAAGTACATGTCACAAGCTTCGATTTGCAAAAAGAATCACCCAAAACGGAGTTACGAAACTCAAGTTATGGCCTAACGAAGTTTGAATTCAGATCTGCTTGAATTCAAATTTTAAAATTTTCAAAAATATATTTCGTTTGGTTCTCTGGATAGAGGATATTTCTACGAAACCATAGGAAAAAGAATCAACTAAATCGGATCTATATATTAAAAGATATACTAGAAATAAGATTTGGTATAAAATCTGAATTGGAAAATATACTGATAAAAGAGATAAAAATTCGGACAGGGTGTTCACCGGACTTGTCGCCGGAGACGAGGAAGAAGGTGACTCCGGTGTGTTTCGGCGAAGGACGCGTGCGGGACGGTGAAGAGCAAGGTGATGCGGATCTGAGGAGCAGTACCGCGGTGTCGGTATCGCCTCCTGGCGTGGTGGAGAAGTCGCCGGAATACACGAACTCCGGCGAGCAATTGGCGAGGTTAGGGAGGGGGAAAAGCTCCAGAAAGAGAGGGCTTCGGATGAGGGGTGAGAGGGGCTCGCGGGGTGCCTTTTATAGGGCTTGGGGAGGTCCAGACTTGGGTGGGGCGAGATGTGTTAATGGCTGCAGTTTCAAGCGTTCATGGTGGCCATTAGAGATGGAATTAAGGCGCACTAGTGAAGGGGAAGAGGTAGAGGGATGCGAGGGAGTTCCGTTCAGAGAAGTTTTTGGGCGAGGGAGAGGAGGGGAGGGGTGGGGGCGCTGGGTGGATGATGCTCTGTGCGCTCTCTGTGAACGAACGACCAAAGGAAGGAGACGACCAAGTTGGGTCGTGAGGAAGGCTGGGCCTTTCACGGCCCGTGGCTGTTTTTTTTTTTTGACAGAGAGAAAAAAATGTATAGATAGAAAATAAAAATATTTTAATATAGGACATATATATATCAAAAAATTCAGAAAAATAAATTCTACAAGATGAACTATTTTTCAGAGGCTAAATAAAAACTTTATAAAAAACACTTTTCTAAAAAAAATTACCCAAATGACACTTAAATTTGAATTCAAAACTTTTGGCATTGATTTCTTCTGACTTTTTGGAGTGTCATGTTAGCTCCTCTCATACTTTTGAACAAGTATTTGTCAGAGATTTTTGAAATAAATTTCAATTGCCAAAGTCAGATAAAACTCAAATTCCTCTGAAATTTCCAAATGACACTCAAATAAAAAATGCATAGATGCTTAGCTAATAATTGTAAAACATTCCAAATTGAAAATTTGGGATGTTACACCGCGGCGGAGGCCGACAGGATTGCCTCCGAGGAGGCCGCCAAGGACGCTGCCGAGGCCGCCGCTGATAAGGCCGCCAAGGATGCCGCCGAGGGTGCCGGCGGTGGGCCTGCCGGGGAGGCCGGCAAGGCCGTAGCCGAGGAAGAGGCGGTTGATGATCAGCCTTCTTCCTCCACAACCTCGGGCCCCGGCAGGTATCTGAAGGTGGGCGACGATCTCTTCGTCCATCTCTCAGGGGCGTCAAGCTCCCGAGCGCCTGTCGGAGGGGAAGTCTTCGACGGTGAGGTGCTCGCCGCCACCGGGCTCGAGGTTGTTGATGAACCGGGCGTCGGCGGCGATGGCTCTCGAGAAGGGCAGCTCTTCCGGGCCATGGGGGCCAATTTCCGGAAGCTCCAAGCGCTTTACCATGCCCGTCTGGACAAGGTTAAGTCCAGGATGGCAACGGTGGACGAGGCGGAGGTGGACTTCAAGGCGCGCGTTGCTGAGGCGCAGGCCTGGTTTCACCAGGCTCACGAGGAGCAGAGAGCCTTCCAGGAGGAATTGGCCAAGCGCGATGCAGAGTTCATCATGAAGATGTCTGACATCGAGAAGGCCCAGGAAGAGGTGGCGAACTTGGCTGCCGCGGCCGAGGCCGCCCGGAACTAGCATCAAGCCACCTTGGATTCCCAGGAGGAAGACCTCTCCGCGCGCGAGGCGAAGCTTGCCGCAACGCTCCGCGGCAAGGATGAGGAGCTCGAGGTCCTTGTCGAGCGGCGGACTCGCGAGCTGGGGCAGAGGCACAAAGAGGCACTCGATGCCCAGGCTCTGGTCCATGCCGGCAAAGTGAAGGAGCTGGAGGTAGAGCGGGACGAGCTGAAGGAGCAGGCCCTCAAGCTGTCCGACGAGAAGAACTCGCTCAAGTGCGCCTTGGCAGAGGCGCATGGAGCGGTCTTCACCAGAGCTGGGGAGCTCTCTGAGGCACAAAACTCCATCAGAGATCTCAAGCTGAAGCTGGAGAATCTCGAGAAGATGTTGTCGGAGAGCACGGCTCGGGAGGAGACCTTGACCAGCAGCCTGGAGGAGGAGAAGCAGCTGCGGGCGGACGAGGCCGCCCCCACCAGGAATATGTGGCGGGCGAGAACAGATGGATCAGCCGGCTGGAGGACGTCGCTGGCAGGGTCACCTCTCAGTTGGCCCTCATGGGGATGCCAAACGTGAGGTACGCCCCTGAGTGGAGAGGGACCGTCAACGCCAAGCTGACCCTGTTCTTCGAGGGCGTCCTCGGCGCCTTGGCTGATCTTCACTCCAACAGAACGGACACGCTGGCCAGGGAGGCCCGACGACTTTGCCGGGGGGTCATGACCAAGGTCCTCACCAAGATGGCGTACTGGAACCCCGCCCTCAACTTCGAAGCCGCGATGGACAGCTTGCCGGTGGGTGCCGACCTCACGGTGCTCAAGGAGCGCATCAAGCCCGTCATCAGCTGCATCAACGAAATCAAGAGGGTGGAGGGCCAGCGCCGGGAATAGGCATCCCGTTCTTCTTCGTTGTGGGTTCATGACCAAGACAAATTTTATCTTTAGTTAGAACCGCAGCGATGACATGATGTAATATAACTTTGAAACATTTTTGGGATTATGCATGCTATTTTCCTGTTTGTTGTTTCTTTGTATGTCCACCCTACGCTAGCTGGGTAGGCTTGCCGGCGCGAAAAACCCAAGGCGGCGTCTTGGGGACGGGTCCCCATTGGCCTGCCGGGCGAGCGTGCTGCCGGGTGAGCCACCTTGCCGCCCTTAATGCAGCCGCTCGAACTGTCGAGTTTGACTCGAGTCAGAGTCGAGAGCCTTGCCAATTGCGGAAGGCTACCCTACCGTTTCCAACGCAGCCGTTTGAACTGTTGAGCGGACTCGAAACAGAGCAAAGGCATTGCCGATCGGGAAGGGCCCCATTTGCGTGCAGGTTTCTTGTACAAAGAATGACAACTCCGAGGATAATAACCTTAAATAATAGGATGGAAATATCCAAGGTTCAATATAACTTAGCTTCTATTTGTAGCCGCTCGAGTACCGATCTTCCGGCCTCCCTCCTTCTCAAAGGGCCACGAAGACGAAGGAGGGCTGGGTCAACTGCTAGAGCCGATTCTCACAACTGCATCCCCTACCTGGCGCGCCAAAGATGTCGGTGTATTTGGAACGACACCTATGGGATCACAAGAATCCCTACTACGGTTGCGGAGCGCGGGGTTGAGAGAAGAGTGGATCAAACAGACAGCACACGGTTCCTTTACCCAGGTTCGGGCCGCGAGGATGCGTAAAACCCTACTCCTGCTTTGGTGGATTGTATGCTTGTGTTCTTCAGCTAGCTACGGGCGTGAGGAGCTCCAAAAAGCAGAATCGCGAGGAGTTCTAAAAAGCCGAATCCTCCTCCTGGTAGCCTTGGGCCTCCTTTTATAGGGAAAAGGGGTAGCCACAGTGGCACACAGGAGGTGGAAAGGGTACAGTGATGCAAGGTTATCCCTCGCATTACATGACAAGGCGTATTTAATGCGTCTTGCTTAGGTGTCCTTGCTTTTATCGGGGACGAGGGATACATCCATCTTGTCCGTCGCCGCTCCTTCTTGTGTCGACACGCGCCCTGGCCAGCGATGCCTGAGATGCCATGTAGGCAGGCTGGCAGCTGAGGTGGCACAATGGTGGGTTTCCACGAAGATCTACATGTCGCCACGCAGATGCCTGCCCAGCTAGTTGGGTCGGCAGCTGCATAGGGCGGTGGAAGCTTAGTTGGCGTGGGCCCGATGGTGGCCCTGCGGATGTCCTCGGCAAGGGCCTCGCCGGGGCCCCGGCAAGGGTCTTGCCGCGGCGCCTGCTGTCATCCCCGGCAAGGTGCTTGCCAGGGGTCTTGTGGTCCTCCTTGGCTGGGATCCCGCCAAGGGTCATCGTCTTCTTAGTGTGTGTATCTGATCTTGAATGTCTTCACAAAGATCTGCATGCCACTACGGGAATATCTCCCGAATCCTTGCCCCATGGGGGCAGCAGACTCAAGGGTGACCTGCTCCGCACGCGAGGGGCGAATTGCCGCGGCAAGGGCCTTGCCGGGGCTGCTAAAGCCGGCCCCGGCAAGGATCTTGCCGGGGCTGCTGAAACTGGCTCCCGGCAAGGATCTTGCCGGGGGAAGCCGCTTCGTCCCTTTGCTCTTTGTGGTCTTGTCTTTGGGCTTCAGTTCCATCAAGCTTCGGTCTTACCCTGGCTCACCTTCCTTGTCGTGCTTGGTGCGGCGGTGCCCGTGGCTCAGACTGCCCGTGCACAGTCATAGGGGTACAAAAAGTGCACCCCTCTTTTTGTACACCGACAATATTGCAGATTGTTCATCAATCCAACCAACAAGGACAAACCCGGTTTGACCGATATGCATCATCCTTGACACTGCCAACTTGGTGTCATCGATGAAAATGAATAGGTCTCACTGAGTTCAATAGTGAGCAAAGATTTTGCCATTTGCATCCTGCATATCTATTCCAGCTCCACTCAATGATTATTTTCCTCTACTAGCATCTTAATCTACATGTTGCTTTGTAATGTGACCCAAGGACCAAACCTATTTGACTCATGATCGAGAAGATCCCTTCTTGGAAATTGATGTCAAAGGGGGGGAGAGAGCACATCAAAGCTTATCTCCAGATGCTTATTATCCAAAGAGGGGAGAAGTCACATGTCTTCAAGAGGGGAAAGACATGTTAGTATGTATTATGATTGTTTTGCTCCGTTTTTCTATTTTGCTAGTTTGCTCTGATTTTCTTCTACCCTATCTTCTCCTGTTATCCAATATAAAATTCAAGGGGAGAAAGACACTTAAGGAAGAAAATCTTTGGAACTCATTGCATATCTTTATCTCTTTGGGGACATGTCTATAACCATATAGAGTACTAAGTACTCATGTTCTACATGTCATCCCAATCTTGGTACTTTTGTGGTTACTCATTGTGCTTTGTTTAGTAGGTGATCTTGTGTTATCTAACCCTGTTTTCTCAAGTTCACCCTCTCCAACGCCAGCTCAATACCACAAGGTAAGTATATGCATCACATCCATGTGCATGATGATCTCTTGCTGATGTACATATTGTTTGCAAGGAGGACTCATAAACATGGAGGTACATTTTCTACATTCAACATCAATTGCTCTGATGCATATAGCCAAGATACATGTAACTCATTGCTTGCTCAGACATGCTTATGCATTCACATGCCCTTATATTCTATATTTACATGATTGCACACATGTAGGGGGAGCGTATGCTTGTTACATGTTTTTCCAAAGCTTTACTTGTTATCCTTCATAGCTTTATCTGAAGCTTTGATGTATGATTGTCATCAATTATCAAAAAGAGGGAGATTGAAAGCACAAGTGCTCCCTGTGTAATTTTGGTAATTAATGACAACACATCTCTTGTTGGACTAATATTTTCATCTAGTATATTTCTGATGAGTTCGACAGTGGAGTAATAGGACAAGAGGATGTGGAACCCTAAGCCAGGGACAAAGATTGGCAAAAGCTCAAGACTCTTGATTTCTATTCTAGTGATCCAAGATCACATTGAGTCCATAGGAAAGCCAATACTATTTAAAGGGGGTGAGGTGTTGCTGAATGGTCTACTTGCTCAAAGTGCTTAGTGATATGCTCCAAATCCCTCAACCACTTTCTCATTTCCACATATGTCCCAAACCTAAAAGCCAAACTCGGCCCCACCAATTTAATATATCCGGCACAACCGAGTTCACTTGACATAGCCACTGTCACAAACCCTAATCAGTTCGGTCTCACCGATAGGGATCTCGGTCTCACCAAGATGGGAATGCAAACTCTCTATTTCCTCTTTGTAACGTTTCGGTCTAACCGAGATAAGTGAATCAGTCCCACCGAGTTAGCATTGCAAACTCTCTGTTTCCTCTTAGTAACGTTTCGGTCTAACCGAGATGAGCGAATCGGTCCCACCGAGTTTGCCTGACCAACACTATGTTAGTCTATTACCAAAATTGGTCTCACTGAGCTTGTGCAATCGGCCCGAGTTTAGGTTTTTCCCTAACCCTAACGCATCGGTCTCACCGAGTTGATACTGTTGGTCCCACCGAAATGTCTAACGTTCACATTTTGAATTGCTTTGGTCTGACCGAGTTCATTTATTCGATCTGACCGAGTTGGGTCAAATGTGTGTAATTGTAAGATTTTGTGTGGAGGCTATATATACCCCTCCACCCCTTCTCCATCAGAGAGAGAGAGAGAGCCATCAGAACGTGTCTACACTTCCACTATTCATTTTCTAAGAGAGAACCACCTGCTCATGTGTTGAGACCAAGATATTCCAATCCAACCACAAGAATCTTGACCTCTAGCCTTCCCAAGTTGCTTTCCACTCTAATATTATTTCCACCATATCCAAATCTGTGAGAAAAAGTTGAGTGTTGGGGAGACTATCATTTGAAGCACAAGAGCGAGTTCATCATCAAAACACCATTTATTAATTTTTGGAGAGTGGTGTCTCCTAGATTGGTTAGGTTTCACTTGGGAGCCTCCAACAAGATTGCGGAGTTGAACCAAGGAGTTTATAAGGGCAAGGAGATCGCCTACTTCGTGAAGATCTACCCTAGTGAGGCAAGTCCTTCGTGGGCGACAGCCATGGTGGGATAGACAAGGTTTCTTCTTCGTGGACCCTTCATGGGTGGAGCACTCCGTGGACTCACGCATCCCTTACCCTTCGTGGGTTGAAGTCTCCAGCAACGTGGATGTACGATAGCACCACCTATGGGAACCACGCCAAAAATATCTGTGTCTCCAATTGCGTTTGCACACTCCAATCCCATCCCTTTACTTTCTTGCAACTTGCATGCTTTACTTTCCGCTGCTCATATACTCTTGCCATGCTTTCTTGAAATGTATTGTGAATGTTTGAAATTGTGCTAAAAACTCCACCTCAACTTAAAGAACTTAAAAATTGCTATTTTTCTTGTTGAGTGTCTAATCACCCCCCTCTAGACACCTCTTCTTCGATCCTCTCACTTTACGGTCTATGAGGGTACGTAGACACACTCTCCTCTATCGTTGCTATGCGTCTCCATGGATAGATCTTGCGTGTGCGTAGATTTTTTTGTTTTCCATGCAACGTTACCCGACGGGTTGTTGTTCAACTAGTTAGGAAACTAACCTCATGAGCATTGGTTTCCTAATTGACCCTCTGATGTCGAATTCAAAATGGTTGCCCTCCTCCAACAATGGAGCTGCCTGAAAAATCTATCTATGCCAACAATATTTTGTTGATGATCACAAAGATACTTGCATCTACCATGATGCTAGTTCAGCCTTCATCTCCGCCTCAGTCATAGTTTGATCCATTTTATTGTCTTGTTTGGCTGGCCTACATGACTAGTGCAGGAATTGTCGGATCTAGATCGGACAGATCTCAAGGTAGGGGATCATAAGCTAGCAAATGTCTTGGAACAAGGTTAACAAGAATTTCTCTTATTTGTAAACAGATCTCGAGTCCAACTCCGTACTGTCCTTCAGGTTGGTGCCATCTCCACCGCCGCCGCCATGTTCTTCTTCTTTCCCAACTCAACATTGGATTATACCATGTCTCTCTTTAATGTTTTTTTATGTTTGAGTAGTTGTACTAGTTCTTGGGGATATGGAGGATCTTTGCATGATTAGAACTAAACTCCTATAAGAGATTCGATTATCCAATTTTTATGCAATGAGCTAATTATTCCTCTTGATGATGTGTAAGACCGGACACTAAACATTTTCCCATTTGGACTTGTGGGATTTACTACCTTTGCGATGGTGAGTTGCTGATGTGTTTAATGGCAGTAGTTATCTCACTCCTTCCTGGATCTCAAGTAGGGGAATAATGGAGAACCCTAAAGCTTTATGCCGCATACATGGGAAACCCTTAATCACCGTTATTGAAATCGACATGTGGGGAGGAACGGTGGTGGTGCATGTGATACGTGCATGTTGCATGTATCCACACATCTTTATTTAGTTTCTCCTACGCATGCCAAATATCTAGGTGGATTAGAGGTACTGACTTAGAACTATGCTTTCGGATTTGTTGTCCAAATTGTACGAGTGGGGATGACTCCGGAACACCTGAGAACGCCTATACTGCTTAAACACTGCTCCATTTAGTTGAGTCCTTTTCATTCCTATTTTTTACCTTCTTGTTAGTTGTTTAGTTAAAACCCCTTTTTTAATCTTTTTTCTAGCAACTGATAGAGTAGACTATTAAATGTGTGCATAGCTGCGTAAGTAACAACATAGTTATGGTGGTGGTAGTTACTTTCTTTTCGACCCATGTGGGATCGATAAACCTTACTTACCGCAAAATGTTGGAAATATGACCTATAGGCAATAATAAATGGTTATTATTATATTTCCTTGTTCATGATATTTGTCTATTGTTCATGCTATAATTGTATTAACCGGAAACCATAATACATGTGTGAATACATCGACCACAACATGTCCCTAGTGAGCCTCTAGTTGACTAGCTCGTTGATCAGTAGATGGTTGTGGTTTCCTAACCATGGACATTAGATGTCGTTGATAACGGGATCACATCATTAGGAGAATGATGTGATGGACAAGACCCAATCCTAAGCATAGCACAAGATCATCTAGTTCATTTTCTAGAGCTTTTGTAATGTCAAGTATCATTTCCTTAGACCATGAGATTGTTCAACTCCTGGATACCGTATGAATGATTTGGGTGTATCAAACGTCACAACGTAACTGGGTGACTATAAAGGTGCACTATGGGTATCTCCGAAAGTGTCTGTTGGGTTGGCACGAATCGAGACTGGGATTTGTCACTCCGTATTACGGAGAAGTATCTCTGGGCCCACTCGGTAATGCATCATCATAATGAGCTCAATATAACTAAGGAGTTAGTCACGAGATCATGTGTTACGGAATGAGTAAAGAGACTTGCCGGTAAGGAGATTGAACAAGGTATGGGGATACCGACGATCGAATCTCGGGCAAGTAACATACCGATGAATTAAGGGAATTGTATACGGGATTGATCGAATCCCCGAGATCATGGTTCATCCGATGAGATCACCGTGGAACATGCGGGAGCCAATATGGGTATCCAGATCCCGCTATTGGTTATTGGCTGGAGAGGCATCTCGGTCATGTCCCGAACCCATAGGGTTCACATACTTAAGGTTCGGTGACGCTAGAGTTGTAATGGGAACTGTATGTGGTTACCGAGGGTTGTTCGGGGTCCCAGATGAGATCCGAACGTGACTAGGAACTCCAGAATGGTCTGGAGGAGAAGATCGATATATTGGACGAAGGGTATTGGAGTCCAGAAGTGTTCCGGCGGTACCGGGCTATGGCCAGCATGACCGAAAGGTGTTTCAGGGGCCCCGGCAAGTGTTGGGGGCCTCATGGGCCAAGGGGAGGGGGCAAACCAGCCCACTAAGGGGTTGTGCGCCCCCCACACCCTTTCCCATGTTTCTTGGGGAGGTGGGGCGCCTCCACCTGGCATGGGAGGCAAGCCTCCACCTGTCTTGACTTGTGGGGCAAGTCTCCCTAGGGTTTCCATAGGGAGATCCAATCTGCCTTGGCCGCCGACCCCTAGGGGAAACCCTAGGGCGCCACCCCCTAATCCCTACCCCTATATATAGTGAGGGAGAGGGAGGGTAGCCACACTCTTCCCCTGGCGCAGTCCTCCCCCTTCCTACACCTCTTCCTCCTCCGTAGTGCTTAGCGAAGCTCTGCCGGAGAACCACAAGCTCCATCGCCACCACGCCGTTGTGTTGCTGGAGTTCTCCCTCATCTTCTCCTCCCCTCTTACTTGATCAAGAAGGAGGAGGAGTCCCCAGGTTGTACGTGTGTTGAACGCGGAGGCGCCCTCTGTTTGGCGCTAGATCAGATCTTCTGCGATTTGAATCGCCACGCGTACAACTCCATCAACCGCGTTCTTTGCAATGCTTCCGCTTAGCGATCTTCAAGGGTATTAACATGCAATCCCTCTCTGTCGTAGCTAGCATCTCCTAGATTGATCTTGGTGACACGTAGGATTTTTTTTTTTGAATTATTACTATGTTCCCCAATAGTGGCATCATGAGCTAGGTCTATGTGTAGATTCTATGCACGAGTAGAACACAAGTAGTTGTGGGTGATGATATGGTCAATTAGCTTACCGTTACTAGTCCTATCTTGATTCGGCGGCATTGTGGGATGAAGCGGCCCCGACCGACCTTACACATACGTTTACGTGAGACAGGTTGCACTGACTGACATGCACATGTTGCATAAGGTGGCTAGCGGGTGTTTGTCTCTCCCACTTTAGTCGGATCGGATTCGATGAAGAGGGTCCTTATGAAGGGTAAATAGGAATTGGCATATGCCCGTTGTGGCTTTTGCATAGGTAAGAAGCGTTCTTGCTAGAAGCCCATGACAAGCCACTAGGATCAATTGTAGCTCTTTTCTATAAGTAAGAGTGTCGAACCCAACGAGGAGTAGAAGGAAATGACAAGTGTTTTTCAGTAAGGTAATATCTGCAAGTGCTGAAATTGTAAGTAGCAGGGTAGTTTGATAGCAAGATAATTTTGTAATGAGCAAGTAACGGTAGTAGTAGCAAAAGTGCAGCAAGATAGCCCAATCCTTTTGAGGTAAAGGACAGGCCAAGACAGTCTCTTATAATAAGCAAATCGTTCTTGAGGGTACACGGGAATTTCATCTAGTCACTTTATCATGTTGGTTCAATTCGTGTTCGCTACTTTGATAATTTGATATGTGGGTGGATCGATGCTTAGGTGATGTTCTTACTTGAACGAACCTACTACTTATGATTAACCCTCCCGCAAGCATCCACAACTACGATAAAATGTATTAAGAATAAATTCTAACCATAGCATTAAACTTTTGGATCCAATCGGTCCCTTACAAAATAGCGCATAAACTGGGTTTAAGCTTCTGTCACTCTCGCAACCGACCATCTAATTACTACTCCACAGTGCATTCCCTTAGGCCCAAATATGGTGAAGTGTCATGTAGTCGACGTTCACATGACACCACTAAGGGAATCACAACATACATACTATCAAAATATCGAACACATATCAAATTCACATGATTACTTGCAACATGATTTCTCCCGTGACCTCAAGAACAAAGGTAACTACTCACAAATGATGAACATGCTCAAGATCATAGGAGTATTAAATAGCATAGTGGATCTGAACATATAATCTTCCACCAAATAAACCATATAGAAATCAACTACAAGATGTAATCAACACTACTAGTCACCCACAAGCACCAATATATAGTTCCGTAACAAGATTGAACACAAGAGATGAACTAGGGTTTGAGATGAGATGGCACTGTTGAAGATGTTGATGAAGATAGCCCTCCCCAAGATGGGAGAGTTGTTGGTGATGATGGTGACGATGATTTCCCCCTCTGGGAGGGAAGTTCCCCCGGCGGAATCGCTCCGCTGGAGGGAAAAAGTGCTCCTGCTCAAGTTCCACCTCGAGACGGTGGCGCTCCATCCTGAAAGTCTTCTCCTTATTTTTTTTCTAGGTCAGAATGGCTTATATACCAGAATATGGGCACCCGAGATGGGCATGGGTGAGCACAACCCACCAGGGCACGCCCAGGTGGGTTCTGCCCACCTGGTGGGCCCCTTCTGGTGGTCATCAGCTCCAGTATTTTTCATATATTCCATAAAAAATCTCCGTGAAGTTTCAGCTTGTTTGGAGTTCTGCAGAATAGGTGGCCTGATGTACCTTTTTAAGGTCCAGATTTCCAGCTGCCGGAATTCTCCCCCTTGGTGCATTCCTTGCAAATTATGAGAGAAAAGGCATTAGAATTACTCCAAAAAGCATTATTATGCATAATAATAACAAAAATAACAGCAAGAAAACATGATACGAAATGGACGTATCAACTCCCCAAAGCTTAGACCTCGCTTGTCCTTAAGCGAAAACCGAAATCAAAAAACATGTCCACATTCTTTGAGAGAGAGGTGTCGATAAAAACAAAATACAGACATAGAAGCATCATGTTGATTATTATAACAACAACAAATTTAACCATAAGACATTTATCAAAGGACTTCTATCATAGACTTCTGATGAACATGTAATAGTTCATCACACAGTTGAAGTATAAAGCATAAACTCTATTGGAAACCAACAAACTATGTTTTTAGTCAACTTTGCGACTTCAATTCATCATCTTTTCAGGAAGGGCAACGTATCAGAGCCTTTAAGCAAGTCCACATACTCAACCATCATATAGTCTTCTATGATTGCTAACACTCACCGCATACACATGAGCAAAACATTTCAACCAGACACATAGGAAGATAGGGGCTTATGGTTTTGCCTCCCAACGTATCACCTCAAGGGTGATGTCAACAATAATAACTCATGTCACCCATATTGAACTGGACATATGTGCCTAGATCTTTCCTCACCACATGATGCTTGCCAAAGGATAAAATAAAAAGGAATAGAGAGAAAACTTTGACTCTTTGCATAAAAGTAAAAGATAGGCCCTTCACAGAGGGAAACAGAGGTTGCCATGCGCTTATTTGTTTGTATGCTCAAACCCTTAGTGCAAAAGAATGTCACGTTGCATTGCCCCTAGTGATAGCAACCTTTATTATGCAGTATGTCACTTTTATTCTTCACCATCACAAGTTCTTGCAACGCTCAATTTTCTCTTACACTAAATGGTCTTACACTTTTAGAAGCAATTTTGATTGCCTTATTTGTCACAACCCTAGTTCTGGTATGCACTAGGTTAGTCTTGTGGTTTGCATCATGTTTAAATTTCAAATGAAATTGAAATGAGGACTTGTGAAACCCTCAGAAACCCTTTTGAAAATGACCCAAATAAAAGTTGCTCCAAAAAGGTCCAAGAAAATGTTCATGTGGCCCTCTAAAAATATTGGTCAGAGATAAAAAAATCAAGCCAATATTATTAGGAGCTCATAAGTATTTATTTTGGGCATTTGGAATTAATGCAATAGCTATTTGCTTGGATATATATATATTATATATTTTATATATGTCCAAAATTCTGGTTCTATATTTTGAGGGGTTTGGATTAATTTCTAGGTCCCTGCAAAATAATCATGTCAGAAGAAAATAATTGATTAATTTAGAAATTAAATAAAAACAAATGTTAGAAAAAAATAGAAAACAAAAAATAAAAGGGTTAGCCTTACCTGGGCCACTTGCTGGCCTGGCACTGGGTCGGCCCAGTTGCCAGTCGTCGTCCTCCTCGCGACGACAGGAGGCCGAGGCGTGTGGCCGGCGCGCGCGCACGGCGGGAGCGCCACACGAGCTGCCTGCTTCACTCCCCCTCGCCGCCTGGTGGTCTCTGGAGGCGCCACGCACCTCCCCCGACCCTCTCGCACTCTTCAGAACCCCTCCCCTCTCCTCCATCTCCCTCTCCCGCTCGGTCCCGAGCGCCGCCGTCGCCGTCGATCGCCGTTGCCGTAGCCTCTGTCCTTCCCTCGCCCCTCCGAGTAGCCTAAGAGCTCCGCCACCTCATCCCCGACCTCCTCGTCGAGTCACGCCACGCCGGGTGCCCTGGAACACCGCAAATGCCGTCGTCTTCTTACTCTGCCCCGACGATCACCGCCGACGAATTCGCCGCAGCAGAAGCTTCCCCGAGCCACTGAACCCCCCAGCAGAACCGCGGTGAGCCCCCGGATCTTTCCCCCCTGTCCTTGTCGTCGTTTGCGGCCTCTAGCTCCTACCCCCGCAGTTGCCCGACCTCACCTCCGCCGGCGATGCCGCCGCCGTGGCCACAGCCACCCAAGCACGAATCTGAGCGTGTCACTGCATTCGCGCTTCACCAGGAGCCCGTAGCGCCCCTCCGTTGGTCCCCCCGTGCACCGTAGCTCCAACCCCGACGAGGCCCGAACTCCGGCGCCGCCGCGAGCTCATTTCCGGCGAGCTCCGGCCGCCCCAGCTGCTACCACTTGCGGGAATGGACGCGGGTGAGCTCCAGCTCCCCGTAGTTGGTCTCCGCTGCCCAAATGACCCCCGGAACAGGAAACCCAAAGCCCTCCGCCGCGTTTGCTGCCGCCGGCGGCTAAACGCCGGCGTGCTAGCCGTGGTTTGACCAGGATTTGACCCCCTATGTCAATGACAGGCGGGCCCCACCCCTTTTAGTTAGATGTCTGTTTAGTCAATTTAATTACTTTTGGTTAATTAGTTTAGACACTGACATGTGGGCCCAGCCCTGCTGTTTATTTCTGTAATAATTAGTTTAGAGTTAATTAACTGAGTCACTGACCAGTGGACCCCACTGTCAGGTTTGACTCTGGACCAGCCCTTTGACCTGCTGATGTCATACCTGTGTCATGCTGACGCAGTAATCCAGTTCTGGTTTTTAAATAAATCTTAAATGATTTATTTATTTCAGAAATTGGCTTAAACTTCAAAAAATCACAGAAATTCAACCGTAGCTCAGAATGAAATAATTTATATATGAAAAATTATCAGAAAAATTCAATCTATCCATCTGTACCATTTTCATGCATGACAAATGAAGTTAAACCTATTGTTTATATGAAAACACATAATTGGCATTTAAAATGCTTATTTTAAAGTTGCATTTGAGCCTTTGGTTCAAATAGACTTCTTTCAAATTGAATGCTAGTTGCATTAGCTCAACAACATCATATCCTCATGCCATGATCATGCATCATATTGTTGCATATGCTTGTGTTTGACTGTCGGCACCATTCTTCTCGATAGGTCCAGCTCCGGAGACCGATCCAGAGTACTTGTCAAAGGAGCAGTGCTCTGCACGTTGTTTTACCAGGCAAGCAAACCCCCTTGTTCATTCCGATACAACCCCTCTCTCGCTCCTGCTCCCTGTTATTGCATTAGGACAACAACGACTTCAACTGCTACTTTATGCTGCGGTAGTTGAACCCATTCCTCTGCATGACCTGTCTTTCCAAAGTAAATAGTTGAAACCCACTAGCATGTGTAGGAGTTGATTGAAGCCATGTTGTGATCTTACCATGCCTTGCTTGCTATTGCTTAGAGTGTGTCAGGTCTGATTCATCGGGAATGAATTGGAGTGAAATGATATGTTCTGATGCTGAGGGTTAAGTGTGTGAACGCGATTTGGTAAAGGTAGCGGTGAGAGGCCATGTAGGAGTACATGGTGGGTTGTCTCACTGGAACCGTCCCTAAGAACTGAGTTCTGTGTATGTTGTCCAATGACTAGCTACTACCACACATTGGGTTCCGGTAACTCGACCCCTCTCGACTTATTAATCAACATGATCTCTGTCCAGGAGTTGCAACTAGTTTCTGGTGTTTATAGGTAGTGTTAGTAGTCTAACAAGTGGCACTCGGCCAGTGGGCTTGGGATAGACTAGGCACCGTGGCATGGTGTACCAAGCGTAGATCCACTCGGTGAGGTGGGCTTGGGAACCCTGCGCGCATCATTTGGGGCCGTGAGCGACACCCCGGCCGGATCTCCCCACGGATGGAACCCGAATAGGCGATAAACCTGGACAAGAGACTTGTGTGGTTTGTTAGGTCGTGGCCGACACCCTCGCCAGGCTTCCGCTTGAAGGTTGCCGAGATACACGAGATGTACATGGCGGTAAGTGGCGAGAGCGTGTGTGAAGCAGTACACCCCTGCAGGGTTAACATGATCTATTCGAATAGCCGGGTCCGCGGTTATGGACTTCTTGGATGCTTACGTGGTACATAGACAACTTGAAGTGGATACTCTAAAATACTCAAGACAAGTGTGAGTGCTATGGATGGCCTTCTCGTAGGGAGACGGGAATGAATCCATAGTGGTGTATTGTGTGGTGCTTAGTGGACTCGTGTGCGCCACCTCGAAAGAGTTACCAGCAATCGTAGAATAGGATAGCCACTGAGTCAAAGCTGGCTTGCTGCAACTAAACCCCACTTTGCCTTCTTGATACAAGTGCAGTATGATAGGATCTGATGTAAGTCTCGCTGAGTACCTTTGTACTCATGTTTGCTTAATTTATGTTTTGCAGATAGGATTGATGTCTCACTAGTAGTTCCGCTTGGACTTCGACAAGTAGCTTGTTACCTCAGCTACGATCTTGGACGAGTGTTGTAGATAGTGAGGCTCTTCAGCCTTTTTCATTTGTAGATGTCTGTACTCAGACATGTAGTGCTTCCGCTTGTTGCTTGTATGCTCTGAATGTTGGGTCATGAGACCCATGTTTGTAATACTTGGCTCCTCGGAGCCTAATGAATAAATACTTTGTTTATTAGAGTCTTGTTGTGATGCCATGTTGTATTTGCACATATTGAGCATATTGTGTGTATGTTATTGGAATGCTTGGTATGTGTGGGATCTGACACCTAGTTGTTTACCCTTGGTAGCCTATCTTACAGGGAAATGTCTCCTAGTGCTTCCACTGAGCCTTGGTAGCTTGCTACTGCTCCGGATCACTTAGGCTGACCGGCATGTGTCCTTCTTCGTTCCTGTGTCTGTCCCTTAGGGGAAATGTCACGCGTTGTTCCCTTAAGTCCTTGTAGCTTGCTACGACTTGGGTTCATACGTTGATGACCGACACATTCGTTGCTGGGTCATGAATGCCTGTCTCTGTAATTTAGTGCCACTTTTGGTTTATAACTGGTCATGTCGGCCAGAGTTCTCTATCATATGGATGCTAGTGACACTATCATATACGTGAGCCAAAATGCGCAAACGGTCCCGGGCCAGGTAAGGTGGCACCCGTGGGGATACCGTGCGTGAGGCCGCAAAGTGATATGGTGTGTTACATGCTAGACCGGTGTGACTTAGGATCGGGGTCCCGACAGCGCTGGTATCAGAGCCTGACTGCCTGTAGGATTACCAAGCCAAACTGGTCGAAGTTGAGTCTAGAAATTCCTTAGTTATATAAGGGAATTGATTGTGGAAGGGAACGTAAGGCTCTTTTTACTCCTTATACCTCATGTCTTTTGATCTGAGTCATCTTACCTTTCCTACGGGGTTAAGGAACTAGGCTTTCTCTTCCGTCTATCAGAGTCCTACTTCTGTTTTCAAACTCTTCCAGTATAGTTTGTTCAGTACTATCACAGAACCTTGAGTGATGATGTTGAGATGTTGAACTACTCTTTGTTAGCACGATGTCTCATTCTGAGCGTCTTACTTCCGTTTTGCTGCCGGAATTGTCCTTGTAGTTCGAGAGATACTAATTTCTTGTTCTACCTTATGCGTCCTATAGTTGTTGATGTTTCCGTCTTCGGTTTCGCTTCTCAGGAAGTCTTCAGTTAAGCGAAGCTCAGCTGCTCGTGGACAGAACCACGGAGATGGTAGGGATGAGGAGGATCCTCCCGACCAGCCTTCGTTGGCAGAGTTAATGATAGAGATTGAGAGAAACAAGCGTGAGTCTAACCGCCTGTTGGCACGTATTGAGGAGAACACCGCACATCAGTGCAAGGAATCAACAACCATCCATGACTTCATTCGTCTGAAACCACCCACCTTTCATCATTCCATTGAGCCACTCGATGCAGATGACTGGCTCCGTAGTATCACCCACAAGCTGCGTTCTGCGAACGTAGCTGAAGATGACAAGGTCATCTATTCCACTTATCACCTAGAAGGTCCTGCTAGTCTTTGGTGGCAGAACTATGAGGCCATGATTCCAGCTGACCAGATTCCTACCTGGAGAGATTTCACCGAGGCTTTTCGTGAGCATCATATCCCTCAAGCCCTTATCGATCGTAAGAGAGAAGAGTTCTGTAGTCTTACACAGGCTAAGATGGATGTTGATGCTTATAGTCGAGAGTTTGAGAACATCGCCCGCTATGCTACAGAAGAAGTGTCCACGAACGCCAAGAAGCAGGCTAGGTTCCGGAAGGGTCTCAACCCCAAACTGCATCGTGATCTCCACTTACATCATTGCAACACATTCCAGGCTCTTGTGAACAAGGCCATCAATGCAGAGACAGCTCAGCTCACTTACGATGAGTCTCGTAAGCACACCCTTGATTTGGGATCTTCCTCCGGTTCTAGTTCCCAGAAGCGCCGGATTTCGGTTCCGAACTCTGTTCTTCCACCCATTTATCCTCCGAGGCCATCTCGTGTGGTACCTCTTCCAGTTCAGCAGTATGCTCCACCCAGGTCTATTGATGGACCGTTTGCCAATGCGGGTCCACGTCCTACCTCCAGGATTTGTTACAAGTGCGGAGAACCGGGACACATTGCCCGTATTTGCACTCAGACCCGTGTTGCTCCATCCCAGTCCGAAAAATCTGTTAGACGTGATAAATCATCACGCAAGATGATCAGTGCTAAGTCAGCTCCCATCGAACATGGACGTGTGCATCACGTCTCAGCCAATGACGCTCATGATGATCCAGATGTTGTTCTTGGTACACTCCATGTTAATTGTCATCCGGCATCGGTTCTATTTGATACTGGAGCATCCCATTCTTTCATTTCCGAAAGTTATGCCCGCTTGCACGACATGTCATTTTGTGATATGCCCTCCCCATTACTTATTCAAACTCCTGGATCCAAATGGCAAACTTCTAGTGTAAGCCATGGTAATGAAATCCTTGTCGACAGACTTGTGTTCCTTGCATCACTTGTAGCCCTCAAGTCTTCAGATATTAATATCATCTTGGGTATAGACTGGATGACAGCTCATCATGCCAAGATTGATTGCTTCACTAGGTCTGTTCAGCTTACACACCCGTCAGGCAAGATAGTCACCGTCACCACTAGAGTTGCAAAGCGTCAACTCTGTTCTCTTAATGCCAGCCCTCTTCCAGATCTTGAAGATGTTCCGGTAGTCCGTGACTTTCCGGATGTCTTTCCAGAGGAACTGCCAGGTGTTCCACCCGACCGAGATGTAGAGTTTGTTATAGATCTGATCCCAGGAACCGCTCCAATCTCTAGGAGACCCTACAAAATGGCACCCTTAGAACTAGCTGAGCTTAAGAAACAACTTAATGAGTCCTTGCAAAAGGGTTTCATCCGTCCTAGTTCTTCTCCCTGGGCTTGCCCCGTCCTCTTCGTCAAGAAGTAGGATGGTACGGATCGGATGGTTGTAGATTATCGCCCTGTTAATTTGGTCACGATAAAGAACAAGTATCCGCTTCCCAGGATCAACGACCTGTATGATCAGCTCTCTAGATCCTCAGTCTTCTCCAAGATGGATTTGAGGTTAGGATACCATCAAATCAAGATTAGAAATGGGGACATCCCCAAGACGGCTTTCGTCACTCGTTATGGTCAGTACGAGTACACTGTCATGTCCTTCGGCTTAACAAATGCTCCAGCCACCTTCTCCCGCTTGATGAACTCGATCTTCATGGAGTATTTAGATAAGTTTGTTGTGGTTTATCTCGATGATATTCGTATTTACTCGAAGAACGAGGAAGAGCATGCCGAACATCTTAGACTTGTTCTAGAGAAACTCAGAGAGCACCGCCTTTATGCCAAGTTCTCCTAGTGCGAATTTTGGCTGCCAGAAGTGACCTATCTTGGCCACGTAATCTCTGGTAAGGGCATTGTTGTCAACCCCGAGAGAGTTCAGGCCGTTCTTGATTGGACTCCGCCTGAAACAGTTAAACAAGTTAGGAGTTTCCTTGGTCTAGCCAGTTATTGTCGCCGCTTTGTTGAGAACTTCTCTAAAGTGGCCAAACCTCTCACGGAACTTCTCAAGAAAGATAAAAAGTTTGAGTGGTCCCCACAGTGTGAGCACAGTTTTCAGGAACTGAAAAGACGCCTGACTTCTGCTCCCATACTTGTGCCACCGGATTTCACTAAGGACTTTGTTATCTACTGTGATGCCTCATGACAGGGACTAGGTTGCATTCTTATGCAGGATTGTTGTGTGGTTGCCTATGCATCTCGATAGTTGCATCCACATGAGGAGAATTATCCTACACATGATCTAGAGCTTGCAGCCGTAGTCTATGCACTTAAGACCTGGCGGCATTACCTCCTTGGTAATCGTTGCGAGATCTACAACGATCACCAGAGTCTCAAGTATATCTTCACCCAACCAGATTTGAATCTTAGGCAAAGACGTTGGTTGGAGTTGATCTCAGATTACGACTTAGGGATTACCTACACCCCAGGCAAGGGAAATGGCATGGCTGATGCGCTAAGTCGTTAATCCTATTGCAACAATCTCATGTTGCAGCAGGGCCAACCACTTCTCCATGAGGAATTATGTAAGCTTAACCTTCACATTGCTCCTCACGGATTCCTTTCTACTTTGGTGGCGAAACCTACTCTTGTGGATCATATCATAGAAGCCCAGAAGCATTATACCGGAATTACCCGGATCAAGAGAAACATTGCCAAAGGTATTGCTAGAAGTTTCTCCATGGATGATCGAGGTGTTGTTTTCTTTGAGAATCGCTTGGTAGTTCCCAAGAAGCAACATCTTCAGCAATTGATTCTTAAAGAGGCTCATGAATCTCCTCTCACGATTCATCCCGGTAGTACTAAGATGTATCAGGACCTACGCCAGAGGTTCTGGTGGACTAGGATGAAAAGAGAAATTGCTGAGTTCATTGCTAAATGTGACGTTTGTCGTCGCGTTAAGGCAGAACATCAAAGACCTGCTGGCACCCTTCAGCCTCTAGCTATTCCTGAGTGGAAATGGGATAAAGTTGGTATGGACTTCATCACCGGCTTTCCCAGGACCAAGAGAGGGAATAATGCTATCTTCGTAGTCATTGATCGTCTCTCCAAAGTGGCTCACTTCCTACCTGTTCGAGAGAGTATCACTGCTAGTCAGCTTGCTGACTTGTATATTTCTCGAATAGTGTCACTTCATGGTGTCCCACTAGAGATCAATTCAGACCGTGGTAGTCTTTTCACTTCTCATTTCTGGGAGAGTTTCCAGACTGCCATGGGCACCCATCTTTCTTTCAGTACCGCTTTCCACCCTCAGTCAAGTGGACAAGTGGAACGGGTTAACCAAATTCTCGAAGACATGCTTAGAGCTTGTGTTATCTCATTCGGTATGGATTGGGAGAAATGTCTTCCTTTCGCCGAGTTTGCTTATAACAATAGCTATCAATCCAGTCTTAAGCAAGCTCCTTTTGAGATTCTATATGGACGAAGATGTCGAACACCTTTGAACTGGTCAGAAACCGGTGAAAGACAATTCTTTGGACCGGATATGATCCAGGAAGCAGAAGAGCAAGTTCGCATCATTCGTGAGAATTTGAAATCAGCCCAGTCTCGTCAAAAGAGCCAGTATGACCGTCATCATAAGGAAGTGGCTTATGAAGTTGGCGACAAAGCTTATCTTCGGGTTACTCCTTTGAAGGGTACCCATCGTTTCGGTATCAAGGGCAAGTTGGCTCCTCGTTACATTGGTCCTTTTCGCATTCTTGCTAAACGAGGAGAGGTTGCCTACCAATTGGAACTACCCCCACATCTTTCTCGAGTTCATGATGTCTTCCACGTCTCTCAACTCAGGCGTTGCTTCTCGGATCCCATCCGCGGAGTGGACCACGAAACGCTTGATCTCCAAGATAACCTCACATATCGAGAGTATCCCGTTCGCATTCTGGATCAAGCAGAGCGTGTCACTCGACGTCATAACATCAAGTTTCTCAAGGTTCAGTGGTCTCATCATTCCGAGAGAGAAGCTACTTGGGAGCGAGAAGATCGTCTCCGACTGGAGTACCCCACCTTCTTTCCGCCTACTCCTGAATCTCGGGACGAGATTCTTTCGAGTGGAGGCGAGTTGTCACAACCCTAGTTCTGGTATGCACTAGGTTAGTCTTGTGGTTTGCATCATGTTTAAATTTCAAATGAAATTGAAATGAGGACTTGTGAAACCCTCAGAAACCCTTTTGAAAATGACCCAAATAAAAGTTGCTCCAAAAAGGTCCAAGAAAATGTTCATGTGGCCCTCTAAAAATATTGGTCAGAGATAAAAAATCAAGCCAATATTATTAGGAGCTCATAAGTATTTATTTTGGGCATTTGGAATTAATGCAATAGCTATTTGCTTGGATATATATATATATATATATATATATATATATATATATATATATATATATATATATATTATATTTTATATATGTCCAAAATTCTGGTTCTATATTTTGAGGGGTTTGGATTAATTTCTAGGTCCCTGCAAAATAATCATGTCAGAAGAAAATAATTGATTAATTTAGAAATTAAATCAAAACAAATGTCAGAAAAAAATAGAAAAGAAAAATAAAAGGGTTAGCCTTACCTGGGCCACTTGCTGGCCTGGCACTGGGCCGGCCCAGTTGCCAGTCGTCGTCCTCCTGGCGACGACAGGAGGCCGAGGCGTGTGGCCGGCGCGCGCGCACGGCGGGAGCGCCACGCGAGCTGCCTGCTTCACTCCCCCTCGCCGCCTGGTGGTCTCTCGAGGCGCCACGCACCTCCCCCGACCCTCTCGCACTCTTCAGAACCCCTCCCCTCTCCTCCATCTCCCTCTCCCGCTCGGTCCCGAGCGCCGCCGTCGCCGTCGATCGCCGTTGCCGTAGCCTCTGTCCTTCCCTCGCCCCTCCGAGTAGCCTAAGAGCTCCGCCACCTCATCCCCGACCTCCTCGTCGAGTCACGCCATGCCGGGTGCCCTGGAACACCGCAAATGCCGTCGTCTTCTTCCTCTGCCCCGACGATCACCGCCGACGAATTCGCCGCAGCAGAAGCTTCCCCGAGCCACTGAACCCCCCAGCAGAACCGCGGTGAGCCCCCGGATCTTTCCACCCTGTCCTTGCCGTCGTCTGCGGCCTCTAGCTCCTACCCCCGCAGTTGCCCGACCTCACCGCCGCCGGCGATGCCGCCGCCGTGGCCACAGCCACCCAAGCACGAATCTGAGCGTGTCACTGCATCCGCCGCTTCACCAGGAGCCCGTAGCGCCCCTCCGTTGGTCCCCCCGAGCACCGTAGCTCCAACCCCGACGAGGCCCGAACTCCGGCGCCGCCGCGAGCTCATTTCCGGCGAGCTCCGGCCGCCCCAGCTGCTACCACTTGCAGGAATGGACACGGGTGAGCTCCAGCTCCCCGTAGTTGGTCTCCGCTGCCCAAATGACCCCCGGAACAGGAAACCCGAATCCCTCTGCCGCGTTTGCTGCCGCCGGCGGCTAAACGCCGGCGTTCTAGCCGTGGTTTGACCAGGATTTGACCCCCTGTGTCAATGACAGGCGGGCCCCACCCCTTTTAGTTAGATGTCTGTTTAGTCAATTTAATTACTTTTGGTTAATTAGTTTAGACCCTGACATGTGGGCCCAGCCCTGCTGTTTATTTTTGTTATAATTAGTTTAGAGTTAATTAACTCAGTTAATTAACTGAGTCACTGACCAGTGGACCCCACTATCAGGTTTGACTCTGGACCAGCCCTTTGACCTGCTGACGTCATACCTGTGTCATGCTGACGCAGTAATCCAGTTCTGGTTTTTAAATAAATCTTAAATGATTTATTTATTTCAGAAATTGGCTTAAACTTCAAAAAATCATAGAAATTCAACCGTAGCTCAGAATGAAATAATTTATATATGAAAAAATATCAGAAAAATTCAATCTATCCATCTGTACCATTTTCATGCATGACAAATGAAGTTAAACCTACTGTTTATATGAAAACACATAATTGGCATTTAAAATGCTTATTTTAAAGTTGCATTTGAGCCTTTGGTTCAAATGGACTTCTTTCAAATTGAATGCTAGTTGCATTAGCTCAACAACATCATATCCTCATGCCATGATCATGCATAATATTGTTGCATATGCTTGTGTTTGACTGTCGGCACCGTTCTTCTTGATAGGTCCAGCTCCGGAGACCGAACCAGAGTACCTGTCAGAGGAGCAGTGCTCTGCACGTTGTTTTACCAGGCAAGCAAACCCCCTTGTTCATTCCGATACAACCCCTCTCTCGCTCCTGCTCCTTGTTATTGCATTAGGACAACAACGACTTCAACTGCTACTGTATGCTGCGGTAGTTGAACCCATTCCTCTGCATGACATGTCTTTCCATAGTAAATAGTTGAAACCCACTAGCATGTGTAGGAGTTGATTGAAGCCATGTTGTGATCTTACCATGCCTTGCTTGCTATTGCTTAGAGTGTGTCAGGTCTGATTCATCGGGAATGAATTGGAGTGAAATGATATGTTCTGATGCTGAGGGTTAAGTGTGTGAACGCGATTTGGTAAAGGTAGCGGTGAGAGGCCATGTAGGAGTACATGGTGGGTTGTCTCACTGGAACCGTCCCTAAGAACTGAGTTCTGTGTATGTTGTCCAATGACTAGCTACTACCACACATTGGGTTCCAGTAACTCGACCCCTCTCGACTTATTAATCAACATGATCTCTGTCCAGGAGTTGCAACTAGTTTCTGGTGTTTATAGGTAGTGTTAGTAGTCTACCAAGTGGCACTCGGCCAGTGGGCTTGGGATAGACTAGGCACCGTGGCACGGTGTACCAAGCATAGATCCACTCGGCGAGGTGGGCTTGGGAACCCTGCGCACATCATTTGGGGCCGTGAGCGACACCCCGGCCGGATCTCCCCACGGATGGAACCCGAATAGGCGATAAACCTGGACGAGAGACTTGTGTGGTTAGTCAGGTCGTGGCCGACACCCTCGCCAGGCTTCCGCTTGAAGGCTGCCGAGATACACGAGATGTACCTAGCGGTAAGTGGCGAGAGCGTGTGTAAAGCAGTACACCCTGCAGGGTTAACATGATCTATTCGAATAGCCGGGTCCGCGGTTATGGACTTCTTGGATGCTTACGTGGTACATAGACAACTTGAAGTGGATACTCTAAAATACTCAAGACAAGTGTGAGTGCTATGGATGGCCTTCTCGTAGGGAGACGGGAATGAATCCATAGTGGTGTATTGTGTGGTGCTTAGTGGACTCGTGTACGCCACCTCAAAAGAGTTACCAGCAATCGTAGAATAGGATAGCCACTGAGTCAAAGCTGGCTTGCTGCAACTAAACCCCACTTTGCCTTCTTGATAAAAGTGCATGTATGATAGGATGTGATGTAAGTCTCGCTCAGTACCTTTGTACTCATGTTTGCTTAATTTATGTTTTGCAGATAGGATTGATGTCTCACTAGTAGTTCCGCTTGGACTTCGACAAGTAGCTTGTTACCTCAGCTACGATCTTAGACGAGTGTTGTAGATAGTCAGGCTCTTCAGCCTTTTTCATTTGTAGATGTATGTACTCAGACATGTAGTGCTTCTGCTTGTTGCTTGTATGCTCTGAATGTTGGGTCATGAGACCCATGTTTGTCATACTTGGCTCCTCGGAGCCTAATGAATAAATACTTTGTTTATTAGAGTCTTGTTGTGATGCCATGTTGTATTTGCACATTGAGCATATTGTGTGTATGTTATTAGAATGCTTGGTATGTGTGGGATCCGACACCTAGTTGTTTACCCTTGGCAGCCTATCTTACAGGGAAATGTCTCCTAGTGCTTCCACTGAGCCTTGGTAGCTTGCTACTGCTCCGGATCACTTAGGCTGACCGGCATGTGTCCTTCTTTGTTCCTGTGTCTGTCCCTTAGGGGAAATGTCACGCGTTGTTCCTTAAGTCCTTGTAGCTTGCTACGACTTGGGTTCATACGTTGATGACCGACACGTTCGTTGCTGGGTCATGAATGCATGTCTTTGTAATTTAGTGCCACTTTTGGTTTATAACTGGTCATGTCGGCCCGGGTTCTCTGTCATATGGATGCTAGCGACACTATCATATACGTGAGCCAAAATGCGCAAACGGTCCCGGGCCAGGTAAGGTGGCACCCGTGGGGATACCGTGCGTGAGGCCGCAAAGTGATATGGTGTGTTACATGCTAGACCGGTGTGACTTAGGATCGGGGTCCCGACAGCGCTAGTATCAGAGCCTGACTGCCTGTAGGATTACCAAGCCAAACTGGTCGAAGTTGAGTCTAGAAATTCCTTAGTTATATAAGGGAATTGATTGTGGAAGGGAACGTAAGGCTCTTTTTACTCCTTATACCTCATGTCTTCTGATCTGAGTCATCTTACCTTTCCTACGGGGTTAAGGAACTAGGCTTTCTCTTCCGTCTATCAGGATCACGAGTTACTACTCCGTAGTCCCTTAGGATTGGTTGATCAGAGTCCTACTTCTGTTTTCAAACTCTTCCAATATAGTTTGTTCAGTACTATCACAGAACCTTGAGTGATGATGTTGAGATGTTGAACTACTCTTTGTTAGCAGGATGTCTCATTCTGAGCGTTTTACTGCCGTTATGCTGTCGGAATTATCCTTGTAGTTCGAGAGATACTAATTTCTTGTTCTACCTTATGCGTCCTATAGTTGTTGATGTTTCCGTCTTCGGTTTCGCTTCTTAGGATGTCTTCAGTTAAGCGAAGCTCAGCTGCTCGTGGACAGAACCACGGAGATGGTAGGGATGAGGAGGATCCTCCCGACCAGCCTTCGTTGGCAGAGTTAATGATAGAGATGGAGAGAAACAAGCGTGAGTCTAACCGCCTATTGGCACGTATTGAGGAGAACACCGCACATCAGTGCAAGGAATCAACAACCATCCATGACTTCATTCGTCTGAAACCACCCACCTTTCATCGTTCCATTGAGCCACTCGATGCAGATGACTGGCTCCGTAGTATCACCCACAAGCTGCGTTCTGCGAACGTAGCTGAAGATGACAAGGTCATCTATGCCACTTATCACCTGGAAGGTCCTGCTAGTCTTTGGTGGCAGAACTATGAGGCCATGATTCCAGCTGACCAGATTCCTACCTGGAGAGATTTCACCGAGGCTTTTCGTGAGCATCATATCCCTCAAGCCCTTATCGATCGTAAGAGAGAAGAGTTCTGTAGTCTTACACAGGCTAAGATGGCTGTTGATGCTTATAGTCGAGAGTTTGAGAACCTCGCTCGCTATGCTACAGAAGAAGTGTCCACGGACGCCAAGAAGCAGGCTAGGTTCCGGAAGGGTCTCAACCCCAAACTGCGTCGTGATCTCCACTTGCATCATTGCAACACATTCCAGGCTCTTGTGAACAAGGCCATCAATGCAGAGACAGCTCATCTCACTTACGATGAGTCTCGTAAGCACACCCTTGATTTGGGATCTTCCTCCGGTTCTAGTTCCCAGAAGCGCCGGATTTGGGTTCCGAACTCTGTTCTTCCACCCATTTATCCTCCGAGGCCATCTCGTGTGGTACCTCTTCCAGTTCAGCAGTATGCTCCACCCAGGTCTATTGATGGACCGTTTGCCAATGCGGGTCCACGTCCTACCTCCAGGATTTGTTACAAGTGCGGAGAACCGGGACACATTGCCCGTATTTGCACTCAGACCCGTGTTGCTCCATCCCAGTCCGAAAAATCTGTTAGACGTGATAAATCATCACGCAAGATGATCAGTGCTAAGTCAGCTCCCATCGAACATGGACGTGTGCATCACGTCTCAGCCAATGACGCTCATGATGATCCAGATGTCGTTCTTGGTACACTCCTTGTTAATTGTCATCCGGCATCGGTTCTATTCGATACTGGAGCATCCCATTCTTTCATTTCCGAAAGTTATGCCCGCTTGCACGACATGTCATTTTGTGATATGCCCTCCCCATTACTTATTCAAACTCCTGGATCCAAATGGCAAACTTCTAGTGTAAGCCATGGTAATGAAATCCTTGTCGACAGACTTGTGTTCCTTGCATCACTTGTAGCCCTCAAGTCTTCAGATATTAATATCATCTTGGGTATGGACTGGATGACAGCTCATCATGCCAAGATTGATTGCTTCACTAGGTCTGTTCAGCTTACACACCCGTCAGGCAAGATAGTCACCGTCACCACTAGAGTTGCAAAGCGTCAACTCTATTCTCTTAATGCCAGCCCTCTTCTAGATCTTGAAGATGTTCCGGTAGTCCGTGACTTTCCGGATGTCTTTCCAGAGGAACTTCCAGGTGTTCCACCCGATCGAGATGTAGAGTTTGTTATAGATCTGATCCCAGGAACCGCTCCAATCTCTAGGAGACCCTACAAAATGGCACCCTTAGAACTAGCTGAGCTTAAGAAACAACTTGATGAGTCCTTGCAAAAGGGTTTCATCCATCCTAGTTCTTCTCCCTGGGCTTGCCCCGTCCTCTTCGTCAAGAAGAAGGATGGTACGGATCGGATGGTTGTAGATTATCGCCCCGTTAATTTGGTCACGATAAAGAACAAGTATCCGCTTCCCAGGATCAACGACCTGTATGATCAGCTCGCTGGATCTCAGTCTTCTCCAAGATGGATTTGAGGTTAGGATGCCATCAAATCAAGATTAGAAATGGGGACATCCCCAAGACGGCTTTCGTCACTCGTTATGGTCAGTACGAGTACACCGTCATGTCCTTCGGCTTAACAAATGCTCCAGCCACCTTCTCCCGCTTGATGAACTCGATCTTCATGGAGTATTTAGATAAGTTTGTCGTGGTTTATCTCGATGATATTCTTATTTACTCGAAGAACGAGGAAGAGCATGCCGAACATCTTAGACTTGTTCTAGAGAAACTCAGAGAGCACCGCCTTTATGCCAAGTTCTCCAAGTGCGAATTTTGGTTGCCAGAAGTGACCTATCTTGGCCACGTAATCTCTGGTAAGGGCATTGCTGTCAACCCCGAGAGAGTTCAGGCCGTTCTTGATTGGACTCTGCCTGAAACAGTTAAACAAGTTAGGAGTTTCCTTGGTCTAGCCAGTTATTGTCGCCGCTTTGTTGAGAACTTCTCTAAAGTGGCCAAACCTCTCACGGAACTTCTCAAGAAATATAAAAAGTATGAGTGGTCCCCACAGTGTGAGCACAGTTTTCAGGAACTGAAAAGACGCCTGACTTCTGCTCCCATACTTGTGCCACCGGATTTCACTAAGGACTTTGTTATCTACTGTGATGCCTCACGACAGGGACTAGGTTGCATTCTTATGCAGGATCGTTGTGTGGTTGCCTATGCATCTCGACAGTTGCATCCACATGAGGAGAATTATCCTACACATGATCTAGAGCTTGCAGCCGTAGTCTATGCACTTAAGACCTGGCGGCATTACCTCCTTGGTAATCGTTGCGAGATCTACAACGATCACCAGAGTCTCAAGTATATCTTCACCCAACCAGATTTGAATCTTAGGCAAAGACGTTGGTTGGAGTTGATCTCAGATTACGACTTAGGGATTACCTACACCCCAGGCAAGGGAAATGTCATGGCTGATGCGCTAAGTCGTAAATCCTATTGCAACAATCTCATGTTGCAGCAGGGCCAACCACTTCTCCATGAGGAATTATGTAAGCTTAACCTTCACATTGCTCCTCACGGATTCCTTTCTACTTTGGTGGCGAAACCTACTCTTGTGGATCATATCATAGAAGCCCAGAAGCATGATACCGGAATTACCCGGATCAAGAGAAACATTGCCAAAGGTATTGGTGGTAGTTTCTCCATGGATGATCGAGGTGTTGTTTTCTTTGAGAATCGCTTGGTAGTTCCCAAGAAGCAACATCTTCGGCAATTGATTCTTAAAGAGGCTCATGAATCTCCTCTCACGATTCATCCCGGTAGTACTAAGATGTATCAGGACCTACGCCAGAGGTTCTGGTGGACTAGGATGAAAAGAGAAATTGCTAAGTTCATTGCTAAATGTGACGTTTGTCGTCGCGTTAAGGCAGAACATCAAAGACCTGCTGGCACCCTTCAACCTCTAGCTATTCCTGAGTGGAAATGGGATAAAGTTGGTATGGACTTCATCACCGGATTTCCCAGGACCAAGAGAGGGAATAATGCTATCTTCGTAGTCATTGATCGTCTCTCCAAAGTGGCTCACTTCCTACCTGTTCGAGGGAGTATCACTGCTAGTCAGCTTGCTGACTTGTATATTTCTCGAATAGTGTCACTTCATGGTGTCCCACTAGAGATCAATTCAGACCGTGGTAGTCTTTTCACTTCTCATTTCTGGGAGAGTTTCCAGACTGCCATGGGCACCCATCTTTCTTTCAGTACCGCTTTCCACCCTCAGTCAAGTGGACAAGTGGAACGGGTTAACAAAATTCTCGAAGACATGCTTAGAGCTTGTGTTATCTCATTCGGTATGGATTGGGAGAAATGTCTTCCTTTCGCCGAGTTTGCTTATAACAATAGCTATCAATCCAGTCTTAAGCAAGCTCCTTTTGAGATTCTTTATGGACGAAGATGTCGAACACCTTTGAACTGGTCAGAAACCGGTGAAAGACAATTCTTTGGACCGGATATGATCCAGGAAGTAGAAGAGCAAGTTCGCATCATTCGTGAGAATTTGAAATCAGCCCAGTCTCGTCAAAAGAGCCAGTATGACCGTCATCATAAGGAAGTGGCTTATGAAGTTGGCGACAAAGCTTATCTTCGGGTTACTCCTTTGAAGGGTACCCATCGTTTCGGTATCAAGGGCAATTTGGCTCCTCGTTACATTGGTCCTTTTCGCATTCTTGCTAAACGAGGAGAGGTTGCCTACCAATTGGAACTACCCCCACATCTTTCTCGAGTTCATGATGTCTTCCACGTCTCTCAACTCAGGCGTTGCTTCTCGGATCCCATCCGCGGAGTGGACCACGAAATGCTTGATCTCCAAGATAACCTCACATATCGAGAGTATCCCGTTCGCATTCTGGATCAAGCAGAGCGTGTCACTCAACGTCATAACATCAAGTTTCTCAAGGTTCAGTGGTCTCATCATTCCGAGAGAGAAGCTACTTGGGAGCGAGAAGATCGTCTCCGACTAGAGTACCCCACCTTCTTTCCGCCTACTCCTGAATCTCGGGACGAGATTCTTTCGAGTGGAGGCGAGTTGTCACAACCCTAGTTCTGGTATGCACTAGGTTAGTCTTGTGGTTTGCATCATGTTTAAATTTCAAAAGAAATTGAAATGAGGACTTGTGAAACCCTCAAAAACCCTTTTGAAAATGACCCAAATAAAAGTTGCTCCAAAAAGGTCCAAGAAAATGTTCATGTGGCCCTCTAAAAATATTGGTCAGAGATAAAAAATCAAGCCAATATTATTAGGAGCTCATAAGTATTTATTTTGGGCATTTGGAATTAATGCAATAGCTATTTGCTTGGATATATATATATTATATATTTTATATATGTCCAAAATTCTGGTTCTATATTTTGAGGGGTTTGGATTAATTTCTAGGTCCCTGCAAAATAATCATGTCAGAAGAAAATAATTGATTAATTTAGAAATTAAATCAAAACAAATGTCAGAAAAAAATAGAAAAGAAAAATAAAAGGGTTAGCCTTACCTGGGCCACTTGCTGGCCTGGCACTCGGCTGGCCCAGTTGCCAGTCGTCGTCCTCCTGGCGACGACAGGAGGCCGAGGCGTGTGGCCGGCGTGCGCGCACGGCGGAAGCGCCACGCGAGCTGCCTGCTTCACTCCCCCTCGCCGCCTGGTGGTCTCTCGAGGCGCCACGCACCTCCGCCGACCCTCTCGCACTCTTCAGAACCCCTCCCCTCTCCTCCATCTCCCTCTCCCGCTCGGTCCCGAGCGCCGCCGTCGCCGTCGATCGCCGTTGCCGTAGCCTCTGTCCTTCCCTCGCCCCTCCGAGTAGCCTAAGAGCTCCGCCACCTCATCCCCGACCTCCTCGTCGAGTCACGCCACGCCGGGTGCCCTGGAACACCGCAAATGCCGTCGTCTTCTTCCTCTGCCCCGACGATCACCGCCAACGAATTCGCCGCAGCAGAAGCTTCCCCGAGCCACTGAACCCCCCAGCAGAACCGCGGTGAGCCCCCGGATCTTTCCCCCTGTCCTTGCCGTCGTCTGCGGCCTCTAGCTCCTACCCCCGCAGTTGCCCGACCTCACCGCCGCCGGCGATGCCGCCGCCGTGGCCACAGCCACCCAAGCACGAATCTGAGCGTGTCACTGCATCCGCCGCTTCACCAGGAGCCCGTAGCGCCCCTCCGTTGGTCCCCCCGTGCACCGTAGCTCCAACCCCGACGAGGCCCGAACTCCGGCGCCGCTGCGAGCTCATTTCCGGCGAGCTCCGGCCGCCCCAGCTGCTACCACTTGCGGGAATGGACGCGGGTGAGCTCCAGCTCCCCGTAGTTTTTTCTCCGCTGCCCAAATGACCCCCGGAACAGGAAACCCGAAGCCCTCCGCCGCGTTTGCTGCCGCCGGCGGCTAAACGTCGGCGTGCTAGCCGTGGTTTGACCAGGATTTGACCCCCTGTGTCAATGACAGGCGGGCCCCACCCCTTTTAGTTAGATGTCTGTTTAGTCAATTTAATTACTTTTGGTTAATTAGTTTAGAAACTGACATGTGGGCCCAGCCCTGCTGTTTATTTCTGTTATAATTAGTTTAGAGTTAATTAACTCAGTTAATTAACTGAGTCACTGACCAGTGGACCCCACTGTCAGGTTTGACTCTGGACCAGCCCTTTGACCTGCTGACGTCATACCTGTGTCATGCTGAATGCAGTAATCCACTTCTGGTTTTTAAATAAATCTTAAATGATTTATTTATTTCAGAAATTGGCTTAAACTTCAAAAAATCACAGAAATTCAACCGTAGCTCGGAATGAAATAATTTATATATGAAAAATTATCAGAAAAATTCAATCTATCCATCTGTACCATTTTCATGCATGACAAATGAAGTTAAACCTGCTGTTTATATGAAAACACATAATTGGCATTTAAAATGCTTATTTTAAAGTTGCATTTGAGCCTTTGGTTCAAATGGACTTCTTTCAAATTGAATGCTAGTTGCATTAGCTCAACAACATCATATCCTCATGCCATGATCATGCATCATATTGTTGCATATGCTTGTGTTTGACTGTCGGCACCGTTCTTCTCGATAGGTCCAGCTCCGGAGACCGATCCAGAGTACCTGTTAGAGGAGCAGTGCTCTGCACGTTGTTTTACCAGGCAAGCAAACTCCCTTGTTCATTCCGATACAACCCCTCTCTCGCTCCTGCTCCCTGTTATTGCATTAGGACAACAACGACTTCAACTGCTACTTTATGCTGCGGTAGTTGAACCCATTCCTCTGCATGACCTGTCTTTCCACAGTAAATAGTTGAAACCCACTAGCATGTGTAGGAGTTGATTGAAGCCATGTTGTGATCTTACCATGCCTTGCTTGCTATTGCTTAGAGTGTGTCAGGTCTGATTCATCGGGAATGAATTGGAGTGAAATGATATGTTCTGATGCTGAGGGTTAAGTGTGTGAACGCGATTTGGTGAAGGTAGCGGTGAGAGGCCATGTAGGAGTACATGGTGGGTTGTCTCACTGGAACCGTCCCTAAGAACTGAGTTCTGTGTATGTTGTCCAATGACTAGCTACTACCACACATTGGGTTCCGGTAACTCGACCCCTCTCGACTTATTAATCAACATGATCTCTGTCCAGGAGTTGCAACTAGTTTCTGGTGTTTATAGGTAGTGTTAGTAGTCTACCAAGTGGCACTCGGCCAGTGGGCTTGGGATAGACTAGGCATCGTGGCACGGTGTACCAAGCGTAGATCCACTCGTCGAGGTGGGGTTGGGAACCCTGCGCACATCATTTGGGGCCGTGAGCGACACCCCGGCCGGATCTCCCCACGGATGGAACCCGAATAAGCGATAAACCTGGACGAGAGACTTGTGTGGTTAGTCAGGTCGTGGCCGACACCCTCGCCAGGCTTCCGCTTGAAGGTTGCCGAGATACACGAGATGTACCTGGCGGTAAGTGGCGAGAGCGTGTGTGAAGCAGTACACCCCTGCAGGGTTAACATGATCTATTCGAATAGCCGGGTCCGCGGTTATGGACTTCTTGGATGCTTACGTGGTACATAGACAACTTGAAGTGGATACTCTAAAATACTCAAGACAAGTGTGAGTGCTATGGATGGCCTTCTCGTAGGGAGACGGGAATGAATCCATAGTGGTGTATTGTGTGGTGCTTAGTGGACTCGTGTGCGCCACCTCAAAAGAGTTACCAGCAATCGTAGAATAGGATAGCCACTGAGTCAAAGTTGGCTTGCTGCAACTAAACCCCACTTTGCCTTCTTGATACAAGTGCATGTATGATAGGATCTGATGTAAGTCTCGCTGAGTACCTTTGTACTCATGTTTGCTTAATTTATGTTTTGTAGATAGGATTGATGTCTCACTAGTAGTTCCGCTTGGACTTCGACAAGTAGCTTGTTACCTCAGCTACGATCTTGGACGAGTGTTGTAGATAGTCAGGCTCTTCAGCCTTTTTCATTTGTAGATATCTGTACTCAGACATGTAGTGCTTCCGCTTGTTGCTTGTATGCTCTGAATGTTGGGTCATGAGACCCATGTTTGTAATACTTGGCTCCTCGGAGCCTAATGAATAAATACTTTGTTTATTAGAGTCTTGTTGTGATGCCATGTTGTATTTGCACATATTGAGCATATTGTGTGTATGTTATTGGAATGCTTGGTATGTGTGGGATCCGACACCTAGTTGTTTACCCTTGGTAGCCTATCTTACAGGGAAATGTCTCCTAGTGCTTCCACTGAGCCTTGGTAGCTTGCTACTGCTCCGGATCACTTAGGCTGACCGGCATGTGTCCTTCTTCGTTCCTGTGTCTGTCCCTTAGGGGAAATGTCACGCGTTGTTCCCTTAAGTCCTTGTAGCTTGCTACGACTTGGATGCATACGTTGATGACCGACACGTTCGTTGCTGGGTCATGAATGCATGTTTCTGTAATTTAGTGCCACTTTTGGTTTATAACTGGTCATGTCGGCCCGGGTTCTCTGTCATATGGATGCTAGCGACACTATCATATATGTGAGCCAAAATGCGCAAACGGTCCCGGGCCAGGTAAGGTGGCACCCGTGGGGATACCGTGCGTGAGGCCGCAAAGTGATATGGTGTGTTACATGCTAGACCGGTGTGACTTAGGATCGGGGTCCCGACATTATTGCACCGATGACAACTAACTTGAAGGATCTTACACAATCCATAGGTAGGTATGGTGGACTCTCGAAAAAGGTTTGGATTTAAGGGTTTTTGGACGCAAAAGTAGTATCTCTACTTAATGCGGAGTTTTCGGCTAGAAAAGATATTGAGCAAGCTCCACATGTTAAAGGATTTATGACAATATGACTTCTATGTGAATATGAACAAACATAGATCATTAAGTTGTCTTCCTTGTCCAACGTCAATAATTTTGGCATATAATATTTTGATGGGGGCTCACAATCACAAAAGATTTCTAGGATAGTATATATATATATATGAATATTCTCTTCCCTTATTAATTCTTCATGAGTTGCATTATTGACCAATGATATGTTTGTCAATCTCTAATAAAATTTTCTACTTATATTTTCCTTATGTGGTGCTATCACCTACCATAGGATTATCATATGATCTTCTTAATTTATTCCTTTCTTTTTATTGCAACATGAAAGTAAAGAAAGCAAAACTCAAACTAAACTTTATTATATAACTTGCACACAATTACAAGGATAGATCACTAAGCAAACTCTCGAAAAGAAAGGATCGAGCTAAACTTTCATTTATTCTAAAGCAAAAGATCAAACTAAAATAAGTAAAGGCAAAAGGATAGTGGGGATGGTACGATACCGAGGCACCTCCCCCAAGCTTGGCGATAGCTAAGGGGAGTGCCCATACCTGATACTCAGTTTTCTTTTGGTTGTGAAGAAGATGGTGGTGGTGATGATGTAGATGTGATCTTGTCATCGGGTTTCCATGACAGAGGTCCACCATCAAAAGAGGAAGAATGAGTCTCACGGGTCCTGCAACTGGCAGCCAAACTCATACCTTTGAACCTTGCCTCGTACTCAAAGACTTGGTTCTGAAGATCATATATCTGGCTTTGAAGGTAGTGGATTTTCTCGTTGAGGGTGAAGATGATATCCTTCATGGACTTTCCATCCACCTTGAGATCACGGGAAAGGTCCGTGATCATGAGGTGATTGGTGTTGAGTCCATGCTCCACCATCTTCTTACACCGGAAGTCTTCTTGCTCCATCGCCTCAAGCCTGGCTTCCACGGTTCCCGTCCCCTTGGGTCCTTGCTCATCACGGATGTGCAGCAACCCCTCATCCATCTGCATGACCTGAGGGTGTTGCACCACCTCCCGCAGATATGGCTTGATGACGTTCCTGAAGAACTTGTCCTTGGGGGAGCTTGGGGTGGCCATGGTAGATGGGATCTGCCAGAAAACAGCAAGAAAATAAAACAAAAAATTTCTCCGTGATATGGTGGTCAATAGGTTCGGGGGGTATATACAGATTTTTATCTTGGGAAACAAGCAAACTATAGAAAAACGGAGTCCAAAAGGTGCCCCAAGTGGGCACAAACCACCTGGGCGCGCCAGACGCGCCCTGGTGACTTGTGCCCACCAGGGTACTCTTCATGGTAGCTTCTTATTTTCCTAATTATGTAAATAGTCCAAAACTGATAAAATATATTTTTACGGATTTTTCGGAGTCCGTTTACTTACCGTATCACATACCTCCTTATTTTCACGATTCTGGAGTGTTCCGGAAGAACTCTTTAATGTGTTCTTCCAGTGTCAAAGCTTGGATAATATTGCTTTCAACATTAATGGGCATACTTGAGATTTAATGCTTTGTTCGTTGCCCATTAACAACCTTCAGGTTAGTACCTTCAGCATTATTTATTTTGATAGCTCCAGACCGATAAACCTCCTCGATGACAACGGGGCCTTCCCATTTAGAGAGGAGTTTGCGTGCAAAGAACGTGAAATGAGAGTTGTACAAAAGAACATATTTTCCGACTTTGAACTCATGCTTTTGGATTCTTTTATCATGCCATCTTTTAAATTTTTGTTTAAATAACTTGGCATTTTCATAAGCTTGGGTTCTCCATTCATCTAATGAGCTAATGTCAAATAACCGCTTTTCACCAGCAAGTTCGAAATCATAGTTGAGTTCCTTGATTGCCCAAAATGCTTTATGTTCTAACTCAAGAGGCAAATGACAAGCTTTACCATAAACCATTTTGTAAGGAGACATACCCATAGGATTTTTATAAGTTGTTCTATAAGCCCAAAGTGCATCATCTAATTTCTTAGACCAATTCTTCCTGGACCTATTGACAGTCTTTTGCAAAATTAATTGTATTTCTCTATTACTAAGCTCAACTTGACCACTAGACTGAGGATGATAAGGTGATGCAATTCTATGGTTAACATCATATTTAGCAATCATTTTACGGAAAGCACCATGAATAAAGTGTGAACCGCCATCAGTCATTAAATATCTAGGGACTCCAAACCTTGGGAAAATAACTTAAGCATTTTAATAGAGGTGTGGTGATCAGCACTACTGGTTGGAATAACTTCTACCCATTTAGTAACACAATCAACAACAACCAAAATATGTGTACACCCATTAGAGGAATGAAAAGGTCCCATGTAATCAAATCCCCAAACATCAAATGGTTCAACAGCAAGTGAATAATTCATAGGCATTTCTTGATGCTTACCGATATTACCTATTCTTTGACATTCATCACAAGATGAGACGAACTTACGGGCATCTTTGAAGAGAGTAGGCTAATAAAATCCCGACTACAATACCTTGTGAGCAGTTCTATCTCCGGTATGATGTCCTCCATATGCTTCAGAGTGACATTTCCAAAGGATTTGTCCCTGTTCATGCCCAGGTACCCAACGTCTAATAATACCATCTACTCCTTTATAAAGATGTGGGTCATCCCGAAAGTAATGTCTTAAATCATAATAGAACTTTTTCTTTTGTTGGTATGTAAAATTAGGTGGTAGATATTTAGCAACAATGTAATTAGCATAGTCAGCATACCAAGGAGTATTATTAGTAATATTTATTGCAGCTAACTGCTCATCAGGAAAACTATCATCAATAGATAGTGGGTCATCAAGCACATTTTCAAGTCTAGACAAGTTATCAGCTACAGGGTTCTCAACTCCTTTTCTATCAGTGATATGCAAATCAAATTCTTGTAGCAAGAGAACCCACCGAATAAGTCTAGGTTTAGCATCTTTCTTTTCCACAAGATATTTAATAGCAGCATGGTCAGTGTGAACAGTTACTCTTGAATAAATAATGTAAGATCTAAATTTGTCACAAGCAAACACAACTGCTAAGAATTCTTTTTCAGCGGTAGCATAATTCTTTTGAGCACTGTCTAGAGTTTTGCTAGCATAATGAATAACATTAAGTTTTTTTATCAATTCTTTGTCCTAGAACAGCACCAACATCATAATCACTAGCATCACACCTAATTTCAAAAGGTAAGTTCCAATCAGGTAGTTGAACTATAGGTGCAGAAATTAAGGCTTTCTTAAGTGTTTAAGTGTTTCAAAGGCTTCAAAGCAAGCATCATCAAAAACAAAAGGAACATCCTTTTGTAATAGGTTAGTGAGAGGCCTAGAAATTTTAGAAAAGTCTTTGATAAATCTCCTATAGAAACCAGCATGACCTAAGAAACTACGAATAACTTTGATATCCTTAGGACATGGCATTTTCTCAATTGCATAAACCTTAGCTTTGTCCACTTCAATACCCTTTTCAGAAATCTTATGCCCCAAGACAATACCTTCATTTACCATAAAGTGGCATTTCTCCCAATTCAATACAAGACTTGTTTGTTCACATCTCTGCAAAGCTCGATCAAGATTGCTTAAACAATCATCAGAAGACGTCCCATAGGTAGAGAAATCATCCATGAAAACCTCTACAATATGTTCACAAAAGTCAGAGAATATTGCAGTCATACGTCTTTGAAAGGTAGCAGGTGCATTGCATAAACCGAAAGGCATACGTCTATAAGCATAAGTTCCAAAGAGACAAGTAAAAGTAGTCTTTTCTTGATCAGTTTGAGAAACATGTATTTGTGAAAAACCAGAGTATACATCAAGGAAGCAAAAGTGTGTGTGCTTTGATAATATTTCAAGCATTTGATTAATAAAAGGTAGAGGGTAATGATCTTTTCTAGTGGCTTTATTTAATTTTATGAAATCAATTACCATTTTATAGCCTGTAGCAATTCTTTAAGGAATGTTCATTCTTATCATTAGGAACAACAGTAATACCTCATTTCTTAGGAACACAATGAACGGGACTTACCCATCTACTATCAGCTATAGGATAGATTATACCTTCTTCCAGAAGTTTTAATATTTCCGTTCTTACCACTTCTTTCATTTTTGGATTTAATCGACGTTGATGATCGACAATGGGTTTAGCATCAGGTTCCATATTAATCTTATGCTGACATAGAGTGGGATTAATGCCCTTTACATCATCAAGAGTATATCAGCTCGGTGCTTCCTTAGAACTTTCAATAATCTTTCTTCTTCATGTTCTGAAAGGTTAGCACTGATGATAACATGATATATATCTTCTTTTCATCAAGATAAGCATATTTCAAAGTGTCAGGCAATTGTTTTAATTCAAAAACAGGATCACCTTTAGGTGGAGGATTTCCTCCTAGAGTTTCAATAGGTAGATTGTGTTTGAGCAGAGGACGTTGCTCGAAGAAGATATCATCTATTTCATTTCTTTCTTGCATATGTAAATCATGTACATGGTCTAGCAAATATTGTTCTAGAGGATCAGTATGAGGCACAATAATAGAAGCAAGACCAATAATATCATCTTTACTAGGCAAATCTTTTTCATGAAGCTTTCTATTAAACTTGGAAAAATTAAATTCATGAGACTCCTCACCAAAACTAACACCGATGGTTTGTTTCTTACAATCTATTTTAGCATTAACGGTGTTCAAGAAAGGTCTACCGAAAATAATGGGACAAATCGTCTTGTGGGGAGCCAAGAACAAGAAAATCAGTAGGGTATTCTATTTTCCCACACAAGACTTCAACATCTCTAACAATCCCAATTGGGGATATAGTGTCTCTATTAGCCAGTTTAATAGTGACATCAATGTCTTCTATCTTTGCGGGTGCTATGTCATTCATAATTTCTTGGTATAAAGAGTAGGGAATAGCACTCACGCTAGCACCTATGTCACATAAACCATGATGGCAGTGATCTCCTATTTTGACTGAGACAAAGGGCATGCCAACAACAGGTCTGTGTTTATCCTTTTTATCAGGCTTGGCAATTCTAGCAGCTTCTTCATTAAAGCAAATAACATGCCCGTCTACTTTTTCTTCCAAGAGATATTTGACCATAGAAATATTAGGTTCTACTTTAATTTGTTCATCTGGTTTATGTGTTCTGATATAAATTTTGTTAACCACAGTTGAAACTTTAGCATGTTCCTTTATCCTAACAGGAAAAGGTTTTGTTTCAATATAAGCAGTAAGAACAACTGGATCAACATTATAAAGTATAGTTTCTTCTTTAACTAGTACCGGTTCTCTAATTTCTTCTTTAATAGGTGGGTGATATTTAAACCACTTCTCTTTAGGGAGATCAACATGAGTAGCAAAATATTCACAAAAGGAGGCTACTATCTCCGAGTCAAGTCCATATTTAGTGCTAAACTTTGAAAAAGCATCGGTACTCGTAAAAGATTTAACACAATCATACTTAAGATTAATACTTGACTCTTTACCTTCGTCGAGTTCCCAATCTTCAGAGTTGCGTTTAACTCTTTCCAAAAGATCCCACCGAAAATTCAATAGTCTTCTTCATAAAAGAACCAGCACAAGAAGTATCAAGCATGGATTGATCATTACGAGAAAGCCGAGCATAAAAATTCTGAATAACAATTTCTCTGAGAGCTCATGATTGGGGCATGAATATAACATTGAATTAAGCCTCCCCCAAGCTTGAGCGATACTTTCTCCTTCACGAGGCTAAAAATTATATATGTAATTCCGATCACGATGAACTAGATGCATAAGATTTTGTTTTTTGGTGAAACTCCATTTTCAATCGATTACTGTTCCAAGATCCAATATCATCGCATAGCCTATACCATGCTAATGCTTTTCCCTTCAAAGATAAAGGAAAAACCTTCTTCATAACTTGATCTCCGGGTAAACCTCCTAGCTTACACAATCCACATTTTTTTTCACATATATCAAGTGCATATCAGGATGTTCGGTTCCATCTCCTGCATAAGGATTAGCTAGCAGTTATTCTATCATACCCGAAGGGATTTCATATTCAATATTTTTAGTAGGTGCAGCAGGTTGAGGGGTAGCTAATTGTGGTTCAGGTCGAGGTGAAGATACCCCATACAAACCCCTCAAAGGATTGTTCTCCATAGTAACAAGTGACAATAAATTTCAGGACACTATATGAATGTTTCCTTACTAATTTCCACTTACCAAAAGCGATTCACTTCCCGACAACGGTGCGAGAAAATTGCCTTGATGATCCATAAGTATATGGGATCAATTTTATCTCTTTTCAACAAGTAAGAGTGTCGAACCCAACAAGGAGCAGAAGGAAATGACAAGTGTTTTTCAATAAGGTAATATCTGCAGATGCTGAAATTGTAAGTAGCAGAGTAGTTTGATAGCAAGATAATTTTTAATGAGAAAGTAACAATAGTAGTAGAAAAAGTGCAGCAAAATAGCCCAATCATTTTGAGGTAAAGGACATGCCAAGAAGGTCTCTTATAATAAGCAAAGCGTTCTTGAGGGTACACGGGAATTTCATCTAGTCACTTTCATCATGTTTGTTCAATTCATGTTCGCTACTTTGATAATTTTATATGTGGGTGGATCGGTGCTTAGGTGTTGTTCTTACTTCAACAAATCTCATACTTATGATTAACCCTCCCGCGAGCATCCGCAACTACGAGAAAAGTATTAAGAATAAATTCTAACCATAGCATTAAACTTTTGGATCCAATCGGTCCCTTACGAAATAGCGCATAAACTGGGGTTTAAGCCTCTATCACTTTCGCAACCCACCATCTAATTACTACTCCGCAATGCATTCCCTCAGGCCCAAATATGGTGAGGTGTCATGTAGTCGACGTTCACATGACACCACTAAGGGAATCACAACATACATACTATCAAAATATTAAACACATATCAAATTCACATGATTACTTGCAACATGATTTCTCCCGTGACCTCAAGAACAAAGGTAACTTCTCAAAAATGATGAACATGCTCAATATCAGAGGAGTATTAAATAGCATAATGGATCTGAACATATAATCTTCCACCAAATAAACCATATAGTAATCAACTACAATATGTAATCAACACTACTAGTCACCCACAAGCACCAATCTATAGTTCCCGTAACAAGACTGAACACAAGATATGAACTAGGGTTTGAGATGAGATGGTGTTGTTGAAGATGTTGATGAAGATAGCCCTCCCCAAGATGGGAGAGTTGTTGGTGATGATGGTGACGATGATTTCCCCCACCGGGAGGGAAGTCCCCCCCCCCCCCAGAATCGCTCTATCGGAGGGCAAAAGTGCTCCAGCCCAATGTTAGGGCATCTTTTGCCTTAGGGTTTTGGTGATAATGAAAACACACGTTTGTTCTAATCGTGCGCAATAGTTTTCTCAGGTACACACTATGGAGCGCAAGACGGTTAGTTTTTCCCTCTATGCGGAAAAGATCGAAGAGGGCGTTTCCGACGTTTTTATTCCTTTGGTCGTACGATACCCATAATATTAAGAGGGAACCCGTATTGGAAGGTATTGGGTGAATCACTTCACGTCCATATACCCACCATATACCCTCCGTTCGAGGAGAGAGAGGTTCCCCGTCCTCTATTCTGTGCAGTTCTGCCCATGGCGGTAGTACTGCTATCTTGAGCGGTTGTACCGTTGGCCGGTAGTTCCGGTCCTACTACCGCACCAAGTACCGGTCAAGGGTGATTTCCTTATGTATCGGGAACGGTGGTAGACCGATGGTGGCACGGTAGTTCTGGTTTGTCTTGACAAACCGGTACTACCGGTGCTCGGGGCGGTAGTACCGCCTCGGACCCCACCACACAGGGACTACTGGCCCAGCGGTAGTACCGGACCAACCTCCGCTCCAACTATCGGCCTGAGGGTTTTACCTTCTGTATATGGCCCGGTAGTTGAGCGGTTGTTGCGCGGAAGTTCCGGTTTATCCCGACAAACAGGTACTACCGGGTACGCCATGGGAAGTACCGCCTTGGTACCCTAGCAGGGGTTTCCCACATGCATCGGTTGTACCGGTGTCTTCTGCGGAAGTACCGTTGCTATGATTTTCTGCACATAACGGTTGGATCTGTGGGGGCCTATATAAGGAAGTTCTTCTCCTTCCTCCCACCTACCTCTTGCCACTCTCTCTCCTCCATTACTGCCATTAAAGCTCTCTTGCCCGATCTCTCTCTCTAGCCACTCAAACTCGTTGATTTCCTAGGGATTGAAGGAGGAGACCTAGATCTACACTTCCACCAAAGGATATTTGATTCCCCCATACTTCCTTGTGTGGATTTTGTTACTCTTTGGTGTCTGAGCATTATAGACGGTTGAGGTCACCTCGGAGCCACATTCCATTGTGGTGAAGCTCCGTGGTTTCGTTGGGAGCCTCCAATTAAGTTGTGGAGAGAGCCCCAACCTTGTTTGTAAAGGTTCAGTTGCCGCCTTCAAGGACACCAATAGTGGAATCACGGCATCTCGCATTGTGTGAGGACGTGAGGAGAATACGGTGGCCCTAGTGAAGCATTGTGCCTCTACACCGCTCTAACAGAGACGTACTTCCTCTCAAAGGGAAGGAACTTCGGTAACACATCCTCATCTTCACCGGCTCCACTTTTGGTTATCTCTCACCTTTACTTGTGAAAGCTTCATTGTGTTAAGTATCTTGTGCTTGCTTGTGTGTTTATTATTGTTGCATCATATAGGTTGCTCACTTAGTTACATATCTAGACAACCTATATTGTTGCTAAGTTTAATTTGGTTAAGAAAAACTAAAAATTGTTAGTTGCCTATTCACCCCCCCTCTAGTCAACCATATCGATCCTTTCAACTGGTATCAGAGCCTTGTCTCTTTATTAAGGAATTTACTATCCAAAGAACATGGGTGACAACGTAGTCGAGACGGAGGGACACTCCGGTGGATCTCCGTCCTTGCCTACCTCCTATGGGGGAACCTCGGTATCTCATGAGGAGTTCAACATGGCTATGGACACATTGAAAGACTCACTGGCGACCGAGGTCAAAGGCATGTTCAAGGAATTTCTTGAGGGACTTAAATTACCCACCGCACCGTTGGAAGTGGTTCGTCCCACTACCAACGTGTCGGATGCTATTCCTGACAAGGAGAAGCTAGCAGTGAGCAAGTCCCGGTCTCTAAGAACGGGAGTGAGATTTTTGCTCACTCCGCGCCTCCTACCCATTATGGAGGACCCGTTCCTACTCCGCATTTAAATTCGGTTGGTCCTCCTCCTAAGTTTGTGAAAAAATTTTGATTTTGCCACTTGGACGTTTCGCTTTAAACGTCATTTAAATCATTGTTCTACTAATCTTTGGAGAATCATTGAGCAAGGTTTCTACCCCGCATGATCCCTACAACTTAACTCCGAGAGAAGCTGCGGATCATCAATTCAACGAGTCCGTTCTTTGCGTTTTTCAAGATGCTATCCCTCCCGAAGACATTGCACATCTTTGACCCATCACTGTGGCCAAGGAAGCTTGGGAGCATGTTGGTTCCTTGTACAAGGGAAGCTCTAGCATTCAACGCTCAAACTATGAAGTTGTGCAAGATGAAGCCGATGAGTTTGCCATGATCAAAGATGAAGATCCCCGTGAACTTTATCGGAGATTGACCACTCTTGCGGTCGCACTTCGAGATCATGGGAGCAAGGACACGGATGACAATTAGATCAAGCGCAAGTTTCGCAAGGCCATGATGCCTTATCACAAGGCCATGTCCTCCGTCATCCATCAAAGACTGGACTTCCACACTTTGTCATCAAGTGAAGTGTTGGATGAGTTCATTTCCTTGAGGATCATGGACAAGACCGCCGACAATGCGGTATTGCGAGCTCAACGATCAAAGATGCCCAACCTTGCTATGAAGGCCAAGGCTTGTGTGGAAGAAGAGGATGAAGATGAGAGTTGCCCCGAAGACACCAAATATGCCTATCATGAGCACATGGCTCTTGCATCACGACAATTTTGGGGCAACAAGAAGAACTCAAGGCCCAATTTCAACAAGAACAGTTCAAGTGGCAATAAGGGCAAGCAACGAGAGAGGACGTGCTACAACTGTGGCAATGTTAGTCACTTTGTTGTAGATATACCATATGAGAAAAGAGAAGACAATGGAGGCAAGCTTATCCGAAAGGACAAGGCCAAGTCTTATCCCAACAAGAACAACTTCAACAAGAAGACCCCTCCCAAAGGGTTGGTGGCCCAAGAAGAATATGTTGAGGATGATGATGATGATGAAGATGATGAGATGGTCACTATGGCCACCATTGCTATTGCAACAACTCCACGATCATCTCTCTTTGACTCACCAAATGAGAACATCACCGCAAGTGCCTCATGGCTGAGGCCACCAACAAGGTAACCCCCAACATCAATTCTACCATCACTTCTAATCCTTCATTGATGGATTGTATTGATGAGAGTGAGGGGGAAGCGGAGGAAGAAAATGAATTTGAGTTTTTTATGAGTAAACTCAAGGGAAAACCCAAGAAGCACTTTGTTGCTATCTTGGAACAACTTGGTGAAGCCAACGACATGATCGAGGCTCACGAGGAGACCATTTCTAAAATGGAGGGTCATAGTCGAGACTATGTCGATGCGATCTCGGATCTCTATAATGCTCTTGAGGAAGAGCATGGTCTTCGTTTGGCTCTTGAGGGGTCACACATAGATGATCATGCTAAATTAAAGAAAGATCTTGATCATGCTTTAGTTGTCTCTCGTGTGCTCAATTCCGAGAAGGCAAAGCTTGTGGTTGACCATGCTAGACTCAAGGAGGAGTTTGCTATGCTTGACAAGGCTCACAAGGTCTTGAAGAGTGTACATACTAGCCTCAAAGAGTCTCATGATCAACTTCAAGTTTTGCTAACTAAGGAAAAAGCTTGGCAAGGTTGTTGTTTCTCATGATCTCACGATCGAGAAAGTCATGCTTGTTGAGTCCCTTGCATACAATTTACTTTCCGTTCCTCAACTTGCACTCATGGGATTTGCCACATTCTTTGATATTGATACCGTGGCCTTCTTGTGGAGCAAGACTCTTAAAGTAGCCTATGTTGGGCATGTCGAGAACGGTCTCTATGTGGTTAACTTCTCGGAGCAACCCACTAAGACCGCGACTTGCCTAATGGCTAAAGTTGATGTGGGTTGGCTTTGGCATCGCCGGTTAGCCCATGTCAATATGAGATCTTTGCAAAGTCTTCTCAAGGGGGGCCATGTTCGTGGACTAACAAATGTTAGTTTTGCCAAAGATCGCGCTTGCAGTGCTTGTATTGAAGGAAAGTTACATGAGACGGCTCACCCTCCCATGACTCAAGATGCCAATGGGGCCCCCAAACCCGCGTCCCCGCAGGTTTTTACCCTATTAGGGGATGGGTATGGGCGTCTTTTCATCCCCGTGAGGTTGTTGTTGGGCACATTATACAACCTGACATGTTTCGTGGGTTTGAACCCGTTTCGGTTGTCCCCGAACCCGAAACCCGGCAAACCTGGTAAAATACATTTTTTATCAAGCACTAATCTGGTGCGGCTCAACCCAAAGCTACTGAGCTTGAGCGACCGAGCCCCCAACCTCCAGCATAGAAGGCCAAACCAACCCCTTGCTAGGTGGCCAGTATCGCTCGCTCCTTCCCCCTCACTCGATCCCTCATCTCTCTCTCTCTCTCTCTCTCTCTCTCTCTCTCTCTCTCTCTCTCTCTCCCACAGAATACCTAACCCTAATCCTAGGACCCCAGCCACCACCTGGTTCGATTCCATCTTGCAAGATCTTCCAACCACGATAGAGGTATATGATTATATGATTCTATTTGTGTCGATAGTTGCTGATGTATTACATTGTTTGATGTTGTTTTTATCAATATTTGTTGTTGTAGTACATTATTTGCTGTTGTTTTTATCGATGTTTGTTGTTGTAGTACATTGTTTGGTGTTTTTTATCGATATTTGTTGTTGCATTACGTTGTTTGATGTTCTATTTCAGAACTTATGTATTGGACCATTTTGTCTCATTTGTGTTTGTGATTTGTGAACAAAGAATTATATTTTAGAACTTGTGTAATTGGACATCTTGTTGAACTATGTATGGCCGAAATATGCTCATGTTTGTTGCTAAAATCTGATTATCTATGTTGCTGAAATGTGGTAACATATTGTGCTGAAAAATGCTCCTTGTAGATGTTGTTATTGCTCTTTTTGCTCAAATTATGCTGCTGAAATACTCTCTATAGATGTTGAACCGTCTAGTATTGTTTTGTATTAAAATTTGCTCAAGTTATGCGTCTTAAATGTGCTTGTTTTGTTGTTGAAATATTATCCTTTGTTGGTTCTATGTATTCTTATATACTATGTCGAACTCCCCGTGGGTTTAGAAAACCCGATGGGTTTAGGGGACGGGCGAAAAACTAGCCCCGCGCACAGTGACGGGGACGGGGACGGGTTTACGATTTTCTCGTGGGGATGGGTTTGGGAAGGCAAAACCCGATGGGTTTCATCCCCGTTGCCATCTTGACCCATGACTATCATCTACTCAAAAAGACCGTCAGAGCTCCTTCACATGGATCTCTTTGGGCCTCCATCCTTTGATAGTCTTGGGGGTAGAAAGTATTGTTTGGTGATTGTTGATGATTATTCAAGATACAGTTGGGTATTCTTCTTCAAGAGAAAGAGTGAGACCCAACAAACCATCATCAACTTCGCAAATGAAGCTCAACGACAACATGATGCAAAGATCTTAATGATTCGAAGTGACAACGGCACCGAGTTCAAGAACTACACCTTGGATGAGTTTCTTAGTGATGAGGGGATCAAGCATCAATATGCCGCACCTTATACCCCTCAACAAAATGGTGTGGCGGAGAGAAAGAACCGGACATTGATGGACGCGGCCAGGACCATGATGGCGGAGTTCAAGTCTCCGTACAACTTTTGGGCCGAAGCCATCAACACCGCTTGTCATGCATCCAATCGGCTCTATCTCCAAAGGCTTGAACAAGACTCCATATGAGATACTTACTGGTAACAAGCCCAATCTCAAGTACTTCCGGGTGTTCGGTTGTAAGTGTTTCATACTCAAGAAAGGTGCTCGTTTGTCTAAATTTGAACCTAGAGCTCATGAGGGCATATTTGTTGGTTATGCTACAAACTCTCATGCTTATCGTGTCCTCAACAAGTCCAATGGACTCATTGAGGAGACGTGTAACATAGAGTTTGATGAGAATAACGGCTTCCAAGTGGAGGAAAGTGGTACTTCTGATGTAGGTGATGAAATTCCTCCCCAAGCCATAAGAAGAATGGGTGTTGGTCATATCCTACCCATTGAGGAACCCCTTGTGGCCGAAGGAGAAGGACAATGTTCCACTCAAGTGGAACCATCACCAACCCAAAACCCACACGCTTCCAAAGAACAAAATGAAGGACCTCAACCCGATGAACAAGGCCAAGTGCAAGATCAACCACAAGATGGTGGTGAGCCACCATGTGATGCACAAGGCCAAGTTCCGTCTCTCGAGCATGTTCAAGATCAAGACCATGATCAAGCTCATGACGACGCTCAAGATCATCAACTCATAGCTCCTCAACTATCACTTGAAGAGCAATTGGAGCGTCGTGCTGCCAAAGTTGCTTCCAGGCTCGCTTCTAGAGAGCATCACATGGAGAATATACTTGGAAGCATCACAAAGGGGGTAAGCACTCGTAGACAATTAGAAAATTATTGTGCTCACCAAGCCTTTGTATCTTGTGTTGAACCTCAAAAGGTCTATGAGGCGCTCGAAGACCCTGATTGGCTCAATGCCATGCATGAAGAACTCCATAACTCCGAGCACAACAAGGTGTGGTGTCTGGTGCCAAGACCGAAGGAGAACCATAATGTCATTGGAACCAAGTGGATCTTCAAGAACAAGCAAGATGCTCACGGCATTATCATTCGCAACAAGGCTCGTTTGGTGGCTCAAGGCTACTCCCAAGTTGAGGGTATCGACTACGGTGAAACCTTTGCCCCCGTTGCTCACCTTGAATCGATTCGTTTGTTGCTTTCCTATTCTTCACATCATAACTTTAAATTGCAACAAATGGATGTGAAAAGTTCTTTTCTAAATGGTCCTCTTAATGAGTTGGTGTATGTCAAACAACCCCCGGGGTTTGAGGATCCTAAGTTCCCCAATCACGTGTATCAACTCGATAAGGCGCTCTATGGCCTTAAACAAGCCCCACGTGCGGGGTATGAGCATCTTACCGAGTTGTTGCAAGATCGTGGGTTCAAATTGGGAAAATCGACCCCACTCTTTTTACTAAGAAGGTCAAAGGGGAGTTGTTTGTTTGCCAACTATATGTTGATGATATTATCTTTGGTTCACCTAACAAAGCTTTCAATTATGAGTTTTCCGCACTCATGACCGCACAATTTGAGTTGTCTATGATGGGAGAGTTGAAGTTCTTCCTTGGGTTTGAGATCAAACAAAGAAGAGAAGGAATCTTCATCAAACAAGCCAAATACACTCAAGACATGCTCAAGAGGTTCAATCTAAGTGATGTCAAGCCGGCTACTACTCCAATGCCTACCAAGTGCCAACTTGAGATTGATCCCAATGATAAAGCGATGGATCAAAATGTATATCGCTCTATGATTGGATCCTTGCTTTAGCTTTGTGCGTCTAGACCGGATATCATGTTAAGTGTGGGAACATGTGCACGGTTTCAAGCCTCACCTAAGGAGAGTCACTTCGTGGCTGTCAAGCGAATCGTTCGATATTTGGCTCATACCCCAAACTTTGGCTTATGGTACCCTAGAGGAGCAAAATTCAACCTTGTAGGTTTCTGGAATTTTGATTGGGCGGGAGACAAAGTGGATAGGAAGTCCACTTCCGGAGGGTGCCAATTCCTTGGTTGCTCTTTGGTGAGTTGGTCGTCTAAGAAGCAAAGTTGTGTGTCTCTCTCGTCCATCGAAGCGGAATATGTGGCAGCCGGTAGTTGTTGTGCACAACTTCTATGGATGAGGCAAACTTTAAAGGATTACGGTGTCATTTGTGACAAAGTGCCTCTTTTGTGTGACAATGAAGGTGCCATCAAGATTTCTCTCAACCCGGTGCAACACTTCAAGATGAAGCACGTTGAGATTCGGTATCATTTCATCCGGGATCATATTCGGCGAGGAGAAATTGATCTTCATTATGTCAACACTCATGACAACCTTGCAAATATCTTCACGAAGCCTTTGGATGAAGCAAGATTTCGCGAGTTAAAGCATGAGCTGAATATCATAGATTTGAGCAATGTGGATTGAAGTGGTGCACACCTCCCATACACACCATGGTATCTTGTTTAGATGTAGGCATGGAAATAGGGGGAGTGTTGTTCTCTCAATGAACTTTCCCTCCCCCCATTATGCATAAATCGATCATGTCTTTCACATTCACCATCGTTGTTGTTATATATGTGCTTCAAAGATGAGTAGTGGTCATGGGCCCAAGGTTAAAATCTTCGCGGTGCCATACCACTTAAGTCAAACATAGGTGGATCTGGCCACCGCCCTTGTGCTAAGGGGCTTTTCTTTGTTTTGTGTTCTCTTGTGCCTAGCTCCTTTAGTTCCCCTAGATGATTGAATTCTCTTGAGAGTGGTTTTTCTAGTTTGATTCTTGCACTCTTGGGAGTCTTCTTCATCATATTGCAGTGACTTGTTTCCATCCTAAGCCTTCTCATCCCAAGCCATCTCTTCTGTTGTACACAAGTTTGATTTTCTTTGTGCTTGGGATGTTGCAACTTGGAGGTACAACCGGTGGTCAGAGCGGTTCTACCGGTCTCCCACCATGTTGTGATGTCCCAGTGGTACTTCAGGTCCTGCACGAGCGGTTCTATCGCTCCTTCCTGTACCTGTACCTCTGGCCGATACTACCGGCTGTTTGTAAGCGGTACTACAGCTACTTCTGGAGCGGAAATACCGCTCGCAAACACCGGATAGCTACAGGACCGGTACTACCGCTCCTCGGAGCGGTACTACCGGCTGACATCTGGGGCTTATGTAAGGGGCGCGGGCTGAAGGGGTTTTCTTTTTTCCTTCGCGCTCGGCCCTTCTCTAATCCCTAGCCGCCGGTTGCTCCGTCCATCGCCTCGGAGCGCCCTCAGGCCCTACGGCTCCGTCGGCCCTTCATCGGATCCGCTCCGTTGTGGTCGCCTCCTCTTAGATCTACTCCCATGGATACCGGTAATACCATGTGTTCTTCTTGTTCTTAGGGTTTCTCTTGTTGAATCCCCTCCCTAGGGCATTGCTTGTACTCCCACATTTTTGGCTAAATGTTTGGTGGAGAGATTCGTATAGCTTCCTCCTATTTCGTGTGCGTAAGTAGAAGTAAGAATATTGCCTCTAGATTCAAGATAAGGCGGTTCCCGTTCTTCCACCGGCGGATCCGCTCTCAGCGGTACTACCGCTCCTTGCGAGCGATACTACCGCTCAGGCAGTTCTACCGGTGGAACAATCGGAACAACCGGTTTCTCTGAACCTACATGCACTGTTTTTTCTTCTACTCACATACAAGAGATATATTCCTCTGATATTGTGTACATCCTTCTCATCTTTGCTGGGGTTTTTGTGTGCTCTTGTGTGCATCTACAGGTGGTTCCAGTTCTCGTGCCGCTCGGAAGTCTTAGAACACCAAGAAGAGGGCCCGTAGGGGCAAATCGTCAGGTGACAATGAGGATTCTCATGAGGTGGTGGTTCCTACCAAGGCCACTCGTAGGGAGAAGTCTACTGCTGCCAAGCAACGTGTTGCATTGCCGATGCTCAAATGGAAGGTGCCGGACTGGCAAAGGTTCCGCTTCCAAGATCCCTACTCTGCAGCATCGAATCTGCGTTGGAACCTCAGTTCCGGAATGAGTTACAAGTGAGGATTGTGTGAGAAATCTTCTAGCATCACAAGAACAAGTTTACCTAGATGTGGTCAATTGACATCGATCATTGGAGGAACAACCTTGCTTACTTTGGAGAAGCTCTGGAAATCTGTGAGGTGTTCGATTTGATCAAGCTGATGACCATAAATTGTGACTTTGATGTTCAGCTTGTCCATCAGTTCTATGCTACAGTTCACTTCGGCAGTGATGAGGAGCGCACCCTGTCCTTCATGTGTCGTGATGAGTTCTTTCATGTTCCATGGAGAGCTTTCTGCCATGCTCTTGGCTATGATGATACCGAGGCGGAGGGGCAAGGTGGCATCCGTCCTCACGACCATGCTCACCCCATGGACAAGGTGAAGCTTGATCCTTTGTATATCCCTGGACATGGTATTTTGGGCAAGTCCAATGATCTTCTGCCTGTCTATGACATTTTGCATCGTGTGTTCCGTTGTGTGCTGCTTCCCAAGGTTGGGAATCAAGATGATATCTATGGCTATCTAGTAGACTTGCTTGTGGCCATGAAGACCAAGAGGGGATCCGGTGCCACGTTTGATGTCTCCAAGTGGTTGTGGGAGGAGATGTACAATATGGTGTTGTGCCGTAAGGTACCGATCTATGCTCCTTTTATGATGCAATTTCTGAACACTGTTTGGGCCGTCCGTAGGCCAAGAGAGCCTCTCACCACCCCCGCCAACCTCACGGAGCATGAGGTTAAGGAGCTAAGGATGAAGAAGCACAAGACTCCTCGCTTTTCTTAAGGGAATGAGGAGGATGTGTTTGCTACCTCAGATGACGAGGACTTTGAGCTCGAGTCTGGAGCCCAGCCCACTGGGTGGAGAAGCTGACTTCTAAGCTCAAGAAGACCTTTTTCCTTCAGTCTCATATTCACAAGAAGCTCTATAAGGCCCATGTTGCTGAGAAGATGGCGCGTCGCAGGCAGATTCAGCTGATGAGGCACCTCAATGTGCCAGGTGTGAAGAGTGGCTCCGAGAAGTGCATTACCCCTGAGGATACTTGGTGTTTGGAGAACTGCCAGTGGTCTGATGAAGTGCCTACTTCCTCTTCTGCCCGTGTTCCTGAGGAGACTACTGCGATGTCTGAGGGGTGTAAGGAGTCTGAGGAGGCCGATGATGTTGATGACGATGCTTCTGATAGCTCTAGGGCCACTGGCGAGGAGGTTTACTAAGCTTTTGGGGCGCTAGCTTCGCTCTTTTCCTTTTTGGTGTCCTGATGCCATAGGGGGAGAGAGCTCTATTAGGTCACGCGAGTTGCATGGGTGGTCTATCTGCAGTTGTTTTTTTTCTAGCATTTGGTGAACTTGTCCTTTATGTTGAGTTCTCATGCATGGTGTAAGACATGTGACCCTTTTCTATTTATCTATGCACTATTCCTAATGTTGTGTGTTGATAAGTTTTTCTTTCTTTCTTTCTACCTTGTTGCTTTGCTGTCTCCAGTGGGTCTATAAAATCGAGGGGGAGCATTGTTCCTAGTGTGTGCACTTTGCATTCCAAAAGCAAATTCTATTAGTGCTCACACTTAGGGGGAGATCCTTTCTTCTTTTTCTAGAACCCCCGGGCGTCTCGTGGGGTTGTCATCATCCACCAAAAAGGGGGAGATTGTTAGGTCATCTTTTGCCTTAGTGTTTTGGTGATGATGAGAACACATGTTTGTTCTAATCGTGCACAATAGTTTTCTCAGGTACACACTGTGGAGCGCAAGACGGTTAGGTTTTCCCTCTATGCGGAAAAGATCAAAGACGGAGTTTCCAACGTTTTTATTCCTTTGCTCGTAGGATACCCGTACTATTAAGAGGGAACCCGCATTGGAAGGTATTGGGTGAATTACTTCACGTACACATTCCATGCACCCACCATATACCCTCCGTTCGAGGAGAGAGAGGTTCCACGTCCTCTGTTCTATGCAGTTCTGGCCATGGCGGTAGTACCGCTATCTTGAGTGGTTGTACCGCTGGCCGGTAGTTCCGGTCCTACTACCGCACCAAGTACCGACCAAGGGTGATTTCCTTCTATATCGGGAACCGTGGTAGACCGGTGGTGGCACGGTAGTTCCGGTTTGTCTTGACAAACCGGTACTACCGGTGCTCAGGGCGGTAGTACCGCCTCAGACCGCACCACCCAGGGACTACTCGCCCAGCGGTAGTACCGGCCCAACCTCCGCACCAACTACCGGCCTGAGGGTTTTACCTTCTGTATATGGCCCGGTAGTTGATCGGTTGTTGCGCGGAAATTCCGGTTTATGCCGATAAATCGGTACTACCGGGTGCTGAAGGAAATATGCCCTAGAGGCAATAATAAAGTTGTTATTTATATTTCCTTATATCATGATAAATGTTTATTATTCATGCTAGAATTGTATTAACCGGAAACTTAGTACATGTGTGAATACATAGACAAAACAGAGTGTCCCTAGTATGCCTCTACTAGACTAGCTCATTGATCAAAGATGGTTATGTTTCCTAGCCATAGACATGAGTTGTCATTTGATCAACGGGATCACATCATTAGGAGAATGATGTGATGGACAAGACCCATCCGTTAGCATAGCACTATGATCGTTTAGTTTAACTGCTATTGCTTTCTTCATGACTTATACATGTTCCTATGACTATGAGATTATGCAACTCCCGAATACCGTAGGAACACCTTGTGTGCTATCAAACGTCACAACGTAACTGGGTGATCATAAAGATGCTCTACAGGTGTCTCCGAAAGTATTCGTGGTGTTGGCATAGATCAAGATTAGGATTTGTCACTCCGAGTGTCGTAGAGGTATCTCTGGGCCCTCTCGGTAACACACATCACAATAAGCCTTGCAAGCAAAAGACTAATGAGTTAGTCACGAGATGATGTGTTACGGAACGAGTAAAGAGACTTGCCGGCAACGAGATTGAACTAGGTATAAAGATACCGACGATCGAATCTCGGGCAAGTAACATACCGTTTGACAAAAGGAACAACGTATGTTGTTATGCGGTTCTGACCGATAAAAGATCTTCGTAGAATATGTAGGAGCCAATATGAACATCCAGGTTCCGCTATTGGTTATTGACCAGAGATGAGTCTCGGTCATGTCTACATAGTTCTCGAACCCGTAGGGTCCGCACGCTTAACGTTTGATGACGATCGGTATTATGAGTTTTTGAGTATTGATGTACCGAAGGTAGTTCGGAGTCCCGGATGAGATCACGGACATGACGAGGAGTCTCGGAATGCCCGAGACATAAAGATTGATATATTGGACGGCTATATTCGGACACCGGAAGTATACCGGAAAAGTTTCGGATTTATCGGGAATGCCGGAGGGGGTTACCGGAACCCCCTACGAGAGGGGATGGTCCATAGTGGGCCTAAAGGGTGAGAGAGAGACAGCCCATAGGGCTGGCCGGCGCCCCCACCTAGGAATCCTAGTTGGACTAGGATTGGGGGGGCGCCACCTCTCCTATTCCTTTCCCCCTTCTTCCTTTCGGTGAATCCTACTAGGAATAGGATTGCAATCCTATTCCTAGTAGGACTCCCTCCCTAGCCGCACCAGGAGAGGTTGGCCGGCCTCCCTCCCCTGCTCCTTTATATACGGGGGCAGGGGGGCACCCAAAGACACACAAGTTGAATTGTTTTAGCCGTGTGCGGTGCCCCCCTCCACAGAATCACACCTCGGTCGTACCGTCGCGGAGCTTAGGCGAAGCCCTGCGCCGGTGAACACATCATATCTGTCACCACGCCGTCGTGCTGACGAAACTCTCCCGTGAAGCTCAACTGGATCAAGAGCTCGTGGGACGTCATCAAGCTGAACGTGTGCTGAACGCGGAGGTGCCGTACGTTCGGTGCTTGATCGGTTGGATCGCGAAGAAGTTCGACAACATCAACCGCGTCACTTGACGCTTCCGCTCCCGGTCTACGAGGGTACGTAGACACACTCTCCCCTCTCGTTGCTATGCATCTGGTAGATAGATCTTGCGTGATCGTAGGAAAATTTTAAAATACTACGTTCCCCAACACGACCACTGCAGAAGATAGAGAGAAAATGAAAGTCATTCCCTATGCCTCAGCCATAGGATCTATCATGTATGCAATGCTGTGTACCAGACCTGATGTGTGCCTTGCTATAAGTCTAGCAGGGAGGTACCAAAGTAATCCAGGAGTGGATCACTGGACATCGGTCAAAAACATCCTAAAGTATCTGAAAAGAACAAAGGATATGTTTCTCGTATATGGAGGTGACAAAGAGCTCGTCGTAAACGGTTACGTCGATTCTAGCTTTGACACTGATCCGGATGACTCAAAGTCACAAACCGGATATGTATTTTTATTGAACGGTGGAGCTGTCAGTTGGTGCAGTTCCAAGCAGAGCGTCGTGGCGGGATCTACGTGTGAAGCGGAATACATAGCTGCTTCGGAAGCAGCAAATGAAGGAGTCTGGATGAAGGAGTTCATATCCGATCTAGGTGTAGTACCTAGTGCATCGGGTCCAATGAAAATCTTTTGTGACAACACTGGAGCCATAGCCTTGGCGAAGGAATCTAGGTTTCACAAGAGAACAAAGCACATCAAAAGACGCTTCAATTCCATCCGCGATCTAGTCAAGGAGGGAGACATAGAGATTTGCAAAATACATACGGATCTGAATATTGCAGACCCGTTGACTAAGCCTCTTCCACGGGCAAAACATGATCAGCACCAAGACTCCATGGGTGTGAGGATCATCACTTTGTAATCTAGATTATTGACTCTAGTTCAAGTGGGAGACTGAAGGAAATATGCCCTAGAGGCAATAATAAAGATGTTATTTGTATTTCCTTATATCATGATAAATGTCTTTTATTCATGCTAGAATTGTATTAACTGGAAACTTAGTACATGTGTGGATACATAGACAAAACAGTATGTCCCTAGTATGCCTCTACTAGACTAGCTCATTGATCAAAGATGGTTATGTTTCCTAACCATAGACATGAGTTGTCATTTGATCAACGGGATCACATCATTAGGAGAATGATGTGATGGACAAGACCCATCCGTTAGCATAGCACTATGATCGTTTAGTTTTACTGCTATTGCCTTCTTCATGACTTATACATGTTCCTATGACTATGAGATTATGCAACTCCCGAATACCGTAGGAACACCTTGTGTGCTATCAAACGTCACAACGTAACTGGGTGATCATAAAGATGCTCTACAGGTGTCTCCGAAAGTATTCGTGGTGTTGGCATAGATCAAGATTAGGATTTGTCACTCCGAGTGTCGGAGAGGTATCTCTGGGCCCTCTCGGTAACACACATCACAATAAGCCTTGCAAGCAAAAGACTAATGAGTTAGTCACGAGATGATGTGTTACGGAACGAGTAAAGAGACTTGCCGGTAACGAGATTGAACTAGGTATAAAGATACCGACGATCGAATCTCGGGCAAGTAACATACCGTTTGACAAAAGGAACAACGTATGTTGTTATGCGGTTCTGACCGATAAAAGATCTTCGTAGAATATGTAGGAGCCAATATGAACATCCAGGTTACGCTATTGGTTATTGGCCGGAGATGAGTCTCGGTCATGTCTACATAGTTCTCGAACCCGTAGGGTCCGCACGCTTAACGTTTGATGACGATCGGTATTATGAGTTTATGAGTATTGATGTACCGAAGGTAGTTCGGAGTCCCGGATGAGATCACGGACATGACGAGGAGTCTCGGAATGTCCGAGACATAAAGATTGATATATTGGACGACTATATTCGGACACCGGAAGTGTTCCGGAAAAGTTTCGGATTTATCGGGATTGCCGGAGGGGGTTACCGGAACCCCCTACGAGAGGGGATGGTCCATAGTGGGCCTAAAGGGAAAGTGAGAGGCAGCCCATAGGGCTGGCCGGCGCCCCCACCTAGGGTTCCTAGTTGGACTAGGATTGGGGGGGGGGGGCGCCACCTCTCCTATTCCTTTCCCCCTTCTTCCTTTTGGTGAATCCTACTAGGAATAGGATTGCAATCCTATTCCTAGTAGGACTCCTTCCCTAGCCGCACCAGGAAGGGCCGGCCGGCCTCCCTCCCTTGCTCCTTTATATACGGAGGCAGGGGGCACCCAAAGACACACAAGTTGAATTGTTTTAGCCGTGTGCGGTGCCCCCCTCCACAGAATCACACCTCGGTCATACCGTCGCGGAGCTTAGGCGAAGCCCTGCGCCGGTGAACACATCATATCCTTCACCACGCCGTCGTGCTGACGAAATTCTCCCGTGAAGCTCAACTGGATCAAGAGCTCGTGGGACGTCATCAAGCTGAACGTGTGCTGAACGCGGAGGTGCCGTACGTTCGGTGCTTGATCGGTTGGATCGCGAAGAAGTTCGACAACATCAACCGCGTCACTTGACGCTTCCGCTCCCGATCTACGAGGGTACGTAGACACACTCTTCCCTCTCGTTGCTATGCATCTGGTAGATAGATCTTGCGTGATCGTAGGAAAATTTTAAAATACTACGTTCCCCAACAGGTGCGCCACCGGAAGTACTGCCTTGGTACCCTAGCAGGGGTTTCCCGCATGCACCAGTTGTACTGGTGTCTTCTGCGGAAGTACCGCTGCTATGCTTTTCTGCACATAACGGTTGGATCTGTGGGGGGGCTATATCAGGAAGTGCTTCTCCTTCCTCCCACCTACCTCTTGCCACTCTCTCTCCTCCATTACTGCCATTAAATCTTTCTTGCCCGATCTCTCTCTCTAGAAACTCAAACTCGTTGATTTGCTAGGGATTGAAGCAGGAGACCTAGATCTACACTTCCACCAAAGGATATTTGATCCCCCCATACTTTCTTGTGTGTATTTTGTTTCTCTTGGGTGTTTTCGCACTCTAGACGGTTGAGGTCACCTCGGAGCCACATTCCATTGTGGTGAAGCTCCGTGGTTTCGTTGGGAGCCTCCAATTAAGTTGTGGAGAGAGACCCAACCTTGTTTGTAAAGGTTCGATTGCTGCCTTCAAGGGCACCAATAGTGGAATCACGGGATCTCGCATTGTGTGACGACGTGAGGAGAATATGGTGGCCCTAGTGGCTTCTTGGGGAGCATTGTGCCTCCACACCGCTCTAACGGCGACGTACTTCCTCTCAAAGGGAAGGAACTTCGGTAACACATCCTCGTCTTCACCGGCTCCACTTTTTGTTATCTCTCACCTTTACTTGTGCAAGATTCATTATGTTAAGTATCTTGTGCTTGCTTGTGTGTTTATTATTGTCTCATCATAGAGGTTGCTCACTTACTTACATATCTAGACAACCTATATTGTTGCTAAGTTTAATTTGGTTAAGAAAAGCTAAAAATTGTTAGTTGCCTACTCACCCCCCCCCCCTTCTAGTCAACCATATCGATCCTTTCATCCAAGTTCCGCCTCGAGACGGTGCGCTCCGTCCTGAAAATCTTCTCTTTTTTTTCTAGGTCAGAATGGCTTATATACTAGAAGATGGGCACCAGAGATGGGCCTGGGTGAGCACAACCCACCAGGGCGCGCCTGGGGGGGCTGGCACGCCCAGGTGGGTTGTGCCCACTTGGCGGGCCCCCTCTGGTGGTTATCAGCTCCAATATTTTTCATATATTCCATAAAAATCTCCGTGGAGTTTCAGCTTGTTTGGAGTTGTGCAGAATAGGTAGCCTGACGTAGCATTTTCAGGTCCAGATTTCCAGCTGCCGGAATTCTCCCCCTTGGTGCATTCCTTGCAAATTATGAGAGAAAAGGCATTAGAATTACTCCAAAAAGCATTATTATGCATAATAACAACATAAATGCAGCAACAAAACATGATGCAAAATGGACGTATCTACCCATAGCAGCCATGTAAAACATGCAACAACAATTAGAGGACGTCTAACTTGTTTTTGTAGGGTATGCTATGTGATGTGATATGGCCAAAGGATGTGATGAATTATATATGTGATCTATGAGATTTATCATGTTCTTGTAATAGGAATCACAACTTGCATGTCGCTGAGTATGAAAACCGGCAGGCGCCATAGGAGTTTTCTTAATTTATTATATGTCATGCGAGTCAATAAAAACGCCATGTAATTACTTTAGTTTATTAACCATTAGCGATAGTAGTAGAAGTAATAGTTGGCGAGACAAATTCATGAAGACACGATGATGGAGATCATGATGATGGAGATCATGGTGTCATGCCAGTGACGATGGTGATCATGTCGCGCCTCGAAGATGGAGATCAAATGCACAAGATGATATTGGCCATATCATGTCACTTTATGATTTGCATGTGATGTCTATCATGTTTACATCTTATTTGCTTAGAACGACGGTAGCATAAATAAGATGATCCCTCACTAAAATTTCAAGAAATGTGCCCCCCCCCTAAGTGTGCACCATTGCGAAGGTTCATTGTTTCGAAGCACCATGTGATTATCGGGTGTGATAGATTCTAACGTTCGCATACAACGGGTGTAAGATGGATTTACGCATGCGAAACACTTAGGTTGACTTGACACCTAGCATGTATAGACATGGCCTCGGAACACGAGAGACCGAAAGGTCGAACATGAGTCTTATAGTAGATGCGGTCAACATGGAGATGTTCACCTTTGATGACTAGTCCGTCTCACGTGATGATTGGACACGGCCTAGTCGATTCGGATCATGTATCACTTAGATGACTAGAGGGATGTCTATCTGAGTGTGAGTTCATTAAATAATTTGATTAGATGAACTTAATTATCATGAACTTAGTCTAAAATTGTCTTTACACTCTATCATGTAGATCGAATGGCCCACGCTAATGTTGCCCTCAACTTCAACGAGTTCCTAGAGAAAACCAAGCTGAAAGATGATGGAAGCAACTATACGAATTGGGTCCGTAACTTGAGGATCATCCTCATAGCTTCCAAGAAAGCATATGTCCTTGATGCACCGCTAGGTGACGCACCCATTTTCCCAGCAACTCAAGACGTTATGAACGCCTGGCAGTCGCGTAGTGATGATTACTCCCTGGTTCAGTGCGGCATGCTTTAAAGGTTAGAACCAGGGTTCCAAAAGTGTTTTGAGCAACACGGAGCATATGAGATGTTCCAAGAGCTGAGAATGGTTTTCCCAGCTCATGCCCGGGTTGAGAGATATGAAGTCTTCGACAAGTTCTTTAGTCGTAAGATGGAGGAAAATAGTTCTGTCAGCGAGCATATACTCAAAATGTCTGGGTTGCACAACCAATTGTCTTATCTGGGAGTTAATCTTCGAGATGACTCGATCATTGACAAAATCCTCTAGTCGCTTCCACCTAGCTACAAGAGCTTTGTGATGAACTTCAGTATGCAAGGGATGGAGAAGTCCATTCCTGAGTTATATTCGATGATGAAATCAGCGGAGGTGGAGATCAAAAAGGAACATCAAGTTTTGATGGTGAATAAGACCACTAAAGGCAAGGGTAAGAAGAACTTCAAGAAGGATGGCAAGGGAGTTGCTGCACCCAATAAGCCAGTTGCCGGGAAGAAGCCAAAGAATGGACCCAAGCCTGAGACCGAGTGCTTTTATTGCAAGGGAAAAGGTCACTGGAAGCGGAACTTCCCCAAGTACTTAGCGTATAAGAAGGCTGGAAATGTCAAAGGTATATATGATATACATGTTATTGATGTGTACCTTACCAGCGCTCGTAGTAGCTCCTGGGTATTTGATACCGGTGCGGTTGCTCACATTTGTAACTCAAAACATGAGCTGCGGAATAAGCACACACTGGCGAAGGACGAGGTGACGATGCGCGTCAGGAATGGTTCCAAGTTCGATGTGATCGCTGTCGGCACGCTACCTCTACATCTACTGATGAGGACATCACTAACAAGGTTACACCCACAGCTCCAACTGACACATATACAGGACCAATTACTAGAGCTCGCGCACGCCAATTAAATTACCAGGTACTTTCGTTTCTTGGTAATGAATCTAATGTTCATGAGAATATGATGCTGCCTAAATTGGATACATTTGTCTTGCTTACAAATGAAGGGCCTAGCTTGGACAAGAAGGATGAACATTGGAGCAAGATCAAGCATGGAGATAATGGCGTGCGCAAGGGGAACAAGAATGGAGTTTCAATTGATGATTTCAGGACTTTGAAGCCACCATAATGAGTGCGGGAAGCCTTGGACGAAATATACAAGATGCCACTTCATAAATTTCGTTCAGAGGCTATTTTAGGTGCTGCGTCACCTTATTATTGGGCCAGGCCCATGTAATTTCGAAATACTTGAGTATAGGCTGTTTTTAGAGTCCGTATGTGTGGGGAAACAAGAGTTAGGGTTGGTTTCGGACCCCTCCACCAAGGGCCACGAAATTCCCCCCTCTTTCCCTCATATATACAGCCCTTAGGGCGTCGTTTAGACTTTGGGTTTTGTTTAGATTAAAAGTTCGCCATAGCTGCAACTTCGCGTACTTCGTTTGTGTTCAACGACCAGACAAAGGCGTCACAGAACCCCACCTTGATCAATAAAGCTTTCCTCTTATATTCGCAATATCCAGATTGCAATCTTAGTTTCTTGCTTGTTCTTCGTTTGCCTGCAGGAAACAGACCTTCGTGGTCAGGTTGATCGTGCTCCGGCGTGGTCGATAACCTCTCGGAGTTGGTTTAGCGATTGCTAAGGCGCGACGTCCACGCACGTTTGTAGTCGGATCGTCAAAGTCGACTTCATCCAAACGATAGCCACTATCTCATCGAAAGACGGGACACCTTTGCCTCTATCAGGAGACCATCAAAGATCAATATGTGCATGATGCTGAATTTAAAGATGTATTGCAGAATTGTAAAGAAGGTAGAACATGGAACAAGTTCGTCTTTAGTGATGGATTTGTGTTTCGAGCTAACAAGCTATGCATTCCAGCTAGCTCTGTTCGTCTTTTGTTGTTGCAGGAGGCGCATGGAGGAGGATTAATGGGACACTTTGGCGTGAAGAAGACGGAGGACGTACTTGCTACACATTTCTTTTGGCCAAAGATGCGACGGGATGTTGAGCGTTTTGTTGCTCGCTGCACTACATGTCAAAAAGCTAAGTCACGACTCAATCCTCATGGTTTATATATGCCTTTGCCTGTCCCTAGTGTTCCTTGGGAAGATATATCTATGGACTTTGTTTTGGGTTTACCTCGAACAAAGAAGGGGAGGGATAGCATATTTGTTGTCGTGGATAGGTTCTCGAAGATGGCACACTTTATACCATGTCATAAAAGCGATGATGCTGCTAATGTTGCTGATTTGTTCTTTCGTGAAATTATTCGCTTGCATGGTGTGCCAAATACTATTGTTTCAGATCGTGATACTAAATTTCTTAGCCACTTTTGGAGATGTTTATGGGCTAAGTTGGGGACTAAACTACTTTTTAGTACTACTTGTCACCCCCAAACTGATGGACAAACTGAAGTAGTCAACAGAACTTTGTCTACTATGCTTAGGGCTGTTTTGAAGAATAATAAGAAAATGTGGGAAGAGTGCTTGCCTCATATTGAATTTGCTTATAATCGTTCGTTGCATTCTACTACTAAGATGTGCCCTTTTGAAATTGTCTATGGTTTCCTACCTCGTGCACCTATTGATTTGTTGCCTCTTCCATCTTCGGAGAAGGTTAATTTTGATGCTAAACAACGTGCTGAATTGATCTTAAAAATGCATGAGTTAACTAAGGAAAATATTGAGCGCATGAATGCTAAATATAAACTTGTTGGAGATAAGGGTAGAAAACGTGCTGTCTTTGCACCGGGAGATCTTGTTTGGTTACATTTGCGTAAGGATAGGTTTCCTAATTTGCGCAAGTCAAAGCTAATGCCACGTGCTGATGGTCCTTTCAAGGTGTTAGAGAAAATAAATGATAATGCATATAAACTTGAGCTGCCTGCAGATTTTGGGGTCAGTCCCACATTTAACATTGCAGATTTGAAGCCTTACTTGGGTGAGGAAGATGAGCTTCCGTCGAGGACGACTTCAATTCAAGAAGGGGAGGATGATGAGGACATCACTAACAAGGTTACACCCACAGCTCCAACTGACACATATACAGGACCAATTACTAGAGCTCGCGCACGCCAATTAAATTACCAGGTACTTTCGTTTCTTGGTAATGAATCTAATGTTCATGAGAATATGATGCTGCCTAAATTGGATACATTTGTCTTGCTTACAAATGAAGGGCCTAGCTTGGACAAGAAGGATGAACATTGGAGCAAGATCAAGCATGGAGATGATGGCATGCGCAAGGGGGACAAGAATGGAGTTACAATGGATGATTTCAGGACTTTGAAGCCACCATAATGAGTGCGAGAAGCCTTGGACGAAATATACAAGATGCCACGTTATAAATTTCGTCCAGAGGCTATTTTAGGTGCTGCGTCACCTTATTATTGGGCCAGGCCCATGTAATTTCGAAATACTTGAGTATAGGCTGTTTTTAGAGTCCGTATGTGTGGGGAAACAAGAGTTAGGGTTGGTTTCGGACCCCTCCACCAAGGGCCACGAAATTTCCCCCTCTTTCCCTCATATATACAGCCCTTAGGGCGTCGTTTAGACTTTGGGTTTTGTTTAGATTAAAAGTTCGCCATAGCTGCAACTTCGCGTACTTCGTTTGTGTTCAACGACCAGACAAAGGCGTCACAGAACCCCACCTTGATCAATAAAGCTTTCCTCTTATATTCGCAATATCCAGATTGCAATCTTAGTTTCTTGCTTGTTCTTCGTTTGCCTGCAGGAAACAGACCTTCGTGGTCAGGTTGATCGTGCTCCGGCGTGGTCGATAACCTCTCGGAGTTGGTTTAGCGATTGCTAAGGCGCGACGTCCACGCACGTTCGTAGTCGGATCGTCAAAGTCGACTTCATCCAAACGATAGCCACTATCTCATCGAAAGACGGGACACCTTTGCCTCTATCAAGTGGTATCAGATTTCCAGGTTGCTCGGTGAGATCTTACAGTTTTTCGTAGATTAGATCGAGTCTGTTCTTCATACCTACAGTCCACGAAAAAGCCAAAAAAAAATTTAATTTAGGGTTAGTTCATCCCATCCGAACCAATCTGAGCCTTTGCATAATCTTTTCTGTATTTGCTTTGTTGAATTTGCGGTTGCATCGTCGTGTCCAGTTGCTGGTCTTAGCGTCTAGTCTTTTAGAGTTTCGAGTTCTGGTCATAAGTTGTCACGTCGCCGCCGCACCATATTCATCGCCGCCACCATACCACCACTGCTGCCATATCCCACCACCGCCACCACATACCACCACCGCTGCCATAACCTACCACCGCTGCCATATCCTACCACCATTATCTGCCAAGAGCACACCTATTGGGCCTGCACAGAGTTCTTCTTCTTCCATGGCATCGACAGGGCACACCAGTGATATTATTTGTCGTCGTTGTAAGGGAAGAGGACATTTTGCGAGAGATTGCAAATCTCAGCGTGTGATGATTGCTACTGAGGATGGTGGATATGAATCCGCTAGTGACTATGATGAGGAGACTTTGGCTCTTATTACACGTGAAGAACACGGCGGAGACGATTCTGATCATGAGACGCAATACATGGCTCCTGAAGATGCTGACAGGTATGAATGTTTAGTTGCTCAACGTGTTTTGAGTGTGCAGGTTACACAAGCTGAGCAAAATCAGAGGCATAATTTGTTCCATACAAAGGGAGTTGTGAAGGAACGTTCTGTTCGCGTGATCATAGATGGAGGGAGTTGCAATAACTTGGCTAGCATGGAGATGGTGGAGAAGCTATCTCTCACCACAAGACCTCATCCACATCCTTACTACATCCAATGGTTCAACAACAGCGGCAAGGTTAAGGTAACACGTACTGTTCGTGTACATTTTAGTATCTCTACATATGCTGATTATGTTGATTGTGATGTGGTACCTATGCAAGCATGTTCCTTATTACTTGGTAGACCATGGCAATTTGATAAAAATTCTGTACACCATGGTAGAAACAATCAGTATACTCTTGTTCATAAGGATAAAAATATTACTTTGCTTCCTATGACTCCTGATTCCATTTTGAAAGATGATATTAATAGAGCTAATAAAGCAAAACAGGAGAAAAATAAGAGTGAAAATCAGATTGTGGCAAAAGAATTTGAGCAACAAATGAAGCCTACTAATAAACCATCTACTGTTGCTTCTGAAATTAAATTGAAAAGTGCATGTTTATTTGCCACCAAATCTGATATTGATGAGCTAGATTTTAGCAAATCTGTTTGCTATGCTGTTGTATGCAAAGAGGCATTATTTTCATTCGAAGACGTGCCTTCCTCTTTGCCTCCTGCTGTCACTAACATTTTGCAGGAGTTCGCCGACGTCTTTCCACATGACGTGCCACCGGGATTACCACCTATTCGAGGGATTGAGCATCAGATTGACTTAATTCCCGGTGCATCGCTACCCAACCGCGCACCATACCGTACCAATCCAGAAGAGACGAAGGAGATTATGCGTCAAGTACAGGAGCTACTCGACAAAGGTTATATACGCGAATCCCTTAGTCCTTGTGCTGTTCCTATTATTCTAGTGCCGAAAAAGGATGGTACATCACGTATGTGTGTTGATTGTAGAGCCATTAATAATATTACTATTCGTTATCGTCATCCTATTCCTAGGCTAGATGATATGCTTGATGAATTGAGTGGCTCTACAATATTCTCCAAAGTTGATTTGCGTAGTGGATACCATCAAATTCGTATGAAATTGGGAGATGAATGGAAAACAGCATTTAAAACTAAGTTTGGATTATATGAGTGGTTTGTCATGCCTTTTGGGTTAACTAATGCACCTAGTACTTTCATGAGATTAATGAATGAAGTTTTACGTGCTTTCATTGGACGATTTGTGGTAGTATACTTTGATGATATATTGATTTTTAGCAGATCTTTGGAGGAACATTTGGAACATTTACGTGCTGTTTTTATTGCTCTACGTGATGCACGTTTATTTGGTAACCTTGGAAAGTGCACCTTTTGCACCGACCGAGTCTCTTTTCTTGGCTATGTTGTTACTCCACAGGGAATTGAGGTTGATAAAGCCAAGATTGAAGCTATTGAGAGTTGGCCGCAGCCCAAAACGGTCACACACGTGAGGAGTTTCCTTGGCCTCGCTGGATTCTATCGGCGTTTTGTGAGAGATTTCAGCACCATTGCTGCACCCCTCAATGAGCTTACAAAGAAGGATGTGCCTTTTGTTTGGGGTACTGCACAGGAAGAAGCATTCACGGTATTGAAAGATAAGTTGACACATGCTCCTTTACTCCAACTTCCTAATTTTAATAAGACTTTTGAGCTTGAATGCGATGCTAGTGGAATTGGGTTAGGAGGTGTGTTATTACAAGATGGTAAACCTGTTGCATACTTTTCTGAAAAATTGAGTGGGCCTAGTCTGAATTATTCTACTTATGATAAGGAATTATATGCTCTTGTTCGGACTTTGGAGACATGGCAACATTATTTATGGCCCAAAGAATTTGTTATACATTCTGATCATGAATCTTTAAAGCACATTAAAAGTCAAGCAAAACTGAACCGTAGACATGCTAAATGGGTTGAATTCATAGAGACTTTCCCTTATGTTATTAAACACAAGAAGGGAAAAGAAAATGTTATTGCTGATGCATTGTCTCGTCGTTATACTATGCTTTCACAACTTGACTTTAAAATATTTGGTTTGGAGACCATCAAAGATCAATATGTGCATGATGCTGAATTTAAAGATGTATTGCAGAATTGTAAAGAAGGGAGAACATGGAACAAGTTCGTCGTTAGTGATGGATTTGTGTTTCGAGCTAACAAGCTATGCATTCCAGCTAGCTCTGTTCGTCTTTTGTTGTTGCAGGAGGCGCATGGAGGAGGATTAATGGGACACTTTGTGATACAGGGTGGAACCCTAATCAGCGGATCTTTCACGAAATGGAGGGGATCCCACGATGAACACGAAGAACACAAAGGGAAACGGGGGAAAACACGAGAGGAAACACACAAGAACAAGTCCAATCACACATCCACTAGACAATCAAACACACAAGATCACAAGATACATGAACAACAAAGGGAAAGATACATGGGTAGAGTTCATCTCCAAGAGGAGGTCTTGAATCCGTGAAGGATCTTCCCGTTAGGGGTCTTGAATCCAAGGTGGATCTTCTCCGTAGAGGGGCCGCGGTCTCTCTCGTGGAGTAGATCCGGGATGGATGAGCAAAGCTCTATCTCTCATATGAGCTAAACCATTGCTAACCCTAAAATGGTGGAGGTGGAGGAGTATATATAGTCTAGGGTCATGAAGGGGTAAGTGAGGGGCGAAACGGGTACATGGGCATCGGCCCGGATACATGCACGCAGGCAAGGCCGGATGTCCGGGCTGGCCGCCGGATGTCCGGGGCTTCGGGGCGAGCCGGATGTCCGGGGTTACGGCCGGATGTCCGGGCTGGCTCGGTCCAGCTTCTGTGAAGGAGGGCCCGGATTTCCGGGAGGAGTGCCGGATGTCCGGCTGTTGCGGAAGCGCCGGATGTCCGGCCTTTGGCCCGGATGTCCGGCCGCTGTAGTATCAGCAGCTCCGTCTTCTTCCGTCTTCTCTTCCAAGCTTCCCTCGCAGATGGTGTAGGTGATCCTTGGCGCTTGCACTCCTCCTCGCCATCCGTGAAGCTCCGACAATACCTATGCATGCACACGAGAGGAGTGTCAAGTAGTATACCATCCTCGAAGGGGTCAAGTGAACACGTGTAAAGGAGATGATTCACCTTTATGTATGAGAAATAGAGGTCACACGTGTCACTTCCCAAGCAGACTCTTGACATGGTGATGTCCATAGGATACACCGTATCACAAAGTAATATTTTTATCCTTATGAACAAGAGTATACTGATTGTTTCTACCATGGTGTACAGAATTTTTATCAAATTGCCATGGTCTACCAAGTAATAAGGAACATGCTTGCATAGGTACCACATCACAATCAACATAATCAGCATATGTAGAGATACTAAAATGCACACGAACAGTACGTGTTACCTTAACCTTGCCGCTGTTGTTGAACCATTGGATGTAGTAAGGATGTGGATGTGGTCTTGTGGTGAGAGATAGCTTCTCCACCATCTCCATGCTAGCCAAGTTGTTGCAACTCCCTCCATCTATGATCACGCGAACAGAACGTTCCTTCACAACTCCCTTTGTATGGAACAAATTATGCCTCTGATTTTGCTCAGCTTGTGTAACCTGCACACTCAAAACACGTTGAGCAACTAAACATTCATACCTGTCAGCATCTTCAGGAGCCATGTATTGCGTCCCATGATCAGAATCGTCTCCGCCGTGTTCTTCACGTGTAATAAGAGCCAAAGTCTCCTCATCATAGTCACTAGCGGATTCATATCCACCATCCTCAGTAGCAATCATCACACGCTGAGATTTGCAATCTCTCGCAAAATGTCCTCTTCCCTTACAACGACGACAAATAATATCACTGGTGTGCCCTGTCGATGCCATGGAAGAAGAAGAACTCTGTGCAGGCCCAATAGGTGTGCTCTTGGCAGATAATGGTGGTTGTGCCTGCTTCCTTGTATCATTGCTGGAGGTAACAGCTGATGGAGGTGTCGGTGCAGTAGAATGTGAGGAAGTAGAGGATGCACGCGGTGTCCATGATGAAGGTCGTCCTGCAGAAAAGTTAGTCCGCGCCAATGCCTGTCGATCCTGCACTTCACGTTCAGCTTTACAAGCAAGATGGAATAAACGAGTGATAGTAGTATAATCCTTATACTCTAGAATGGTCTGAATCTCTCTATTTAATCCACCCATAAAACGTGCAAGCATAGCTTCATTCTCCTCAACAATACCACATCTAATCAGGCCAGTTTGTAATTGCTGATAATATTCTTCTACAGAATTTTTTCCTTGTCTTAAGCGCTGCAGTTTTTGAAGTAATTCACGTTGATAATATGGTGGAACCCAACGAGTACGCATAGCAGTTTTCAAAGCAGTCCAAGTATGATACGGTGTATCCTAGGGCCATCACCATGGACCCTTCATCGCCTCACCAAGTGCCCAAAGGACCCATGACTAGAGCACGTGCAAGAGCTTTTGAGACCGAGGTGACCTCGCTCCTCTCTTTACATCTTTCGGATTCACTTGAGGTACGGCCTCTACCTTCATCAGAGACTCTATGCATACTCAGGTACTTGGACGAAGGCCGCAGGACAGCTCTACATGATGCTCAAGAGGACAGGACCGACAAGTGCTCGAGACAAGAAGAAGGAATGCTGAAGATGCTACAGGCACCGGACGTCCGGCCTGCACCGGACGACCGGCGACTCCCAGGCACCGGACGACCGGAAAACACCGGACGTCCGGCCCCTCCCAGACGACCGGACGACCGGAAGCCACCGGACGTCCGTGACTTCGGCAACAGAAGCTAAATAGCGGAAATCCGAGGATTACCGGACGTCCGGTCCCTCCGGAACCACCGGACGTCCGGTAACCCCCGGACGTCCGCTACGACGGCGACCGCGTGTGTAATATAAATACTGTGGACCTCCCTCCTTTAGACTTAGCTGTGGTTTAGCTCATTTGACACTTGTGTGGATTTCTCCCACGAGACCGGTGCGCCTCTGCGGAGAAGATCCACTACGGATTCAGGACCTCCTTCAACGGAGAAGATCCCCAGGGATATCAAGACCTCCTCCGGGAGAAGACTATCTGTATCACCGTTGTTGACTTTGGATCATGTACCTCGACCTTGTATCGCGAATCTAGCACTTGTGTGATTGCTTCCGTGTTGATTGAGTGTTTTCCTCTTGTGTTTCCCCCATCTCTCCCTTGTGATTCCCCGTGTTCATCGTGTGCCAACCTCCAAACGTGAAAGATCCGCTGATTAGGGTTCCACCCTGTATCACAAGGTGTTAGAGAAAATAAATGATAATGCATATAAACTTGAGCTGCCTGCAGATTTTGGGGTTAGTCCCACATTTAACATTGCAGATTTGAAGCCTTACTTGGGTGAGGAAGATGAGCTTCCGTCGAGGATGACTTCAATTCAAGAAGGGGAGGATGATGAGGACATCACTAACAAGGTTACACCCACAGCTCCAACTGACACATATACAGGACCAATTACTAGAGCTCGCGCACGCCAATTAAATTACCAGGTACTTTCGTTTCTTGGTAATGAATCTAATGTTCATGAGAATATGATGCTGCCTAAATTGGATACATTTGTCTTGCTTACAAATGAAGGGCCTAGCTTGGACAAGAAGGATGAACATTGGAGCAAGATCAAGCATGGAGATAATGGCGTGCGCAAGGGGAACAAGAATGGAGTTTCAATTGATGATTTCAGGACTTTGAAGCCACCATAATGAGTGCGGGAAGCCTTGGACGAAATATACAAGATGCCACTTCATAAATTTCGTTCAGAGGCTATTTTAGGTGCTGCGTCACCTTATTATTGGGCCAGGCCCATGTAATTTCGAAATACTTGAGTATAGGCTGTTTTTAGAGTCCGTATGTGTGGGGAAACAAGAGTTAGGGTTGGTTTCGGACCCCTCCACCAAGGGCCACGAAATTCCCCCCTCTTTCCCTCATATATACAGCCCTTAGGGCGTCGTTTAGACTTTGGGTTTTGTTTAGATTAAAAGTTCGCCATAGCTGCAACTTCGCGTACTTCGTTTGTGTTCAACGACCAGACAAAGGCGTCACAGAACCCCACCTTGATCAATAAAGCTTTCCTCTTATATTCGCAATATCCAGATTGCAATCTTAGTTTCTTGCTTGTTCTTCGTTTGCCTGCAGGAAACAGACCTTCGTGGTCAGGTTGATCGTGCTCCGGCGTGGTCGATAACCTCTCGGAGTTGGTTTAGCGATTGCTAAGGCGCGACGTCCACGCACGTTTGTAGTCGGATCGTCAAAGTCGACTTCATCCAAACGATAGCCACTATCTCATCGAAAGACGGGACACCTTTGCCTCTATCATCTACCTTTGGTATTAGTTTTAAACCTAAATAATTGTTATTTAGTACCAACTTTGAGGATGAACATTGTATCTAGATCTCGTTTGATGTGAGATGGCTACTCATTTAAATCCGAGAATAATGGTTGTTCTATTTATATGAGAAATATGTTTTATGGTCATGCCCCGCTGGTCAATGGTTTATTTTTATTGAATATCAACCATGATGTTACACATATTCATAGTCTGAATGCCAAAAGATGTAAGGTTGATAATGATAGTCCCACATACTTGTGGCACTACCACCTTGGTCATATTGGTGTCAAACGCATGAAGAAACTCCGTACAGATGGACTTTTGGAGTCTCTTGATTATGAATCATTTGACACGTGTGAACCATGCCTCCTGCGCAAGATGACCAAGACTCCGTTCTCCGGGACAATGGAGCGAGCAACCAACTTGTTGGAAATAATACATACTGATGTATGCGGTCGAATGAGCGTTGAGGCTCGTGGTGGGTATCGTTATGTTCTCACTCTCACTGATGACTTGACTAGATATGAGTATGTCTACTTAATGAAACACAAGTCTGAGACCTTTGAAAAGTTCAAGGAATTTTAGAGCGATGTAGAGAATCAACGTGATAGGAAAATAAAGTTCCTATGATCTGACTGTGGAGGAGAATATTTTAGTCACGAGTTTGACACGCACTTAAGGAAATGTGGAATTGTTTCACAACTCACGCTGCCTCAAATACCTCGGCGTAATGGTGTGTCCGAACGTCGTAATCGCACTCTATTGGATATGGTGCGATCTATGATGTCTCTTACCGATCTACCGCTATCATTTTGGGGTTATGCTTTGGAGACTACCGCATTCACTTTAAATAGGGCATCGTCTAAATCCATTGAGACAACACCGTATGAATTATGGTTTGATAAGAAACCTAAGTTGTCGTTTCTGAAAGTTTGGGGATGTGATGCTTATGTCAACAAACTTCAACCTGAAAAGCTCAAATCCAAATTGGAAAAGTGCATATTCATAGGATACCCTAAGGAAACTATTGGGTATACCTTCTACCTCAGATCCGAAGGCAAGATCTTTGTTTCCAAGAATGGATCCTTTCTAGAGAAAGAGTTTCTCTCGAACAAGTAAGTAGGAGGAAAGTAGAACTTGATGAGGTAATTGTACCCCCTCTTGAACCGGAGAGTAGCGCAGCACAAGAAGATGCTTTTGTGGTGCCTGCATCGACTAGAGAGAAAGTTGATGATGATGATCATGAAACTTCGGATCAAGTTTCTACTTAACTTCGTAGGCCCACGAGGACACATTTTGCACCAGAGTGGTACAACAACCCTGTCCTGGAAATCATGTTGTTAGACAATGGTGAACTTCGAACTATGAAGAAGCGATGGCGGGCCTGGATTCCAACAAAGGGCTTGAAGCCATGAAATCTAAGATAGGATCCATGTATGAGAACAAAGTATGGACTTTGGTGGAATTTCCCGATGATCGGCAAGCCATAGAGAACAAGTGGATTTTTAAGAAGAAGACTGACGTGGATGGTAATGTGACCGTCTATAAGGCTCGGCTTGTCGCTAAGGGTTATCGACAAGTTCAAGGAGTTGACTACGGTGAGACTTTCTCACCCGTAGCGATGTTGAAGTCCATCCGAATCATGTTAGCAATTGCCACATTTTATGATTGTGAGACCTGGCAAATGGACGTCAAAACGGCATTCCTTAATGGTTTCCTTAAGAAAGAATTGTATATGATGTAGCCTGAAGGTTTTGTCGATCCTAAAAATGCTGACAAGGTATGCAAGCTCCAGCGCTCCATCTATGGGCTGGTGCAGGCATCTCGGAGTTGGAAAATTCGCTTTGATGAAGTGATCAAAGCGTTTGGGTTTATACAAACTTATGGAGAAGCCTGTATTTACAAGAAAGTGAGAGGGAGCTCTGTAGCATTTCTCATATTATATGTGGATGACATATTGTTGATGGGAAATGATATAGAACTTTTGGAAAGCATAAAGGCCTAATTGAATAAGTGTTTTTCAATGAAGGACCTTGCAGAAGCTGCTTACATATTAGGCATCAAGATCTATAGAGATAGATGGAGACGTGTAACATCCCAAATTTTCAATTTGGAATGTTATACATAGATCATCACATGCATATCATATTTTATTTGCATTTTTGGTTTTGATCCTAAAAATCCTAAGCAACTCAAGGACCCACGGAGAGAGTTGGGGATTTTATTATTTTCATATTTGAATTTTCTAAAATATTGAAAAAAGGATCATTTGGTTTTAATTATTTTCTCTCCGAAATATTTCAATATAAAAATATATGAGAGGAGATAATATGACTTCTCCAAAATAAAAGAAATATTGGAGGAAAAATGTTAAAATCAAATAATAATTTTATTTGGATTTTATTGCTATCTTATTCGAATTAGAAAATATGCATTTTTCAAGATTGCATTTTAGGCCAAGAAAATGCTCACTTTGTTCTAAATATTTTATTTAGACGGTGAAAATTGTTATTGGTATTTTTAGAAAAAAAAAAATATTTATTTAGGATTTTTCTGTTCGGGCTATTTTATAATAATAAAAAGTTTTCCCGCCCGACTGGGCCGAAGGCCCAGCCGCGCAGGGCGGCCCGCTAGCGCCGCCGCCTTCCCGCGCCTGCCGTCGTGCCGGACACGGACTCCGTGGAGTCTCGGCCGAACCCGGCCGCCGCCTTCCCCCTTCCCCAAAGAAGCCGGACCCCCCTCTTTATAAGGCCACCGCCCCCCCTCGAGCCCACACCGCCGCCGCCGCGCCACCACCCCGCAACCGCGCCGCTGTCGCGCCGCCACCGGAGCAGCCGCCGTTGCCCCGCCGCACGCCGCCCGACCCGCAAACCCGCCGCCCGATCCGCGAGCCGGACCAGATCCGACCCGCGAGGTAAACCGCCGTTTTTTAGTTCTTTTTTTTGAAAAAACCCTAGATCGGTATTTTAGTAAACCCTAGTTTCGGTTTTCTTAGATTGGTTCGGTTCATTTCGTTTTTTTTGTTTCGCTATTTAGCGAGCATTTGCTTGTTAGTTCGTTTTAACGAACACGTTCGTCCTTTCGTCTCTGTTAATGAACGTTCGCGCCGTAGTTTTTTCTTTTTATTTTCTTTTTCGGCAGGGACCTATCCGCAATTATTCTTATCGCAGATTAGCCCCTGATCTTCAAACCCTCGCCGTTTCTAAACCGTTCGTCCAAATCCAGTGAAACCAACGCCAAAATCTTCGTCTCGAGCCCCTGTTTCTATTTAGTCAACTTGAACAAAGGTTTTGACAAGTTAAAATTTGGTTTCAACCAGCTTTGAATTTGAAGTTCTTTTAATCGTAATTTGAGTTTTGTAGCTCCGTTTGAGTTCATTCTTTTTGCAAATCGAAACTCTTGACCTAAACTTTCTGATAAGGCCAAATTCACCCAATTTTGGTACTGTTGGAAATTGTTTTGTGTTGCAAGAGTGATTCGTTTGTTTTCGAAGTCTTTCGAGATCTGTTCTTCAATTATGTTGCATGATTGCTTATGTATCCTATTATTTGATTGCGATAGAATTCCCGGAGTGCGAACCGTGCTACTACGAGTCTTTAGGTTTCAGCGATTGTTAGGAAGGCAAGTTCATACTTTGATCATACTTTCTAATACCCAGTTTTTATTGCATTAGTTATATCCTCAAACACTTGCATGAGTAGGACTGGTTACATAATATGATGCTTTGTAGTTCATGAGGTAGAAACCCGATGACTTGAGATAAACCCAAGGGAATTTACGCTTTGTTACTTATTGCTTAGCCATGCTTGTAGACGTGGATTGGTATGAGTGATTTCATGAAAGTTGTGAGTGTAATAACAACTAAGGGTTTCTTTAAGGTGGAAATTTAATAAACATCTGGGTGGATTGGTTGTGGTACCCTGGGGATGGACCAGTGGTTGTCAGGGCACCTGGAGATATACGAGTGTTGTCCAAGGAATGCCACCCAAGCTCAAAGGGATCATATATCATTCATGCCTAGAAACTTCCGTGTGCAGACACAATGCCATTATAGGCTCTCGCATAGTTGAGTATGTTGTGTGACCTCTTTCCGTGTTAGACTAGCAGATGTAGCGGATGTAGGTGGTATGGTCTACCCAGGGTTAAGAGTTAATGCTTCTGAAAGACTGTGTCTTGGTCATCCGTTTCTCAAACACCATGCAGTGCGAGAAATCAAACGAAGGAGATCGAGTCACGTGGGGAAAAGTGCACAAACCTCAGCAGAGTGTACAAACTATTCATGAGTAGCCGTGTCCCCGGTTATGGACATCTTGAGTATCCTGGTATTTGAATTATGGACTGATCTCAAAACTTGATTTAATTTGTTGGGTTATTAATGACTTTGGTTTTGGGATTGAGATGGGGGTACCATTCTCAATTGTTCATGTTTAAATTTAACAAAGTAGTTAAATACATTCCTTTGTTGTAGGGAAAAACTAGCTTTTTGCAAAAATAAACCTTACAGCCTCCACCAGCCAAATATGCATGTAGTTATAGGCATTGCTCATTTTCATTACAGTGTGTTCTTGCTAGCATATTCAATGTGCTTACCTACATGGCTGCAATGTATCATGTTGCAGAGTTTTCAGACGAAGATTATGGTGCGATAGGTCGTTGTCATGCACTCAATGTTTGCCTTGGAGTTGGATGGACTCAACTACTCTTCATAAGCTTCCGCAGTTTTATTTTATTAGATGGCCTTCAGCCATTTTTGTGTAATGGATATTGCCTCTTCAAGGATTTTCGATGTAATAAAGTGTGATTGAACCTCTGTTATAAATCCCCGAGTACTGTGTGTGTCAGCATACCGATCCACAGATGACATCGAGCACAGAGACTTCCGTTCATTGGAATCATGGTCGCTACAAGATGGTATCAGAGCACATGTTGACTGTAGGACGCTACCACTAGGATAAGCCATAGGATGTTCTTCTCTATTCATTCTACTTCTTCTCTACTCATTCTAATTCTTCTCTACTCATTCTAATTCTTCTATATTTCTTCTCTATAGATGTCGGACCCAGTGAGCAAGTTCACTCAGCCAGACGATGACACCCCTTTCGAAAAGCACTTGAAGGAAGTCACTAGATACTTGCACATTGGAATACCAAGTATCACTGGAGATCTCTACGCAACATCGCCGGAAGAGGAATGCTGGAAGATCAAAGTTCTTGTACCTGGGAGGACTATTGCACCATTCACGGAGCCACTGGAGCTAGAATTCGACGCACCGACATGGAGCTTGTGAAAGAGTATGGGTGCTCACATCACATTTGGACACATATGTGAAGTATACAACAAGGACCTTGAAGACACCATCTACCAGATTTGTGGACGTCGGGACCAGCAATGGGAGATGCTTCGCACCAGGAAGGACGGATCCATTGTAGCATACATCCAGGAGATGGACCAACATACTCGACGCTACGAGAATCAGATGTGCGCACTTATGCAGAAGACCAACATGGTGATAACCCGGAATGTGGAGCTAGAAGAAGAACTCAAGACGGTACGAGATGGATATGAGGAAGAAATTGTCGTACTATTGGAGCAGAATGAAGCACTGAAGAAGAAGGTTGGAACTGGCATAGTGAAGCCGGAACCAGAGATAGGAATTACTATGGAGAACTACATTCTGATAGACGACACCGACAGTGATGAAAGTGACTATGAAGACGAAGCTGGAGCAGATATCATGGAGTCTTCAGATGATAGTGATTAGATGACCACCCTGTAATCAATAGTATTAATCCGAGTAGTTAAGAATCGTTCGCTAGCTTTGTAATAGGATTTTTTTGAGATCTTGATTGAAATTGAGTGATATGACATGAACTTGTTTGTCTCATGTGCATATGGGTACGTAGTGATTCCCCTAGACCTTATTCTATTCTAATATCTCCCCTCTAAACCCCTCAAATGCCTCCAAGATGTGAGCCCAGATTTGAGTTTCCCCCTGAGCTCACCCACTTGATCTAGCAGCAGAACACTTTGATGCAACTACTTGTCCAGAACCAGACCAACAACAACAACAACAACCCACCTCCGCCTCCCCATGACAACTTGACCCGGTTCTTAAGGATGCAACCGTCGGTGTTCTCTAGTAGCACCAAGCCTATAATTGCAGATGACTGGCTCCGTAAGATGGACAGAGAGCTAGCAACTATAGGATGCACAGATGCAGAGAGAGTGCGTTTTGCTGCACATCAGCTTGAGGGACCAGCAGCCGCTTGGTGGGAGAACTACACCGCCACCTACCCACTTGCTGCGATTACTTAGGATCAGTTTCAGCAAGCTTTTCGCACAGCACATGTCTCAGCAGGAGCCATGAGCCTGAAGAAGCATGAGTTTCGCAACTTGCACCAAGGAAACCGTACTATGGGGCAGTACGTGGATGACTTTAGGCAGTTAGCTCGCATGCGCCAGATGATGTGTCCACTGACGTCGTGAAGCAGGAGAAGTTTCTATAAGGACTCGATGATGAGATGAGTATGCAGCAGATGCTAGCAACCTACAACAACTATCAAGAGCTAGTGGACAAAGCTATTATGCTAGAAGGAAAGCAGCAACAGATTGACAACCGTAAGAGGAAGTATGGAGCTGGGAAGTTTAACTCTGGAGCCCAACAGAAGCCCCGCTATACCCCATACTCAGGAGGACACAACCATCCCACCCATAACCATGCAGGCCATTCTAATAATGGAGGGAATGCACACAACCACAGTGGTACTAGAAATGGCAATGAGAATGGAGGAAACAACGGACAGAATCGTTCCACTCCCTCAACGCCTGCCAAGAAGGATATGAGCCACGTTACTTGTTTCAAGTGTGGGAAGACCGGACATTATGCAAATGAATGTCCCGAGTCAAAGAATGGGAATGGCAAAGGAAGCTCAGGAAAGAAGCCCAGCCTATTCACTAGAGGACAAGTGAACCACGTCAATGTGGAGGAGATTGATGAGCAGCCCGACGCAGTAGTTGGTAAGTTTTTGATTAATGCACTTACCGCCCTTGTTCTTTTTGACACTGGTGCATCACATTCATACATATCAAGGGGTTTTGTGGAAAAGTATAAGTTGCCCACCGTAGCCCTTAGGACGCCCATGTTAGTGAGTTCCCCTGTAGCAGAGTATATGACAATCCATGCATGCTATCAAGTGCCATTGACCATTGGAAGACATGTATTTCCCACTGACCTCATTCTTTTGGAATCCCAAGGTTTGGATGTAATCATAGGAATGGATTGGCTATCCAAATTTGGAGGAAACATCGATTGCGCCAGTAGACCAATTCTTCTCACCACTCCGGAAGGAAAGAGGATCAAGTATGTGTTGAGGCACACACCCAGGAAAGCGCATGTGAATGCACTCACGGTAGTTGTTCAGGAAGAAGTGCCAGTTGTGAAGGATTACCCTGATGTATTCCCGGAGGAGTTACCCAGCATGCCACCAGATAGAGACATAGAGTTATTAATTGAACTACTACCCGGCACCAGACCAATATCTAAGAGACCATACCGGATGCCCGCTAATGATCTGGAGGATATCAAGAAGCAAATCAAGGAGTTAATGGATAAGGGTTACATACGACCAAATTCATCACCGTGGGGAGCCCTAGTGCTCCTAGTCGAGAAGAAGGATGGATCTTTGAGAATGGTTGTTGACTATCATGCACTGAACGAGGTTACAATCAAGAATAAGTACCCACTGCCGATGATCAATGATCTATTTGACCAGCTGCAAGGAGCCAAGGTATTCTCTAAGATCGATTTTCGATCAGGATATCATCAGCTGAAGATCAGAGAACAGGATATACCCCAGACAGCTTTTACCACAAGGTACGGGCTTTTTGAGTATACAGTTATGTCATTTGGTTTGACTAATGCTCCTACCTATTTCATGAGTATGATGAACAAGGTATTCATGGAGTTCTTGTATACGTTTGTGGTACTATTCATTGATGACATATTGATATACTCCAATAATGAAGAGGAGCACAAGGAACATTTGCGTTTAGTTCTTGAGAAATTCTGAGAACATCGGTTATACGCCAAGTTCAGTAAGTGTGAGTTTTGGTTGAAGGAAGTTGGATTCCTTGGATATGTCATATCAGGAGACGGTATATCCGTAGACCCCGCCAAGGTTGAAGCAGTCACAGAATGGAAGGCACCCACCTCAGTTGGCAAAATTCGCAGTTTTCTTGGACTCGCGGGATATTATCGGAGATTTATTGAGAATTTCTCAAAGATTGCGAAGCCCATGACGGACTTATTGAAGAAAGAGACTAACTACAAGTGGACCGAAGAGTGTGAGGCCAGTTTTCAGGAGTTGAAGAAATTTTTGGTTACAACCCCAATGCTGATACTTCCGGATATACGCAAGGATTTCCAAGTGTATTGTGACGCTTCTCGTCAAGGACTTGGAGGTGTTCTCATGCAAGACGGAAGAGTTGTGTCGTACGCTTCATGACAGCTTCGACCACATGAGTTGAATTATGCTACGCCTGATTTGGAGTTAGCAGCCGTGGTGCACGCAGCAAAACCTGGAGACATTTTCTTATTGGAAACTGTTGTGATGTATACACGGATCATAAGAGTTTGAAGTATATCTTCACACAGAAGGAGTTGAATCTCAGGCAAAGAAGATGGCTTGAGCTCATAAAGGATTACGACATGAGGTTGCATTATCATCCAAGAAAAGCATATGTCGTGGCAGATGCTCTAAGCCGCAAGATTTATGTAAACACCATCATTTCCGGAGGTTTACCCCAGGAGTTAGTCAATGATCTTAGGAATTTACAGATGGAAATAGTCCCTAGAGGTTATGTTGGCACATTGGAAATTCAATCCACTTTGTTGGGAAAGATTCGGGAAGCCCGGAAGATGGACAAAGAGATTACGGAAATAAAGGAAAGAATGGCCGAAGGAAAGGCAGAAGGATTTCGTGAAGATGAATACGAAACACTTTGGTTTGAAAAGCGCATTTATGTGCCGAATGACGCCGAGATGACGAAGTTGATTCTCCAGGAGGCACATGATTTGCCGCATTCGATTCACCCAGGCAACACCAAGATGTACTTGGATTTGAAGCAGAATTTTTTGTGGACCGGAATGAATAAGGACATTGCCAAGTATGTAGCAGTGTGTGACGTTTGCCAGAGAGTCAAGGCTGAACATCAGAAACCAGCAGGGTTATTGTAGCCGTTACCCATACCCGAATGGAAGGGGGACAAACTTGGAATGGATTTCATCACAGGACTGCCCATGACACATTCGGGGTATGATTCTATTTGTGTGATAGTTGACCATTTGACGAAAGTAGCTCACTTTATCCCCATGAAGACCACTTATACGAGTGCTAAGTTGGACAAGATATACATGACCAGGATCGTATGTTTGTATGGAGTCCCGAGGACCATTGTATCAGATAGAGGAACACAGTTTACCTCAAAGTATTGGAAGCAGTTGCACGAGACTTTAGGTACTAGGCTTGAATTTAGTACAACCTTTCATCCACAGACAGATGGACAGACCGAGAGAGTCAATCATATTCGGGAGGACATGCTGAGAGCTTGTGCGCTCGATTATGGATCTAGTTGGGATGATAACTTGTCGTATGCAGAGTTTTCTTACAATAACAGTTACCAAACCAGTTTGCAAATGGCCCCTTTCGAGGTTTTGTACGGAAGGAGGTCCAGAACACCGTTGATGTGGGATGAAGTTGGAGACTGTCGGTTATTTGGACCCGATTTAATCAAAGAGTCAGAAGAGAAGGTCAAATTGATCCGCGACACACTTAAGGTAGCCCAGTCCAGGCAGAAGAGTTATGCAGATAGGAAATGCAAGGAAGTAACCTACGAAGTTGGAGATAGAGTGTATCTTCGTGTGTCTCCGCTTTGAGGAGTTAAGCGTTTCAGAGTTAAGGGTAAATTGGCACCAAGATTTGTGGGGCCGTACAAGGTTTTGGAGTGCAAAGGAGAAGTAGGTTATCAGCTAGAGTTGCCCGAGACTTTGTCCGGAGTTCACGATGTGTTTCATGTATCTCAGTTGAAGAAGTGTCACGCAGAGATGGCCGAGATTCTGTTACGTGATACAGTGCCCCTCGAAGCAATACAGTTAGAGAGCGACCTGACCTACGAGGAGAAGCCCGTTAAGATTCTCGAGTTTGCTGACAGAGTTACCCGCAGCAAAGTCATCAAGTTCTGCAAACTATAGTGGAGTCACCATACAGAGGACGAAGCCACCTGGGAACGAGAGGATGATCTACGCCAGGACCACCCACACCTATTTTCTAGCCAACCCGAATCTCGAGGGCGAGATTCATCTTAAGGGGGTAGGTTTGTAACATCCCAAATTTTCAATTTAGAATGTTATACATAGATCATCACAGGCATATCATATTTTCTTTGCATTTTTGGTTTTGATCCTAAAAATCTTAAGCAACTCAAGGACCCACTGAGAGGGTTGGGGATTTTATTATTTTCATATTTTAATTTTTCTAATATTGAAAAGAGGATCATTTGGTTTTAATTATTTTCTCTCCGAAATATTTCAATATCAAAATATATGAGAGGAGATAATATGACTTCTCCAAAACAAAAGAAATATTGGAGGAAAAATGTTAAAATCAAATAAATAATTTTATTTGGATTTTATTGCTATCTTATTCGAATTAGAAAAAAATATGCATTTTTCAAAATTGCATTTTAGGCCAAGAAAATGTTCACTTTGTTCTAAATATTTTATTTAGACGGTGAAAATTGTTTTCGCAATTTTTAGAATATATTTATATTTATTCAGGATTTTTCAGTTCGGGCAATTTTATATAAAAATACAAAAAAGTTTTACTGCCCAACTGGGCCGAAGGCCAAGCCCAGCAGGCCGGCCCGCTAGCGCCGCCCCCTTCTCGCACCCGCCGCCGTGCCGGACACGGACTCCGCCGGAGTCCCGGCCGAACCTGGCCGCCGCCTTGCCCCTTCCCCAAGGAAGCCGGACCCCCCCCCTCTTTATAAGGCAACCGCCCCAGGCCTCGAGCCCACATCGCCGCCGTCGTAGCCACCGCCGCCGCCACAGCCCCGCCGCCGCCGCCGTCGCGCCGCCACCCCGTAGCGACGCCACCGGAGCCGCCGTCGTTGCTTCGCCGCCCGCCGCCCGACCCGCGAACCCGTCGCCCGATCCACGAGCCGGACCCGATCTAACCCGCGAGGTAAACCGTCGTTTATTTTAGTTTGGTTTTTTTTCAAAAAAAAAACCTAGACCGGTTTTTTAAGTAAACCCTAGTTTTGGTCTTTTTAGATTGGTTCGGTTCGTTTCGTTTTTTTTTTTTGGGTTTCGTTATTTAGCGAGCGTTCGCTCGTTTGTTCGTTTAAACGAACACGCTCGTCCGTTCATCTCTGTCAACGAACGTTCGCGCCGTAGTTTTTTCTTTTTACTTTCTCTTTCGGCCAGGGACCTATCTGCGATTATTTTTATCGCTGATTGGCCCCTGAACTTCAAACCCTTGCCGTTTCTAAATCGTTTGTCCAAATCCAGTGAAACCAACGCCAAAATCTTCGCCTCGAGCCCCTCTTTCTGTTTAATCAACTTGAACAAAGTTTTGAGAATTTGAAATTTGGTTTCAAGCAGCTTTGAATTTGAAGTTCTTTTGACCGCAATTTGAGTTTCGTAGCTTCGTTTGAGTTGATTCTTTTTGCAAATCGAAGCTCTTGACCTAAACTTTTTGATAAGGCCAAATTCACCCAATTTTGGTACTGTTAGAAATTGTTTTTTGTTGCAAGAGTGATTCGTTTGTTTTCGAAGTCTTTCGAGATCTGTTCTTCGATTCGGTTGCATGATTGCTTATGTATGCTATTGTTTGATTGCGATAGAATTCCCGGAGTGCGAAGCATGCTACTACGAGTCTTTAGGTTTCAGCGATTGTCAGCAAGGCAAGTTCATACTTTGATCATACTTTCCAATACCCAGTTTTTATTGCATTAGTTATATCTTCAAACACTTGCATGAGTAGGACTGGTTACATAATTTGATGCTTTGTAGTTCATGAGGTAGGAACCCAATGACTTGAGATCAACCCAAGGGAATTTACGCTTTGTTACTTATTGCTTAGCCATGTTTGTAGACGTGGATTGGTATGAGTGATTTCATGAAAGTTGTGAGTGTAATAACAACTAAGGGTTTCTTTAAGGTGGAAATTTAATACACATCTGGGTGGATTGGTTGTGGCACCCTAGGAACGGACCAGTGGTTGTCAAGGCACCTGGGGATATACCAGTGTTGTCCAAGTAATTCCACCCAGGCTCAAAGGGGTCATATAATATTCATGCCTAGAAACTTCCGTGTGCAGCCATAATGCCATTATGGGCTCTGGCCTCTTTCCTTGATAGACTAGCAGATGTAGCGGATGTAGGTGGTACGGTCTACCCAGGGTTAAGAGTTAATGCTTCTGAAAGACTGTGTCTCGGACATCCGTTTCTCAAACACCATGCAGTGCGAGAAATCAAACGGAGGAGATCGAGTCGTGTGGGGGAAAGTGCACAAACCTCAGCTGAGTGTACAAACTATTCATGAGAAGCCGTGTCCCCAGTTATGGACATCTTGAGTATCCTTGTATTTGAATTATGGACTGATCTCAACACTTGATTTAATTTGTTGGGTTATTAATGACTTTGCTTTTGGGATTGAGATGGGGGTACCATTCTCAATTGTTCATGTTTAAATTTAACAAACTAGTTAAATAAATACATTCCTTTGATGTCGGGAAAAACTAGCTTTTTGCAAAAATAAACCTTACAGCCTCCACCAGCCAAATATACATGTAGTTGTAGGCATTGCTCATTATCATTACAGTGTGTCTTGCTAGCATATTTTTTTTTTGACTATGATCTTGCTAGCATATTCAATGTGCTGAGCTACATGGCTGCAACATATCATGTTGCAGAGTTTTCAGACGAAGATTAAGGTGTGATAGGTCGTTGTAATGCACTCAATGTTTGTTGTGGAGTTGGATGGACTCAACTACTCTTCATAAGCTTCCGCAGTTTTATTTTATTAGATGGCCTTCAGCCATTTTCGTGTAATGGATATTGCCTCTTCGAGGATTTTCGTTGTAATAAAGTGTGATTGAACCTCTGTTATAAATCCTCGAGTACTATATGTGTCAGCATACCGATCCAGGGATGACACTGAGCGCAGAGACTTTGGCTCATTGGAATCGTGGTCGCTACAAGACGCCTCATTGGTATTTCGCAAAGCACATACCTTGACAAGATATTGAAGAAGTTCAATATGAATCAGTCCAAGAAGGGGTTCTTGCCTATATTGCAAGGTGGGAGATTGAGCGCAGCTCAATGCCCGACCTCGACAGAAGATTGAGAAAAGATGTGTGTCATCCCCTATCCCTCAGCCATAGGCTCTATTATGTATGCCATGCTGTGTACCAGACCTGATGTGAACCTTGCGATAAGTTTGGTAGGGAGGTACCAAAGTGAACCCGGAATGGAACACTAGACAGGGGTCAAGAATATCCTGAAGTACCTGAAAAGGACTAAGGATATGTTTCTCATTTATGTAGGTGCCGAAGAGCTCGTCATAAAGGGTTACGTCGATGCTAGCTTTGACACAGATTCGGATGACTTCAAGTCACAAACCGGATACGTGTATATTTTGAATGGTGGGGCAGATAGCTGGGGCTGTTGCAAACAAAGCGTCGTCGCGGCATCTACATGTGAAGCGGAGTACATAGCTGCTTCGGAAGCAGCCTAGCACATCAAGCGCCGCTTCAACTCCATTCGTGCTATATTCAAGATGGCGATATAGATATTCATAAAGTACATACAGATCTGAATGTCGCAGATCCGTTGACTAAACCTCTTCCACGAGCAAAACATGATCAACACCAGAACTCTATGGGTGTTCGATTCATCACAATGTAACTAGATTATTGACTCTAGTGCAAGTGGGAGACTGTTGGAAATATGCCCTAGAGGCAATAATAAAATGGTTATTACTATATTTACTTGTTCATGATATTTGTCTATTGTTCATACTATAATTGTATTAACCGGAAACCATAATACATGTGTGAATACATCGACCACAACATGTCCCTAGTGAGCCACTAGTTGACTAGCTCGTTGATCAATAGATTGTTGTGGTTTCCTGACCATGGACATTAGATGTCATTGATAACGGGATCACATCATTAGGAGAATGATGTGATATACAAGACCCAATCCTAAGCATAGAACAAGATCATGTAGTTCGTTTGCTAGATCTTTTCTAATGTTAAGTATCATTTCCTTAGACAATGAGATTGTGCAACTCCCGGATACCGTAGGAATGCTTTGGGTGTATCAAACTTCACAACGTAACTGGGTGGCTATAAAGGTGCACTACAAGTATCTCCAAAAGTGTTTGTTGGGTTGGCATGAATTAAGACTGGGATTTGTCACTCCGTATTACGGAGAGGTATCTCTGGGGCCACTCGGTAATGCATCATCATAATGAGCTCAATGTGACTAAGGAGTTGGTCATGGGATCATGTGTTGCGGAACAAGTAAAGAGACTTGCGGTAACGAGAATGAACAAGGTATGGGGATACCGACGATCGAATCTTGGGCAAGTAACATACCGATGGACAAAGGGAATTGTATACGGGATTGATTGAATCCCCGGCATCGTGGTTCATCCGATGAGATCATCGTGGAACATGTGGGAGCCAATATGGGTATCTAGATCCCTCCATTGGTTATTGGCCGGAGAGGCATCTCGGTCATGTATGCATGGTTCCCGAACCCATAGGGTCTACACACTTAAGGTTCGATGACGCTAGAGTTGTAATGGGAATTGTATGTGGTTACCGAAGGTTGTTGAGAGTGTCGGATGAGATCCCGGACATGACGAGGAACTCTGAAATGGTCCGGAGGTGAAGATAGATATATTGTACGAAGGGTATTGGAGTCCGGAAGTGTTCCGGGGGTACCGGGCTATGGCCACCATGACCGAAAGGTGTTTCGGGGGCCCCGGCAAGTGTTGGGTGGCCTCATGGGCCAAGGGGGGGCAAACCAGCCCACTAGGGGGTTGTGCGCCCCCCACACCCTTTCCCACGTTGCTTGGGGAGGTGGGGCGCCTCCACCTGGCTTGGGAGACAAGCCTCCACTTGGCTTGGCTTGGGGGTCAAGTCTCCCTAGGGTTTCCCTAGGGAGATCCAATCTGCCTTGGCTGCCGCCCCTAGGGGAAACCCTAGGGGCACCACCCCGTCCTCCCTTCGCCTATATATAGTGAGGGAGAGGGAGGGCAGCCGCACCCTTCACCTGGCGCAGCCCTCCACCTTCCTACACCTCTTCCTCCTCTGTAGTGCTTAGCGAAGCTCTGCCGGAGAACCACGAGCTCCATCGCCACCACGCCGTCGTGCTGCTGGAGTTTTCCCTCAACTCCCCCCCCCCCTTGCTGGATCAATAAGGAGGAGTCGTCCCCTGGATGTATGTGTGTTGAACGCGGAGGCGTCGTCCGTTCGGTGCTAGATCTGATCTTCCGTGATTTGAATTGCCGCGAGTACGACTCCATCAACCGCGTTCTTTGCAATGCTTCCGCTTAGCAATCTTCAAGGGTATGAAGATGCATTCCCTCTCTCTCATTGCTAGCATCTCCTAGATTGATCTTGGTGACACGTAGGATTTTTTGAATTATTACTACATTCCCCAACACAAAATTGGTACATAGCCCTATGCACTTGTAGGATATCACCCACTGGATAAAGGTTGAGTACATAATGAGGGAGACACATAGGTCAAACATGGAGAACCAACACACAGATTACCTAGTGAATCACCCTCAGAGACCAACCGCCCACGGGACTGTTAGGAAACGTAGTAGAAAAAATCACACCTACGATCACCCAAGATCAATATGAAGATGCCTAACAGGTTGAGATCATGATTCTTACCGTCACCGAGTTGCGGAGGAAGAAGAAATTGATGGTGTAGACCATACTTGGAGTCCCCCGAACCGTCGATGAATAATCTTGTGAACCTCCCAGGAACAGTCCCTGAAACTGAAGAGTGAAAGCACGGCCTCTCTACTTGGTTCGAAGCGTGCAACCTTAACGATCCGGCAGCGCTTCGCCGTCCAGTGCTAATCATCACTGGAGAATTGGGGGGAGTAGATTAGAACCACACGGGTCTTCTAATTATGAGGACAAGAGATTAGCCTAGCTCTAATTAGTCAACTAGGACCAACTAGACCTAGAGGAGGCTCCAAAACTTGTATATACAATAGAGCAAAAAAAACTAGTATATATATGTTAGAGGAGGAGGGAGCAGCCACCAAGGAGGGAAAGACCCTCTTTGGGGGGGCGAACAAGGGGTGGAGTAGGACTCCTCCCATAGTCCAATTCGGCCCCCCTATATGGCAAGGGGGCGCCACTTCCTTATGGACCCTTGTAGCCCATAACTCCTTCCACGACTTGGCTTTTAAGCCCCGTTAATATTAAATTAAATATATAAATGTTCTAAATATTTTCATACTATTATATATATTATTTAATATCCCCGGAAATTTTCCACTTGTATATATTTATAGGTAATACCCAGTATTACCCGATATTCATCGAAACCCTTCCTGTGACCCCGAAATGCTTCCCGATCCTCTTGGAACTATTCCAAATATTAATGAAATAATTCCACAAATATATTATCATGACTCCCGTATGACTAACACTCAGTAGTTCGTGATTGCCTTAAGCTTGTGACCTCGTAGTTTTGGTAACTCATAGACATGAACGAAATCGTTCGTTCAATGACCGACACTGGGACCGTGGACGTCCATATCGATCCAAACACATGAATGATATTCAAGTGAACCTATGGTTATCATGTGATGTTCCCTTTGCTTCGCGATACTTCACTAACCCGGGATGCATTGGTATCCTCCTAAGTCATCACCATGCTCACTATACTGAAATCCTCATTACCGTTTTTGTTCTTCTTTCTCTTTATTGTGTTCTCGCATCCCCGTGATGTAGTCACCTGTGTCTGGCCATATGGTAATTGATGCCATCTGAGAGGTCCCTAAGAGTATCTCTCCATCATCGGACGAGCAAATCCCACCCTCGAGCTATCTAGTCCCTTGTCAAAATTTCCGATGAACCTGCAAGTTGTCGTTATGATCACCATGTTACAGGTGGCGTTTGAGCAACCCATAGCCCACCGTACGGTAAGAAGTGACTCTGATACTCTCATGGTCTAAGGAGCAGAACCACACATTAACACTTTGTGTTATTACAATTGAATACACGCAATATTAACTCAATTCATAACAGACAAGATTGGGTTGATTCAATATGGTTGTTCTTCTAACGTCCTAATCCCATTGTTATTTTAGGATCATCGTTACACTTAACGATACATGATTACCAACAACACTTGAGCTAGTCCCAGAGGCAAGACTAGAAATCTTTTATTTAACCTTATCATTTCACACATGCATATGATTTTCCATTGAAATATAAACTCTGAATTAAGAATATTGAAATATAATAATAAAAATATTATTTCCTCTAGGGCATATTTCCATTAGTCTCCCACTTGCACTAGAGTCAATAATCTAGTTTTCATAGTTTCTTTAACACTTATGGCTATCCGGTGTTGCTCATGTTTCGCTCGTGGTAGATCCTTTGTCATCGGGTCTAACACATTCAAATCTGTGTGAATCTTGAGAATCGCCACATATGGCTTCTCAAAATATTGTTGCGTTCAATGTGTCTGGTCTTCAGGTCTGATCTTGGTTCCTTTGCTTGAGTAACGACTCCACTATTATCACAATAGAGAGCCATTGGATTCATCTCACTTGGGACAACACCAATTTCTTCAAGAAACTTCTTGATCCAGAATGCCTCCTTTGAAGCTTCCGAAGCTGCAATATACTTTGCTTCTGTCGTAGAATCCGCAGTAGTGTTTTGTTTAAGACTCTTCAAAACAACTGCACCACCATTAAGTGTGAAAACATAACCTGGTTGATATATATAATTATATATATCAGTCATGAAGCTAGCTTTGGTGTAACTATTTACGATGGTTCTTCATCCCCTCCATAAACAAGGAGCATGTCCTTTCTTCTTCCGAGGTACTTAAGAATATTTTTTAACTATTGTCCAGTGAGCCACTCCTGGATCACTCTGGTATCTGCTACTAACACTTAGTGCATAAGAAACATCTAGTCTTGTACATGTCATAGCGTACATGATGGATCCATAGAGGCATAGGTTACTCCACTCATTTTCACTCGCTCATCAGATGTCTTGGGACATTGATTTCTACTTAGTGTTATGCCATGTGACATTGGGACAAATCCTTTCTTGCATTCTCCATTGTAAACCTCTTTAAAAACCTTGTCGATGTATGTGCTTTCACTTAGTGCTATCAGACATCTTGATCTATCTCTATAGATCTTTATGCCCAATATATATGCAGCTTCACCTAAGCCTTTCATTGAAAACACACTCTTTTTATTGTACCCAGATACTTTATATCATTCCCAATCAATCATATGTCATTTACGTATAATAAATGCTATAGAGCTCCCACTAAACTTCTTGTATACACAAGCTTCTTCATCATTTTTAATGAAGCCAAAAAATAATTGACACTTCATCAAAATGTTGATTCCAGCTCCTAGAGGCTTGCTCGAAACCACGGATTGACCTTTGAACCTTGCACACCTTACCGACATCCTTCGGATCGACAAAACCTTCTGGTTGTATCATATATACATCCTATTTTAGATTTCCATTTAGGAAAGAAGTTTTGACATCCATCTGCCATATCTTGTAATCAAAATATGCAGCTATAGCCTTCATAATTCGTACAGACTTTAGCATTGCTACTGGAGGGAAAGTTTTGTCATAATCAACTCCCTAGACTTGCAAAAACCCTTTCGCAAGTAGCCATTCTTTGTACATGGTAGGATTACCATCCGCATATGTCTTTCTTTTGAAGATCCATTTACATTGTATGGGTTTTACCTCCTCTAGAGGATCTACCAAGTTCCGAACTTGATTCTTGTACATGGACTCCATTTCGGACTGCATAGCTTTGAGCCATTCTTTTGAGTTGGGCGCCACCATCACTTCCTTGTAGTGCACAGGTTCATCTTCTTCTAAGATGAATATTTCATTGTGAGACCATTCAGGCGGTTCACTAACTCTTCCCGACCTAGGCGGTTTAGTTACAATCTTAACTAGAATTTCTAAAACTTGTGTAGTAATTCCCGGTTCATTTGTGTGGACAACTTCTGGAACAGATTCTGTTTTGTTAATCCTCACTTCTGGATATTCGATAATCTCATCAAGTTGTATTGTCCTCCCACTTATTTATTTAACGAGAAACTCCTTCTCGAGAACGTGTCCATTCTTAGTGACAAACACTTTGTCTTTAGACTTTTGGTAGAAAGAATAACCAACAGTTTCTTTGGGATAACCTACAAATTACCATTTGTCTGCTTTGGGTTTGAGCTTATTTGGCTTTAAACATTTCCCAAAATGGGTTTCTTTCCATTCCATAACTCATATGGCTTCGTCTCCACAGACTTAGACGGTTCTCTGTTTAGTGTATATGTTGTTGTTTCAATTGCATATCCCCAAAATGATAAAGGCAGATTGGTAAATGGCATTATAGACCTTACCATGTCCAACAAAGTTTGGTTACACCCTTCAGATAGTCCATTTATTTGTGGAGTTCCTAGAGGAGTAAGTTGTGAGACAATTCCACAATCACTTAGATGCTTGACTCAGATATCCTCCTCCATGATTAGATCGTAGAAATTTAATCTTCTTGCCACGATTATTCTCAACTTCGTTCAAAAAATCATTGAACTTTTCAAATATTTCAGGCTTATGTTTGATGAACTAAATATATCCATATCTACTCAAATCATCTGTGAAGGCTACGACGTATAAGTATCCACCGCATGTCAGAACACTCATTGGACCATGTACATCACTATATATTATATCCAATAATTCAAGCACCCGTTCCGGATGACCCGTGAACGGTGTTTTAGCCATTTTACCCATTAGACAAGCTTCGCATGTTTCAAATGATTCAAAATTAAATGACGTTAACACTCCATCTTTTTGAAGCTTCTCCATAAGTTTCTTTCCGATATGACCAAGACAACGGTTCCACGTGTATGTGTATTATAAGTCTTCTTCAAACGTTTAGCATTAATGTTATGGACAACCTTTTCACATTCAAAATCTAATATGAATAATCCACCAATCATGGGTGCAAATCCACAAAACAAATTGGTATAATATGTTGAACAACCATTGTTCTCTCATTTATAAGAATATCCATCATTTATCAAACATGATCCAGACATAACTTTCGGACAAAATAACAATTACTTTGTTCTAAAACCAATCCTGAGGGTAGATTGAAAGACATGACACCGATGGCTTGAGCAGCGATCACATCGGCATTCCCAAAACGCACCACAACTTCATTTCTTCTTAACTTGCGAATGTTCCTCAGTACTCCATCATGTTGCAAATGTTAGCAACAGACCCAGTATCAAATACCCGTGACTTGGAATTTTCAGCAAGTAGAATGTAAATAACATTAACTTGTATAACTTTTATACCTTTTCCAGAAGATGCATTCTTCTTATCTACCGGATACTTCAATCAATTTCTTTTTCCAGTATCCTTTCTCTTTGCAGTAGAAACATATAGTCTTGCAAGATGCCCCACCCTTGTTCCTTTTTGTGTTGCATTTCTTTTTGAAACTTTATGTTTTGTTCACCATCAACTTTTGTTGGTTATGCAACCCTATTTCATTGGTCTTGAGCATTGCTTCATAAAGTGATGTAATTATCAAATCATTTTCTAGTGTCTTTGGAAGATCTATTTCCATTGCATTAAGACTGTCATAATAGTTTACAAGCCTGACACCTTGCTCACCAACCTCAGTTATCTTGTAATCTTCCAACGCTTCAGCCATCCCATGAACTTCAGCTGACTCTTTGTGATACAAAAATTCAAGTGCCTCAACAATTTCGACGGTACTGAGTTGTTGATAACGTTTCTATAGCAATTGATCCATGCATGATAGCATAATACTTTTGCGACACTGAAATCCTTCTTGGAAGATAAAAACATGTTGATGATATCTTGCGACGCTCCAGGCGCCGGGTAATCACCAAGCGATTGATCCAACACATATTATTTCTTAGCACTCGTAAGAACAATTCTAGGAGTGTGGATCCAATCCTCATAGTTTCCACCATTTGCAACAACTTTTCTTTCTCAAACAGAGGTGCTAAATTTGAACTATTGCAAGCCATTAATCTACAACAACAAACACCAGATTCAACTTAGACATTTATTAACAATTAATGTTGCATTGATGTTTGAAATAATTAAAAGTGCACTCCCACTCAAATTAGTATCTCTCACAATTAATAGTGAGTCATACAAGATCCAAATCTAGATCTCAGTCATTGATGTGGATATCACTGATGATGAGAATTTTGATCGGTGGGCAAACTATTGCCGATCATATCACCATATAACTCTTGTTCATCTTTCAATGTTTTGTGCTCCAAGCTTAGAACAGTTCTGCTAGAACTTCAAGGCAACATGGTGCTATCTGCACTGGTCTGACCAGTTCCATCTTACACCTCACACCCTGGTTGTACTCATATGGACATGACGCACTCCGGAACGCTACGTGTTATAAATGGTTGCAACACTGGGAAGAGCACCTTTTAACTTGATATTTACTATGAGAGATCACACTAATAATTTACTATTGCATGATAACCCACAAGTATAGGGGATCACAACAGTGTCCGAGGGTAGTATGTCACCGAAATTTGTTGATTCGACTCCCAAAGAATATTTACGAGCCTTAGAAGTTGAGTTGTTAATTCAACCACACCTAGGAAATAATATTTCTACAGCAAAGTGCTTAGTAGCACAATAGTTTGATAGTTCTGATAGTAGGAATAACGGTAGTAAGAGTAACAAGAACACTAATAGAAGCAGTTTTGTGAAGATTGTACCAACAACAACAACAGTAACTTGGCAAAGACAAATATGAGAAAAGCATAGGCATTGGATCAGCGATCGATATTTTGTTGGGGAACGTAGTATTTCAAAAAAATCCTACGATCACGCAAGACCTATCTAGGAGAAGCATAGCAATGAGCGGGGAGAGTGTGTCCAGGTACCCTCGTAGACCGAAAGCGGAACCGTTTAGTAACACGGTTGATGTAGTCGAACGTCTTCACGATCCCACCGATCCATGTACCGAACGTACGGCACCTCCGTGTTCAGCACACGTTCAACACGATGGCGTCCCTCGAGCTCTTGATCCAGTTGAGGATGAGGGAGAGTTACGTCAGCACGACAACGTGGCGACGATGTTGATTATGTGATCCGCGGAGGGCTTCGCCTAAGCACTACGATAATATGACCTAAGGTGGAATCTGTTGAGGGAGGCACCGCACACGGCTAAAACAACTGTTAACTTGTGTGTTCTAGGGTGCCCCCTGCCCCCATATATAAAGGGGCAAGGGGGAGGCCGGCCGGCCTCATAGGGCGCGCCCAAGGGGGGCAATCCTACTCCTAGTAGGAGTTGGAACCCCCCTTTCCTAGTCCAACTAGGAGAAGAAGGAAGGACAGGGAGAGGGGCAGGAAAGAGGGGGCGCTACCCCCTTCCCCTAGTCCAAATCGGACAAGGCCCATGGGGGCGCGCGCGACAGCCCTTGGCTGCTCCCTTTCTCTCTCCCCTAAGCCTTAATAAGGCCCATTACTTCCCCGGTGGTTCCGATAACCCTTCTAGCACTCTGATATTTATCCGGTGACCCCTGTAACTCATCCGGTGTCCGAATAACATCGTCCAATATATCATTATTTATGTCGCGACCATTTCAAGACTCCTCGTCATGTCTGTGATCTCATTCGGGAGTCCGAACAATCTTCGGTCGTCAAAAACACATAGCTCATAATACAAACCGTCATCGAACGTTAAGCGTGCGGACCTTACGGGTTCGAGAACTATGTAGACATGACTGAGACACATCTCCGGTCAACAACCAACAGTGTAACCTAGATGCTCATATTGGCTCCTACATATTCTACGAAGATCTTTATCGGTCAAACTGCATAACAACATACGTTGTTCCCTTTGTCATTGGTATGTTACTTGCACGAGATTCGATCGTCGGTATCATCTTATCTAGTTCAATCTCGTTACCGGCAAGTCTCTTTACTCGTTCTGTAACACATCATCTCGTGACTAACTCATTAGTCATTTGTTTGCAAGGGTTATTATGATGTGTATTACCGAGAGGGCCCAGAGATACCTCTCCGACACTCGGAGTGACAAATCCTAATCTTGATCTATGCCAACACCACAAACACTTTCGGAATCACCTGTAGAGCATATTTATAATCACTTAGTTACGTTGTGACGTTTGATAGCACACTAGGTGTTCCTCCGGTATTCGGGAGTTGCATAATCTCATAGTCAGAGGAACATGTATAAGTTATGAAGAAAGCAATAGCAATAAAACTAAATGATCATTGTGCTAAGCTAACGGATGGGTCTTGTCCATCACATCATTCTCCTAATGATGTGATCTCGTTGATCAAATGACAACACATGTCTATGGTTAGGAAACTTAACCATCTTTGATTAATGAGCTAGTCAAGTACAGGCATATTAGGGGCACTCTGTTTTGTCTATGTATTCACACATGTATCAAGTTTTCGGTTAATACAATTCTAGCATGAATAAAAGACATTTATCATGGTATATAAGAAAATATAAATAATAACTTTATTATTGCCTCTAGGGCATATTTCCTTCAGTCTCCCACTTGCACTAGAGTCAATAATCTAGATTACATAGTAATGGTTCTAACACCCATGGAGTCTTGGTGTTGATCATGTTTTGATCGTGGAAGAGGCTTAGTCAACGGGTCTGCGACATTTAGATCTGTATGTATTTTGCAAATCTCTATGTCTCCCTCCTTGACTTGATCGCGGATGGAGTTGAAGCGTCTTTTGATGTGCTTGGTTCTCTTGTGAAACCTGGATTCCTTCGCCAAGGCTATGGCTGCAGTGTTGTCACAAAAGATTTTCATTGGACCCGATGCACTAGGTATTACACCTAGATTGGATACGAACTCCTTCATCCCGACTCCTTCATTTGCTGCTTCCGAAGCAGCTATATACTCCGCTTCACACGTAGATCCCGCCACAACGCTCTGCTTGGAACTGCACCAACTGACAGCTCCATCGTTCAACAAAAATACGTATCCAGTTTGTGACTTTGAGTCATCCGGATCGGTGTCAAAGCTTGCATCGATGTAACCATTTACGATGAGCTCTTTGTCACCTCCATAAACGAGAAACATAACCTTCGTCCTTTTCAGGTACTTCAGGATATTCTTGACCGATGTCCAGTGATCCACTCCTGGATTACTTTGGTACCTCCCTGCTAGACTTATAGCAAGGCACACATCAGGTCTGGTACACAACAATGCATACATGATAGATCCTATGGCTGAAGCATAGGGAATGACTTTCATTTTCTCTCTATCTTCTGCAGTGGTCGGGCATTGAGTCTTACTACTTCACACCTTGTAACACAGGTAAGAACCCTTTCTTTGACTGATCCATTTTGAACTTCTTCAAAACTTTATCAAGGTATGTGCTTTGTGAAAGTCCAATTAAGCGTCTTGATCTATCTCTATAGATCTTGATGCTCAATATGTAAGCATCTTCACCGAGGTCTTTCACTGAAAAAATCTTATTCAAGTATCCTTTTATGCTATCTAGAAATTCTACATCATTTCGAATCGACAATATGTCATCCACATATAATATCAAAAATGCTACAGAGCTCCCACTCACTTTCTTGTAAATACAGGCTCCTCCAAAAGTCTGTATAAAACCATATGCTTTGATCACCTCATCAAAGCGTATATTCCAACTCCGAGATGCTTGCACCAGTCCATAGATGGATCGCTGGAGCCTGCACACTTTGTTAGCACCTTTAGGATCGACAAAACCTTCTGGTTGCATCATATACACCTCTTCTTTGAGATATCCGTTAAGGAATGCAGTTTTGACATCCATTTGCCAGATTTCATAATCATAAAATGTGACAATTGCTAACATGATTCAGACAGACTTAAGCATCGCTATGGGCAAGAAAGTCTCATCGTAGCAACTACTTGAACTTGTCGAAAACCTTTCGCATCAAGTCGAGCTTTGTAGACAGTAACATTACCATCGGCGTCAGTCTTCTTCTTCAGGATCCATTTATTTTCAATTGCTTTCCGACCATCGGGCAAGTCAATCAAAGTCCACACTTTGTTCTCATACATGGATCCCATCTTAGATTTCATGGCCTCAAGCCATTTTGCGGAATCTGGGCTCATCATCGCTTCCTCATAGTTTGTAGGTTCATCATGGTCTAGTAACATGACTTCCAGAACAAGGTTACCATGCCACTCTGGCGCGAAACGTACTCTCGTTGACCTACGAGGTTCAGTAGTAACTTGATATGAAGTTTCATGATCATCATCATTATCTTCCTCACTAATTGGTGTAGGATTCACTGGAACTAATTTCTGTGATGAACTACTTTCCAATTCGGGAGAAGGTACAATTACCTCATCAAGTTCTACTTTCCTTCCACACACTTCTTTCGAGAGAAACCCCTTCTCTAGAAAGGATCCATTCTTAGAAACGAATATCTTGCCTTCGGATCTGTGATAGAAGGTGTACCCAACAGTTTCCTTTGGGTATCATATGAAGACACATTTCTCCGACTTGGGTTCGAGCTTATCAGGTTGAAGCTTTTTCACATAAGCATCGCAGCCCCAAACTTTAAGAAATGACAACTTGTGTTTCTTGCCAAACCACAGTTCATAAAGTGTCGTCTCAAGGGATTTAAATGGTGCCCTATTTAATGTGAATGCAGCTGTCTCTAAAGCATAACCCCAAAACAATAGTGGTAAATCTGTAAGAGACATCATAGATCGCATCATATCTAATAAAGTACGGTTACGACGTTCGGACACACCATTACGCTGTGGTGTTCCAGGTGGCGTGAGTTGTGAAACTATTCCACATTGTTTCAAATGAAGACCAAACTCATAACTCAAATATTCACCTCCGTAGTCAGATCGTAGAAACTTAGTTTTCTTGTTACGATGATTCTCTACTTCACTCTGAAATTCTTTGAACTTTTCAAATGTTTCAGACTTGTGTTCCATCAAGTAGATATACCCATATCTGCTCAAATCATCTGTGAAGGTCAGAAAATAACGATACCCGCCGCGGGCTACAACACTCATCGGTCCACATACATCAGTATGTATGATTTCCAACAAATCTGTTGCTTGCTCCATTGTTCCAGAGAACGGAGTTTTAGTCATCTTGCCCATGAGGCATGGTTCGCAAGCACCAAGTGATTCATAATCAAGTGATTCCAAGAGTCCATCAGCATGGAGTTTCTTCATGCGCTTTACACCAATATGGCCTAAACGATAGTGCCACAAATAAGTTGCACTATCATTATCAACTTTGCATCTTTTGGCTTCAATATTATGAATATGTGTATCACTACGATCGAGATTCAACAAAAATAGACCACTCATCAAGGGTGCATGACAATAAAAGATATTACTCATATACATAGAACAACCATTATTCTGTGATTTAAATGAATAACCATCTCGCAGCAAATAAGATCCAGATATAATGTTCATGCTCAACGCTGGCACCAAATAACAATTATTTAGGTCTAAAACTAATCTCGAAGGTAGATGTAGAGGTAGCATGCCGACGGCGATCACATCGACTTTGGAACCATTTTCCACGCGCATCGTCACCTCGTCCTTAGCCAATCATCCTTTAATTCGTAGCCCCTGTTTCGAGTTACAAATATGAGCAACCGAACCAGTATCAAATACACAGGCGCTACTACGAGCATTAGTAACGTACACATCAATAACATGTATATCAAATATACCTTTGTTCACTTTGCCATCCTTCTTATCCGCCAAATACTTGGGGCAGTTCCGCTTCCAGTGTCCAGTCCCTTTGAAGTAGAAGCACTCAGTTTCAGGCTTGGCTCTAGACTTGGGTTTCTTCACGGGAGTAGCAACTGGCTTGCTATTCTTCTTGAAGTTCCCCTTCTTTCCCTTGCCCTTTTTCTTGAAACTAGTGGTCTTGTTAACTATCAACACTTGATGCTCCTTTTTGATTTCTACCTCTGCAGCCTTGAGCATAGCGAAGAGCTCGGGAATTGTCTTCTGCATCCCTTGCATATTATAGTTCATCATGAAGCATTTATAGCTTGGTGGCAGTGATTGAAGAACTCTGTCAATAACACTATCTTCATCAACTTTGAATCCAAGTTGAGTCATGTGATTGTAGTACCTAGACATTCTGAGTAAGTGTTCACTGATAGAACTGTTCTCCTCCATCTTGCAGCTATAGAACTTGTTGGAGACTTCATATCTCTCAACTCGGGCATTTGCTTGAAATATTAACTTCAATTCTTGGAACATCTCATATGCTCCATGACGTTCAAAACGTCTTTGAAGACCCGATTCGAAGCCGTAAAGCATGGCACACTAAACTATCGAGTAGTCATCGGCTTTGCTCTGCCAGACGTTCATAATGTCCGGTGTTGCATCTGCAGCGGGCTTTCCACCTAGCGGTGCTTCCACGACATAATTATTCTATGCAGCAATGAGGATAATCCTCAAGTTACAGACCCAGTCCATGCAGTTGCTACCATCATCTTTCAACTTAGCTTTCTCTAGGAACACATTAAAATTCAATGGAACGGTAGCACGGGCCATTGATCTACAACAACATAGATATGCAAAAACTATCAGGACTAAGTTCATGATAAATTAAAGTTCAGTTAATCATATTACTAAAGAATTCCCACTTAGATAGACATCCCTCTAGTCATCTAAATGATCACGTGTTCCAAATCAACTAAACCATGTCCGATCATCACGTGAGATGGAGTAGTTTTCAATGGTGAACATCTTATGTTGATCATATCTACTATATGATTCATGCTCGACCTTTCGGTCTCCAGTGTTCCGAGGCCATGTCTGTACATGCTAGGCTCGTTAAGTTTAACCCGAGTATTCTGCATGTGCAAAAACTGTCTTACACCCGTTCTATGTGAACATAGAGCTTATCACACCCGATCATCGCGTGGTGTCTCGGCACGACGAACTGTCGCAACGGTGCATACTCAGGGAGAACACTTGTACATTGAAATTTTTGTAAGGGATCATCTTATAATGCTATCATCACATGCAATCAAAATATGTGACATGATATGGCTATCATCATCTTGTGCTTTTGATATCCATCTCCAAAGCATCGCCATGATCTCCATCGTCACCGGCTTGACACCGTGATCTTTGTCATAGCGTCATGGTCGTCTCACCAACTATTGCTAATACTACTATCGCTAACTCATAGTGATAAAGTAAAGCAATTACATGCTTTCACAATTCATACAATAAAGAGACCACCATAAGGCTCCTGCGGGTTGTCGATAATTCACAAAACATGATCATCTCATACAATAACGTATAACTCATCACGTCTTGACCATACCACATCACAACATGCCCTGCAAAAACAAGTTAGACGTCCTCTACTTTGTTGTTGCAAGTTCTTACCTACGCATCAAAACCACAACGATTTTTCATCAAGTGTGCTGTTTTAACCTTCAACAAGGACCGGGCGTAGTCACACTCCATTCAACTAAAGTTGGAGAAACTGACACCCGCCAGCCACCTATGTGCAAAGCATGTCGGTTGAACAAGTCTCATGAACGCGGTCATGTAATGTTGGGCCGGGCTGCTTCATCCAATAATACCGCCGAATCAAAGTATGACATGCTGGTAAGCACTATGACTATTATCGCCCACAACTCTTGGTGTTCTACTCGTGCATATCATCTACGCATAGACCTGGCTCATGATGCCACTATTGGGGAACATAGTATTTAAAAAAAAATCCTACGATCATGCAAGATCTATCTAGGAGAAGCATAGCAACAAGAGGGGAGAGTGTGTCCCCGTACCCTCGTAGATCGAAAGCGGAAGCGTTTAGTAACGCGGTTGATGTAGTCGAGCGTCTTCACGATCCAACTGATCCAAGTACCGAATGTACGACACCTCCGTGTTTAGCACACGTTTAGCACGATAACATCCCTCAAGCTCTTGATCCAGTTGAGGACGAGGGAGTTCCATCAGCACGACGGCGTGGCGACGGTGTTGATGATGTGATCAGCGCAGGGCTTCGCCTAAGCACTACGATAATATGACATGAGGTGGAATCTATGGAGGGGGGCACTGCACACCGCTAAAACAACTGTTAACTTGTGTGTTCTAGAGTGCCCCCTGCCCCCATATATAAAGGGGCAAGGGGGAGGCCGGCCGGCCTCATAGGGTGTGCCCAAGGGGGGTAATCCTACTCCTAGTAGGAGTTGGATCCCCCCTTTCCTGGTCCAACTAGGAGAAGAAGGAAGGAGAGGGAGAGGGGAAGGAAAGAGGGGGGCGCCGCCCCCTCCCCCTAGCCAAATTCGAACTAGGCCCATGGGGGGCGCGCGGCCAGCCCTTGGCTGCTCCATCTCTCTCCCCTAAGGCCCAATAAGTCCCATTACTTCCCCGGTGGTTTCGATAACCCTTCCGACACTCCGATATTTATCCGTGACCCCCGAAACTCATCCAGTGTCCGAATAACATTGTCCAATATATCATTCTTTATGTCAAAAACCATTTCGAGACTCCTCGTCATGTCCGTGATCTCATCCGGGACTCCGAAAAATCTTCGGTCATCAAAAACACATAGCTCATAATACAAACTATCATCGAACGTTAAGCGTGCGGACCATATGGGTTCGAGAACTATGTAGACATGACCGAGACACATCTCCAGCCAATAACCAATAGCGGAACCTGGATGCTCATATTGACTCCTACATATTCTACGAAGATCTTTATCGGGCAAACTGCATAACAACATACGTTGTTCCCTTTGTCATTGGTATGTTACTTGCCCGAGATTCGATCGTCGGTATCATCATACCTAGTTCAATCTCGTTACTGGCAAGTCTCTTTACTCCTTCCATAATACATCATCTCGTGACTAACTCATTAGTCATTTGCTTGCAAGGCTTATTATGATGTGTATTACCGAGAGGGCCCAGAGATACCTCTCCGACACTCGGAGTGACAAATCCTAATCTTGATCTATGCAAACACCACAAACACTTTCGGAAACACTTGTAGATCATCTTTATAATCACCATGTTACGTTGTGACGTTTGATAGCACACAAAGTGTTTCTCGTGTATTCGGGAGTTGCATAATCTCATAGTCAGAGGAACATGTATCAGTTATGAAGAAAGCAATAGCAACAAAACTAAACAATCATTGTGCTAAGCTAATGGATGGTCTTGTCAATCACATCATTCTCCTAATGATGTGATCCCGTTGATCAAATGACAACACATGTCTATGGTTAGGAAACTTAACCATCTTTGATTAATGAGCTAGTCAAGTGGAGGCATACTAGGGACACTCTGTTTTGTCTATGTATTCACACATGTATCAAGTTTCCAGTTAATACAATTCGAGCATGAATAAAAGACATTTATCATGATATATAAGGAAATATAAATAACAACTTTATTATTTCCTCTAGGGCATATTTCATTCATATTTGTGTTGGGTGACATTCATCATATAACAGTCACAACCTGCTAAAGCGATACACAATAGCTCTAATTCATCAATGTAATGTAGGCATGTATTATGTATATAGTCATAAGTGCTTATAATAAGAACTTGCATGGCATCTTTTTTCCCACCCTCCCGATGTCCATAAAGAAATCTAAGGGATATTAAGGGCTCCTTTTAATAGACAACCGCAAAGCATTAACACATGGTGGATACATGAACTCCTCGAACTACAATCATCCCCTGAGAGTACCCCAACTATTGTCACTTCGGGGCCTACGGATCAGAACAATAACAAGTCCATATAACTAGCAGATAGGACCAAGAAATGAGATATTCATGAAAATATAGAGGGTTCAAATTTGAAATCATGGCACTCGGGCCCTAGTGACAAGAATTAACAAAGTCATAGCACAATATATCTCAGAACATAGTGGATACTAGGGATCAAGCACTAACAAATTGACTCGATTACTTGACAAATCTCATCCAACTCCACCACTATTCAGCAAGCCTATGAAGGAATTACTCACTCCCGGTGTTGAGCAACTTGAAATTGGAGATGGAGAAGGGTTAATGATGACGATGGTGATGAATCCCTCTCTCCGGAGCTTCGAACGGACTCCTGAATAGCTCTCCTGATGGATATCAGGAGCTGGCAGCGGCTCCATATCATAAAACATGATAAAACTTTCTCTCTAATTTATCTCTCCACGAGATGGTATTTATAGAGTTGGAGTTAGGGTTGCCGGAGGTCTGTGAGACCCACGATCTCAGAGGGCGCGCACGGGGGGTGGGCGTGCCCTGAGCTCGTGGCTCCTGGGTGCCCCCCCCCCCTCCAGCAGAACTCTTCGCCAATATTTATTATATATTCAAAAAACAATCTCCATAAATTTTCATCCCAATCCGAGAACTTTTATTTCTACACAAAACAACACCATGGTAGTTCTGCTATAAACAACGTTAGTCCGGGTTAGTTCCCTTCAAATCATGCAAATTAGTGTCCAAAACAAGAGCAAAGGTGTTTGTAAAAGTAAATACGTTTGGAATGTATCACTTCGCAATCAAAGGGTGCAAACAACAAAGGGATAAACATGCAGGCAATTCATAAAAGCATGATATGGTATAGCCCTGGGCACCAGGAATCTCCGTGATTATCTTTAATCTCCAGTTGAAGCGTCGTGATGGCGAATATTTCGTTGTCATGGCAACCGTTTCAAAAATGTTGTCGTGTCGGCGATTTCAGAAAATGTTGTCGTGCTGGCTGTTTCATAAAACATTGTCATGCTACAAAATTCAGAAATTTTGTCGTGGCATGAAATTATAGATCCTCGTCGCGCGCAAATTACACCTTCTCCTCGTTGGGGTCCTCCGTGTATGGTTGCCATTGCTACCTATAACATGTATGCTATCTCTAAAATCTTTACATTAATGTGGCAATCTCATGGCTCTAGCCATCATGTCACGCCACGCATGCTACTTAACATTACAACATATAACCATCTCATTATCCTGACGAAGGCTATAACACATCATATGCATACCATGCAAAACCAAGTTAGACATCCTCTAATCAGTTTTAGCCAAATTTTAGTTACGTGGTTAACCGATTCTAGCAAATAATACTAGTTACCTACGGGTCCACAAAGTAGGCGATGATTCTTAATGCTAGATTAAATTTTGGGGTGTGTGAAACAAGAGACTTAATTAAAAAATCCATGGCCCCACACTAAACTTCATCAATACACGTGACCCCTAGAAGATCATCCATCTTCGGCACCCTCTTGTGTACATGATGGTTAACTATTCTCAACTATGGTGAAGCCCAAGGAACTGTTAGCAGATCGTCGACAGCCAGAGCCGATTAATCATCAAAACCTTGTGTAAAGCGACATCATGTCGTCGGTGAATTGAACCGAAGCAACACTCGAGGGAAGTATAGCAAGAACATTAACCCTTACAATCACATGTGATCCAGATCGCAACCTGCATCTACTCATAAAACCACTCATGATGCCACTGTTGGGAAACGTAGTAGGAAAAAAAGCATGCCTACGATCACCCAAGATCAACATGAAGATGCATAATGGGATGAGATCATGACTGTTACCGTCACCGAGTTGTAGCCGAAGAAGCACGTGACGATGTTGATCATACTTGGATTCCCTCGAACCATCGATGAATGATCCCGCGAACCGCCCACATACAGTCCCTCGAACTGAAGACTGAAAGCACGACCTCTCTACTTGGTTGCAAGCGTGCAACCTTCGCGATCCGGCAGCGCTTCGCCATCCAGAGCTAATCCTCATCGAAGAATTAGAGAGAGGTGATTAGAACCACATTGGGCTTCTACTCATGAGGAGAAGAGGATTAGCCTAGCTCCAATTAGTCAACTAGGACCAACTAAAACTAGAACTAGAAGAACTAGAGGAGGCTCCAAAACTTCTATGAACAGTAGAGAAAAAAACCTAGTATATATAGGTTAGAGGAGGAGGAGGGGGGCAGCCACCAAGGAGGAAAAGTCCATCCTTGTGGCACCGGCCAAGGATCCAATTCGACCCCCCTATATGGCATGGAGGGCGACACTTCCTTATGGGCCCTTGTGGCCCATAGCTCCTTCCACCACTTTGTCTTTTAAGGCCTGTTGATATTAAATTAAATATATAAATGTTCTAAATGTTCTAAGACTATTATACATATAATTTAACATCCCCATAAATATTTTCCACCTATATATATATATATATATATATATATATATATATATATATATATATATATATATATATATATATATATATATATCGGTAATACCAGGTATTACCCGATATTCACCGAAACCCTTCCGGTGACCCTGAAACGCTTTCGGATCCTTTCAGAACTATTCTGAATATTAATGAAACAGTTACATGAATATATTATCATGACTTCCATCCTAACAACGCTCGGTAGACCATGATTGCCTTAAGCTTGTGACCTCGTAGGTTCGGTAACTCGTGGACATGAACGAAACCGTTCGACCAATGAAAGACATCGGGACCGTAGATGTCCATATTGATCCCTATGAGGATATGAATGATATTCAGGTGAACCTTTGGTTATCATGTGATGTTCTCTTTGCTTTGTGACACTTCGCAAAACCTAGGATGCATCGGTATCCTCCCGAGTTATCACCATGCACACTATACCGAAATCCTCATTATCGGTTTTGCTCTTCTTTCTCGTTATTGTGTTCCGGCATCCCCGTGACATAGTCACCTATGTCTAGCCAGACGATAGTTGATGCCGTCACACCGAGAGGGCCCTAAGGGTATATCTCCATCATCGGAGGAGCAAAACCCACTATCGAGCTATCTAGTCCCTTATCAAATTTTCTAATGAACCTGTAATTTTTTGTTATGATTACCATGCTATAGGTGACATTTGAGCAACTCCAAAGCACACCGTATGGTAAGAAGTGACTACGATACTCTCATGGTCTAAGGAGAAAAACCACACATTAACACTCCATGTTATTACAATTGAATACAGACGATATCAACTCAATTCATAACAGACAAGATTGGGTCGATTCGATATGATCGTTCTTCTAATGTCATAATCTCAGTGTTGTTTTAGGATCAGTGTTACACTTAACATTATCCTAAGATCTGGAAAACATGATTACCAACAACACTTGAGTTAGTCTCACGGGCGAGACTAGGAATCTTTTATTTAACCATTTATCATTTGACATGTGCATATGAGATCTCCACTGAATCGCATATCCAGGATTATAGCGGTTATAGCATGAAATATACACTCTTAATTATGAATATGAAAATATAATAATTCAAATATTATTGCCTCTAGGGCATATTTCTAATAGGGACATACAAAGCATACGATTGACCAAAGAAGGACAAAACGAACACAACTCCACGCGGCCAGTGGTCGGATATGAGTAGCCAGAAGGAACAAACACAACTTCATGCGGCCATCTGCCAATTAGGCCGAACCAGATAGGCGGGAAGGAAGCAAACCCACCTCACAGAAATAATCGGCCATGAACTCCACACGACCACCGGACGGATAGAACAAGTCGAACGGAACAAACACAACTCCACGTAGTCTCCGACCGGATAGGCCGAACCGGGTAGGCAGGAAGGAAGCAAACCCACCTAGGGGCCTGGCAAGACAACCCGCTCCACACCGTGTTCCAATGCCCGGGCCCAAAAAACCAGCCGAGTGTTGGGCTCGATAGTCGGGTGGGGTCCTCGCACGACCGCCATCTCTTCCCGTTGGCCCAACCATCAGACGCCCTCACCAATGCACATGGCACCACACGCAAGGATAGCTGGGTGGGGTCCACGAACAACGATCGTACATACCAGGTTACATAAATATCATATCACCCACACAAGTGCACCCATGAAACAGCGCACGCAGCGCGCAGCAACCACTAGAGGAGGTGGCCTTGAGCACGCCCCGAGCCACGCGTCATAGTCTCATAGACCCCTCGGGTCCACCGACTCGGTGAGGAACATCTAGGCCTGATCGGACAGCGGGAGGGCGCCACACAGACAACGGCGCAACGCGTGCATGCATCGGACGAGGCAGAGTGCACATGACACGGATGTTCCCGAGAGGCGAGTTACTCCATCATTCTTCATTGAAGTAATATGATAGCTTAGACAACGAAACCAAGTTTTTTTAGAATATATTGATTTCGGGATACAGGTTCCATAGATATACCAGGAACATCATTTTCTGTAGCATTTGCAAAGGTTGTTTATTTGCTCAAAATAGATAACGAGGCAACGGGCCTTTTTCTTTGGACATTTGAATCATACATGAGATTTGAGTCGTTGCCCTGATTGAAGCATGTGCTATATATATTCCTCTTAATAAAATGCAAGTGTCCAGTTTATTCCTCTCATTTTATTACCATATGAACTATTAAATATTGTAAAGAAAACACTAATGTTAACAGCATAAATAAATGAAATCCTATAGAGATACAAAAAGTAGTAGCATACTACACCGATCAGACATCGGAGCGTACAAACGACCATACCGCAGATACGCATATGCATTATTCTTTTCTTCAATGTTTCGAGGACTTACATGATGCTTCTCAACTACTACTATCTATATACCGCAATATAAGACGTTTTTGTAGTTCAAATTAAACTGCAAAAACGTCTTTTATTATGATACGGAGGTAGTAGTAAAACTTGATCAGGTGATCGACATCAAAAGTAGTTGCAGTGAGCATCAACATTTCACTCTTCCAATTTAACAACACTACCTTTAGAATGACGGCGACAACACCTCTCGCCGTCTGTATCTTTTGTTCTTTTAAACCGGACCCGTGTGTGTATATTTCATTCTGCATGTCCTTGTACGTGTCAATATCTTTGGTTGGAGCTGACGACCTATCCAACTTTCTACGAGTCTTGGGGCAAAACCTTTGCGCAAATATCACTTGCGCTCTCATAGCTGTTGGATCACTCATTGCCATTGCCGGTCCTTCATCAGAGCACTCTCACGCTCCCATGCCCATCAGCCGTCACTACCGTGCTAAGCTAATATACTACAGGACCACGAATTAAGTCCTGAAGCATGCATGGCCCAAAAAATATCATCACAGCTGACCTAAAACAAATGGTCCCAATAGACATCAGTATATATATATGCAGATCAAGCAAGTTTGTACCACACTAGTAACTATACATGAGTACATAATTCTATAGTCATACGCTCGTACCAAACACCAGCCCTTTTTTCTCCTCTTTTCCTTTTCTTTTTTGAAAGTTCGCTGCTCTTCCAAGTGACCAATAGCAGCCACAGAGAAATACCTGCAGCTGGTAAAAATACCTAGCTGTCTCTGCATCGTATAGCTAGCTAGCATGTTCCATGATACTAGAGCTGGCGCGTGCGACCACCGTATTCGCAGATCTGCGCTACCTGTACAAATACATGCCGAGCTCCAGAGCATACGCCAGAAATCAGAACCCATATGTCTCCTAGGCCTTTTGGTGGTATCTGTCACCGACATGTGGGCCCTAACTGCCATGAAGCCCGTATTGTTACCGCGCGGCGGGGCCGGCGGAAGATCTGTAAATATCTGCGCACACGCGCTTACGCAGCCTTTGCACTTTTCACAGCTGCGCATTGCACAGAGTATTCATACGTTTACACTGCTACTGCATGTGTATACGTACCGTATTGGGAGTGGCATGCAGTGGTAGTTGGTGGCGCAGAGGCAGCCAGCCTGAGCCTGAGCCTGCCATGATGAGGTAACACCGAGCAGGTGGGTGTTGGTGGGGCCCCACGAGGATTGGCGCGGCCGCAACGTCCCCTTCCCATTGGCCGCGTGGGCCCCACCACGACCAACCGGGCGGCGCCAGCTAGGACGGAGGAAAGGCTTTGAGGCCATGCCATGTAGGCTCTGCAGCCGCTAATGATTTGTGTGGCGGCCCGGCCAATCCATGCGTAATTAACCCCTGACAATTACCTGATAGGTAGCTTACCCTGGCTTTCAAGCAGCATGCATCATTGAGCTTAACCACCACCTCCACATCGTTGGAGATCAGAGCACCGAATAACGTAGCGATCGAGATCTTTTTCTATTTTACCGTGACACCGACACCGCTCATGATCTACGTACGCGATTCGAACTGCGGTCAGCTCCTACAGCTAGCCCGTAGTAAATTATGTGCGGCGGTTGTTGCGTCGCGTGGGCGTCCTTGCGGCGGTGCCTGCCACTGCCACTGCCACCACCTCCCTTTCCTTCTCACCTGGCCAAAGTTACCGCTGCAGCACTCGATGAGAGGAAGAAAGAAGGAACAAAAAAAGTTACATCTCGCCCTCAATGGCCTTCCCATAATTCTGCATGCAAGTGGATAATGTCGGGCCCCACGTTTCCAGGACGGGAAGAAATCTTCCATGCCATGGTGGAAAAGATGGATCGGTCTTGTCCAGGCATGCATGCATCGAGAGCGAGCTACCGATGTGCAGTGCATGCGCAGAATCGATCTGATTTGATTGATGGCGCAAGCTAGTGTTTGGATCGCCCCATGATGCCAACCGATCACTACTGTAGTGGCGCAGCTGGGCAAGATTGACAGCTTAATTGCGACGGCACATATGACAACTCGGAGTTGCCCGCTTTTGGCCGGCTGCCCGCCGCACACTTTGCATGCTCCGCCGCACCCAAGTTTTGCACCCGCGCGAGGCGGTTATTCTCCAGAGTCGACGGCGGATCGGCGCCGGCGCACGCGAGCGGAGCCGCAAATGCTACGTACATATGCATATGTCAAAGGCCAGGCTCCAAATCACAGGTCAAAAGGATCAAAGGGCATGATTATATTTAGGCACCCATGCATATGCATCCTTGTGCTTGGCTTTGGCCGCTACTTGTAAACTTGCCAGTCGATAAAACGTGCATGCATGCATGCCCGTGCCAGGCCGGCCGGCCGGCGCGCGCGCGCGCCGCCGTGCACGATGACTGCGTGGTGCGCGCGTGCGTGTGATGGAGAAGCCGATCCTTCACTTTGCTTCAATTCCCCACCACACCAGAGATCAGAGCGTTAGACTGACTGAATATACAAAGACGCAACCGAGCTGGCTAGCGTCCAACCAAATGCATCCGAGAAGGGATCGACACGAGATCAGCCGGCCGTTCGCCATCGAAGCCAAGCGTTTGGGGGTTAATATTATCCGCGCGCACTGGACCGGTCGATGCCTTGTTCGTTAATATATTATGCGTGCGCACTAAATGCGAAAAGTTCTTCGCAACGGCGCTGATCCGGGGGGCACATCGACGTCGTACGATTGATCCACCAGACCTACGTGTCGACGGCTCTTAAAATGCAAATCGATCATGTTTTTTTTTTCTATGGGGACTAATAGGCTCCCGTCGGCCGGCAGGAATTTCGGCCGGTCACCGCTCAGCAACACGATAGGTGTGGTCGAGATCGCGTGAACCCCTTCCTTCCTCTCGCATCCCCTTTCTCCTTCCTCCTGCACCCTACCCTTTGCGGCATCCGCTTGAATCTTTGTAGTGCCGCTCGCCGGCTCACAGGCGTGGCTCCCGGTCGCCTCTCGCCCCGGCAAAATGGTTGCATCAAAATCTCCACTTCGAGGGTTCCAGCAAAATCAAATGTTGGTTCCAACAGAAAAATACAAGATTGCGGGGAAAAAATCCACGCCGCCACCGTCGTGTCACCCAGCACCATCTGATCGGTTCAATCGTTAAAGCAAAATACACTGCCGGTTCCAACTCCAGCATCAGCCGCTTGCAACAAAACAGTTGCTTGTTCTAGCTCTGATCCGTGGTTGCAACAAACCCGCCTGGTGGTTCCAGCTCCAACTCAAGCCGGTTGCAACAAAACTAGATGTTAGTTCCAACATCGTCATCCTGCTCCCACCTTGCAACCGCCATCGTCGTGGTCACCATGGAAAAAGCTCGCTCCCCTCTGTCCACAGGCTGCAAAAACTGTCGGCATGCTTTCAACATTTGGCAATGGTGGTCCCGGCATTTTTGTCATTGCGGTTGTGCTCATCGCCTTGTAGGAAGCAACTAGCCGCCATGACTGCAGATAACAATGGCGGGAGCGGGGGTGTTGGGAGGATGCAACTCGCCGCCTTGCGGGTAGCAGGTCGAAAGCAAAGGCGGGGGTGGGACGCTGGGAGGAGGAGAGGACGATGCACTGGAAACCATGAGATCTACGGGGGAGAGAGGGAGGAGAAGGATGGCTGGGTGGAAGGCGACACGAGAGGACAAAGAGAGAAAAAGAAAGTCAACGCGCTTGGCCGTTCCCGCGTCGTCTGATCTGGCCAGAATCAATGCCACGCGTGCGACCGGCCCAACACATGGTCGGTCGGCTTGGTAGAAATGTTTCCCTTTTTCTATTTGGCTACTTTTTTGTGATGCAATAAAATGGTATGATCAGTTCATGACATGCAAGGTTCCAGCATAATAATAATAAATTGCATCTCTACTTGATAATTGATGGAAGGAAAATGCCAACTAGAAATTCCACCTTCTAGTTTTATTCCGTCCATTCTAAATCTAAAATAGAAGACATGCTTGACCGTTCAGTCTTCGGTATCCAATTTTGACTATAAATTTCACTTATAATGGCATCTCCAACGTTGGCCCGTAAATGTTCTAACGTGTGTGTCTGCAGACAGCGGGGGCCGGTCCGTGGACACGGATGTAGGAGCCGGCCATCCAAAGGTAGACGCATGTGTCCAGTTACATTTCAAATAAAATTCATCAAAATGAACAAATTTGATTCAAATTCAAACAAACCGGACAATATTCATTCACACTTGGATGAACTTTACATAAAACCGGGTGATATTCATCAAAACTGGAGCAAATTCACTACATTTAGACATATTTCAACTAGACCGGACTCTAAACCTAGACTAAAATGACCGTCGGCGCCCTCTCTCCATCTCCGGCCGGCCATGAGCCCTGGAAAATGAAGTTTGCCCCCTTCGCTGACATATCTTTCCCATGTCCGGCAGTCCGCTCGTCGGACTCACTACTAGGAAAAGGACTATAGATGATATGGCCACTAATGACGCACCAGACATGTGGTGCATCATTAGTATATACTAATGGCGCACCATTAGTGTCCAAATACTAATGGCGTACCAGACATTCGGTGCGCCATTAGTAACAACTTCTTTTTTTATTATTTTTACAGACATACTAATGGCGCACTGTGGCACAGTGCGCCATTACTAGTTTAACTAGTTATGGCGCACCTCCAACTCAGTGCGCCAGTACTATTTTTTTTTTGCAAAACTACTAATGGCGCACCTCTCACTAATGCGCCATTAGTAACACTGGTTACTAATGGCGCATTGATGAGTGGTGCGCCATTAGTAAAGTGGGACCAGCTATATATTTTGGACAGCCACACCTACACACTCACTTTCCCCACTTCATTCTCTCCACCTCCTCCTCCAAGCTTGTGTCGGCTGCCTCCTCCTCATCACCTTATTTGCACCATAGATTCATCAAAATTAAGTGGTTAAATTATCTTTTTTTGATAGGTAAGTAAGGGAGGAAAGCTATCTTTATGTTGTAGATCATTTTTTTTCCCTCGAGCTCCAACAACCGTGCACATGCACTTTTTATGGCCTAGCTAGATCTATGTATGTTTGTGGTGTTGCATATGTTTGTGGTGTTGCATATATGTTTGTGTTTGTAGGTACCAGTATTTGAAATGCGATAGTTGCCAATATTTTGCCGAAATGTTGATTCATTTCCGTTTCGGCGAGAATTTTGGCACTATGCATTCTTTTTTGTCCTATTTTTAGGGAAAGTCATGCCAAATTTTTTATTGGTTCTAAAATATCGTTTTGCTATACCCCGCAGGCGACCATGGTCTGCACGATGACCGAAGGCATCATGAATAGGTTTTTGAGCTCCGCGAAGGCCGAGATGCTTCAAAAGAACGAGACGGAGATAAGATGTCTGTGTCGAAGATGCAAGCTGAAGAGCCTTATTGCGGACCCGGATTCCGGGCAGGTGCGGGACCACCTGCTCTTGCGTGGTTTCATGGATGGCTATCGGTGGCAAGGTGATGAAGATGACTATGAAGTCGTCCATGGTCGGGCAAGAAATGAGGAAGGGAAGCAAGACAACCACCGCGGCGAGGGCGGGCGAGAAGACGAAGAATCTCCAGGACATGATCACTACGGTGATGATGTACACAGTAATCATGTAGAAGATGCCGAACATGATGATGAGGAAGATCAAGACGAAGGGCATGATCATGATCTAGATGAAGATGCCGGAGCAGATGACGATGGAGGCTGGGTGCAGGACCCTCATATTCAAGAGCTGGTTCTCAAGCAGACGAATAACGCAAGAGCTGCCGCCCGAGAGAAAGCCAAGTTGTATCAACTGGAGATAGACGCGGTTACTCCATTGTATGAAGGATGCAGGCCCAAGGATACCCGCCTGAAAGTAACGCTCATGTCTCTGGAGATGAAGGTAAACCACAAAATGACCGACGCATGCTTCAACGAGAACATGTCATTCTGGCACGAACGTCTTCCCAAGGGGAACAAGTGCCCGACCAGTTTCGAGGAGGCGAAGAAAATCATGTGTCCTCTGAATTTACCGCACGTGAAATACCATGTGTGCATGAATAATTGCATCATTTATCGGGACGAGCACGCGGAGTCTATCATATGTCCGGTGTGCGGCGTCACTCGATACAAGAAGCGGAAGAAAGCTCCTCGAAAAGTGGTGTGGTACTTTCCGATCACTCCTCGTCTGCAGCGGTATTTCGCGGACCCTAAGGTAGCAAAGCTCCTGCGTTGGCACGCGGATAGGGATGAGAAGAAGCGAGAAGATGACGGAAATGATCCGGATATAAATAAAAAAGACAAGATGTTGAGTCACCCTAAGGATGCGAGCCAGTGGCAAGCGTTGAACTTCGAAGACCTAGAATTTGGGAACGATCCAAGGAACATAGTGCTGGGCACGAGCACCGATGGAGTCAATCCGTTTGGCAGCCAGAGAAGCACACATAGCATCTGGCCTGTGTTTGTGTGGATGTACAACCTTCCCCCTGGTTGTGGATGAAGAGGAAGTACATTCACATGAGTATGCTAATTGAAGGGCCGAAACAACCAGGGAATGACATCAATCTGTATCTGGGGCTGCTGAAAGAGGAGCTAGACACGCTGTGGAAAACGCTAGCCAATACGTGGGACGCCGCAGAGAAAGAATATTTCCCTATGAGAGCCGCACTGCTCACAACGATGCACGACTATCTCGGTTACGGATATGTCGCGGGGCAGGTGGTCCACGGATTTTCTGGATGCGTCAGGTGCATGGATGACACAACGTATCGCCAGCTAGATAGAGATCACGGGTCTTCGAAAATCGTGTTCATGGGACATCGAAGGTGGCTTCGCGAAGATGACCCGTGGAGGAAACACAAGGATCTGTTCGATGGTGAAACCGAACCTCGAAGATGCCCGCGTACAAGGAGCGGCGAGGAAAAATACGAGCTGTTGAAAAATTGGAAAGATTGCCCACTGCCGGGAAAGAAGCAACAGGCGCCAGAGCCGGGAAAGAAGCGAAAGGTGCCAGAGCTGCTACTGAAGGTATGGAAAACGAGGTCTATTTTCTGGGACTTCCCGTACTGGAAGATCCACCGTGTGCCTCACAGCCTTGATGTCATGCATATCACGAAGAACGTGTGCGAGAGTCTGCTTGGTACCCTGCTCAACATGCTAGAGAGGACCAAAGATGGGCCGAAAGCAAGGGCAGACTTGAAATCAATGGGCATCAGGCAGGAGCTTCACGCTAATGATGATGATGATGATGATGATGATGAGGCGAAGCAGGACACGGAAAGTCGTCGCAAAGGCAAAACGGCCAAGAAGACCGGAATGACTGCCCTCCTGCGTGCTTCACTCTAAGTCAGGAGGAGATCGAGCAGTTTTTCACCTGCCTCGTAGGAGTAAAACTTCCTTATGGTTACGCGGGGAAGATAAGCAGACACCTAGACCCAGCAAAGCAGAAGTTCAGCGGGATGAAGTCTCACGACTATCACATGCTGATCACGCAGATACTTCCAGTTGCAATCCGTGCGATCATGGACGCGCACGTCCGTGAAACGCTATTTGGCCTATGCAACTTTTTCGACATCATCTCTCGAAAGTCGGTTGGCGTGAGGCAACTCAGAAGGCTATAGGAAAAGATCGTGGTGATACTATGCGAGCTTGAGATGTACTTCCCGCCCGCATTCTTCAACGTTATGGTGCATCTGCTGGTCCATATCGTGGAGGATATCATCCAACTCGGGCCGACGTTCCTGCACAACATGATGCCGTTCGAAAGGATGAATGGTGTCATCAAAGGATACGTTCGCAACATGTCACGTCCAGAGGGAAGCATAGCCAGGGGCTTTCTGACCGAAGAGTGCATCTCCTACTGCACTAATTATCTAGGCATCGAGAACCACGTTGGTCTGCCCGTCAACAGGCACCTCGGCAAGCTCACTGGATGGGGTCACCACGAGGGTCGCCGTGAAATGCATGTCGACTTCAAGGGTCGACCCGTCGACTTTGAAAGAGCAAACCTAGTCGCGCTACAACACATAGACGTGGTCGATCCTTGGGTGGTAGAGCACAAAACCTTTATTGAGAAGACGTACAATGACCGAGGCCAACAGAGGACGGACGGAGATATAATCAAAGAGCACAACTCATGTTTCACGCGTTGGTTCAAAGAGAAGCTTCTATCGTACCCTTTACATGAGGATTCTTCCGCAGAAGAAAATCTCATATTCGCCTTGTCATAGGGCGCCGAGCACAACCTGATGACCTATGAGGCGTACGATATCAACGGGTACACGTTCTACACCGAGGACAAGGACATGAAGAGCGATGGTTACCAGAACTCCGGGGTAACGATGGAATCCTACACCGGTAACGACAAGGACAGATACTACGGAAGGATCGAAGAGATCTGGGAGCTGAGCTACGCTGGAGAGAAGGTCCCTATGTTCCGTGTCAGATGGGCCAAGAGCGTCCTAAAAGAAGACCGGTATTTCACCACCATGGTTATACCCGAAGCCAAATCCAAGACCGCGGGCGCAAACGTCATCGCAAAAAATGAGCCATGGGTACTGACTTCCCAAGTGGACCAATGCTTCTTCATTACCGACCCATCAAAGCCCAGTCGTGTTGTCGTGAGGAGAGGCAAAAGGAAGATCATCGGAATGGATTGAGTCGCCAATGAGCAAGACTTCGACAAGTACGACGACCCGAAGATGGAACATGATGACGATGATGAAGTTCCATACACCACAAGAAGAAGCAGGACCACCCTACCTAAAGGACGTCCGTTCAAGAGAAGAACTCTATTTGCGAAAAAGAAGGGCAAGAAGATTGTGAACATATAGCTAGCTAAGATTGATTATATTTAAATTGTAGCCTTCATTTCTCGATTGTATTTCGATATATTAATAAATGTTTTTTCATGGGCACTTTTTGAATTCATGAATATTTTTTTTAAATTTGATGATATTTTTTCATATTCATAAATGTTTTACCAATTCACAAATGAATGCAACTAAAAATCCAAAAAAAAACTAGTTGTGCTTGGTTATATGTTACTCCCAAAAGCATATAAAGTTTGTCAAATTTGGAGCTATGGATATTTTAGTTATGATTTAAACAAGTTTGAACATATTTAAACACAAATAAATATCAAACAACATTTTAAATGTTGTTAACATGGCAACAAACTGCATATTAGTTTTCTACATGAAATTCTCAGCATCTAGCATATGTGACATGTTATATTTGGATGCATGGATAAAAAGATATGTGCAAAGAAAAAAATGCATAAAAACAAAAATTGGGGAGCCTGGGAATCGAACCCAGGACCTCCTGATGTGTGTGCTGTGTGCTGACCAGTCGGGCTACTAGATGGGGTTTGGTGGAAGATAACCAGTGGGCCCGAACAGAAATAAAAAAAAATACTAATGGCGCACCACGAGGAGGTGCGCCATTGCTATAGATGTACTTATGGCGCACCAGGGGGAGGTGCTCCATTAGTATTCTGCCCCCATCCATACACTTCTCTCCTCTGGCCTCTCTCCCTCGCCCTCGCTCGCCAGATCCCCTTCGTCCCTCTCCCTCGCGCTGCCCCGACGCCGCCGCCCCGACCCCCACGCGCTGCCTCGACGACGCCGCCCTGACCCCCGCCGGACTCCACCCCCGCCGCCCCCGCGCCCCCGCGCCCCCACCACCGCAGCTCCCCCGCGCCGCCGCCCCCGCACTGCTACGCGGTCCCCGCCGCCACCCGCGCGCGCTACCTGCTGTGGGCCACCTTCCTCTATGCCGGCTTCGACGGTGACGACGCCTTCCCGGAGTTCGACCTCTACCTCGGCGCCACCCGTTGGTCCCCCGTCGTCGTCTACGACGGCGCGCGCCTCTCCAACGCCTCTCCAACGCGCAAGCATCTCCGTCTGCCTCTCCAACGCCACCACCGGCCGGCCGTTTATCCCCACGCTCGAGCTCAGGTCGCTGTACCGCACCGACGTCGAGGCTCGTGCCTTCCTCGCCCTCGCCGCCCGCATCAACTTGGGCGCGCCATCGCCAGATCCGGTCAGGTACTATTCGGCTGCCGCTTCTTTTTTTTTCCCTTTCTTCTTCTTCCTCTGTACTGTAGATTCGAAAATGTAATCAATCATCTTTCAGTTGCTATATTCTTCCTACAAAATCACCTCCAGCAAATCGTGATTTCTTTTTTTACACAACCAATTTAACCCAAATTTTGTCAACTCCAGCAAACTAGTGTCTTTTTTTTGTCTGTAGATTAATATCCTCCTTAAGTAGGCCACCAGAATCCTTAATTTTGCAAACCATGCCCCAATTGGTCAAGTGATGTTTTTGGTTTACCATCAACATTCCCAAAAATATGAACAATGAGGCATCTATTGCATGTTTACCATAGAGTAGGACTAGAGGAGTATCTATCTATCTGAATCTGAAATCAAACATCCATGTTGTTGAGATATATCTCTCCATCAGTTGGGACATTTGAAGCAATTGGGTGGAGCATGAATTCAATACATACATACATACATACATACATACATACGTACATACATACATACGGGAGGGAAAGAGAAGTCAATCATGTGAATGAAGGAAGGAAGGTGCCTGAGTTTTACTAGTTGGTTGAATTTTTTTCCTTCCTTGTAAAACTGGTTGAAAAAGAAAATGAAAGGTCCAACTCTCTCTAGCAAGAAACAAACTTGCTTGCTCGAGGTGGTGTCTGGCCTGGCATGCTAGTTGCTTAGCTTAATTGTTGTTAGAGTTAGTAGTTAATTGCTTAGCTTAATTGATGTTAGAGTTGAGTTACAGCTGATACATGATGGAGCCGTCAAATTAAGTTAAGTGTATATACACTAGCAGCTACCCTGTATATGCGCGTGTCTTTTTGGTTGATAAATAATAAGTCCACGCATACAACTTTATTTTTGGAAGGGAATGCAAATCTGGCTCATTTTATTACAGCAAGTGTCTGTCTCTCATATATATTTTGTTGTCTCTCTTATATTTCATAAATAATAAGGCCACGCATACATTTATTTTTTGTTTGTTGAAGGGAATGTAAATCTTGCTCATTTTATTGAGATAATACAGTAGGTGTTTCTCTTATATATGTGTTGTTATTAACAATGGGTAATTAACCTAACTATTCATTTTTCCTTAGGTTAATATAAAAATGTCCAATGGGCACATATAAATTCCTTTTATCTACTGTCTTGTATATATATTTGAAATGATTGCCGTTAGCTGTTAATTTTACCTGGAGAGAAAAACTACTGTCAATTAAGCAACATATCTATGTATACTATATATGTCATGATTTTTAGTTATTGTTTATAATGGTCAAGTAATGAATCTACATAGGAACACGACGTAATGCATCGTCCCTTCCAATTAGAAACAAACAGTCTGAAAAACTGAGTCATGTCAACAAACAAAACACCAGGTGATACCTTAGATAACACTTGACATTATATATCAGATTCCCCACTAATTAACTGTTGGTACTAGTTAGAATTTGGCACTGAAAAGCAAAAGCTACAATTAACTGCTGGTATTAGACATGCTTGACATTATATATCAGTTTGTCTCATTCTTGTTTTGGTAGTAGTAGTTTGCTTTGCTTATCCATGAGTATCAGTTAATTGGTGAACCCGGAGCAGCTTTTTGCTGGGTTTTGTCTCCGACCATCGTGTCGTGATGATTTTGCAAGTACCCCGAGAGGCCCTTGAGTTTGCTGGAATGTCGATTAACTTCCGTTCCGGCAAATTCGGGTACTCCATATGTCCTATTTTCAGCAAAGGTCATGCTGAAATTTTCCGTGAATTTTAGCATGACTTTGCTAAAAATAGGACATATGGGGTACTTGTGACTAATGCATGGGCCGGGGTATCTTAGTACTTAATTAAGTAGGATCAACTGCCCCTTTATTCTTGCTGCATTAAACCATAGGCGGCAATAGAGCCAAGTGATTAGGCCCAACTTAGAATTCTCCTTCCTGACTTAGCTTTTAGGATGCCTCGGTGTTGACAAACCATAAATTATAAAACCTTGGATTTTAGGGTGCCTCGGTGTCGATAAAAACCGAAATGATGAAAGCTTAGGATTTTAGGGTGCCTCGGCGTCGAAAAACCCTAAATGATAAAAGCTTAAATTTTAGGATGCCTCGGTGTCGACAAACCCTAAATGATGAGACCATGATCTTGTTCCTTGACAATAACCAACTTTTTGACCAAACTTTTTTCCTATTTAGAGAGAAACATGGCCCACAACGATGAGGCCGGCGGTTCGGGCGGCAAGGCATTCTGGGAGCTGTCCTAGGAGATGGAGGAACAACCTCACTTCTATGAGGACGCCACGAAAGACACCGATCCTGACACCACTGATGGTGCCGTCGAGGATGACCCCATTGATGGTGCCGTCGGGGATGACACCACTGATGATGCCGCCGAGGATGCCACCACTGATGATGGCGGCGCACGCACAGATGGCAGCCAACCGAAGAGGCAATGGAAGGACCGGCGCCCGACCGTGCTCCGCACCGTTAAGGAGGAATTTACTGAAGTGGATTCCGACGGGAATCCAACGGCGCCTAAACAAATAGTCAAGGGGTACTCAGTTCAGTTCGGGTGCATTCTCCGGAGCACCGTCTCGATCAACACCGATAACCTAAGGCATAAGGACCGAGGGAATTTGCGCAACCTCCTCTTCACGAAGCTGCACGAACGATACAAGTTCCCCGCTGAATTTGAAAACACAAGCCTCACAGGGAATAAAGTGAACAATGCCGCCCTCACGAGGATGAGCACGGCCCTGTCTACTTGGAGAAACTTGGTGAAGAGAATGATTGACAAAGGTTTTAGTTATGAGAAGATCAAGGAGAAAAATCCTTCGATCACCGAAGATGACTACAACGAGTTCAAGATCAAGTGCGAGAGCACCGCAACCTCTGAATCAAGTCAGTGGGGGAAAGAAATGGAGCAGTTGAACTTAGGGTAACACACACTCGGTCCCGGCGGTTACAGAGTGGCGGAGCCTATATGGGACAAGGAGGACGCGGAGCGTGCCGAGCAAGGTCTACCGCCCCGCTTCGATAAATACGGTGACAAGCAGACCAGGAACTTTGTCAGGGCCCAGTACAAGGAGGACCCGGTAACAAAGGAGCTCACCACGGATCCGAAGACAAGGGCCCTTGAGCTTGTTCTGGTAAGGAATACACCCTCGCGTAATTAGCTCCATATGGTTGCATTCTAATTAATGAAGCCAAATTTCTAAATGGTTCACATTCCTTCCGCAGGCGACTGAAAGCAGTAGCGCGGGGTCCACTCAGAGCACCCCTTGGGACACCACTCTAAATAGGGCGTTAAATGAATGAAAAAAAAGGATAAGCTCAGTAAGCTGTCGTCAGCTGGTCGTGTGGCCAGCAAAGGCTTGTCCACAAAATGGTCGTCATACTATAACGCTGGTGGGCGAAAGGAGAAAAAGACCAGCTCGGAAAGCCAGGCGCGTGAGGTTCAAGAACTCAAGGCACAAGTGGTGCGGATTCCGGAGATTGTCCAAGAGCAAGTGCAACAACAACTGGGATCGACGCTCACCGGCATTATGCCTACCTTGATTTAGGGGCTGACGACGTGGATTGCGGGTGTCCAACAGGGGCCGCCCCCGATTCCCAGCTTCACGGCCAGCAACTCGCCGAACGCACAGGCGGGGCCATTGGTGTCTCCGGCGGAGGCGGCATTGGTGTCTCCGACGCCGGCACGGGCATTGGAGCTTAATGCACCTAGGTGTACGCCAGTTGGCACCTCTGCAGCAAGCGGCCCCTCCGTCAATTGCACGCCCGCCGTTGGCAGTGCCTCGACATTAGCCGAGCTCGACGCCATTATCACGGTAACTAATTAAGCCTCTCGGCCGAGGACTTCATCTCCTTGCCTTTGACTGGGCATCCCTTGAAGGAAATATGTCCTAGAGGCAATAATAAAGATGTTATTTGTATTTCCTTATATCATGATAAATGTCTTTTATTCATGCTAGAATTGTATTAACCGTAAACTTAGTACATGTGTGAATACATAGACAAAACGGTATGTCCCTAGTGTGCCTCTAATAGACTAGCTCATTGATCAAAGATGGCTATGTTTCCTAGCCATAGACATGAGTTGTCATTTGATCAACGGGATCACATCATTAGGAGAATGATGTGATGGACTAGACCCATCCGTTAGCTTAGCACTTTGATCGTTTAAGTTTTATCTATTGCTTTCTTCATGACTTATACATGTTCCTATTACTATGAGATTATGCAACTCCCGAATACCGTAGGAACACCTTGTGTGCTATCAAACGTCACAACGTAACTGGGTGTTCATAAATATGCTCTATAGGTGTCTCTGAAAGTGTTCGTGGTGTTGGCATAGATCAAGAATAGGATTTGTCACTCCGAGTGTCGGAGAGGTATCTTTGGGCCCTCTCGGTAATGCACATCATAATAAGCCTTGCAAGCAAATGACTAATGGGTTAGTCACAAGATGATGTATTACAGAACGAGTAAAGAGACTTGCCGGTAACGAGATTGAACTAGGTATAGAGATATCGACGATCGAATCTCGGGCAAGTAACATACCGATGACAAAAGGAACAACGTATGTTGTTATGCGGTTTGACCGATAAAGATCTTCGTAGAATATGTAGGAGCCAATATGAGCATCCAGGTTCCGCTATTGGTTATTGACCGGAGATGAGTCTCGATCATGTCTACATAGTTCTCGAACCCGTAGGGTCCGCACGCTTAACGTTTGATGACGATCGGTATTATGAGTTTATGAGTTTTGATGGACCGAAGGTAGTTCGGAGTCCCGGATGAGATCACGGACATGACGAGGAGTCTCGGAATGTCCGAGACGTAAAGATTGATATATTGGACAACTATATTCGGACACCGAAAGTGTTCCGTAAAGTTTCGAAATTTACCGGAGTACCGGCGGGGTTACCGGAACCCCCTGGGGAAGCTATGGGCCTTAATGGGCCATATGAGATAGATAGAAGGAGGGCCAGGGCTGGGCCGCGCGCCCCCCACCCCTTGGTCCGAATTGGACAAGGAAGGAGGGGGGGCGGCGCCCCTTTCCTTCTCCTTCTCCCTCTCCTTCCTTCCCCCTTCTTCTTCTTGGTGGACTCGTACTAGGAATAGGATTGCAATCCGATTCCTAGTAGGATTGCCTCTCCTGGCGAGCCATAGAGGGCCGGCCGACCTCCTCCCTTGCTCCTTCATATACGGGGGCAGGGTGGCACCCTAGAACACACAAGTTGATCAGTTGATCTCTCCCAACCGTGTGCGGTGCCCCCCCCCCTCCACAGTAACACACCTCGGCCATATCGTTGCAGCGCTTAGGCGAAGCCCTGCGACGGTAACTTCATCATATCCGTCACCACGCCGTCGTGCTGACGAAACTCTCCCATGAAGCTCAACTAGATCAAGAGCTCGTGGGACGTCATCAAGCTGAACATGTGCTGAACGCGGAGGTGCCGTACATTCGGTACTTGATCGGTTGGATCGCGAAGAAGTTCGACTACATCAACCGCATCACTGGATGCTTCTGCTCCCGGTCTACGAGGGTACGTAGACACACTCTCCCCCTCGTTGCTATGCATCTAGTAGATAGATCTTGCGTGATCATAGGAAAAATTTGAAAATACTACGTTCCCCAATAGTGGCATCATGAGCTAGGTCTATGCGTAGATGATATGCACGAGTAGAACACAATGAGTTGTGGGCGATACTGGTCATACTGCTTACCAGCATGTCATACTTTGCTTCGGCGGTATTGTGAGATGAAGCGGCCCGCACCGACATTACGCGTACGCTTACCCGAGACTGGTTTCACCGTTATGAGCACTCATTGCTTAAAGATGACTGGCGGGTGTGTGTCTCTCTCACTTTAGCTGAATCAAGTGTGACTACGCCCGGTCCTTGTGAAGGTTAAAACAACACATACTTGACGAAACATTGTTGTGGTTTTCTATGCGTAGGTAAGAACGGTTCTTGCTAAGCTTGTAGCAGCCACGTAAAACTTGCAACAACAAAGTAGAGGACGTCTAACTTGTTTTTGCAGGGCATGTTGTGATGTGATATGGTCAAGACATGATGAGTTATACGGTTTTGTAGGAGATGATCATGTTTTGTAAAGTTATCGGCAACTGGCAGGAGCCATATGGTTGTCGCTTTATTGTATGAAATGCAATCGCCATGTAATTGCTTTACTTTATCACTAAGCGGTAGCGATAGTCATAGAAGTAATAGTTGGCGAGACGACAACGATGCTACGATGGAGATCAAGGTGTCGCGCCGATGACGAAGGTGATCATGAGGGTGCTTTCAAGATGGAGATCAAAAGCACAAGATGATGATGGCCATATCATGTCACATATTTTGATTGCATGTGATGTTTATCTTATTATGCTTCTTATTTTCCTTAGTACGACGGTAGCATTATAAGATGATCCCTTACAAAGTTTCAAGGTATAAGTGTTCTCCCTGAGTATGCACCGTTGCGAAAGTTCGTCGTGCCGAGACACCACGTGATGATCGGGTGTGATAAGCTCTACGTTCAAATACAACGGGTATAAGCCAGTTTTGCACACGCAGAATACTCGGGTTAAACTTGATGAGCCTAGCATATGCAGATATGGCCTCAGAACACTGGAGACCGAAAGGTCGAGCGTGAATCATATAGTAGATATGATCAACATAAGATGTTCACCATTGAAACTACTCCATCTCACGTGATGATCGGACATGGTTTAGTTGATTTGGATCACGTGATCATTTAGATGACCGGAGGGATGTCTATCTAAGTGGGAGTTCTTAAGTAATATGATTAAATTGAACTTTAATTTATCATGAACTTAGTCCTGATAGTTTTTGCATATCTATGTTGTTGTAGATCAATGGCCCGTGCTACCGTTCCTTTGAATTTTAATGCATTCCTAGAGAAAGCTAAGTTGAAAGATGATGGTAGCAATTACACGGACTGGGTCCGTAACTTGAGGATTATCCTCATTGCTGCACAGAAGAATTATGTCCTTGAAGGTCCGCTAGGTGACAAGCCCCCTCCCACTAATGTAGACGCTTTGAACGTCTGGCAGACGCGGTCTGATGACTACACGATAGTTCAGTGTGCCATGCTTTACGGCTTAGAACCAGGACTTCAACAACGTTTTGAACGTCATGGACCATATGAGATGTTCCAGGAGTTGAAGTTAATATTTCTAGCAAATGCCCGGATTGAGAAATATGAGATTTCCAATAAGTTCTATAGCTGCAAGATGGAAGAGAATAGTTCTATCAGTGAACACTTACTCAGAATGTCTGGGTACTACAATCATATGACTCAACTTGGTTGCAAAGTTGACGAGGATAGTGTTATTGATAGAGTTCTTCAATCATTGCCACCAAGCTATAAAGGCTTCGTGATGAACTATAATATGCAAGGGATGCAGAAGAAAGTTCCCGAGCTCTTCGCGATGCTCAAAGCTGCGGAGGTAGAAATCAAAAAGGAGCATCAAGTGTTGATGGTTAACAAGACCACTAGTTTCAAGAAAAGGCCAAGGGAAAGAAGGGGAACTTCAAGAAGAATAGCAAGACAGTTGCTACTCCCACGAAGAAACCCAAGTCTGGAGCCAAGCCTGAAACTGAGTGCTTCTACTGCAAGGGGACTGGACACTGGAAGCGGAACTGCCCCAAGTATTTGGCGGATAAGAAGGATGGCAAGGTGAACAAAGGTATATATGATATACATGTTATTGATGTGTACCTTACTAATGCTCGTAGTAGTACCTGGGTATTTGATACCGGTTCGGTTGCTAATATTTGTAACTCGAAACAGGGACTACGGATTAAACGAAGATTGGCTAAGGACGAGGTGACGATGCGCGTGGGAAATGGTTCCAAAGTTGATGTGATCGCCGACGGCACGCTACCTCTACATCTACCTTCGGGATTAGTTTTAGACCTGAATAATTGTTATTTGGTGCCAGCGTTAAGCATGAATATTATATCTGGATATTGTTTGTTGCGAGACAGTTATTCATTTAAATCAGAGAATAATGGTTGTTCTATTTTTATGAATAATATCTTTTATGGTCATGCACCCTTGAAGAGTGGTCTATTCTTGTTGGATCTCGGTTGTAGTGATACACATATTCATAATATTGAAGCCAAAAGATGCAAGGTTAATAATGATAGTGCAACCTATTTGTGGCACTGTTGTTTAGGTCATATTGGTGTAAAGCGCATGAAGAAACTTCATAGTGATGGACTTTTGGAATCACTTGATTATGAATCACTTGGTGTTTGCGAACCATGCCTCATGGGCAAGATGACTAAAACTCCGTTTTCTGGAACTGTGGAGCGAGCAACAGATTTGTTGGAAATCATACATACTGATGTATGCGAACCAATGAGTGTTGAAGCTCGCGGCGGGTATCGTTATTTTCTGACCTTCACAAATGATTTGAGTAGATATGGGTATATCTACTTAATGAAGCACAAGTCTGAAACATTTGAAAAGTTCAAAGAATTTTAGAATGAAGTAGAGAATCATCGTAACAAGAAAATAAAGTTTCTGCGATCTGATCGTGGAGGTGAATATTTGAGTTACGAGTTTGGTCTTCATTTGAAACAATGTGGAATAGTTTCACAACTCACGCCACCCGGGACACCATAGCGTAATGGTGTGTCCGAACGTCGTAACCGTACTTTATTAGATATGGTGCGATCTATGATGTCTCTTACCGATTTACCACTATCGTTTTGGGGTTATGCTTTAGAGACAGCTGCATTCACGTTAAATAGGGCACCATCCAAATCCATTGAGACGACACCTTATGAACTATGGTTTGGCAAGAAACCAAAGTTGTCGTTTCTTAAAGTTTGGGGTTGCGATGCTTATGTGAAAAAACCTCAACCTGATAAGCTCGAACCCAAGTCGGAGAAATGTGTCTTCATGGGATACCCAAAAGAGACTGTTGGGTACACCTTCTATCACAGATCCGAAGGCAAGATATTCGTTGCTAAGAATGGATCCTTTCTAGAGAAGGAGTTTCTCTCGAAAGAAGTGAGTAGGAGGAAAGTAGAACTTGATGAGGTAATTGTACCTTCTCCCGAATTGGAAAGTGGAACATCACAGAAACTAGTTCCAGTGATTCCTGCACCAATTAGTGAGGAAGCTAATGATGATGATCATGAAACTTCAGACCAAGTTTCTGCTGAACGTCGTAGATCAACCAGAGTACGTTTCGCACCAGAGTGGTATGGCAACCCAGTTCTGGAAGTCATGTTGCTAGACCATGATGAACCTACGAACTATGAGGAAGCGATGATGAGCCCAGATTCCGCAAAATGGCTTGAGGCCATGAAATCTGAGATGGGATCCATGTATGAGAACAAAGTGTGGACTTTGGTTGACTTGCCCGATGATCGACAAGCCATCAAAAATAAATGGATCTTCAAGAGGAAGACCAACGCAGACGGTAATGTTACTGTTTACAAAGCTCGACTTGTAGCGAAAGGGTTTCGACAAGTTCAAGGAGTTGACTACGATGAGACTTTCTCACCTGTAGCGATGCTTAAGTCTATCTGAATCATGTTAGCAATTGCCGCATTTTATGATTATGAAATCTGGAAAATGGATGTCAAAACTGCAATCCAGAATGGATATCTCAAAGAAGAGTTGTATATGATGCAACCAGAAGGTTTTGTTGATCCAAAAGGTGCTAACAAAGTATGCAAGCTCCAGCGATCCATCTATGGACTGGTGCAAGCATCTCGGAGTTGGAATATACGCTTTGATGAGGTGATCAAAGCATATGGTTTATACAGACTTTTGGAGAAGCCTGTATTTACAAGAAAGTGAGTGGGAGCTCTGTAGCATTTCTAATATTATATGTGGATGACATATTGTTGATTGGAAATGATATAGATTTTCTGGATAGCATAAAAGGATACTTGAATAAAAGTTTTTCGATGAAAGACCTCGGTGAAGCTGCTTACATATTAGGCATCAAGATCTATAGAGATAGATCAAGACGCTTAATTGTACTTTCACAAAGCACATACCTTGATAAAGTTTTGAATAAGTTCAAAATGGACCAGTCAAAGAAAGGGTTCTTGCCTGTATTACAAGGTATGAAGTTGAGTAAAACTCAATGCCCAACCACTATAGAAGATAGAGAGAAAATGAAAGTCATTCCCTATGCCTCAGCCATAGGATCTATCATGTATGCAATGCTGTGTACCAGACCTGACGTGTGCCTTGCTAGAAGTCTAGCAGGGAGGTACCAAAGTAATCCAGGAGTGGATCACTGGACAGCGGTCAAGAACATCCTGAAATACCTGAAAAGGACAAAGGATATGTTTCTCGTGTATGGAGGTGACAAAGAGCTCGTCGTAAACGGTTACGTCGATTCTAGCTTTGACACTGATCCGGATGACTCTAAGTCACAAATCGGATATGTATTTTTATTAGACGGTGGAGCTGTCAGTTGGTGCAGTTCCAAGCAGAGCGTCGTGGCGAGATCTACGTGTGAAGCAGAATACATAGCTGCTTCGGAATCAGCAAATGAAGGAGTCTGGATGAAGGAGTTCATATCCGATCTAGGTGTTATACCTAGTGCATCGGGTCTAATGAAAATCTTTTGTGACAACACTAGAGCAATAGCCCTGGCGAAGGAATCCAGGTTTCACAAGAGAACAAAGCACATCAAAATACGCTTCAATTCCATCCGCGATCTAGTCAAGGAGGGAGACATAGAGATTTGCAGGATACATACGGATCTGAATGTTGCAGACCCGTTGACTAAGCCTCTTCCACGGGCAAAACATGATCAGCACCACGACTCCATGGGTGTGAGGATCATTACTTTGTAATCTAGATTATTGACTCTAGTTCAAGTGGGAGATTGAAGAAAATATGGCCTAGAGGCAATAATAAAGATGTTATTTATATTTCCTTATATCATGATAAATGTCTTTTATACTTTTCGGACCTCCAGTGTATTTTACTCTAAAAAATATAGTATAGGTTGACTTTACTCTAAAAAATATAGTATAGGTTGACGCAAACATTTACTTGCAGATGTCTGTCACATGTGCAAAGGAATGCCCGATGCAGATTACCTAATGTTGTAGTTACATCATACTAACTGCACGAGCAAAATAAAAAAAGTTGATATAGACATTTAATTGCAGAATATATAGCTCACCATATCCTTATTCGTTGACTCAAAATATTTATTTTATCTTACTCTTCTCAGGGCTTGGCACCAATAAAACATTACTTTCCTTGCCAAAACAGCTTCATGTATGGGATGTGTTATTTTATTGATGTATGTCCTCTACAGAAGCCACATAGGACATAACATGCTAAATATAGGTGCGCAAATTGCAGGATAGGCATGTAAGATATCCTAACAATTTGCAATTTATTTCTGAATTCTTTCTGGCCTATGATTTATTTTCATTCATGCCATTGTTGTGTTACAATGCTGCACACTGATTATCATAGCCTTTAATTTCTTCTGGGTTATTCTTGCTCAGTACCAAACTAAAGGGTGGTTATAAATGATTCAAGATGGCTCTCTTGGTATGATTTACCTACTGTTGCTATGGACTTTCTTCAACCTTCAATTTATATTTGGTAGTTGTACAAAATGTATAATTTAGGTTGTTAGCACCTACAAGTATACCAATGCGACGGACCACCTAAAAATTAATCAAAAAAGATTGATTGCTACAAAATCCAGCAGCAACGCACAGGGCATCTTCTAGTATGAGGATAAGAATGTACCTCCCATGGACGATCCGACACATGAAATTGATCGACGTTAGCACGAGAAAAAACCCATTTTACTATAGCCAAGTTGGAAATTAAGCGATAACCCATCATTCTATCAATGGCTATAGCAGTCATCTGGGTACTGTTCTTCCAGTAAGCACTGACTTCATCCATCAACAATAGCTGCATTTCCTCATCTGGGCATAGTTTGGAAATTATTTGACCATATCTCTCCAGAACAGTGATAAGATGCGTAAAACTTTTTGAACCGATGTCAAGAAGTGTCTGACTAACAACATCAACTGCAAATTTGGCCCTATTTGCAGGAACTATTTGTTCCTCAACCCACAAAATAATATCACGTGTAGTTTTCCTTCCTCTAACCATGCTAACAAGTTCCTTGGATAGCCTGCGGCCTTCAGTGCTTTCTTTGCTTTCATCAGTATGATATCTGAAATTAGGACCAGCTTTTGGGGGTAACAACCCTTCCAACTCAGCAGCATCTTCAATACTCTGCAAAAAAATAAAGGCAATAAATTCAATTTAAATAACCATTTCCCAACCACACAACAATTGGGTAGAAGGATATAGAATATGAAGCAAAAAATGTCCTTTTTACTCCCCTGAAGTATTGCGCCATCAACTTTTTGGTTCAGTTTTCTCCCCCAAAGTTTCAGTTACCATTTATGCTAGAATTGTATTAACCGGAAACTTCGTACATGTGTGAATACATAGACAAAACAGTATGTCCCTAGTGTGCCTCTACTAGACTAGCTCATTGATCAAAGATGGCTATGTTTCCTAGCCATAGACATGAGTTGTCATTTGATCAACGGGATCCCATCATTAGGAGAATGATGTGATGGACTAGACCCATCCGTTAGCTTAGCACTTTGATCGTTTAAGTTTTACTGCTATTGCTTTCTTCATGACTTATACATGTTCCTATGACTATGAGATTATGCAACTCCCGAATACCATAGGAACACCTTGTGTGCTATCAAACGTCACAACGTAACTGGGTGATCATAAATATGCTCTACAGGTGTCTCCGAAAGTGTTCGTGGTGTTGGCATAGATCAAGAATAGGATTTGTCACTCCGAGTGTCGGAGAGGTATCTCTGGGCCCTCTCGGTAATGCACATCATAATAAGCCTTGCAAGCAAATGACTAATGGGTTAGTCACAAGATGATGTATTACAGAATGAGTAAAGATACTTGCCGGTAACGAGATTGAACTAGGTATAGAGATACCGACGATCGAATCTCGGGCAAGTAACATACAGATGACAAAAGGAACAACGTATGTTGTTATGCGGTTTGACCGATAAAGATCTTCGTAGAATATGTAGGAGCCAATATGAGCATCCAGGTTCCGCTATTGGTTATTGACCGGAGATGAGTCTCGGTCATGTCTACATAGTTCTCGAACCCGTAGGGTCCGCACGCCTAACGTTTGATGACGATCGGTATTGTGAGTTTATGAGTTTTGATGTACCGAAGGTAGTTCAAAGTCCCGGATGAGATCACAGACATGACGAGGAGTCTCAGAATGTCCGAGACGTAAAGATTGATATATTGGACGACTATACTCGGACACCGGAAGTGTTCCGTAAAATTTCGAAATTTACTGGAGTACCGGGGGGGTTACCGGAACCCCCTGGGGAAGCTATGGGCCTTAATGGGCCATAGGAGATAGAGAGAAGGAGGGCCAGGGCTGGGCCGTGCGCCCCCCACCCCTTGGTCCGAATTGGACAAGGAAGGAGGGGGGGCCGGCGCCCCTTTCCTTCTCCTTCTCCCTCTCCTTCCTTCCCCCCCTTCTCCTTCTTTGTGGACTCCTACTAGGAATAGGATTGCAATCTTATTCCTAGTAGGATTGCCTCTCCTGGCGCGCCATAGAGGGCCAGCCGGCCTCCTCCCTTGCTCCTTTATATACGGGGGCAGGGGGCACCCTAGAACACACATGTTGATCAGTTGATCTCTCCCAACCGTGTGCGGTGCCCCCCTCCACAGTAACACACCTCGGTCATATCGTTGCAGCGCTTAGGCGAAGCCCTGCGACGGTAACTTCATCATATCCGTCACCACGCCGTCGTGCTAACGAAGGTCTCCCGTGAAGCTCAACTGGATGAAGAGCTTGTGGGACGTCATCAAGCTGAACGTGTGCTGAACGCGGAGGTGTCGTACGTTTGGTACTTGATCGGTTGGATCGCGAAGAAGTTCGACTACATCAACTGTGTCACTGGACGCTTCCACTCACGGTCTACGAGGGTACGTAGACACACTCTCCCCCTCGTTGCTATGCATCTAGTAGATAGATCTTGCGTGATTGTAGTTAAATTTTGAAAATACTACGTTCCCCAACATCCCTGACGCCCTACTTGTTTTCGCAGGGCGCCGTCGATGTTCCGTGCACTCTCCTGCACTTTGTGAACGACGAGTTGGTCGATGTCGCCAAGGGCAGAATCATTCAACCGGGCAACCCCATGTTCCACGGTAATCCGATGCCACCCACCGTGTATAGGGTTCAACTGGTTCGGGTGCTGCCAGGCTGCGACGAGTTGTTACCTCCGATTCGACCCGCCAGGGCCGACGAAGATGATGTGATGACCCTCAGCGCGTGCCTAAGCTGGCCCCTGCTTTGGCCGAAGAGCCAGATTCGTTTAGGGGCGGGGGACACCACCCCAAAGACAACACCGCCAGTCTTGCCGGCGCCAAGCCATGGCAAGACCGTCGCAACGCTGCCGGACATCCCTGTGGCACAGGATCCGGACGACGACGACGACAACGACAACGGTACATTTGCCAACGTCGATAAATACTTTGCCGATCATGGGTACGATGGCGAATTCATGGGGCCTCCTTCTCAAGAACCCAACCCTACAAAAGACGATCGCGATCTAGCTGGTACCGCGGAGAAACCAAGTTGCAACAGGCGTCGTCTGGTGTTCAGTTCTCAGGAGACGCCTCCAGCTACCGACTTCACCGAGCCTCAGGTAGCCGAGGTGCGAAATATGATCAGCCCCAACACACTCAAGAAGGCAGTCTGTGAGCAGAACTCGATGCCATTACAGGAGAAGTTGAATGCATGGAAAAGAAAGAGTAACAAGGGTGCGAGCCAGCCGGCACCGAGTACGATCCGTGCTCAGGATGGTCCACCTTCACCTAAGGATATAATGAGGAGGGTGCATGTGGCGGGTAGGCCGATGCTACCGACTAATATGCTCAATGTTGCAACCGGTGCTATGCGGAGTCTGCATGACAGTGTTCTTTCTTTGGAGAAGCGGCGTCTCAGAGAGAAGGATGTGGCATACCCGGTTTTCGCGGCCAAGGTGCCATAGGGCAAGGGCTTTGTGGATAACTCCATCGGGGGTACGATCGTCCTGCGGTTTGATGACATCTTCGCTATGTTTAACCTTCATCCGCTGCACTACACCTTCGTTCGGCTATTTTCGCTGAGTATGGAGATGCGGATCATTAGAGACAAGACCCCGGACATCGTGATAGTCGACCCCTTCTACATGCGTGCCAAGATCTTGGGCAGCGGTGGGGACCGGCAAGTCGCGAGTTCTTACCTCGAAGGCGTCATTCTGGCAAACCGAGATAAGGATAACTTCCTCGTGCCTTACTTTCCCGAGTAAGTCGTCCCCTCAACCACCCCGTAACATATGATTTCTTAGATTTCGATCATTTTTCTTTTAACATTCTGTGTTTTGTGCAGTGACACACATTGCACACTCATCCTCCTAAGCCCGAAATATTCCATGGCCACGTATTTCGACTCGGACCGTCAGTCGAAGGTAGACTACACAAATGTCAAGAAAGTTCTTGATGATGTTCTCCCTGGCTACGCCAAATCTGGAGGCACCTACACCAGGACAGTTCGTAAGTACGGCAAGCACGTGTTCGCCCACAATACGACGTTCTGTTGCGTCAAGCAGCCGCCTGGCGGTCAGAAGGGTGCCTACTACGCCATCCATCACATGTGGGCGATCGTACGGGACCATCATCACCTTCTGCTACCAGATAAACTCAAAGATTGGGATGCGAGCTTGTCGGCAATCCAGGACGCGGACATCAGACAAGAATTCTTTCACATCCAGTCGGAGTTTGCGGAAATCATCCATCAAGATGTCCTTCGTACCTCGGGGCAGTTCTATCTCAGAAATCAACCGTCCAACAATGACATAGACACAATGCTACAAATGCAGGCTGACAACGCCCGCGATTTCATGACTCCCACGATAGACGGCGGCTTCATCCATGCTCCGGTCCCTTGAGTCGAGTCGAAAGTAGTGATGCTATGTCTAGTTTAGAAACATCGATCGGCTCATGTTGTAATTAAACTTTAATGAACTTGTATGTCTCTTTGGTTTGGACAGTCGTTCAACTTACATGTAATCGATGCTATTAATGTCTTGCTTTTCTCTTCCGATCCTTTTGTTGCATACTTATATATTGCTTATGTATTGTCTGTGAATTAGTACTAACGTTTCGTTTGGCTAGTGCATAGCGATGCCGTCGTATGTCGTGTACAAGGGTAATGTTCCCGGAGTCTACGACGACTGGGAGGAGTGTCGGAGACAGGTTCACCGTTTCAGCGGTAACAGTTACAAAAGGCACACCACTAGGGCGGAGGCGGAATCTAGATACGCGCGCTGTCTAGCGGGAGAGAGGAGGGAGCGTTGGAGGAACCAGATGAAGACGAGTTTCATCGCGATGATGCTCATCGTGATGACCGCATCTCTCTTATATGTGATGGTAGTTTAGATGATCGATATCGACTTGTAATGTGAAGACAAACTCGCTACTCGCGGTCTCGAGACTTGTAATATAATGTTCTATCTTTGTTTGGTCTTTTGAATTCGTAGACTAATATGATGAATTGTATTCGGAGACTAATATGATGAATTGTATTCGAAGACTAACCTTCTATTGTATTCGATGAATCCGGTGTTGCTGTCTGGTGTTGTCTAAATTTTGTTCAATAATATATTTTGTATCCTGCGAAAATATCAGAAAAGAAAAAAATCCCTAATATTCATACTAGTGGCGCACCACTCAAGATACTAATGGCGCATTGTTCAGATGAAACTAATGGCGCATCACCCATCAGTGCGCCATTAGTATGCCAAAGCACATGGATACATATGGCCCCCTGGGAGGCATACTAATGGCGCACTGCCTGGTGCGCCATTAGTGCACGAGATACTAATGGCGCACCAGGGGTGCGCCATTAGTAAAAAATCTAATGGTGTGGTGCTAGTGGCGCACCACTAGTGCGCCATTAGTAGGCAAAAGTGGTGCGCCACTAGCATGCCTTTTCCTAGTAGTGACTGTTGGATGCCCTACGGGGATATGCTTCAACAAGAGGGAAATGATATGCTCCACTTCCCATGTATCTCCTCAATGTCCGTCTGTGCCGCTCATCGGAGTGGTCTCCGCTTTCATGAATCACGAATCAGAGTTGGTTTTGGGGAGGGGGCGATAGTGGCCTGCGAAGAGGGCATGACACCGGTTATGCACGCTGACGACCCATTGATGGTGGCCTTCATGGGGTCCAAACGAACGTGCCTCCCATGATCTATGTTTCCTCTACGCTCCAGCTTGTCTCGCCCATGGTACTGACAGTCTCGAGCAGTGAGGGAGGTGGAGCTGCGAGTTTACTAGCTCTTATCCGGCGGGCAACCTAGACGGCTTTTATGCTGGAGAACCCTTCTTCCCTCTTGATGGATGCCTTGGAGAGTCTGAAGAATATGGTTCAAGGGGGAGATGGGGAGCTGAGGTGTGGTGTGCGACGTCTGGCGTCGTTTAAATAGCCGGTAGACGCAAGAAGCCAACCGACGTTGCGTTTAATGTCGGCTGGCTCGCGAACGGACGTGTGGGTGGAGTAGATTTCTCGACACACGCGCGGCTATAATGGATTCAGGCGAGGAGGCGTGTTCAACCGGGCGTGCAGCGAGCAACGTTTTCTCGGCCGGCGCGCCGCTTTCAATATTGGCGCCAATGAGAGGCCACGTTCGCTCTAGGCCAACGTCAATGTGGAGCGACCGCTCACAGCGGCATGAATGCTGGCAGCTGGCACCGGGCGAGAAAGCACACGAACGAGGGAGTAGGGTTTTGGGTGGGCCACGGTTGACAGACGCGGACATGGCATCGATCTGGATACCCGCAACCCCTCTCGGCCCCCTACTTTTTCACGGTTTGTGGGAAAAAGCGCGTCGGGGCTGACCTGCGGACCGATATAGGACCGCGTTGGATGACAAAATACATCCGAACCGTGCGGTTCGGACGGTTGCGGGCGGTTTAAAACTCGGTGTTGGAGATGCCCCCAAATAGTAAAAAAAATCGATATCCATATTAATTGTCGCCGATCTTTTTTTTTTTGCGGGGTGAAAATAATCTCTATTAAGCTTATGGGGGCTTTTCAGCCGTAGCCAAGTTCACAACATGGTCCATACCGCCCGCCAGCCATACTGCTGTACGTGGGTTGCTACGGCCATATGTGGCCAGCTCATGACTAACAACATTCTGAGAGCGGAAACAGTGAATAAAAGAAATCTCCCTAGTAGCAAGACTAGCCATTCTGCGGATCTCTTCTACTAGTGCACGATGGACCGATCTGTCTTGCTGACGTCCTGTAAGCATGGCTACCGCCTCCGTACTGTCCATCTCGACAACGATCGGTAAGTTCGTTCGGTATAAAGCCAACTCCAGGCCTTCTCTGCACGCCGCTAGCTCCGCATCAAGGGCATTCTGGCATGTGCGGATCTTCCTACAGGCGCTATATATGATCTCGCCTCTGTCGTCTCGCAGGATCATACCCCCTCCTGCCGCGCCCATGACCACTATGTAACTCCCGTCCGTGTTCAACTTTGCCCAGCCTGGTGCAGGGGGGCCCATTTCGCGCTCGCCTTGGCCTCCGTACGAGTCGCTGGGCGCAATGTGAGGAGGTAGAGACCACCATCTTCCCCTTCTCTAGGTCGCCCGTTGGATGTTGCTGTATGCACAATAATGAGGTGATGTACCCGTGCAAAAAGCGCCTGGAAGCTTCAGCGGGTGGTGGCAGCTTGGCGTGTGTGATCTCGTTGCGGACATGCCATATTCGCCACATGGTCATGAGCACCACCAGTCTTGCCGTATCGTCCAAAGGATCTAACAATGAGAAGATCCACTCTGGGCTGTGTTATGGATGGATTCCACCTTAGGAATGCTCCAGTCCAAAGCCATGACGCGCCAGAGCTCCCTTGCCAAGGGACACCTGCATAGAGCATGGAATCCGTCCTCTCGTTCCATAGCACAAAGGGGGCATATGTCAGTAAGCTCAAGGTGTCGTGAGAATTTATTGGCCCAAGTAGCAAGTGAGTTGGTGACGACTCTCCAGGCGAAGACGCGTACCTTCGGGGGAGCAGGGCACCCCCATATGATCTCCCAGATGGCGCGACGACCATCCGGTGCCCTGCTCGTGGCGGAAGCCAATGGACGCTCGCGCTCATCCATGGCTAGGCGGTAGGCGGACCGAACGGTGAAGATACCGTTCCTCTCTGGTGCCCATGCAATGATGTCGTCTGGAACGCGAGTCGAAGTACGAATGCTGATGATGACGTCGATATCCACCGAAAGGAAGTAGCGACGGAGAAGGTCCATGCGCCAAGACCCATCGCCGTTCAAGAGATCCGCCACCCTCCTGAGGCGGCACGTGCCCTGAGGGGACACGGGTTGACGCGAGGGCTCCCTAGGTAGCCACCGATCGCGCCATATGCGAATGTCGCCGATCTAGTACAATGATTGAAGGGAGTAGCAACATTAGTGAAAACATGACACACAAATATTAGGTTTTCTTTCGAGGCTAAAGCCCCGGAATACTATTCTTAGTCAAGGTATTAATTTTTTGACTAACCAATGTGCCTTGTACTATTATGGAACAGAGGCATATATTTGAGCTCTCACAGGCGAGCTTGCTGCTTATCCAAGCATTAGGGTTGATCTGGTGGCCTACGCTAGAGTAGCTGCATGCGCACGTGAGACATATGAGAGGCCGGCGGCCTACGTCAATGTTCTCAAGAGACCGGGGCGCGCGCATGTGCGAAAATCGATCTTTACAACCATCCACATATCTTGTTCGATCCTAGTTTCACATTTGCGTGCGAACAAAGCGCGTGCATTGTCGCACTGTGGACCACACAACTAAGCACGCACGCGCGCCAACAAATATATTCATCAAGTAGCTAGGGTTTTGTCATCTACATATATCGAACTGAACACATAAGTAGCACTTGATTTTGGATGTTAGCAAGCTAGCTCGGGACCATTGCCGACCATTCACGTGCTCCCTCTATTTTTATTTACTCCGCATATTAAAGCCTGTTAGAGTTGACTGAAGTCAAACTTTGTAAAATTTAACCAAATATAGAGAAAAGAATATAAATATTTGCCATAAAAAATCTATATGACGTGGAAGTACATTCAACAATCTAATGGTCTGTATATATTAATATTTTTGTTTATAAACTTTATCAAAATTTGTAAAGCTTGACTTTGACCAAAGCTAATAAGCACAGTAAATAAAAAAGGAGGGAGTACACGATTTTTTTGTGGAGGGGCATGCGGTCCTTATTTTTCTTTTGACTTTTGATTTTCAATCTTTCATATCTTTTGAAGCAAAAGTTTAAATTAAAATTTGCTTTTATAATCATGTTTCCGGTGATGGTGGCTTTCAAATGTGATCCATTTTGAATACATTTTGACGAGTTTTAATTTTTTTGTTAAGTTTCAACATCTGAAACTTTGTGCGAGCGGCCGATAAAATCGTAAGTTTCGAAGCCTACGACGTCAAACTCGTAAGTTTTAAGTTTCAGTTCTGAAACTTGGTACGAGCGACCGATAAATTTGTATTTGTAAGTTTTAGAAACTCCGAAACTTGTTGTGTCCTTGTGCGGGATCCAGCGACTTTTTGCGGATTGCGAGCAACTGGGCGACTGGCACAGCTGGACAAATATAAGCACATGACTACATGAGTATTAGTTTCTGGCGTATGCACACGAATATATACATACTATATATCGATCAGATTGGTAGGGTTGGAATCTTCCGAAACTTGTTTGCCCTTCCGGAAAAGGAATGCACACTTACGGTGGCATGTGGAGCCAGGCAGCACCAGTAGACACTAGTCCAGTGTTGGGGAAGCTAGGAGGTAAAGGTAAGCTAATGATCAGGTCTAGCCCACGCCGGACCACCGGCCGCCACGGCCTGACGACTGTTCCTGCCGGCATCGGCATCCGACGCGATCTTCTTGTTGCTTGCTGATTTTTGTGTACTACTCCTAGTAATACACAGTTTAATGTCTTGTCTGTATATCTAGGAGTAATAATGCATAAAGCTTGCTAAACCATGGAGAGAGGTTGATCAGTACTACTAGTCATGCAGCTTTCACATGCACTAGTTACTCCTAACTTGATTTGACTGTGGACAGGGGATATGATATTTGGCTTTCATGACACTGGATTTCCATTTGGAGGAGGGTCGCCATCAAATTATACTACCTAGGTCGGTTCCGAAGTGGGTCATCCAGAGAGCGACCATCGACATGGAAGCGACTGTGGGACCAACCAAAGTAATTAATTAATTAATTCTTCTGCATACTCATAGACTCATAGTGCATATCCCCACTTGGATCCGTAGGTTAATTTGAGTGATTTGAAATGCCTCCACCCTGGGACTGCTGCTATGCTACGTGCTCTACCATTTGGTGCATGTGGCATTTCGCAGAGAGAGAGAGAGAGAGATTAGTTGTAGCTAGAGAAAGAGAGAGGGAGTTGTAGTGTTCCTGACTCCAGCTCCCATTTACAAATCCAGTGGCTGGCAGTGGGCCGGCCCTCTAGAACGCCACCATATATATGGGCGGCAACCCCGTAGCCCCCGTTACATTTCACTCCACTCCACCCCCTCCCCCTCTCCTCCGTCCTCTCCGGCCGGCCACATCTGAGCCTGACTGAGAGAGACACATACACGCCAGTGAGAGCAGGGCCGGGGGAGAGAGCCAGTCTCGGACGGGCGGCGCCGTAGCTAGCGGAGGCAGTCTCAGGCTCGCTCGACCGGTCGCGGTCGCTGTTGGTGGCGGGTGGAGGTGGTGGCGGTTACGGTGGAGAAAGGCGCGGGCGCGGGGGTGGCCAATTGGGAAAGGGCACCAGGAGATCCAGGGCTCCCCGGATTTCAGCCAGACTTTGCCCGCAATCCATCCGCCCTTTCCGCCGGTCGGTGTCCCATCCGTGCGTGTCCCTCTCCCCCCTCCTCCCCGGCGAAAGCGAGACGACGGAGCGAGGCCGCCCGGGGGCGTGCGTGCGTGCCTATATAGCTTCAACTGCGTGATCAACCCCAATAAGCTGCCTATAGCTAGCTACGAGTTGGTGTAACCTATAGACCGGACCCTCTATCTATCTATATATTCTTCTTATCTGAGTAGCTAGCTGCCTTCTCTTGCGCGCCCGGCCTGTGTACGCGACGTCGGTGCGGCCTGTGTATAAATTCGGCCTCTTTCTCTCTCTCTCTCTCTTGGGAGAGATCGAGGGTACGTGAGAGAAGTTGCAAACTGATCAAGTTGGTTCTCTGCTAGGCGCAAGGAGAAGTACGCACTACACCAAGGAACTGCAAAGACCGTGCTCTGATAGGCTCGGACGTGTGCGCTGATCAGGCTGCTGTTCTTCCTCTAGCGCAATATGTAAGACCTCTCTCTCTCTCTCTCTCTCTCTCTCTCTCTCTCTCTCTCTCTCTCTCTCTCTCTCTCTGTCTGTCTCTGAATTGGGTTCTAATTTGTATGGTTTTCTAATTTGCATGCATGCATGCAGTATCCTCCTTTGTTTTGAACTTTAATTTGATGAGTTGAAAATTTCCAAATTTCTTTTTGTGCATTGTTGGTGTTTGTTATTGTGGACCTGTAGTAGTGGCACATATATACGAACTCTTCACTCGAATAGACCACATTCGGTTGATCCCAATTAGCCCCTCCACATGGATTCAGCTAGAATGCACTCATTTGGAACCTGCAGTCAACTGTATATCCAATCCACCTGTACAATTCTTTTCCTTTTTGCTTTTCTATAGATGAACTGGGTTCATTAAACTGACAATTACTCCCCCACCCCCTTTCGGACATGTCGTTCTTGTTCTATGGAGGTGGTTTCATTGCCCGCTGAAAATACTTGTTATTTTATGTAGTACCTGTGTTAGTGAAATCCTCACCCTGGGAGGAGGCTTAAGTGCATGCATATATTTGGATATTTTTTCAGTGCCCAAATGGATACTGTATATCTAGTTTAGCCTTTTGTCCGTGTGTTGCATAATAAATTCCGTGTCATACTACATAAATATTGTTTTGAAGCGCTGTATTTTGCTCATACTCCCTCCATTTTTGTATACAAGGCCACAAACCCATATTACATGTACCAAGGTAGAAATTAATGGTTTATGAAAACTAGTCTTTTCTCCTCGCTTGACGTGTTAATTAATGTGTATTTTTATTTCCAACACACAACAAGACAACTCTCTCATTCCTGATTGGTTAATTAATGTGATGCATGCAAACCAACATTTAACTCTCGCACGCGTGCATAGGGTATTAATGTCCTCGGTTGCTAGTACGAGGCAAACCTTATCAATTTTATCTCAATTGGTGTTAGTGGCCTTGTATAGTTGCAAATTGTAACTTTGATAGTGGCCTTGTATACAAAAATGGAGGGAGTACATAATCTGGCTCGATAATGCAATATGTATCTTTTAGCTGAAAGGTCTCCATGTACAAATCTTAGCTTCCTTGACACAAAAGTAACCTGGCAAGACATTGAATTAATCAGGTTATCGTATATGTGATGAAAGTATGACACTTTTTATCTACTGTAATGATTGCTTGCTTTTTCCTGAAATATCATCAATCCCATTGAAACGGAACAAAAGCTTCTCATCCAGTTGTGAACGAAATATACAGCTTGTGTGCCCATCTACCAAGCTTGTATACAAAGCAACATTTTCACAAGAGAATATACATAAGAAGCTAACTAAAAAGAACATTTTCTTTTGTTTTGAAATGTATACCATGTGCCCTAATTGAGCTTCCTGCTTGAAATTTTGTGAGAAAGCAGTGTATGTAATTAACAGGCACTCTTATGCTAGCGCGTATGTTATTAATTCGGAAGAGCTTGTATATATATACTATTCAATCTTTTTACTGTCCTATTTTCTTTGTGATGCAGTCACGCCGATAGCGGAGTAAAATGGACACTTTCTCCCATGTTCCGCCAGGTTTTCGGTTTCATCCTACCGACGAGGAGCTCGTCGATTATTACCTGAGGAAGAAGGTGGCATCAAAGAAGATTGACCTGGATGTCATCAAGGATGTTGATTTGTACAAAATTGAGCCATGGGATCTCCAAGGTAACTAACTAATTAATCGTCACGTTTTTGTCAGTCCATGCAAACATAGATCACAAACTGAACTCCTCGATCGATTGATCGTGCCCCAATTAATGGTGATTTTGTCAACGCAGACAAGTGCAAGATCGGTATGGAGGAGCAGAACGACTGGTACTTCTTCAGCCACAAGGACAAGAAGTACCCGACGGGCACCCGGACCAACAGGGCGACGAGCGCCGGGTTCTGGAAGGCGACGGGGAGGGACAAGCCCATCTACACCAACCACTGCCTCGTCGGGATGAGGAAGACGCTCGTCTTCTACAAGGGCCGTGCGCCCAATGGCCAGAAGTCGGACTGGATCATGCACGAGTACCGCCTCGAGACCAACGAGAACGGAGCCACGCCGGTACGTAAATATTCGTCGTTCCATCCTTACCTCTATGTATCTCACTTGCTAACCATGGATATTGCTGGTTTGATCCTTCAGGAGGAAGGATGGGTGGTCTGCCGGGTGTTCAAGAAGCGAGTCGCGACGGTGCGGAGGATGGCGGATATAAGCTCACCTTGCTGGTTCGACGACCATGGCGCAGGCGGTGGGTTCATGCCGGACCTCGACTCGCCAAGGCAGCTCGGGTACCAGAACCACCACCCCCAGAACTTGCCGCCTTACCACAGCCAGCAGCAGCAGCAGCAGCATCTGTACCACTGCAAGCCGGAGCTGGAGTATCACCACCTCCTGCCGCAGGAGGCCTTCATGCAACAGCTTCCTCATCTGGAGAGCCCCAAGCCTACAGCCTACATTGGCCACGGCGGCAGCAGCCTGCTGTCGTCGACCAGCAACCACCCCATGGCGCATGACGGAGCCTCCAGGTTCGCAGTGCAGCAACCACTGATGGACCATGCGCTTTACACCGGTGACTCGTCGGCCACGGACTGGAGGCTCCTTGACAGGTTGGTCGCGTCTCAGCTGTTCAGCCATGACGGTGCCAATCCCAAGGAGCAGGCCACTCACTCCAATGCAGCAGTCCAGGTGTTTCAGGCAGAGAACAAGCATGAAGAGACTCAGGACTATGCTTCGACGTCTGCCGGCGGAAGCGAGGCTCATCTGTGGAAATAGCATGCACAAGCAAGCATAACTCCATTGGACACCCTACACAATTTATACAATCCAGATCTGATCTAGTGTACAAATATAGCCGGCCATGTATGCCATGATTAATCATGGTATATATATGCACACACACATATATATACATAATAAATATGTAACCGAAGTGGTTATGTAGTATCTATAGTATTTGGTATCAGGTCTCTGGATCTGATGCTAATAAGGTAGCCGAAAGCTGAGGCCAAGGGGCTTCAGTGACTGACTTGACCATTTTGTGAAAATAGTCAAGCTGTTGATGGACGTCTATTTCGTGCAGTTCATCACACAAAACGGCAGCTAAGGTCACTGCCGATGCACCAACAATGTTTTATCAACTCTATGTATGTGTATCATGTATCTCTCAATTCAGAATGAAGCCATGGACACTTTTTTTTACAGCGACAGGTGCATATAATATGTTATGATACATGTACATAGTTTACACAAGGCATCAATATTTATTCAGTGTCAATACTTTATCTACATTCCCCAGTTTACCTTTTTCTCGAAGACTCCCTAGTTTAACTGATTCCGTGGCAATGTCACAACACTCGGAGAAATGAAGATGAAATGGCTAGATTCTCTGAATTTCTGATCCATTCTGCTTTGTCTTTCACCCGATCTTCAAATTGTCGATATATATACAGCATTAAGTGCTCAACTTTTACCATATACTGGATTAATCCTCGTTCACTTTGCATCACACAAACCACTAGCTTCATCACAGAAACCATCACGGTCCAGAAGTTTAGGTGGCGGGGCACTTAAAAGAGGGGACGAAGGGCTCCCATATGCGTTCCGGCGACTGTTGCCACATCCAAGGCTTTTCCGGGTGCTGACTCCAGTAATAGGATTGGTCCCGCTTGCATATTTGCACAAAGCCTACAGTTGAGAATTGTCACAATCGGCATTTTCTATTTGTGTGCCTAGAGCTATAGAAAGAGAACTCACGAAAACATTGAAGATGGACCCTCACCAGAGTAGGGTGATCCTTTTGTATATCATGGTATGATGGAGATTCTAAATATGGAACAATATATTCAAATAGTGCATTCAGAATTGACTCTATTACTCAGTGGATATCTGAACAATTTATTTTTCCTTCCTTCTACAAAGTGCAGCTTTTGATCACAGTTTATGGGCCAGCTCTTACGAACTAGACACACCAATCCAATAGTAAGAATTCGCAAAGCATAAATGATTGTAACACTTGAAAGGAGGAACGAAAGGAAAGAAGCGTCTGAAACCATTGAAGTGCTAAACTGTTTATCATGGAATCATGAAATTTACATATGTTGTTTAAGATCATAACCTACATGGCAGAATTATGTAATAATACTGGGGTCAATGCAAATCTGTACCAGTTTCTGTGGCAGGTCAATAACAGCATCGCTGAAGTCAGCACCTTCAATGGTTGCTCCACCGAGATCACTACGTGTAAGGACAGTCCGTGAAAGCACAGCATTTGTGAGATTAGCTTCATTGAGAACCTGTCCAAAATAATTCAATGTTCAAAACTTGCTTAAAGGTAAATCTGCCATGGAATTATTTATTTGGACAACTATCCCTATTGCAATTAAACCAGGAGCAAAGGCTCCAGTAGCAGTCATCAGTGAATGGATCATTGAACTTGACTTCACATTTGCAAGTCTGATGATGCATATGAATGCATATAGCACTAGAAGTATATAAGAATCTCTGACTGCTCTGGCCAAAATGTATGCTTCACTATTTTTTTCACATCCCAATGACAAATTCTGCATATGCACAAATGAATACATTGGCACACTTACTCCTTGTTTTGTAAAAGCCTCTAGATCAATATGAATCCACTGAGCAATGTGCAACAGGAGATAAAGCGTCCACTCTTGTGTGAAATTATTTTTTGTTTTCGAAAATATTGGCAGGATAAATCATTGGAAACAGCAGTTTTATGTACAGAGAACGAGACAAAATAAAAATATGCTGATGCCAGGCAACAGCACAAGAGAACAATCACTGTAGCCCGCCCGACAAGAGGCTAACGCCTTAACAGCAAATTTGGACTGTTGAATGCTCTGTGCCAGTGGTTGGCATCTTCCTTTATGAAAAGGGCGAAGGAAGTTTGAAGTCACTTTCTTGGTGATCAAGGTATGACGGTTTCTCCCCTTCAGCATATTCAATCAAGAGTAAGATAATGCAATTGGGATCTATTTTATTGCTCGTTCCGCATTCTCCTAGAGCATCTTTCCAAGCATTCAGCAACGCTGGATGGGAACTCAATGTTTAAATTGCTATTACAGAGACTGCAGCTTAGAACTTTATTCCATACTTGTCTGGCAACAACCAGTCCATGAGGAATGGTGTCTATACTTCACTATGGCTACTGATCGTAGCAAGGCCAAATTGGATTATTTTGGCCATCCTGAGCAGTGTAGGATTTCTGCTGTAAGAATGTTATTGGAAATGAACGAAGTCAAGAATTTGAACCTTCTTTACACATTAGCTCTCCTAATTGTTAATGTTAAACCTTAGAAGTTTATGGCTGCACTGGCCTAACTATTCGTTACTAGACTCTCAAGACACCCATGTACACTTGAATATCATAACTAAGAAGTGCAGGCAGAGATAAAAAAGAAAACACATGAGAACAGAACAGATAGCAAAGGAGCATGTTCCAGAACACCTCATACATATATAGAAGCGGAAATCCTAGTACTAGACCAACAGACATATGCTCACATTAACTTTCTTAGTTAGCAATTACATCATCAACTAATTGTAGTTCTCCATACTAAATTCCTAGTTCATCAGTCTTCTATATTTTTTTATTTTGAACAGGAAATGGCGGGGAAACCCCACTTGAAGATAACATTAATTCCAGTCTTCTGTTCTATTTGATCATTAGATATTTCTGTGCTGTTAAAATTTCATGCATGAATGACACAAACAGAAGTCAACAGTACAGAGCTGGCACCAACAAATTGGGTTCTTACTCTGACATCTTGTCTTGCCTTAAATTGTTAAGCAGTATTATCATCATAATTCATTACTGCATAAAAATATGATACATTGATCGAAATATTAAGGTTGGCATAGCAATTTATTTCTGTAGGTCACATCAACACATACAGTCTACAGAACATGACAGTATGTGCCACATGTACGGTTACATGCATTTGCACAAATTAGCTGATAAGTAAAACAACCATGATCAATCTAAAGAACCCATTCTGGTTTTACCATGCGATCCATTAAAGTGTCACTCAAATCTGCACCTGCACGAAACCAAAACAGCAGTATTGTGAAAATCATTTCATGAATATCCACATGAGAAGATTTAAGTACCGTGTGACAATATTGATTGGAGTCAAAACAACTAGGGTAAAAGTCGCAGAGAATCCTACTATAACTTTCCACTGCCAGTAGCTAAGGATTTAATTAGTACCATAGTGATTCAACTTGGAACATAAGAAAAACAATGAAGTTCATAGTTAGCTTTCTTCACTGAGTTTATACTTTATACTCAGAAGAAATAGTGGAGTTTCTTGTGAGTGTAGTAGCTAGAGCGATCTAAAATATCTACTGTAGTGGTCTCTCTGATAAGGCACATCAGAGGACCACTGAAGACTACAGAAAGGTAATTAATTACGTGGATTGAGGACATTGCACACATCAAATATAATACCATTTGGGAGGACGGTTAACATCTCCACAAGATGAAAAGGTGTTACTACACTTGCCTGTGAAATTCGCTCTGAAAGCAACAGCCTTTTCCATATAGGCACCATTGAATGTGGAACCACTAAAATCTGATTCCCTCATGTCAGCAGATGTGAAGTTTGCCCGCCTACATTAATAACTGAGGTCTTAGGTAAAGGTGAAACGATGAATAGCAAAATCTACTCTTATTTCAGTTATCCATGCTGACAGAAAGAAGTTGGAGATAAGCATCACAATAACCGCTACTACATTGTTCCCCTAACCACAGCTTATTGCTGCAGATTATACTATTTTTCTCGAACATGCATCTAAATGCACAACATTTGAATTTTGATGAAGACTTACAGTTAATTTGGTTGAACATTTGGACTGCCCTTCCTCCATTATAAGCAAACTTTATACAGAGAGATGTTGACATATACTAGAAGGATAAACCAATTGGCAAGACGGACAAAACAATCACCAATGTTTCAGAATGCATCGTCCACATAGGCTCTAAGGTCTAAAGAATGTGTCTTTCCACCGACAACACAAGCATGCCGCTATAAAATTGAGCTAGATAGATTCTTCATATACCATTTTATAGAATACAGTATCTTAAAAAAAAATGTTACTGCATAACTTTTATTCTAGAACTTCTATTCATTCAATTAGTCCCTAAAGCCACCTGTCAGCAGCAGAATTTGACATGGAGGATCCACGAATTGTAACTTATACAGATAAATTTAAGAATGGAACTTTTAAAAAACAAATTAGAAACCAACCTGAAGTTTTCGTTAACATGCACAGTGTTTCTGCAAAACCACAGAAGAGGACAACATCAGCAACCCAGTGCAGCAAAACGAGCAGTAACAAGAGACGGGAAGATGCAGGTGGCGCGTGGTACTTGAGGTCCGCATTGCCGAACTGCGCGGCTGAACCGATGCCGAACTCGCCCCTCTGATCCGCCTCGTACTTGTTCAGATCTGCGTGGGCAGGCATAGCTACGACTACGGCAGCCGCGAGGGCTGCAGAGACCGCTACGCGCCACCTCGGCGGCGCCGGCGACGTGTTCGACGCATTGCCGCCGCGGGGGCGGTCGGTGGTCGCCTGGCAGGAGATGCGCTGTAGGCGGCCTGAACAACATCGCGTTGGTGGCGCGAAGGTCTTAGGACGAGCGGCGGTGGCGGCAAGAGGGGAGGTAGAAGCGAGAGCCATGGCGGATTAGAGAGGAGGTGGGTGAGGTGGGGAGTGGACGGGTGGTGGCTCGCGCGCGAACACGTAACGGGCGGCACAGCCATCGGACGGGGAGCACGGGGAGTAAATCCAGTGGTCGCAGATTTTTGGGCCCTGGTATTGTTTTTGGGCCAGAGTCACTTCCCCCTTACTTTCATTTTTTTAGGGGCCCCCCTTACTTTCATTTTTTTTTTGAGAAATCCCCTTACTTTCATAAGCTTTGCAATTTCTCTATAAATAATAGCCCATCTTTCTTTTATAAAATATAAAATATAAAAGGACATTGTCATTGGCCCATAACTTCTACATTATGTTCTTAATGGAGGCCCAGTACTTGGAGAGCAACTAATCAAGAGCACTCGTTCGGGAGCTTCCATAAGGGTCACTTGAAATGACGCGCTCTCAGCCGCGACCACGTGTTGAGCTCTAGACGCTCCCTCGGGTTTTCTGTTTTTTCACACGGATTTGCTTCTGCGAGAGGCACGGTCGTGGCTTCAGTTGTTTTCTTTGTTATAGTTTTTATGTTTTTTCTCGGCTTTCTCTTGTTTTCATGTTTTCATGTTTTCTGTTTTTCCGCACTAATTTTCCTCTTGTTCTTTTTTGTTTTTGTTTTGTTTCTTTCTTATTTTACTTCGGTTTTTCCCACAATCCTACATTTATTGTATACACTAGGTACAGTTTCAATACATATTTAACAATTTTAAAATACAAGACTAACATGTTTTTCAAATATATGTGTTGGTGCCTATTTTTCATTAAATTTATACATTATGATACATCTAAATATTTTTATAACGTTTGTTTCATACACATGATTAACATTTGTTGAACCATGTATTTTGATGTCAAAAGTTTTTCATACGCATTGCGAATTTCTTGTATACATTGGGAACATTTTTATACAGACAAATAGAACATTAAAATGCATGATTAACATTTTTTTAAAATAATTTTTTTGATGTCTATTTTTTTACGTATACCTTCTGTATTTTTTGTATGCATTAGAAACATTGTTCTATACATGTGAAACATCTTTTAAATACATTTTTAACATTTTTTCATATTTATATTTTGATGTCTACTTTTTCATACATGATGTACATTTTTTGTATACATTAAAACCATTTTAATATTGATTTTCGAAATACATATAATAAAATAATTCATTGTATGTTTCAATGTCTACTTTTTCATACATGTTATAAATTTTACATACACTTTCTACATTTTTTGTATACATCGGATTTTTTATACATGTTTAACTCTTTCTAAATATATGTTTATCATTTTCTCATACAATGTTTTAACACAGTAGAATCGAAGTCTCTCACATACAGGAGCATGCAGTTACCCTATGAAATATTTATGTTTTGATGTCTACTTTCCTCATACATGTTGTGCTTATTTTATACGTTGGAAATATTTTTTATACACATTTAACATTTTTCAAATACATGCTGTATGTTTTTCTTCATCAAGCATGTTCCTAGTGAGGGGAATTGTACGGCGGACATGTGTGCCAAGCAGGCCTCCACCTTGTTGGCTTCAAACCGCTGGTTAGAGGAATGCCCTCCTTTTGGAGAGCAGCTAACTTTGGAGAACCCTCCCAGAAGAGCGCCACTCGGCGTGCTCTCAGCCACCGCCACGTGTCGCGGTCTGTACGCTCCCTTCGGATTTTTTTTTTTATTATTTTGTACGAGTTTTCGGCTTATAAATGTTTTTTGTTTTTTAGCAATTTTCTTCTTCTGAAAAAACTTTATTTCGTGAAGAAAAAAATTCTTTTGCGTGAGGAACAAATTTACTTCTCATGGAGGCACATATTTTCTAGTGCGAGACGGCGAGAGGCACGACCGTCCCTCTTGCGAAAGGGAAAAATATGTTTTCTTTTTTTTCCCACAAGAGGCACGGATTTGCTTCCAGGTTGCGACAAGTGGCACATATTCAGTGTGACACCTGTCGTTCCTTGGCTTGGTGAGTGTGATCTTTGCAAAGATCACTCCTTAAATAGTGATTTCGCTCATTTTCTCATCAATTTGAACATGTTCACGGATTCAGAAAGAAGTTAGAAATTTGAAAAAATATCATGGATTTTGAAAATAAAAATCATGACTTTGTAAGGTTCATGATTTTTAAAAAGAATTCGATCAAACAAATGAACAGAAATACAAGAAAATGGAAATATACAAAAAAATAAAGAAAAATGAACAAGAAATAAGAAAAAGGAAGAGAAAGAAAGAAAAAACCGAATAAGAACAATCCAGAAAACCGAACAATGAACCGGGAAACCAGTTTGGAAAGCTTCCCAAAACCGAGAGCTTCCGCGAAGAGAAGAAAGAAGAAAAAAGAATTAAGTACTCATAACAGGTGAGGTGCCTTAGATGGTTACTGCAGTTTATACTTAACGAGGAGCTCACGATTTCGAATCACGTCACACATACCATTTTGGGAAAGTTACCTCAAAAAAGGAAAGATGGGTCGGCCCAACGTAGAGGGGAATGTATCCGCTGCACCCACACTTGTGGTGCTACCGGTGCACCGGATACCACAGAATGCTTTAAAAAATCTAAAATAAAATCTAGCACGTTAACGCAACATTAATGTATGATGTCACGAAATTTCGTGTAAAAAATTTGAAATATTTTTTAAGATACAAAAATGACAAATTTGATATCTGCGTGATAAAGGGCCAAATCTAAAGCCCAAGTTATCTTATGTACTACTCAGTGTTGAATTTGTCATTTTTGCGTTTTGAATTATGTCTCAAATTTTTATTTGAAATTTTGTGTAAGTGTGCTTATTTTTTTCAGAATTTTTTAAACATTTTAAAAGCATAATGTGAGTTCGGTGCGCCGATAGCACCACAAGCTCGGATGCACCAGATATTTCCCCAGCGTAGAGGGGGTGTGGGTGCGTCGGTTTCCGGATAACACACTAACGGGCACAAAAGGGGACAAATAGGAGTTGCAACAGTCGCGCCGTATTTTAAGTGCGAGGATACGGGCATATCCTATTTGGCGCTTCAGGCCCCGTGTCGTTTGCTTTCTTTTCTTCATTCTCCAGCTATCAAAGACCCCAGTCTCGGAAGCTTTCCAAACCATTTTTTCTTCTTTTTTCTCTTTTTCTGTTACGGCTTTTTTCGCCTTTATTTTTTATTCTTTTTGCTAATTCCGTGCACTTTTCTAAAAAAACAAAGAACTTGTTTTCAATGCACGAACATTTAGTAAATTTTTTAAAAATGTTCATTATTTTTTTAGTTTATCGAATCTGAAAAAATGTTCGTTGAATTTGAGAAAAGTTTGTAAGAATTGGACAAGGATCATTGAATATGAGAAAAGTTCATCATAATTAGAAAAGGTTCATCGAATCTGAAAAGAAAAATTGATTTTGAAAATATTTCATCAGATTTTTAAAAACAATCATCAAATTTCAATGAAATCATCAAATTTGGTAAAAGTTCAATGAATTTAAAAAAATTCATCCAATTTGAAAAGGAATTCACCAATTATTTTTAAAAAATCAATACTTTTGGAAAAAGTTCATAAATTTATTTTTAAAAAGTTAATCAAATTTGAAAAGGTTCCTCAATTTCTAAAAGAGATCATGAACTAGAAAACCGAGCATTAAAGAAAACAAAAAAGGATGAGAAAAAAAGAAAAAAAAGCAAGAACAAGAATAAACCGAACTGAAATATGAAATAAAAGAGAAAAGCAAAGAAAAAAGAAATGGGCCGGCCCTGTTTGGAGCTCTTCAGACGCCCGTTTGCGGTATGCACATTAACGGGCACCTGAAGTTGAGAGCAACTAGTTAACGAGCGCTCATTCAGGAGCCTCCTAGCGATCAGTGCCAGTTGCCGCGCTCTCAGCCGTTCGCCACGTGTCGCGCTCTGGGTCTTCTTTCGGATTTTATTTTTTATTTTTTCGGCACGCGTTTTCAGCTTTGTAAACGGTTTTTTTCTTGTTTTTTTTCGACGTTTTGGTTTTTCAACGGTCTTCCTTAACATTTCGATCAAGAAAAATTCGAATTTTATTTTTGTGAAAAAACTCGTTTTTTTTTTGCGAGAGTCACGATTTTGCTTTCACGAGAGGCACGGTTGTGCTTTCACAAGAGTCACGGCCGTGCCTCTCGAAAAGGGCAAAAAACGTGTTTTCCGTTTTTTTTTTCATTTCGCGAGAGTCATGATTTTGCTTCCGCGAGAGGCACGGTTGTGCTTTCACGAGAGTCACGGCCGTGCCGCGAGAGTCACAGTTTTGCTTCCGGGAGAGGCATGATTGTGCTTTCGCGAGAGTCACGACCGTGCCTCTCGAAAACGAAAAAAACATGTTTTTTTTCATTTCACGAGAGTCACGGTTTTGCTTTCGCGTGAGGCACGGTTGAGCTTTCGTGAGAGTCACGGCCGTGCCTCCTCGAAAACGTTTCTCTTCCGCGAGAGTCACGGTTTTGCTTCCAACAGAGGCACAGTTGTGATTTTGCGAGAGGTACGGGCGTGTCTCTTTCGGAAAGGAAAAAAACAGTGCGCCGGTTCGGTCTTTTTCGTCCGGTTATTTTCGAAAAAAAAAAGTTTGTCGAAACTTATCAACATGGAATCTAGTTTTGAAGATCTCGAGGTGAGGGATTCAACGGTGAAAAACGGTTCGAGATTTGGACGCACGGTTTAAGAGATAAAACATTTTGAATAAATGGATCTACGAAAAAAAAGGAAAACGCCCATTTAAACTTCATGCGAAATCATTAATTGAGGAGTACTCGTTGGCGCACATGCAACGCGTCACTTATCACAACCTAAAAATTGGAGATGATCTTTACAACGAGTACTGCTGTCTGAAGTTCCAAATAGGATGTGCCGTGACAATGAGCAATCCCGATGGAGCGATCAGTCACAGCGATCAGTACATGGGCCATGCCCAGCTCCCAGGAACAAACTCGCTCATATACCTTTCTTTGTGTCTAAAAAAATACTCTCTGTTTTTCTCGCAAACATACCTTTCTTTGCACAGCATGCTCACGTATGTTTTTGGTTGAAAAAGAACGTATGGTTTTTGTTTTTCTAGGAGCGCTCTCGTATGATGTTTGCCACGCATTGTTTACTTTGCCACAAACGTACAGGATTGCCGCATGTAAGGGTTTGCTTGTTTTTTTTCCTTAAATTTTGCTTTTGCTTTTTATAAGCATTTTGTAGTTTTATTAAAATCTACACATATTTGAAAAAAAGATGTGAATTTTGAAATGTTCACTAAGTTAAGAATTGGTTCACGAACTCGTAACAAAATTCCTGAAATAAAAAAATATTCATAAGTTCAAAATGACCACGAATTCATAAAAATATCAAATAAAAAAAATTCACGAACTCCAAAGAATGTCCATGAATGCAAAAAAGGTTCTCAGAATTTGAAAACAGGTATACAATTTTTTTGATAAGTTCACAAATTAAAAAAGAATGTTCACCGATAAGAATTGTTCACAAATTCAAATAAAAGGACATGGTCCAAAAACAGTTCACGGATTCATAAATATTTGTGGATTCAAATTGTATGTTAATTTTGAAAAAAAAATCGTGATTTCAATTTTTTTTCAAGACTTCAAAAATGTACAAGGGTTTGAAAAGATGTTCATGAACTCAAAAACTGCTCCCAAAAATGTTCACGCATTGAAGAATTATTCACACGTTCAAATTAAAGTTAATGGATCAAAGTAACGTTCATGGAACCGGTAAAACTTCATGAATTTAAAAAAAGTTCAAGAATTCAAAAATGGTTGTGGATTTGAAAAAAAAATGCTCATTGATTTGAATAATAGTTCATGAACTTAAATATTCTTCACGAACTCAAAGAAAATGTTGATGAATCGAAAATGTTCACTAATTGAAAAAAAATCACAAATTTAATGACGTTCACGAATTCAAAGATTTGTATATAAATTCAAAAAAATATTGGTGCAATTGAAAAAATGTTTGAAATTCAAAAATTGTTCACGAATTGAAAAAATATTCATGAAAATCCAAACAAAGTTCGCAAAAAGGAAGAAAAGACAAAAACAAAAGAAAAATCAAACAAAGTGGAAAATAAAATAAAACCAGAAAAAAAAACAGTGCAAAACTCAAAGAAGAACAAAAATAGGAAAAGAAAGTAGAAAAACTGGTGGAAAACACAAAGGAATACCGGAACCGAATGGAAACAAGTGAATTAAAAAGCAAAGTGATAATAAAAAGAAAGCGGAAAACCCAATAAAAGAAAAAAGGAGCAAAATATTGAAATTTGCTCCTTTTTTTTCTTTGTGTTACTTTGTCATGCTGAAAAGAAAAATCATGAAATTTGTAATGGAAAACAAAAATAACAAATGAAAAAAGAAAACGAAACATAAAAAATGAATAAACCCAGAGAAAACGAGGAATTAAAAGCCAGTCAGAAGCTTCTAAAAGCGTGAAAAAACCGGTTTGAGAAAACACATAAGAAAATACCAGAAAAGGCAGATGCACGTTATGTAAAACACGCATAGAAAACTGTCTGTCCTTAGTTGACCGCATATACTCAAAGATGTAGCTATGTCCGTTTTGGAATGGAGCGTCAATAGGCTATTCCTTCAAAAAGAACACGCAGAGAAAACCGTTCGTCCTAACTAGGTCACAGTTCACGTCATGTCTCTGTAGGTGAGCACCCCTTGAAGGCGATATAAAATTTGTGGTATTTTAGCACAATTTGTATGTAAAAAAATTGATGTAGATCCCTACTTAGTGATAAAAGAGAGACAAAAGGGGCATTAATAAAACCATAATCTAGATACAGATTTTAGTATAAATCCAAGGCATCTCACAACTTTCTCTCACAAAAGGGCATTAATCGGGGGTTGTTTATATACTCCATCCCTTCCCGTTTAAAGTGCCCAATATAAAAATCTCCCCAATCAATGCGGATGATGAGTGATGGAATAAATTTCATAGTTTGCAAAAGTATAGTCTACTACTTTGGGTTTTCCTACAAAAATCCCTTTTGACCATACATTGATTTGCATACATCTTAGAAATTATGCCCCATGGGCTGAGGTGGGCTCCCAGAGCCGGTGCTTGTAGGTCTAGTTGAAACAAATTTTGCAATAAGCTTCCAAGATATGTATGACATGTATTTGCTTCAACATAAGTTCGAAGGCTCCGCTGCAATGCAAATTTTATGTGTGGCTCGTTATGAGAATTCAGTGCTGGACCACAAATCATCCAGCGAGGAGAGGATTGCGACACCACGATAGCTATCCGTTCTGTGGTGAACATGAGGACTCTATCAACCACATCTTGATCGAGTGCGCTTTCGTGAGATCGGTGCCACACGGTATGGCTGGCGCTTGGGTATCCGGATCTGTCTCCTCTGTCGGGGACACCCTCGTTCCTTGGTGCAGTAGGTAAAGATGCATCGGTCGGCAGTAGAAGAAAACACGGACTATCACCATGCTAGTCTTATGGAAACCGTGGAAGCACGAGAACTCCAAAGTCTTTGATGGCGCCTTGCTGTCATTGCAAACGGCATAGGCAAAATTGTTAGCAAATGCCAAGTATGTCAACAAGCTGTGATCCTGAAGAGAGATGATGGCTCCTTTTTTGCGGCGCTGGCTAGGTGGGTGAATCAGGAGTAGAGGGTGGCCTACCGTGTAACATTTACCCCTTCACCCACCCAAGAGGGTGGGTTTACGTGAGTGGGCACGTCCTGAACCCAGGGGCATCTGCACCCAGTTTTGGCAAAATGCATTTTAAGCATGTTTTAAAATATCAAATTGCGTGTGCGCGGCACAAAGTTTTGTGAGGAAATATCTTTTTGATTTGCCTCCACCAAAAAGACAAATTTCAGTGCTTCTAAATAGCGTTTCACGACGCAATTTTTTTTCTTTTTTGCACACACTAGTAGATAAAGGGTCATCAGACCCGGTTCGTTTGGGCCTTTAGCCCCGGTTCCTGAACCGGGACAAAAGTGTCGGTACTAATGCTCTGACCCTTTAGTCCCGGTTCAATCCAGAACCGGGGCCGATGGGTGTCCACGTGGCCTGTGCGCCGAGCCCAGGCAGGAGGGACTTTGGTCCCGGTTGGTGGCACCAACCGGGACCAAAAGGCATCCATGCGTCAGCATTTCTGTGGCTGTGATTTTTGTTTATTTTTTGAAAGGGGAGGGGGGGTTGGAGGTTTTGGAGGGTTAATTTAGGTGTTTCATATTGTGTTAACTAGCTAATTAATAGAGAGAAGTGTCCTCTCTTATGTCTGTGCTTGGTCGACGCTACGTACTACACATACGTATAGAGAGGACTAGACACGCTAGCTAGCTAGCTAGCTAGTAAAGCAAACGAAGGAAACAGAAGATCGTATAATCAACATATATATATATATATATATATATATATATATATATATATATATATATATATATATATATATATATATATATATATATATATATATATACATACAGAGAGAAGTAATATCGACCACCTCTCCTTCTCCGAGAGATTGGTCGAACAACAAGTTCTCGTATATCTCTATCCGACACTATCGGGTACATATATACAATAATTATCTCTTACAAATATAATATCCTATAGGATGGACGCATGGTCCACATAGTATTCTCCGTTTGGCGCGATCAAGTGTTCAAGGAAGAATGCCGCCAATTCTTCTTGAATTGCTCGCAGACGATCTGGTGTTAGGAGTTCATCCCGCATCCGAAACATCTAATTTGAAGTAGGGGGTCAATACATGAAATGATGCTATAAAATTGTGAATATTATTAATTGCTTACGCACTTCAAATTGTGCTTCAGAGTAGCCCCGCTCACAGGTCGTGTGGCGGATGGACTCGCAAATGTAGTATCCACAGTAATCATTTCCGGGTTCCTGCCACAACCACTTTACAAGAAATAGAGGTCAATCAAACTGATAAGTAAGAATGCCAAATGGTATTGATGAAACTAGCGCTTGAATCAAGATATAGGAGATGCGCGCGCGGAACATGCTACTATATAGTACTTACTTTCGGGTATCTAAATTCTAGCTTCTTCGGCAGTCCCGGAGCTTTTTTGGTGAATTTTCTCCAAATCCTGCCAGACAAAGAAAACAATTACTTGATATCAGAAATGAAGTTGCTGATATGCATGATGGATAATATTGATCGATTTAACTTACCTGTCGAGCATTTGAGTCATGTCCGCATACTCCTCGGGATCTTTACGTTTAGAGTCCAAGACAGTTACTACTCCCTTCTCAAGCTTAATCTCTAAGAGAATATAGTGGAAGCTGCGCACGCATGCATGAACTCATCAATTACATTACTATAACCTTGACTGATATATAAGGGAAACCAAATATGCACAAGACAGTAACACTCACTTGAAGTTGTAAGGAAAGAGTATTATATCTTTGTTTTCATTTACCACCAACGATCGTAGCAAGTTGGTCTCGGTATATAAGAGACGCAATTTAACCTCGGTTGCATCTATGAGGTATGTGTTAATGAACCCAATATCACCTACTTGTCTTTTCTTCAATTCGACGATCTTCAATCTGCATAATATAGTGAGGATAATTATAAATACATGCAATGAAGATCAGCTATATAGAGAGACTTAATGATAGAAGTAGTACTACTTACAGACAGTAGCAGGTGACCATTGTTTTATCGAGGGCCAATTGATTGAAAAACTGATAAAACTCCTCAAATGGAACATGCAACAGTTCAATTCCAACGAGGTCATGCTCCGGTATAACTCTCAAATACAAGCTATCCCCCCCAGACTCTCTGCAGATTTTCAAGTACCAATCATGCAATCTTTGCATATTCGTTGATAGAGATCTTTCATTTTTGACGAGAGGCTTTTTGTACTCGTATCTTTCTATCTGCACGTCCAAGAAATCATATTGTACATCGTCGGACACGTAATCTCCAAGATTGGTATAACCGGGCACCATCCTCGGATCATTAGCGACCATGTCGCTAGACACCTTGAGCGGGGGGCACGATTGGTTCGCTTGTTCGCCGAGCTGGGCAATTTGTTTCCCAGCTCGTCCTTCTGCTAACCTTTGATCACTTTTAGTACTTCTCGACCGCTTCGCTGCTTGAAATGACTTTTGAATCATGCGGTCATAGTTGTCCTGCAGCTTACTTTTCGCTGGTTGCTTCAGAGCAGCAAGAGTGCGCTTTGCTTTCACCGCATCTATCTTCTCCTCCGGAGGTGGATGTCTCTGTGCTTTCAACCCTTCAAGCCAGTCCTTCACTTCGCCTTGAGCTATCTTCGTGTTTTCCTCGTCGGACCTCTCATATGGTAACTTCTCTAGAGGCGTGAGAGAAGGACCGAATCTGCATCGCCTCCCGCCTCTGGCTGTACTGTTAGACGTCGCCAAACCATACGAAGCGGCTGTCTTTTTTCCTTGCTTACGCGCTGATACGTCCAAAACGTATCTATAATTTCTGCTTGCTCCATGCCTCTTTTGGGTGATATTGCTATGATATTTATACACTTCCATACACTTTTGATCATATTTGGACTAACCTATTAACTCAGTGCACCCCAGTGCCAGTTTCTGTTTTCGGCTGTTTTTGTATTTCAGGTTTTCACATTACGAGAACTGCCAGAAAAAATCCAGAAAAATTATATAAAAAATCAGCGTTCCAGAAGCTACCAGGCACCCGAAGCACAGCCGGAGGGGGGCCACCAGGGCCCCAGGCGCCCTGGTGGCGCGCCCCCCTGGGCCGCGCCGGGGGGGGGGGCGCCTGGGCCCCCCGAGCCTCGTCTGATGCCCCCCTTTGGCATATATTTAAAGCGTCTCCCGAAACCCTCGAGACGGGAACTCTTTTTCGCGATCTCATCTCTGTTCCGCCGCCGCCGCCGCTTCCAAGATCGGGAGCACCAGGAGAACTCTTCCCGGCACCCTGCCGGAGGGGAGGATCACCACCGGGAGCTTCTCCACCACCATGGACGCCTCCCGGATGAGTTGTGAGTAGTCTCCCTTGGACCATGGGTCCATGACCAGTAGCTATGTGATGTTCTCCTCCCGTTCTTGTGCTTCACTAATTAGTCCTCGTGAGCTGCCCTACATGATCGAGGCACATATGTAATCCTTATGCTGTTGCTATGATGAGTTTGCTGGGATCCGATGGATTATGAGATTATGTTCAGATTGTGTTTGAGCAATATATTTGATTCACCTCTTTTATATTTATGTTCGTAAGTAATTCTTGCATGTTCTCCGTTGTTATTTATTGCTTTGGCCAAGTAGTAGGTAGTGACTCCAAGAGGGAACGTTATGCTTGATTGTGGGTTCATGCCCCTCGATGACTAGTTTGAGTGACAGAAACATGAGTCTAGGGGATGTGTTGTTGCCACAAGGGGGAAAACAATGGTGCTTGTGCCCGCGGGTGCAAGGATTGTTTACTTTACGCAAAGTTCTTTTAATGCAGTTGTCTGTTGCTTTGAGTTTACACTATGGGTGGGACTCGCAACTTAATACCAGCGAGATGTTCTGGATAGATATCTCAAGGTGGATGATTAGTAGTAGATGCAGATGGATTTCGGTCTACTTACCTCGGCGTACCGCCCATGCTTTGAACATCTACCTTTCTTGCAACATAGTCAGCATTGGTTTGCGCACATGGTCCTGTCAATTGCCCAGCTGTAATTCGTTTACCTCACATAGCTGTTTTATCGTCTTTTGGGAGAGAGACATCACTAGTGAACATCATGAGACTCCGGTCCATATTACCATCATCGATCACATCCGCTATTTACTTTTCTGCTTTTTAATTGCTATTGCAATTATACCTATCACTATTATCACTTGCGTTTGATCCTTTGTAAACTACAAGGCCGGAGGGATTGACAACCTCTCTGTACTCGTTGGGAGCAAAGTTATTTGTATCTGTGTGCAGGTCCACGTTGATTGCTAATATCTGGCGCCGTTAGCAGTTGACACCTTCTTGTTGAAACTGGGAGTCTTAGGGAAATCGATCCTTGGTATTGCCAAGGGAAAACTTTTGCTACACTGCATCTCAAATCTTCCACTTGGGGTAACCAACGAGGGGTGAGAAGCCACCTAGCAAAGCAATTTCTGGCGCCGTTGCCGGGGACTCCACTCTTCAGGATAGGGGAGTTGCACGCTATCTTTTACCTTTGCTTTTAGTCTTGTTAGTTTACCTTTCAGTTTTTGCTTTAGTATCTTTTATCGAAAATCATAAAAATAGTTATCTTGCTTACTTGCTACTATGGGTTCCACCGAGAACACCAAGTTGCGTGACTTCACTAGTCACAACAACGATGACTTTATCTGCACACCTATCACTACACCTGCCACTTCAGCACCTTCATATGAAATTAAACCTGCTTTACTGAACTTAGTCATGAAAGATCAATTCTCCGGTGCTGGAGATGATGCTGCTTTACACTTAAACAACTTTGTTGAACTTTGTGATATGCAAAAGTACCAAGAAATAGATGGTAATATTGTTAAGCTTAAGCTTTTTCCTTTCTCCTTGAGAGGAGGAGCTAAAATTTGGTTTCAGTCTTTGCCTAGAAACAGCATAGATTCATGGGACAAGTGCAAATATGCTTTTATTGGAAAATACTATCCACCTGCTAAAATTATCCAACTAAGAAGTAACATAATGAATTTTAAACAATTGGATAATGAACACGTTGCCCAAGCTTGGGAACGTATGAAATCTCTTGTCAAGAACTTCCCTACTCATGGTTTGACTACTTGGATGGTTATCCAAACTTTTTATGCAGGCTTGAACTTTACCTCGCGGAACTTGTTAGATTCGGCCGCGGGAGGAACCTTTATGTCAACTACACTTGGTGCTGCCACAAAGCTTCTCGATGAGATGATGACCAATTATTCCCAATGGCACACCGAACGCGCTCCAACAGGTAGGAAGGTAAACTCTGTCGAGGAGATTTCCTCCCTAAATGAAAAAGTTGACTTGATCATGGCTCTACTTTCGAAGCAATCTTCTATTGATCCTCGTGATGTTCCTTTAAATTCTTTGATTGCTCAAGAACAAGTAGATGTGAACTTTATCTCTAGAAACAATTTTAATAACAATGCTTATAGGAGTAATTTTGGTAGCAATCCTAGACCGTTCCCCTCTAATTCTTATGGGAACAACAATGCTTATCCGAGCACCAGGAACTCCACTACTGAACTAGAGATTATGCTTAAAGATTTCATCACTACCCAAAAAGCTTTTAATAATAGTGTAGAAGAAAAACTAAACAAACTAGGTGATCTCTCTTCAAAGGTAGACAATTTAGCCAATGAAGTAGAATTGCTGAAAATTAGAACTTCTCCTCTTGAGGAGAGGAAGGTCACTCCTATTAATGCTATTCAAGTGCAAATTAATGAAAATATTAGGATGATGGCTAAACTTAAAGAGAGATGGGCTAGAGAAAGGGAGGAAGAAGATAGAATTAAGAGCCTTCCTACCCACCACATTGTTGCTACTATCCAAGATGTTGAGGATATCCAAACTCTTAGCACCCAATGCACTCCTGGTCCCGATGGACCTATTAATGGTGATGCTATGACTATAGAAACTACCGAACAAGTGAACCTAAAGGACACCACTACCACCTTACTTGATGGTAGTGACCTTGATTTTGACAATTGCACTCTTACCGAAGTTATTGATTTCCTTCACAAGATGTCTAGAGATCCCCGCACTAGCACGATTAACCTTGCCTTCACAGAGCATATCACTAATGCTCTTATCAAAGCTAGGGAGGAGAAACTTAGAGTAGAAGCCTCCATACCTAGAAAGCTAGAAGATGGTTGGGATCTATGATTAAAATTAAAATAAATAACTTCTCTTGCTATGCTTTATGTGATGTTGGTGCTAGTACCTCTGTTATGCCCAAAAGAATATATGATATGCTTAAATTGAAACCTTTTGATTCTTGTTCTTTTGGTGTTCGTCTCGTTGATTCTTCCATAAAGAAACCTTTGGGGAGGATCGACGATGTTCTTATCATTGTCAATGACAATTATGTTCCCGTTGATTTTACTATTATGGATGTTGAATGTGAACCTTCGTGTCCAATTATTTTGGGACGTCCTTTTCTACGCACCGTTGGTGCTATCATTGACATGAAAGAGGGGAATATAAAATTCCAGTTTCCTCTCAAGAAAGGGATGGAACACTTCCCTCGAAAGAAGATTAAGTTACCTTTTGAGTCCGTTATACGGGCTAGCTATTCTTTTACTCTTGATAAAACTTGATCTCTATGCATTATGCCTAGCTTAAAGGCATAAAAGAAAGCGCTTTTGGGAGGCAGCCCAATGAATAAATTTTATTTTGTTTTTGTTGTGTCTTGATGTTGTTACTACTGTAGCATCATCATTGTATCTTTACTTTTCAATTTTGTGCCAAGTATAGCCTCTGATTGCAAGAAAGTTCAAAAGTTGTGACGTGCTGTCCAGGAAACAGATTCTGTCCTTGGATAGAAAAATTCGTATAAAATCACCAGATCATCTTTTTGGTCTCACTTTTTTCGACAGCGTGCTCTATATAATTGTCTTTCGTGCATATGTTTTGAGTTTTTTTTATTAGAGTTGCAGAAGTGCCCCGGAAAAATTATTTACTACCTGTTGTTGTGTTTTTCACAGATTCTGTCCTGTTTTGCCTTTCCTTCATTTTGCAAACCTAGAGCTTGCTTTTTCTTTGCAAAAACCTTTTGGCAATCTTGAGAAACAGTAGATCTTCAAGAATATCCTTATTTCCAGCAAGGAGCAATTATTTTATTATGGGTACTAACCTCGCTAATCAGATTATGATGAGTTATGTATGAAGGGAGTTTTCAAGTGTGCGAGGGAAGATGATAAAAAGATTCAGGAGTGTCAAACGCTCAAGCTTGGGGATGCCCCCATGCACCCCCAAGAAATATTCAAGGAGACTCAAGCGTCTAAGCTTGGGGATGCCCCCGTGCATCCCCTTCTCCATCAACATTATCAGTTCGTCTTTCGTTCCACTATATTTTAATCACTTCATGTGTTATGTGCTATGCTTGGAGCGTCTTGCTTTTAGTTTTCCTTTTAAGTTTTCTTTAGCTTTTCATAACGAGTCGGAACTCAGCTTTCTTTATGTGGGAGAGAAACACGCTCCACTTCTACCTAGAACATAACATAGAATTTTCATATCTATCTCTGCTGTGTGTGTTCCTTGTCTTTCAATAGCTACTATCATGCTTAGCTCTTAGTTTTCATGCTTATCTTTTTAAAGAGCTTTCGTTTAGTTGGTTGCTTGAACTCTCTTTAGTCATCATGCTTATCTTATTAAGAGAGTTTGCTTCCGTTGCATTGGTTGATATGTCTATGATAAAGATGCTACGTGCATAATGGCGCTTAGTAGTTCAGGTTTTCTTATGGTTAGTATCAAATAGCTGGGGGGTTCCCAATGTGTTATTGGAGTACCAACATGATTTGTTTGCCTATGATGTGGTATGGTTTAGTAATATCTTCCTTCAAAGAATTTATTTTGATTGACTTGGCGTATGCTCACGCATATTTAAGACTGTAAAGAAAGTCTATCAAGCCTTGATGATCTTTTGTTTCTGAGTAGCGATATAACTTCCATGCCTGATTCAATGTTGCTTTGTCGCTCTACATGATTATGACCGTCATTGCTCTCTTAGTTTGTCGCTCCCAGTCTTTTGCTAACCTCCACCTGTACTAAGCGGACTGACTGCTTGTGCATCCATATCCTTTTAATCCAGTTATGCCATATGAGTCCACCATACCTTTCTACATGGTATTTACCTACCATTCCTAACGGAGACTTGCATGTACCATCTCGAAATTATTCAAAGAAAAAAGCATTCCTATTTTGTGCCTCTGTTGTAAGTTCATGAGGAAGTAGTAGTTAATTCATGATCTTTTTAAGTTGGACAAGCTTCACCCTGGGATTGCATGTATAATGTGCAAACCCCTAATACGAGAAGGAACTGGCATTGAGTGCGCCCGGCTCAAAAAGATAATATAACAAACAAACCCTCCTTCACGCTTTGTTCATGAGAAATCAGAAAACTTTGGCAGTGATAAACAAAGGAGATTAAGAGGATGTGACCGTCCTCATTCGGGAGCCGTTTCTCGAAACTTGTCCATCTCAAGAAGTGATTGAGTTGTCTGCTAGCATTCGTTGACGAAACATGCATGATCTAAAAAAAAATTGTTACCTCTGTTTTTAAAATCAAGAGCTCTGGTACATGTTTTGTCTTTGTTTCCGACTACGGGTTTTCAACCTTGCCAACAAAAGCCACGGTTAGAGAGTCTCCACCTTCTTTTAAAGCACCAACTACTGAGAGCATGATTGTCATTCTGAGTGTAATGTGCATTGTCCCAAAGTAGCATTGTCTTTTGCATGATGGTGATATCGTTTATTCTGAAATCATTGTATCTAGTCATCACTTAAACCTTGGAGGTGCCCCTGCATTTATGTTTTGCTTCACTAAAGGGGGCAAGCTAGATATCACTTTATCATATTTGCACATCATGTTCATTACAAATCTATTTGATGTTTCAATATCATATTGTAAAACTTTCAGTTCTTTGTGATTTTCTCATGAGGCAACTTAATTACTATAGATTCATTGTCTCAGTAAGCTTTTGTCATGTGACTATGAAAAAGTCCTATATGGTTAATAGCATGTCACCACAGAAATTATTCTTGTTATCATTTACCTACTCGAGGACGAGCAGGAATTAAGCTTGGGGATGTTGATACGTCCAAAACGTATCTATAATTTCTACTTGCTCCATGCCTCTTTTGGGTGATATTGCTATGATATTTATACACTTCCATACACTTTTGATCATATTTGGACTAATCTATTAACTCAGTGCACCCCAGTGCCAGTTTCTGTTTTCGGCTGCTTTTGTATTTCAGGTTTTCACATTATGAGAACTGCCAGAAAAAATCCAGAAAAATTATATAAAAAATCAGCGTTCTAGAAGCTACCAGGCACCCGAAGCACAGCCGGAGGGGGGCCACCAGGGCCCCAGGCGCCCTGGTGGCGCGCCCCCCTGGGCCGCGCCGGGGGGGGG
>LR738714.1:456712686-456727187 GCA_902687465.1 Secale cereale
CCCCCCCCTAATGTCTAAGTTATCGGGGAGGGTGTATATCGACAACGACATATCCGATAGAAAAAAGGAAGAAGAAGAAAAAAGGAACCGCTAGAGGAGAAGATCGAAGAAAAAAAAAGAAAAAAAAGGAGAAGAAGAAAGGCCGAACTGCATTGCAAAATTGCATTGGAGAGCTAAACGCACCGCACCACAGAGACCAGCGAACTTCATGTTGAAAAAACTATACGTGTTGTTTTTTCGGTACCTTTTTTGCTCTAGTTTTTTAACCGTTTATCGGAATTATGCGTGTAATATACCGTTGAAAAGCTATGGAGTAGACGCATCTTCGCCATGTTGAACACTTTTCAAGATTCCGCACGGTTTAAGAGCAGTTTCGAAAATCGTGCGGCTCACAACGAATGGCAGCGAGCGTTTTTTGGCTTTTTTTCTAAACCGCTCGTCGGAATGAAACATATGATACACCGTTGGAAAGGTATCGTCGCCACGCATCTTTTTCATATCTATTATTTTTTCTAATCCGCTACGGTTTAAGAGCAGTTTTGAATTTACTAAATCGCGAAATTGTGTTTTTCGATTTTTTTCAAATTTTTCTGTACTGTTTTCACTCCAGTTTTTTAACCGTTTGTCGAAACAAGGCGTGTAATATACCGTTGGAAAGCTACGAAAGAGGCGCAACTTTCATATGTTGAAATGTTTTTGAGATTCCTTACGGTTTTTAGTTAAATTTGAAAATCGTGTGGCTGACTACGAACGGCAGCGGCCGTTTTTTCGTGAAATTTTTACAAAATGTTGGCCGAAATGATCCAAATGATACACCGTTGGAAAGATATCGTCGAGACGCTACTTTCTCATGTAGAACACGCCCTCTAATTCATTACGGTTTAAGAGCAGTTTTGAAATTACAAAAACGCGAAAAGCGCACTGCTTCAAACTGAAGAACGCACTGCATCAGACAGTTAACCGAACCTCATGATTTATTTTGTTGGACGTAGATTTTTCTCAGAGAAGTTTTTTTGTCTTTTTTCCAACTTTTTTTTCGAAGGAAAGTGGACCGCAATACCCCCGAAAGTGAAACGGAACACTATCAAAAGTGAACCTCATGATTTGCTTTTGTCTTTTTCTGTACTAATTAATTTTTTACGCGCGTTTGAGAAGTGAGCTGCTTTCCGATGTGTTTTTGTTTTTGGATCACCAAGTGAACCGCATTACTTTTTTGTGTTGTTTTGGTAACAATTTTTTTTGAGATTCCGCTAATTTTTTTAATTTTTTTTGCATTTTTCATGTTGGCGGCAAGTGAACGGCATCATTCTTAAAATGAACTAATGAATTACATTTTACAAGAAACAAACTTTGCCACAGTGGAGCACACTTTCTTTCTTCTTTTCTTTTTTGTTTCTCGTCTTCTACTGAACCGGAACCGCACTGCACTTAATTTTACGTTTTGCGCCACTGTCTATGGCCGCTGATGATGCTCACGGAGATAATACATTCATCCGTTTGTTTTACACAGCCACACACATACATACACAAGAAATCAACACTAGCCAGATCAAAAAAATCACTTGAATAGGCGGGTTGCATACTGAAGCACCCACGCGCTGCACTACACACGCCCACGGACGGTGACGCACACACCGTGGCCTGCGTGACCACGGTACTAAACTACATATTGTCGTGTACCACACTGGATCACTATTTTCTCTTTACACTTGCAACCAAAATCTGCAACACATTAGAACATCTCTGAAACATGAGCAGAAATAAAAGTACAAAATATTCACTGCAATTTTACATAGCGAACTGCATGGCACAAGTTAAACAAAAAAAGAACTACAGAGCGAACTGCACTCCTACTCGTGGAGGTTCAGTGGCAATAATAGAAGTGAACATCAATAAACAACTAAGCTAACTCACTGTTCGTGGGAACATGCCGGCGAGGACAGAGCGATGGAGGACACACAACTCAGGGTTGGTGGGTGCTCAACTATTGCCCATACGTGGGAGCGAAGGAAGGAGGCCACAGGAAGGGGGCTCAGTGGCCGTGGATCTCGGCCAGAGTTGAAGAGGATGAACCCACCCGCGGCAGCGCACCGACGCCTACGAACTGAAGCCATGGGCTGGCCAAACCGCATGGCCACGCTAGCCGAACTGCTCACCAGAAATACAAGGAAAACTTGCCTGAACCTCGCTGCCGATGGACCTCATTCTTACCAGCGTGAAAGTAGAAGAGGCAAGAGTAGTCGTTAGGAGTCCTCACCAGAGTGAAAGGGGATGAGAAGCAAAGAATTCCTACTCTCCGATATATATATATATATGACTCAAAACATTTTCAAGTGTGTGCCTAGACTCAACCGTCAACGATTCGATCAATCAGTGGGGGCTTCTAGGTCGGAGAAGGCTCTGAATACCAACTTGTAATGCCCAGGATGGGACTATATCTCCTACGTGTCGAGGCACGACTTAAAGATATAAGCCCATCCTAGAATGATCTCAAGTTTGGTATCTTTGCACGACTCATGTAAAAGAGGGATTAAAATGCAAAAGAAGATAGTTGGCTTACACTCGCCACTTCACACAATACATTACATAAGCAACCATCATTCAAAACATCACAACCCGACTACGGGTGAAGATCCAAAAAGAAAGATACCAAAACAACATAAAGCCACAGGTCAGGATCGAATCCTAGTAGAAACCACTACTGAACATCGAAACGTCACAAGCAAACGGCCAAACTTCATCGAGCTCCCGGTGAAGAACTGATCCAACTCCTGCATCAAACTCGGCTGAACCTGCATCTGGTGTGGTGAAGTAACTGTGAGCCACAGAGGACTCAGCAATCCCGTTCCCGGGTAACATGACTATTTAAGCCTTGGGTGTGGATAAGGCTGAAGAGAAGAATAAGAGGTGAAGGAAAAACAAGAGTCTGCAGCAGCAACTAGCACTAGCTTACGTATACGAGAGCGAGAAGAGAAGGTGCCTCGGTCGAAAGATGATCACGAAGTGATCCTAGCTAAAGCACGTCAAACATAACCCCACCGTGTTCAACTCCCGAATCCCTATTCGGAAATTGACAGTCACGGTACACACGCTGGTAGTGTATTGAATCATTGTGTCAAGTTTTCTACAACCGGATATTAACAAGCTCCCATCTGCCACATAACCGCGGGCACGGCTTTCGAAAGTTCAAAACCCTGCAGGGGTGTTCCAACTTGACCCATTACAAGCCCACGACCCGCGGAGTCGCAACTCCATAGGTGGGAAGACCCGAGTATTCTCGGAATCCCGTGCTCAAGTTAAACCGAACTAAGGTAAGGCTAATCCAGCAAATCCTCCCGGCGTGCCGACACCCTGATAGTAGCCGCGCGTATCTAATCTCAGGCCACGACCGGATGAGCACAGCGTACAGTGGCCGAAATACCCAAGTTGCCAAGGGGGGCCCCGCACACGACTCTAGTTTGGACCAACACTCACATCAAGCACTGGCCCAGGGGGTTGAATTAAAATAAAAGGGATAGCTAGTCCCATATGCAAGTTTTATTAGTTATTAGGCAAATAGTACCAATGTTGGGACTTGCTGGAAAAGACTTAGCACTTAGCGGTTTATCAAGGGGGTCCCATACACCCCAACCGTGTTAGGAACGCAAAATCAAGGAACATAACACCGGTTTATACGGTTCCTAACGACATGAGTGGAACAAATCACCAAGCAAAAGGCTTAGCCTTCCACCCTTGCCAATATATAGATGATTTCATTTTAAGCATTTATATAGTGTGATATAACCCAACCAAACTTCAACATGAAGGAAGCATCTTCAATCTTCACCTACAACTAACAATGCTATAAGAGGGGCTAAGCAAGCCTACGTATAGTCAATCAATGGTTTGCATAGGTAGGGTGGTTAGACAGGTTCATGGTTACAATAGGAGGCTGACAGGAAAACATGGGCATCGAGGCAAAATACTAAAGAGCGATACTCTAGCAATAGGCAAAGATAGTAATGGTATCCGGGTTCGGTCATCTTGCCTGGAATTCCACAAGGGAGAAGAACGGATCCATGAAGAAGACGGAGCAACAAAGGAGCGAATCCTCTCAACTCCGGAACGAAACCGAAGCTAACAAGAGAAGCAACCGGAAAGAAACAAACAACACGGTAAACACACAAGCATAAACATGGCATACGATGCACAAACAAGTATGATGCATGTCCGGTTTAAATATGCATGGCATGGCAAAGTGCACAAACAAAACTACAAGTTAAGTGGAGCTCAATATGCAACGAGTTGCATATTGACGAAACACCACATTTTAAATATTTAGTTGACTCTCGTTATTTACAAGACAAGATTAAATGTTTTTAACATAGCAAGTGGTGAAGCATAAGTAAACTAACTATTTAGACAATTTAAATGGGGCCGGAAAAACAACAACATATCCGGAAAAACCCCATGAGCATGTTTAGTAATTATAAGGAAACAACAATTTAACATGTCAATGTTGTTACCATGATGCGGATGACATGATCAAGTTTATGCAATTATATTAAAAGCTTAACATGAAGAGATATAGATGATAAGGAGAAATAGTCATCGTGGTGGAAAGAAAGGGGGCCACGGCAACGATCCGAAAATGATGCCACGCAACATATCAGTTCCCGTAACTCGTTGCGAGTCCGGTGCAAAAGGAAAGAATCGACATGAGCAAGTCGAACAAGATGGAAGTGGGTTGATCCCGTTGCCGGGTTCCCACGAGTCGGCGACGAGGCAACCGAGGAGCACGACAAAAGAGGCACAACGGGCACGAAGCACAAGTGAAACATCTCATACAACCACAAGCATCACACGGGTCATCGTCTCGGGTTATACCTTCGAAACACTCGTTTCGGGACGGTTCGAGATCGTAGAGGAAGGAGTCGTTCACGCGGGTCGTAGAGGAAGTAGTGGTTCACGGTTCCGAAGAGGAAGTAGTTTTTCACGTAGAGGTACACGTGTAGTCGTTCACATCCCGTTCGGAGAGGTACTTGCGGTCTCGGCGACGGTAGGGGTACACGGCGTCGGTAGTTGTACTCGCGGTCGTCGAGCGACGGTAGTGGTACACGTTCCGTAGGGGTACTTGTCGCATCGCCATGTAGTTGTTCACGTTCATCGGAGAGGTACTCGCCATCGTAGCCGTTCGGTCGTCGTGGTACTTGTGCGTGGGGTACTTGTCGCGTCGCCGGATGTGTAGTCGTTCTCGTCCGTAGTTGTACTTGAGGGTCTTCGGCGACGTAGTCGTTCACGTTTCGTACACGGTTCTTAGACGTTCTCGTCGTCGTGGCACTTGCTGCTCCATGTTCAATTGCTGGACAAAACAAAACGCAAAGCCGAAAAAAAAGAAGCACAGCAGCAGCAGCAAAACAACCACGGCACGGAGGATGCTCGGCGACTCTTGGCGAGGAGGTGCTGCTCGGTGCTGTTTCTGGAGGACGCCGACGAGGGGCGCGGCGGCGGCTCCCTGGCCGGCCGGCTCGGCCAGACGAAGAAGGGGCCGAGGCAGAGGAACGGAGCAGGGGAAAGAGGTAACCGAGCGGATGAGCTGCGGGTTCGGCGAGGCGGTCGGCACCCTGGAGGGATGAGGTCGGGCGCGGCGGTCCTGGCGCAGAGGAGAGGGGGAGGCGACGAGGCGCTGGTGGCCGGGCGGGGAGGACGAGGCCGGGCGTGCTCGGGGCCCTGGCTGGCCTCATGCGTTGCGGACGCCGGTGGAAGGAGGCGCGCTGGACGGGCGCCCTGGCGCGGCGCTGGACGACCTGCAGGACGAAGGAGTTTGCGATGGCCCGGAGGCTGGGGCCGCGAGGCCTCGTCGCGCGAGGGCGATGGGGCGGAGGCTGGCCGCGGGCTGCTCGAGGGTGGCGACCACGGAGGGAGCCAGGCGCGCTCGCTGGAGTGCGGGAGCTCCTGGCGAGGGAGGCCACGGGAGATCGGGGTATCGGGCACGGGCGACGAGGGAGAGGGTTCGAGGGGAGTGTGAGATCGAGGAAACGGTTCGGCGGCGCTGGGAAAACGAGGAGGGAGCGAGGAGACTGCGGGGCTGAGCGCTAGGGTTTGGCAGCCTGGAGTTGGGCCAAGAGGGAGATGGCCCGATAGGCTGCGGGGGAAAACGGGCCAGATGGGCCTAGGAGCTGGGCCGGCTGCGGCTAGAGTGGGCATAGAAGGAGAGGGAGGCTGGGAGTCTTCTTATTTATTTTCTTTAGCAGAAAATAAAAGAGAAGAAAGAATGCGGAGGGGGTTAGGGCAAAAGTTAGCACATGGGAGCATTTTTCTCGGGCATCATAAAAAGAGCACGGTCCGAGAAAAATAGAAAAGGCGTGATCGGAAAATAATTCAAACATATTTGAATTTAATTCAAATAGTTTTGAACTAAAACTTGATTATTGAAGTGTCCAAAAATGTTCGAATTTTTGGAGGAACCTCGAAACAACGGAAAGAATTATTGGCAAGGTTTTAAGGAGTAACTCGAAGTAGGAAAAGCATGGGGAAATTATGCACGTGTGTTGCGGGTAATTCCAAACAGTGGAATATTTATTATATAGCTCCCTAAATATTGGGATGATATGTTTTAAAGAGAAGACATTCTTCCCTCGATTTAAATGGACCGAAGGCCCACACAATTTATTTAGGTTGAGATGCAAAGAAAAATATGACATGATGGCATGATGACATGATCAAAAAATAAATAACACAACCACAAAGAACACAAGGGGAAACCCGGAACATCTGGGATCTTCTGGAATCTTCTGGGATCTTCTGGAATCTTCTGGGACGTCGGTCTTCGGGCGTCACAGGAACACAAGCTCGAAACTGACAAGACATTGCGCCACATCACTCCTTAGCCTTGGTACGATTTCTGGATCGATCACCTTCTGAGAGATTGCATTGAGGAATGCACATAGCTTCACAATGGCTAATCGGACGTTTTCCGGTAGAAGCCCCCTCAATGCAACCGGAAGCAGTTGCATCATAATCACATGTCAGTCATGAGACTTTAGGTTCTGGAACTTTTTCTCTGCCATATTTATTATTCCCTTTATATTCGACGAGAAGCCAGTCGGGACCTTCATACTTAGCAGGCATTCAAAGATTTCTTTCTCTTCTTTCGTAAGAGCATAGCTGGCAGGACCTTCATACTGCTTCGGAGGGATGCCGTCTTTTTCGTGCAAACGTTGCAGGTCCTCCCGTGCCTCAGCTGTATCTTTTGTCTTTCCATACACGCCCAAGAAGCCTAGCAGGTTCACGCAAAGGTTCTTCGTCACGTGCATCACGTCGATTGAAGAGCGGACCTCTAGGTCTTTCCAGTAGGGTAGGTCCCAAAATATAGATTTTTTCTTCCACATGGGTGTGTGTCCCTCAGCATCATTCGGAACAGCTAGTGCGCCGGGGCCCTTTCCAAAGATTACGTGTAAATCATTGACCATAGCAAGTACGTGATCACCGGTACGCATGGCGGGCTTCTTCCGGTGATCTGCCTCGCCTTTGAAATGCTTGCCTTTCTTTCGACATTGATGGTTGGTCGGAAGAAATCGACGATGGCCCAGGTACACATTCTTCCTGCACTTGTCCAGGTATATACTTTCAGTGTCATCTAAACAGTGCGTGCATGCGTGGTATCCTTTGTTTGTCTGTCCTGAAAGGTTACTGAGAGCGGGCCAATCGTTGATGGTCACGAACAGCAACGCCTTTAGGTCAAATTCCTCCTGTCCGTGCTCATCCCACGCACGTACACTGTTTCCATTCCATAGCTGTAAAAGTTCTTCAACTAATGGCCTTAGGTACACATCAATGTCGTTGCCGGGTTGCTTAGGGCCTTGGATGAGAACTGGCATCATAATGAACTTCCGCTTCATGCACATCCAAGGAGGAAGGTTATACATACATAGAGTCATGGGCCAGGTGCTGTGATTGCTGCTCTGCTCCCCGAAAGGATTAATGCCATCCGCGCTTAAAGTAAACCATACGTTCCTTGGGTCCTTTGCAAACTCCTCCCAGTACTTTCTCTCGATTTTTCTCCACTGCGACCCGTCAGCGGGTGCTCTCAACTTCACGTCTTTCTTACGGTCCTCACTATGCCATCGCATCAACTTGGCATGCTCTCTGTTTCTAAACAAACGTTTCAACCGTGGTATTATAGGAGCATACCACATCACCTTCGCAGGAACCCTCTTCCTGGCGGGCTCGCCATCAACATCACCAGGGTCATCTCGTCTCATCTTATACCGCAATGCACCGCATACCGGGCATGCGTTCAGATCCTTGTATGCACCGCGGTAGAGGATGCAGTCATTAGGGCATGCATGTATCTTCTGCACCTCCAATCCTAGAGGGCATACGACCTTCTTTGTTGCGTATGTACTGTCGGGCAATTCGTTATCCTTCCGAAGCTTCTTCTTCAATATTTTCAGTAGCTTCTCAAATCCTTTGTCAGCCACAGCATTCTCTGCCTTCCACTGCAGCAATTCCAGTACGGTACCGAGCTTTGTGTTGCCATCTTCGCAATTGGGGTACAACCCTTTTTTGTGATCCTCTAACATGCGATCGAACTTCAGCTTCTCCTTTTGACTTTCGCAATGTGTCCTTGCATCGACAATGACCCGGCGGAGATCATCATTTGGTTCCTCTTGATCTTCAGCAGCTTCACCCGTTGCAGCATCATTGGGCACATCGTCTGGTTCCTTTTGATCTTCACCAGCTACCCCCATTGCAGCATCACCGTATTCATGGGGCACATAGTTGTCATCGTACTCTTCTTCTTCGCTGTCTTCCATCATAACCCCTATTTCTCCGTGCCTCGTCCAAACATTATAGTGTGGCATGAAACCCTTGTAAAGCAGGTGGGACTGAAGGATTTTCCGATTAGAGTAAGACATCGTATTCACACATTTAGTGCATGGACAACACATAAAACCATTCTGCTTGTTTGCCTCAGCCGCATTTAGAAACTCATGCACGCCCTTAATGTACTCGGAGGTGTGTCTGTCACCGTACATCCATTGCCGGTTCATCTGCGTGCATTATATATAATTAAGTGTGTCAAAAACCATTACAGAACATCATAAATAGATAATTAAGTGACCAAATGGATAAAAGTTCATCATCACATTAAAACCAAAGTACATACATATATAGTTCTCATCTAACAACATATAGCTCTCCATACACATCGAAACTATGTAAAACATTTCAATGCGAAAACAAATGCGATCATAATCGCAACCAAGGTAACAATTGATCCAACGGCATAATGATACCAAGCCTCGGTATGAATGGCATATTTTCTAATCTTTTTAATCTTCAACCGCATTGCATCCATCTTGATCTTGTGATCATCGACGACATCCGCAACATGCAACTCCAATCTCATCTTCTCGTCCACAATTTTTTTTTATTTTTTCCTTCAAGAATTTGTTTTCTTCTTCAACTAAATTTAACCTCTCGACAATAGGGTCCATCTTGATCTTTTGATCATCGATGACTTCCGCAACATGCAACTCCAATTCCATCTTCTCCTCCTCCATTTTTTCCAATTTTTTCTTTAAGGAAATGTTTTTCTCTTCAACTAAATTTAACCTCTCCACAAGAGGGTCGGTTGGAATTTCCGGTTCAACTACCTCCTAGACATAATAAAACATCTATGCATGTCAGGTTGATCGGCATAACTATCATAAACACTAAAACAAATAGTTATAAATTAAAGATAATATACCACATCCGAATCGTAGACAGGACGAGGGCCCACGTGGGCGGATATCAAAACCATCGCACTATATAATAACAAGCAATAATAAACGTAAGAAAATTAGACAAATATCTATCTAAAGCAATAATAAAAGTAAGAAAAGCATGGACATAACAAGAGGCTCACCACGGTGGTGCCGGTGACGAGATCGGCGGGGGCGATCGACGGCGGCGAATAAGGGGACGGGACGTGACGGACCGCTAAACCTAGACAAATCTCGGAGAAAATAAAGCTTCGAGAGGAGAAAAGCTTAACTAGTGTGGCTCGGGCATTCCACCGAACACGTTGTGTGCATAGGAGGTGAGCTAGAGCACCATTAACCCCTCTCCCCCTCGGTCAGAAAAAAAACAGAGCAGTGAGCTCTGCTCTTGAGTGAGGGGGTATATATAGGCACCCCATTGGTCTCGGTTGGTGCTACGAACCGGGGCTAAAGGGGTGCCTTTGGTCCCGGTTCATATCACCAACCGGGACCAATGGTGGTGGGCCAGGAGCAAGAGCCATTGGTCCCGATTTGTCGTTCCAACCGGGACCAAAAGGTCCAGACGAACCGGGATCAATGACCCATGTGGCCCGGCCGGCCCCCTGGGCTCACGAACCGGGTCCAGTGCCCCCATTGGACCCGGTTCTAGATTGAACCGGGGCTAATGGGCTGGACAGGCCTGGACCAATGCCCTGTTTCCTACTAGTGACAGGCCACATAAAAAGTTATTTTTTCCATGAAACTTTATGCACGCACATGGAACATGTAAACATACCCGTGCAACTTTTTCAGATTTTTTAAGCATTTAAAAATATGTTTTTCAAAGTGGGTTCATATGTACCCGGATTCATCCATGCACTTCCCGGATTTACATATCCTTCTCTTCTATAATATATGATACACACTATCATGCGTATTCGAGAAAAAAATCACTTATAGGTACTTCCAGCGAATATAAAATGCCTCTTGTAGTAAATATAGTTTTGTGTTCAATGCTTGGAAAAAATCATTTCGAAAATGGGCAATCTTTTGAAGGATTTATCACTTATGGTGATCTAAAAAAACCTTGCTACTATTGTAGTGGGTGGTCCTAGTTTTGAGGTGAAAAGGGATCGATTCTCTGGAAATTAAGTCTGCCAGTGTGATATTGTGGTCCACATGGTTTTTGTGCTCGGTCACATGAGTTTTTATGGGAAAGAAATGCGAAGCTCATTTCCAACGATCTGATAGTCAGATGTGTATTTAGAATTATTCAATTTTGTTACCATAACTAAGTCTAGAGATATGTGTATTTTATTTTTTGCATGGCAATAGGTGTTTATCATATCAATATCATAAAGATCAAAGTAGAAGTTACGTACGGACTGACATGACAAAACTGAAAAAATAGCATATCATTTCTGGGCTTGACACCAACGTCCGTCACTTGCCTCTGACACCACCACAACAGCCATCGAAGAAAAGAATGACGGATCACCTCCTCACCCGATATCGGCGCGGCTCCATCGCTGATATACAGCTTTGCGGACCTCCAATGCGGCTCACCAAACATGAAGCAATTGCCGTTGAACGAATCAGACCGGGGCAACATCCCAGACACACCATCAAACTCTAGATCTGGCACTTCACCACGACTAAGAAGCCGAAGGAGAAAACCACACCTGCCATCCATCAATCATGAACCCAACACACGTTTCGTTTTTCAGATGTCGTCAACGCAGACCATAATTTGCATCCGCTTCTGGACTACCTTCCAAGCTCCGCGTCGACGTTGGAGCAGACGCCATCGCAACGGCAGAGCCCGAGGACACATGTCCACCATGAGGATGCCTCTGCCGTCACACCATCCTTACTTGAACAAACTGGTTTCCAAAATCATCCCCAACCATAAGGCCGATCGCCTTGTCGGGAAAGGATCTGAAGAATCCATATTCAACGCCTGTGTGGAAGCCAAGATGATGAACAACCTAAAAACGAACCTATTTCAACCTAAAACTATTCACACACTAGATCCGGCGACCCCTCTCACCATCAACGACCACGGTCGTCGGCGAAGAAGAGCGACCGGAGGACGGCTAGCGAGATTGCCCTTCTTCTTCCGGAGGAAAAAAGAACGACCTGTGAGGCAAATCAAGATTATGGCTAGCAGTAGAATTCCACCGTAGATATGTGTATATTTACGGCGTTCTTTCAATATTGTAGAGTTAGGCCGCAATATAATTTGGCTAGGATCCTCATTTTAACATGATCATGACATGATTGGCTGCAATATAATAAATGCTTCTGGCTGTGGTCATCAACTGATCCCACCAAAGCCAAAATAGGTGCTGATCGACCGCTGATGAGCCGTTTACAGAGGCGGAGGTCTAGCTAGATGCTCTGGTTCGAGCTGCTTCTGGTAGCTGTTCTTTGGGCCTTTACACCAATCACCTCGATCGGACCCGCTGCACGCACACAGAGCAATAACTACCTAAGCCATTCGCATGCCTCCTTCCTCAAAAAAGGCTACCTGTCTGTATACGCTTGTACACAAGCAGTCGTCTCTAATACCACGCGCAATGTACGGGTCTGTAGCTCCGTACGTATATGCCGCTGCTAGCTGCGGCGTCGAGCTTGATTCGAATGTATATAATCTGTCCCGATCTGCTCCGACCATCGCTGTCATCATTTCTGAATTCCGCTCAGACTGCTATGGCCTGGAAGATCATGGCGATGCTCAGCCGCTGTTATTTCTCCAGGAAAATATTAGTTCACCTGTATCTTGTATGGCGGTGGTACGTACGTCCGCATGCATGCATGCATGCCTAGCTTACATATCGCCTCTGCAAACTAGCCAGCTAAGTTGACTTTGTGATTTCGCTGGCGGGTACTACGTAGCTACTGCGAAGGCTAACGAGTAGGAGTAGTAGATTTCATTACTCCGTTAGCCTTCCTGCAAATACAGCTTCTGATGAGTTCTGAGCTGCAGCAGTATGGTGTACGTCTTCCGGCCAGCTGCATGCATGCAAATGTGATCGCTCCGGACGAGAGCTTCGAGATTAACGCGTCATTTATTAATTTACCGCACCCTCTCTTCACACAACATATATGCGTGCATGGAAACATCACGGCGGGCTGGCGGGTTCATGTACGTTTGCATGCGAAGCATCAGCTAGCTTCATTGCATGTAGCCGCCGCAGCAGCAGTACATGTAGGCTATGCAAACATTAGCGACAACAGTTTGGTCCCCGGCTCTAGCTCTCTTATCTTTTGTCCGTTTCAATTTTTCAACAACGAATTAAAAGGAGGAGAGGAGTGACACAGTATGCAGTGTACGAGTGCTAGTATGTAGCCAAGGGGACCAGCTGTTCAAAGGACTCGGGCAACCAGGACAAGGAATCTAGCTCTCTATGGAGCACCACATCCGGGGTTTTATTGATTTTCCGCAGCGGAGATTTAAAGATTGATTTCAGCTGAATTGTGTACGAAGAAAATGATCTAAATCCCCATAAAAAAATGATCTAAATCAAAAGCTACTATTTCTAAAAATAAACACGTTCTGTGCTTCAATGTGTGTCAACAAAGAGTATGCATGGGGCTAATACCGCAAACCAGATACCGCATCCGTTCGAGAATAGGTGGGACCAATCCACGTCATGGATGCGGGAGGCGGCTATCCAATGCTATCCATATACATTTCAAACACTCTTCAAACACAACGAATGGTTTTCATTCAAACCAAACGAAAACATATACGGTTCGAGCATATTTTAACTAAACTATACCGCGTTGTGGTAAAACTAGTCTACAACCGGCAGTGGCGGATCGCCACACCCACGACATGTCTTCCTTATGTCTGGCATATGCTTCAGCGAGAGGGAAAGGATAGCTTCCCTCCGCTTCCGAGAAGCACATATCAGTGTTGGTTTTAGACGGGGAAAGATGGTCGCCCTGGTCTACGCCGGTGCTCACCACGCAAGACACCGACTGTGTAACCCCGCGACGCGGTGGCGGTGGCCTTCGTGAGACCCAAGCGGCGACGGCCTCCCATGATCTACTTTTCCTCGCCGTCCACGGGGGCTGCGGACATGCCGACCACCATTGACATGGCTTCTTTCCCCACCTACCTGACGCATTGCCGCCATTGCTCGCGGCGGATTTGCCGGTGACGGTGTTGTCCAGCCAGGATCTGGACGTGCGAGGAGGGGGTGGCGATGGCGATGGTGGTGGTCGCGGATCTGGGTGGTTTGCCGGCAAGCCAACCTGAATTGGGTTGGCTCGTCGGGCAACCCAAGAAGCTGCAATGCCAGAGAACTCCTTCATCTATTCGCCGGAGGCCATGGCGAGTGTTGTCCAAGGAGGATATGGGGAGAGCAGACGTGAGGCGTGGTTATTGCCCGATTCCAGGACACGTTTATAAAGCGAGCTGATGCGAGGAGCCAGCCAGAGAGGTATTTAATGTCAGCTGGCACATGAACAGATGTGTGGCGCTCGGGGCGCCGGAGTAGGTTCCATCGCACACGCGCTGGTTTAGTGGAGGTAAGTGGGCATCTTGATGCAGTTTCAATGCGAAGAGGAGACGTGTGTAGCGGGCGGCCCTCGACCGACGAACCACTTCAACGCCAGCTCCAGTGACCTGTCGCATCCGTTCTGGGCCGACATGAATGCGGATAGCTGGCTTCGGGCGGGAAAGCGCACGGGCGGGAGAAAGGTTTTTTTGGTGGTGCAGGTTAGTTAGACACGGACGTGGCAATTGTCCGGACGCCCACAACC
>LR738714.1:456727318-456760555 GCA_902687465.1 Secale cereale
CCCCCCCACCCCAGTTTGTCTTTGTTTTGCGGGAAAAATTGTGTCCAGACCGCTGAATGGACCGACGCAGGACCGCGTTGGATGAACAAACACGTCCAAACGGCGCAGTGCTGAAAGTTGTGAGTGGTTTGAGGGTCGGCGTTGGAGATGCCCTTAGTGGATGCTTACGTGGCACATTTGATGATCTAGAAGGTTGCATGTTGAGGGAATTAAAGATAGCGTGGATTAACTATTTTAGTTATATAGGATATGCAGTTTGTTACCTCTAAAGTAGAGTTGCCGTTTATTTCAATAATAAAACATGCTCGTGGGGCTTAAACCGGTTGCAGTTAGTGTGGCCCATTTATCACATGTTAGAATTTTTCCAGTTAGAAATTTGTTTAAAATATGTAATGTTCACTGTAATAAAATATATTAGAATATTCACGCGTTATAAGTGATACACATATATACAAAGTAAATTAAAAATTTCAAGTAATTTTAAGAAGAATTCATGTGTTATTTTAAAACATGTTCATATAATTTGAAGGATTTACGAACTATTTTATAATAACACATGAATTATTCTTAAAATTACATGAAATTTTTAATGTGTGTTCAGCCAGTAAAAAGTATGTTTAAATACGAATTCTATTATGGTCAAAATTTGACACAAATACGAAGGAGACCAATAAACCAGGACGAAGATAATACTATTCATTTGCATTGTTTGTTGAATGGTGGGACCCACGCTACGCTACCTAAGCTGAGCTCCAAACGGAAATTCAGTGTCAGGTCAGCATAGATAACTTCTACTCCCTCTGTATCATAATATTTATCTTTCCAGCAGCTCAATTTAAACTGCTAGAAAGACAAATATTATGGTACAGAGGGAGTACGTACGGACGATAAACGCGCCGCATGGCACACGAAAGCCAAGTTCGTGCGGCACTTTTCTGTATGCCACAAATGCAGGCATCAAAGTAATCATCAATGGCAAATTCAGCAATTGGATGGAGGCGCCTGGGAAGGGAATAAAGCTTGACAGTAAGAGCATGTGGATCACTGGAGCTGTGAAGTGCCTCCACAGGCTTTATTGCAAATTGAGAACTAAAGGAAGGAATTCGATGAGAGAGCGCTCGCGCATGCTTGATTAGTTTCGCGTAGCTTCTTCCGTTCTTCGTGTTCTTTTGGTTTGTTCGGATGCTTGTCCAGTCCAGGCATAGAACATCAGTCATTGTGGTTTGTCAGTTGGGACATGCACCGGTAAAGCAACAACATAGATGCATGGAAATGTGGAGTGAACATGCAGGAACATCTCCAGTTCAAAGTGAGTCCTCTGATGTGATATAACACAGTACGTACTTTCAGATCCAGTGTGTGGTCTATGATCTAGTGTGGACCTTGGATCGGCAAAATACAACCAAGTGTGGTACCAGCTAATATAAAGAACAGCACACAAATGTCACTTTAGCACAGTCATATACATCTGGATTGTCATAATTTATGGAGCGGTAGCCTCCACATTTGGACGTTGTGTCTGCCTGGTTTGGAGTGCACTTCAAACCCAATTGCCATTTCACGAGTTAAACTTCATCTTCTTCGTACTCACACCAGAGTTAGTAGTATTAGTATATGAGGAGGATGACGAGGGCTAGAAGGCCTCGGATGGTAGTAGCTAGCAATGTTGAATAGCGACATTGCATATGCTTAGTATTTTACAAATGTCGCTTAACGACATTTCAAGTCATAAAATATATGCAAATGGATGAATTTTGACCAATATTATGACCAACTCAAATGTATTGATGTTCTTTATCAACTTTAGTCTCAAATTAGTCGAATTGCTTGTTGGTTGATTGCCTAAAATGACATTTACAAATTTGAAACGGAAACCAAAAGAAAAGAAACAAATAGAAATCAGAGACACACAAACAAAGAGCCGCCATAACAGAGCTTGCGGGGCTAGTCCGCATTAAATGTAGTGTATTTTAACCCTACGAACGTGTTCTGTTATAGTCATAAACAATAACAATCCTATCGAGTCACGAAATGTCATTGGTTATGTTGTTCAGTCGAAAAATCTGAAGCAAGTGTACCCGCTTAAGATATCACATGTAATAGAGGGGGGGGGGGGGTGACTAGCCCCGCAGGCGTGTTAGCTATAGTTCTTCTTTTTCTTGTGCCAACCGGCATTAAACACCTCTCCAGTTAGGTCCTCGCATTCGCCCGCTATATAAACGTGTCTAGGCACCGTGTTAGAACCACATCTCACCTCGCGCTCTCTGCATCTCCTTCTTGTACAACACATGCCATGGCCTCCGACAAATAGAAGAAGGACTTCTCTAGCATTGTAGCTGCCTGGGTTGTCCGGCAATCCAGCTCGATACAGGTTGGCTTGCCGGCAAACCCTCTGAATACGGCGCCACCAACATTGCCATCGCCACGCCCTCCTCACCCGCCCAGATCCAGGCTGGACAACACCGTCTCTCGGCAAATCCGTCGCGAGCAATGGCGGCAACGCGTTAGGCAGGTGGGGTAGAAGCCATGTCATCGGAGGCCCGCACGTCCACGGCAACCGTGGATAGCGAGGAAAAGTATAGCATGGGAGGCTGCTGCCGCTTGGGTCCATCGACGACCACCGCCACTGCATAGCCGGGTTACACAACTGGTGTCTTTCCCGGTGAGCGGGGGTGTAGACCACGGCGACCTTCTCCCCTAGCCTAAACACCAACTCTGAATCCATGCTTCATGGAAGCGGAGGGAGGCTATTCTTCCCCTCTCGATAACGCATATCCCTCCAGAGTTCCCGACAGTCTGATGAGCGGGCAGCCAGACATAGGAAGACATGTCGTTGGAGTGGAGATCCGTTGTGGCTGTCCGTAGACTAATTTTACCACATCCCAATATAGTTTAGTTAAAATATGCCCATATGTAAATGTTTTTGTCCGGTTTGCATGTAACTTGTCTGGTTACTTTAAAGCACATTTGAAATGTACACGGATAGCTTTAGATGGCCGACTCCCCATCCGATGTTCGCAGACTGCCCCTAGTCCGCATACGGATGCAGTGTCCGGTTTACGGGTCAGTATTGGAGATGCCCTAACCCATCTTTTTCTTGTGTTCTGAACATTGTAGACCACAAACAGGTACTATACAAATTTTGTACATACTAGCATCGTGACATGGAAAATGTACCGATAGATCACTTCCTCATCAATAGTATGTCGTAGACACCATCCATAGCACACTATCGGTGCCAAAGCAAGTTTTGCCTGCGTCTGGTCTGAAAATGAATAAAATTGGCCCTTATCTGAAACTTGAACACAAAATGACCCCATTCTGAAAATATTTCACGAAAATGGTCTCTTTTGCATGACGCCCGGGGCTAGGGCGCCATGCTAGAGAGCATGATGCCCCGGGCTAGGGCGCCATGGTAGTGACATGTAGCATGGCGCCCCGGCCTAGGGTGCCATGCCAAATAGCATGACGCCCTACCCCGGGGCGTCATGCTATCTAGCATGGCGCCCTAGCCGCGGGCGTCATGCCAAAGAGTCCATTTCGTGAAATATTTTCAAAATGGGGTCATTTTGTGTTGAAGTTTCAGATAAAGGCCAGTTCTGTACATTTTCACGCGTCTGGTGAGAGCGAAAGAATACTGTGTGTGTCCGTACATACTCCGGGAGACCAATTGGGCGGTCGGCAGAAAAAGTATGACGGGCGGAATTTGAGGAATTCAAAGTGAAGTATACCACCAGAGAGAGAGATAACGTAGAGAGAGAGGAAGAAAAAGAGGTGTAGGGCACGCGGCGTGTTGTGTGCAGTGGAGAGGATCTCTGTCATGTACTGCTCCTGGCAGTTTTGTTGCGGAGCGAGGTGATGGGATAGTGTGAGGTCAAATCACCAAAAGTACTGGAAAAGGCCTTCACTTCTTTATAACTGCATGCATGCCCTGCCTTCTCTCCCTCTCCCTCTCCCTCTCTTTCTGTGTGCCCGCAACAACTTTCCTCTGTATATTCGGTTATTTACCGCCCAACAATTCAATGCATGCCATGTGATGTGAGCTTTCCGTTGCGCTGTTAGCAACGAAGAGAAGGATTTGATGCAATATTTGTTGTATTGCTTAAGTCTCATGGGTATATATATAGCATAAATTCTAGTTTGTCTCGTCTTTTTTAATAATCAATATACTCAACATCCCCGCAGTCACAACGCTAGCGACGCAGACGATGAGACTGGAGAAGAATCCGAAGGCAAGCCGGCGGACACCACCCTATAGTCATAACAGCCGACGAGGTTGGAGTGGCAACCGACGAGGTTGCTCAAGCAGTGTGGTAGTCCTTTGTGCGGTTTATCGTGGTAGCTGATAGCGTAGGTGGTGGAGCCGTGGTCGAGGTAGCCGTGCGAAATGCCGTGGTCGATGTCGAATCGGGTAGCCGGTGTCGATGAGGTCACCGTCGAGCCGCGGGTGCAAGGAGGCACCGAGTTAGTCATGGGCGCGATGGTGTTGAAGTAGTGGTGCGCCGGGAAGGAGACGTTGTTGACGACGCGTTGTGCCGGGTTTGCCAAGCCCGGTGACATATCGTGGATGAAGGCACACATCGGTGTTGACAGCACAGGGCATGCGTAGACGGACGAAGACGAAGTTGACGAAGCGCCGACCAGGCTTGCCAGGCCCGATGACACGTCATGGATGAAGGCACGCATCGGTGTTGTCAGCACCGGGCATGCATAAATGAGGGACCTGCACGAGCTATACACCATGTCGAGGAGTCGCAGGGCGAGTAGAGAAGAAGACTCGACGACGGTTGCGGCGCCAATCGGCGCGGGGCCGATGTCGCCGACGGTGGTCGGAGTAGACGAAGTGGTCGAGAAAGAGGACGACGACGCTGGCGACGGACTGGTGCTCGACGAAGACGAAGGGGGGTGGACGAGCGGCGACAGCGGCTAGGTTAGGAGTACGACGACGGTGGTCCAAGTAGGCGATGAACCCGGCAACGTGACAAAGACTAGCGCGGACGATGGCGTTCCCGCGCCAAGGGAAACAGCGCAGCGCATACCAAGGGAAATCGACGCGCGGGGACGACGAAGTGGACCACGAGCCGCGTCGGCAGGCGGGTCGGGGCGACGGCGGGGACCGCGGGCTACAGAGTGACGACTCGAAGGGGCGATGCAGCAACGGAACCCGGGTCGGTGCAACCGCGGGAATGACTTAGGACGGCGGTGTGGACCGCGTGCCACGTTTGCTACGACTTGACGGGGCGCCGCAACAGCGCCGCGAGGGTCGGCCGGACGGCCTGGAGCGGACAACCTCGGGGCGGCGGGGGACCCCGGGCCACGTCACTACGGCCAGAAGGGGCGACGTAGTGGTGTTGCGGGTCGGTGCAGCCGGGAAAAGAACCACGCGGCAGCGGTGCTGCGTCCCGATAGGGCGATGCAGCGGCAGCCCGTTACTCGATTGGTAGAGGGACGAGCTGAACTCGGGACGGTCTTCACGGGGCCTGCGGAAGCGCGCGCAACCGACGGCCAGGTCGGTCACACGACGGAGATGAGGTTGATCACGGCGGCGGGCGGGTGATCAATCTGATCGTGCCCGAGGTCGTGGATGCCGCACGATAGATGCGGGGTGGCGGCGGAGTCCGAGATGAAGCCATCGACGATGGATGGCATGGGATGACATGCGGATGAGAACGTCGGCAGAGGCACCCGAGCCTCCAAAGCAGCGCCGGCGCATAGACAGCGAGGCCCAAGCGACCAACGGAGCAACGACGTCCAAGCTCGGGGCAGCCGACGCAGCCAGGGACGAGTCCGGTGAGGCAACCCGCAGGGCGACGTGTAAACGCGGCGGAGACGGGTGGCGTGGATCGATTGGCGGGCCGGCGCGCGAGAGGCCGCTATGATTGGCCGTCACATGGTGCAAGGCCGGTCGGGTGAAGGCGATGCAAGTGTCCCGGCCGGAGAGGGCGGAGATGGTCGGCGTAGATCGACGGGCGGGCCGGCGCGCAGACAATGGTCGTGAGGGGCCGCGTATCGCGAGGCCGCTGGGTCGGTGAAGAAGCTGGCCAGTCGCGACGGTGTCGGAGTAGAGGCGCACATGGGTCGACGGCGGCGGCGGGTGACGCAAACCGATCAAGTATAGATCAGAAAAACAAAAATAAAAAACTCGGAGTAAGGGCTCGGAAAAAGACTCGCTAGGGCTGCCGGTCAACATGACCGACGGACGAACCCTAGGTACGGGCGACGCGGCCTCGACGGCTGTCATGGAGGCCGACCGCCCCGGAGGCGGCGTGCGGGTGCGAAGACGGTGGCGGCGGCTAGGGTTTAGAATCGATTAGGCTGATATCATGTTAGAAGGAAGTGAGGGATTTGATGAAATAGTTGTTGTATTGGCTAAATCTCATGGGCATATATATAAGAGTACAACGAACAACTTGAAGAAGAAAATAAGCCGGAACAAATTCTAATCTATTTCATCTTTTCTAATAATCAGTATACTCAATAGCTCAACAGCGGCAAAGGTTCCAAAGTATCTACTACTCCTACTAGATCTACAGCAAGCGAAGGTGGCACGAAACGAAGATGCCACCCCTACTAGAACAACTACAGCAAGCAAAGGTGGCACGACGCGAAGATACCAACAATACGTTGTACCTTTTGCTTGACACCACTCTATAGACGTCGGTAGCTAGGGCAACTGTCGCCGGCAATGGCTGCTGCAGCCACTCCCCCGGCAGCTCTACAACGATTGGAGAGTGTAAGAGTATCTTCAGCCGTTGGCCCCTCAGGGGCGCCTAAAAGCGCCGTCTGGGGGTGAGCCGGCGCAAAAATTGGGTTTGGGGGCGAGTTGGTCCCCAGCCGCCGGCCCCAGAGCCGTCCCCAGGCGCGTATTAAAAAAGAATAGCACCGTTCGGCGAAGTTCAGCTAAAAACACGTTTAATTTCGGTCAAACATGATAAATTTCGACGAAATTCACGGATTTTCATTACATTAACCTAATCTAAAAAAACTGGCTGAAGTCGTCGCTGCCGTCGCCGCCATCGTCGTTGTCGGCCTTCTCCTCCTTGACGCGGGCGCCCCTGCTGGACCCCTGCCCGGCGTCGCCATGGTGGACTGGTGGCGGCGCGTCGTCGTCGTCGCCGTCGCTGTCGCATATGACGACGACTCTGCCTTCATCGCGGCCGCGTCGGCACTCCTTGAAGCGGCGCAGGGCGACGCGCTGGCGCTCCTTCTCCTTCTCCCGCCGCTCCTTCTCCATCGCAATGGAGTCCAGGCGCGCCCATTCCAGGGTCACGTCGTCGTCGTCGAACTCCGTCTTCGCCGGCGTCAACCCCGGCTCCGTCTTCACCGGCGCCAGCCCCGGCTCCGTCTTCACCGGCGCCAGCTCCGGCTCCGTCTTTGGCTTGACGAAGCGCGGAGGAGCCGATGAGGAGACGCGCCGGCCACCTTCGTTGACGACGATGCCGGCGCTGCGAGTGCGCCGGCCGAGCGGCGTCTCCGCCGCGGGCTCGGCCTTGACGCCGAGAAGCGCCGGAGTGCCGAAGGAGTGAGAAGAAGAGCGCGAGGAGGAAGACGAGGAGGAGCCGAACCTCCTTGGCGCCCATGCGCGTCGGTGTTGCGACGGGGCGGCCCCCGTCGCCGGATACGTCAACGGCGGGTTGTTGCCGCCGTCGAGGTACGTCAGAACGCCCTTCAGCGTGCGGCCGGGGACGCCCCACCACAGGTGGCGCCCCTCGCTGTTCTTCACGCCGCCGACCACCGGCGCGCCGTTGGTGGACGCCAGGCGCTGCTACTGGCGGCGCTGGAAGTACGCCGCCCAAGCCGCGTGGGCGGCGTACTGGGGGAGGGAGCGCTCGGCGTCAGTCAGGGAAGAGCGCACGACCTCGACCTCCTCGGCGAAGTACTTGGGCTTCGCCACGGCGTCGGGCAACGGGGGAACGGGCACTCCCCCGTCGCTGAGCCGCCACCCCGTCGGCCCGGCGCGCATGTCCGGCGGTGCCGGGATGTTCGCCTGGAACAGGAGTCAGGACTCCTGTTCGCGGAGCGAACGGCGGCCGAAGCCGTTGGCCGCCGCCTCGTCTCCGGGGAAGCGTTCTGCCATGGCGACGGACTGGGGGGGAGGTAGAGAGGGAGAGAGAGGGGCTGGGCGGCGGCGCTCGGGAGAGGTAGATGGAGACGGAGAGAGAGGGGCTGGGCGGCGGCGAGGGGCGAGTCTGGTGTGGGCACAGGCGAGTTAGACCGCCTGCTTTATAGCCCCTCCGCGCCCGTGTGTATGCGTGCGAGGTAGGGGAGGCGTCGGCGCGCCGTCCCGTGAGGAATCAATGGCAAGGCTGACCGGCGGCAGCCTTGCCATTGATTCCCCGCGGGAACCGAGGCAGTTGGGGGAAGACGAGCCGCCGTGTCGCTGACGCGGCTGGCCCGCGGCTTTTCCACGCCAAAACAGTTCGCTCCGGTGCCCCCGGGCGCCCCCAGCGCGCCGGGTTCGGCCTGGGTCCGTCGGCGCTGTTTTCGGCCCAGGCCGGCGAAAACCTTGTTTCTGGGGGCGCGGCTGGGCCGTTTTTTCGGCGCCGGCGCGAAAAAATTGCCTGGGAAGGCCTTCCTGGGGCGCGGCTGGAGATGCCCTAAGAGGTGGCGAAATTAATAAATTTGACCTTAGAGCAAAAATATTTCATAAACTAAACTATTTTTGAAAATATTTTCAGATCACTGATTCTTTTGAACAGCTCCTGACAACAAGTCGTTGTATTCTACTGTGCAGCTCTTTACAGTTAGACGCTGCATAATATAGTGCAGAGCTTAGCTGTCAGGCGCTGCACAGATGTGGCGTTTAAGTATTAGACGCTGCATAATTGAGTGCAACGCCTTGCTATCAGGCGCTGCAAATTAGAAGTCAACTGATCGAAATATTTTCAAACACATGTTAGTTTGTGAAATAGTTTGGCTTCAAAGTCAAATTTATGCATTTTGCCCTGGGAGGTAGCGTCGCATGCAAAAGCAAAGCACGCGTGCACGTAGTACGTACGTACACGTATATTGCAGTGGCATCATTGTATTTCAAACATTCCAAATCCAAAAGAAAAAAGTAGGTGCTCTTTCCCGTCTGCTTCCACTCCATGGTCGGGCGCTTCCGCCCGACGAGCGAGAGGCCAGGACGACTAACGGAAACGGGTTGTTGATCGGCGCGTGAAAGCTACGTGGGCATGCATAGACGCACACCGACCCAGCTAGCAGTAGCACATGGCCGTTTCCTTTGGCTTTCTTTTTCGCTTGGTTCCCTGCTCGGCTCCTGTGCACTGTGCTCGCTCGTTGAATATCGCTCGACCGTCTTCCTCACCAGTGCTCCTGCCACCCTCACCCACACCTCTGCCGCCTGCGCGCGCACTGTGCTCCTGCCGGCTGCTTCTGGCCGCGGCCGCAGGCCGGCTTCCCTCGGGAACAGCGACCGCGGCCGCGCCTACTGCTCGGCTACATGCATGATCGTCTTTATTACCGTGAAGGTTTCACAACGGGCAACTCATGTTGGACTTGGTGAACAAGAGCAGCTCTAACGCGCCGACTTAAACGGATCGTGCTTTTATCCGCTTTTTATCTGTTTGTGTCGGCTGCCGGCTCGATGTCCGTCCAGTTTAAGATTTGAGTCGTCAGTGCACCCAATGCGCTGGCCCATATTTACCGGCGTGGTCGGCTGGCCACTCTTTTCAATAAATTCTGCAATTATTTCACAAGCAAACATATAGTAAAACGCATAGTTTAAACCAAATAAATAGCATAGTTTTACAAGCTGAATACAAAGTAAAATAGTTTTACATAGTTTTGCAAGTCGAATAAAAAAGATATATCTATTGGTTGTCAACATGAGCCCACATATGCTTCAATCAAATCATTTTGCAGTTGCATGTGAGTTTTCCAATCACACATGTCATGAAATTGGATGAACTGTTCAAACATTGCTGCTCCTCCATGCTGAGGCACAACATTCTCACCCTGAAACTGAAACCCTTAATCCTAGAGACGTTCCAGACGCTCATCTTCTACGATCATATTGTGCATGATCACGCAAGCAGTCATCACCCCCCACAGTTTCTTCGTGCTCCAAGTCTTAGTAGGATAGCGAACGATGCTCCATCGAGATTGCAAAATACTAAAGGCACACTCGACGTCCTTCCTAGCACTCTCTTGCTCTTGGGCAAATCTTTTTCTCTTCTCTCCGATAGGGTTGGGGATTGTCTTCGCAATAATGGTCCATTGAGGATATATACTGTCACCCAGGTAGTATCCTTTGTCGTAGTTGTGGTCGTTGATGGTAAAAATTAACCGGTGGGCTGTTGCCTTCGGCAAGCCTAGCAAACACCGGCGAGCGCTGAAGCACGTTGATATCATTGTGTGATCCGGCCATGCCAAAGAAAGAGTGCCAGATCCAGAGATCTTGAGATGCCACGATCTAAAGTATGATAGTGTAATCCCTGACATGGCCCTTATATTGCCCTTGCTAAGCAAAAGGGCAGTTCTTCCACTCCCAGTGCATGCAGTCTGTGCTGCCAAGCATCCCTGTGAAGCCCATGCTGTCATTCATCGCCAACAAGCAGGCGATATCTTCAGGAGTCGGCTCTCTCAAGTACCCAGGGCCAAAGACATCAATAACAACCCCGTAGAACTTGTACAATGAGTCTAGGCATGTAGACTCGCTCATACGGACGTACTCGTCAATGAGATCACCGGGCACTCCGTATGCCAGCATTCGAATGGTTGTAGTACATTTTTGGTAAGAAGAGAAGCCAATCTTTCCAACGGCATCCTCTTTGCAATCAAAATAGTCATCGTAGCCGACCACCCCCTCTCTAATACGGTTGAAAAGATGCCTACTCATACGGAAACGGCGGCGGAATTTATGATGTTTGAACAACGGATTCGTTGTGTCAAATTAGTCCTTCCAAAGAAGGAAATGCCCGCTCTCCCGGTTGCGATTCAACGCTGGAAAGTGATCCAGAATGGAGCCACGGAACAACGGCCGCTGGCTATTGAGGTGGTGATGGACCAACACGGCAGCCATGATCTCCTCCTCCTCATCGGATGATGAATCGTCGGAGCCGTAAAGAAAATTGTGGAAAAAGAACTCGTCGACGGAGTCCATTTTGTACCTTGGAAAACTGTCGAACAGCTTGCGGGCATCGACGAAGGGAGTCGCGCCGCCCTCGGAACAACAACCATCCCTGGTGGTGTCCGTTGAGCTTGTCGGTGTCAGTCGACCGTGCTGATTTGGGGACGAAGGCGCTGGCTGGGGCGGCGAGGCGGCTTCTTGGCCGTGGGTGTGTCTGGGGAGTGGGGGTGGGAAGCTGGTCGACGTCGGTGGTGACGATGTGGGAGGTGGCGGCGACGCATGGGGAGGATGTTGTTGCACAGGCAACTAGCAGAGGCACTGGAAAAAATGGGCGGCGGCGTCGGCAACGAAGGAGGCGGGCGAGGGTTTGCTGTGGAAGAGGATGGCCAGTGTGCCACCGACTGGTGGGCCAGGGAAGGAGTAGGCGGGCGAAGCGCGCGTACGCCTCGTGTCCGCGCCGACGCAAATGATGCTAAAAATGAGCCTGGAATGGGTTGGCAGGCGGACGAAAAGCGGACGCGCGTCTGTTTGGGTCGGCGCGTTGGGCCGACTTTTTTGTCCGCGCCGATCCAAACGGACGCACGCAGACGAAATGGGCCAGCAGGTTGGAGTTTCTCTAAGTGGGTCGCAGAGCGCACGCGTATGACTATTAGACTACCCATAGTGAGAGTAACATAGATAATAACATTACACATATCTAAATAAAATAGATGATGTGTCAAGCAATAAATGAAAAAAGAGAGGCATGTGGTAACATAGCTAGTTACTAGTATAATATGAGTAACATCACACATATCAAGGCAAGATGGGTCTATAGCCTAATAAATGAAGTGTTGCATGTTACCACACATATGTTACTCCTCACTATAGAGGTAATAACATAGAGTAGTAACATGAGGCATGTTGCATGTTATTACTCTATGTTACTACCCATTGTGGCTAGTCTTATCTGGCCGTTAGTCTCATTATACGATTATTAGTTCAGCATGAGTGTCATATAATATTTATTGCATACTAGTTAGCATACCCTTGTTTTTTATCCTTTTGAATTACTACTATGTGAACCTAGTACTTTGTACTAAACCGTGGATATGTCTATCGTCAATGTATCCAAGGGGAAAGAAGCTACTCTTTTTCTTATAGGAAATTTAGATTCAACATATGATTCCCCTTGAAGGAAGCTAGATTGGCATTAGCTATACTTTTTTCCACAATGTTGTGTTCAATTCTTTACTTTTTGGTTACAACTTACAAGGAAGATGTGCACACATTCAATATATTTCACATTCCAGATTTGCATAAACGATTTGACAATCAAACATTTTTAAAGTCTTGTTTTGGTCCCTTCAGGTATCCTTTGCCCCCTCCCCCTTGCAATATGGACCTTGAGAAGAATACTCAGTTTGGACGATGATGCCGTCAATCTTGAAAGTCTAGTTTTGGTCCATTGAGGCATCCTTTTGGGAAAACTCAATCCATTACAAGAGAGTAGAGGGGGAGACGCATCATAAGATCCAACTATAATAGTAAAGCTCGCGATACATCAAGATCGTGCCATCTCAAGAACACGAGAGAGAGAGATCAAACACATAGCTACTGGTACATACCCTCAGCCCCGAGGGTGGACTACTCCCTCCTCGTCATGAAGAGCGCCGGGATGATGAAGATAGCCACCGGAGAGGGATTCCCCCCTCTGGCAGGGTGCCAGAACGGCTGTAGATTGGTTTTCGGTGGCTACAAAGGCTTTCGGCGGCGGAACTCCCGATCTAGGTTAATTTCCATAGGTTTCGGTATTTATAGGAATTTTTGGAGTTGGGGCCAAGTAAAGGGGAGCTACGGGCCGTCCTCGAGATAGGGGGGCGCGCCCCCTACCCAGGGCGTGGCCCCCACCCTCGAGGGCAGCCCGTGGCTCTCCTGGCCCAACTCTTTTGCTTCGGGGGCTTCTTTTGGTCCAGAAAAAATCGTCAAAAATTGGCTCGTCAATTGGACTCCGTTTGATATACCTTTTCTTTAAAACCCTAAAACGGGAGAAAAACAAAAACTGGCACTGGGCTCTGGGTTAATAGGTTAGTCCCAAAAATCATATAAAAGTGAATGATAAAGCCCATTAAACATCCAAGACTTCATAAATAATAGCATGGAACAATAAAAAATTATAGATACATTGGAGACGTATCAAGCATCCCAAGCTTAATTCCTGCTCGTCCTCGAGTAGGTAAATGATAAAGAAATAATTTTTGATGTGGAATGCTAACCAATATAGTTTTTCAATGTAATTCTCTTAATTGTGGCATGAATGTTCAGATCAAAAGATTCAAGATAAAAGTCTATATTGACATAAGAAATAATAATACTTCAAGCATACTAACAAAGCAATCATGTCTTCTCAAAATACTATGGATAAAGAAAGTTATCCCTACAAAATCATATAGTGTTGGCTATGCTCCCTCGTTATCACACAAAAATATTTATATCATGCACAACCCCGATTTCAGCAAGCAATTGTTTTCATACTCTATTCTTTCAAACCTTTCAATTTTCACGCAATACATGAGCGTGAGCCATGGATATAGCACTATGGGTGGAATAGATGTGGTTGTGGAGAAGACAAAAAAGAGGGAGATAGTCTCACATCGACTAGGCGTATCAACGGGCTATGGAGATGCCCATCAATAGATATCAATGTGAGTGAGTAGGGATTGCCATGCAACAGATGCACTAGAGCTAAGTATGAATGAAAGCTCAACAAAAGAAACTAGTGGGTGTGCATCCAACTTGTTTGCTCACGAAGACCTAGGGTATTTGAGGAAGCCCATCGTTGGAATATACAAGCCAAGTTCTATAATGAAAATTCCCACTAGCATATAAAAGTGACTAAGCATGAGACTCTCTACAATGAAGAACATGGTGCTACTTTGAAGCACAAGTGTGGAAAAAGATAGTAGCAATTGTCCTTTTTTCTTTTCTTTTCTTTGACCCCCTTTTTTTTTCTTTGGCCTTTCTTCTTCTTTTTTCTTTTTTTGCGGAGGGGCTTTATAGATTTAGCCTTTCCTCCCATGGGACAATGCTCTAATAATGATGATCATCACACTTTCATGACAACTTGATACTACAACAAAGTATGACTCTATATGAATGCCTCCGGCGGTGTACCGGGATGTGCAAGGAATCAAGAGTGACATGTATGAAAAATTATGCATGGTGGCTTTGCCACAAATACGATGTCAACTACATGATCATGAATGGCAATATGACAATATGATGTGTGTCATATGAACGGAACAATGGAAAGTTGCATGGCAATATATCTCAGAATGGCTATGGAAATGCCATGATAGGTAGGTATGGTGGTTGTTTTGAGGAACAATATGGTGGCTGTTTTGAGGAAGGATATATAGTGGGTTTATGGCACCGGCGAAAGTTGCGCGGTACAAGAGAGGCTAGCAATGGTGGAAGGGTGAGAGTGCGTATAATCCATGGACTCAACATTAGTCATAAGAACTCATATACTTATTGCAAAAATCTACGAGTCATCAAAACAAAGCAATCAACGCATGCTCCTAGGGGGGAGGTTGGTAGGAGTTAACCATCGCGCGCCCCCGACCTCCACACAAAGGTTGGCACTCTACAAATACCTCATGCTCTAACTTTGTCACATAGCGGTTCACCATACATGCATGCTACGGGAATCACTAACCTTAACACAAGTATTTCTCAATTTCATAATAACTCCATTAGCATGACTCTAATATCACTATCCTCATATCTCAAAACAATTATCAAGCATCCAACTTCTCATCATATTCAATGCACTTAGTGTGAAAGTTTTTACTACATTGATATTGGATGTCTATCATGTGAAGACTAGTTTCTTTAGCCTAAACACATTACCATGCTGTTTTAATAGAATATCAAATAGATATAAGTGAAGCATGAGAGATCAACTATTTCTTCAAAATAAAACCACCGCCGTGCTCTAAAAGATATAAGTGAAGCACTAGAGCAATATCAAACTACTTCGAAAGATATAAGTGAAGATTAATGAGTAGTTGAATAATTATGTAACTATGTGAAGACTCTCTAACATTTAAGAACTTCATATCTTGGGATATTATTCAAACAGCAAGCAAAACAAACTAAACTAAATTGACGCTCCAAGCAAAACACATATCATGTGGTGAATAAAAATATAGCTCCGAGTATAGTTACCGATGGATGAAGACGAAAGAGGGGATGCCTTCCCGGGGCATCCCCAAACTTAGGATTTTAGTTGTCCTTGAATTTTACCTTGGGGTGCCATGGGAATCCCCAAGCTTAGGCCCTTGCCACTCTTTGTTCCATAGTCCATCAAAGCAATACTCAAAACTTGAAAACTTCACAACACAAAACTTTAGACAAAAATCTCGTGAGCTCCGTTAGTATAAGAAAGCAAACCACTACTCAAAGGTACTGCAATGAATTCATTCTTTGTTTATATTGGTGTTAAACCTACTGTATTCCAACTTCTCTATGGTTCATACTTCCCAATACTACTCATAGATGCATCGGAATAAGCAAACAACACACGAAAAACAGAATCTGTCAAAGACAGAACAGTCTGTAGTAATCTGCAGGGTTAGCCTACTTCTGGAACTCCAAAAAATTCAAACTAAATTGGTAAATTTTCGCGATTTGTCTATCAATCATCTGCAAAAAGAATCAACTAAAAATCACGCTCCAGTAAAATCCCACGACTACTTTAGCGAGCGCTAATGATTCTGTTTTTCACAGCAAGATCATATAAACTTCACACAAGTCTTCCCAAAGGTTCTACTTGGCACAAACACTAAACAAAACATAAAACCACATCTAATCAGAGGCTAGATTCAATATTTATTCCCTAACAACACCAAAAACAAAAAACATAAAATTGGGTTGCCTCCCAACAAGCGCTATCGTTTAACGCCCCTAGCTAGGCATAATGATGCTCACATAAAAGATAAGAATTGAAACATAACGGGAGCATCATGAAGCATATGAATAGCACATTTAAGTCTAACCCACTTCCTATGAATAGGGATTTTTTGAGCAAACAACTTATGGGAACAATAATCAACTAGCATAGGAAGGGAAAACAAGTATAGCTTCAAGATTTTAAGCACATAGAGAGGAAACTTGATATTATTGCAATATGTAGAAGCATATGATCCTCTCTCATAATAATTTTCAGAAGCATCATGAATGAATTCAACAATATAACCAGCACATAAAGCATTCTTTTCATGATCTACTTGCATAGAAATTTTACTACTCCCATCATAAGCAAAATTCTTCTCATTCATAGTAGTGGGAGGAGCAAATTCAACAAAATAACTATCATGTGAAACATAATCCAATTGAAAACTAAAATCATGATGACAAGTTTCATGGTTATCATTATTCTTAATAGCATACAAGTCATCACAATAATCATCATAGGTAGCAACTCTGTTCTCATAATCAATTGGAACCTCTTCCGAAATAGTGGATTCATCACTAAATAAAGTCATGACCTCTCCAAATCCACTTTCATCAATATAATCATCATAAATAGGAGGCATACTTTTATCATAATAAATATGCTCATCAAAACTTGGGGGGCTAAAAATATCATCTTCATCAAACATAACTTCCCCAAGCTTGTGGCTTTGCGTATCATTAGCATCATGGGTATTCAAAGAATTCATACTAACAACATTGCAACCATGCTCATCATGCACATATTCTATGCCAAGCATTCTATGTAATTCTTCTTCTAGTACTTGAGCACAATTTTCCTTCCCATCATTTTCACGAAAGATAAGATATTAAAAAGATGAAGCATATGAGGTAACCTTAATTCCATTTTTGGTAGTAACCTTAATTCCATTTTTTCTACTACGCACCCTTCTTCTTGTAGACGTTGTTGGGCCTCCAAGTGCAGAGGTTTGTAGGACAGTAGCAAATTTCCCTCAAGTGGATGACCTAAGGTTTATCAATCCGTGGGAGACGTAGGATGAAGATGGTCTCTCTCAAGCAACCCTGCAACCAAATAACAAAGAGTCTCTTGTGTCCCCAACACACCCAATACAATGGTAAATTTTATAGGTGCACTAGTTCGGCGAAGAGATGGTGATACAAGTGCAATATGGATGGTAGATATAGGTTTTTGTAATAGGGAAATATAAAAACAGCAATGTAGCAAGTGGTAAACGCGGGCATAAATGGTGTTGCAATGATAGTAGGCAAGGCCTAGGGTTCATACTTTCACTAGTGCAAGTTCTCTCAACAAGGATAACATAATTGGATCATATTACTAGCCCTCAACATGCAACAAAGAGTCACTCCAAAGTCACTAATAGCGGAGAACAAACGAAGAGATTATGGTAGGGTACGAAACCACCTCAAAGTTATTCTTTCTGATCGATCTATTCAAGAGTCCGTAGTAACGTTCAATCTATCATAGAGTTCGTACTAGAATAACACCTTAAGACACAAATCAATCAAAACCCTAACGTCACCTAGATACTCCATTGTCACCTCAAGTATCCGTGGGCATGATTATACGATATGCATCACACAATCTCAGAAACATCTATTCAACCAACACATAGAACTTCAAAGAGTGCCCCAAAGTTTCTACCGGAGAGTCAAGACGAAAACGTGTGCCAACCCCTATGCATAGATTCCCAAGGTCACGGAACCCGCAAGTTGATCACCAAAACATACATCAAGTGGATCACATGATATCCCATTGTCACCACAGATAAACACGCGCAAGACATACATCAAGTGTTCTCAAATCCTTAAAGACTCAATCCGATAAGATAACTTCAAAGGGAAAAATCAATCCATTACAAGAGAGTAGAGGGGGAGAAGCATCATAAGATCCAACTATAATAGCAAAGCTCGCGGTACATCAAGATCGTGCCATCTCAAGAACACGAGAGAGAGAGAGATCAAACACATAGCTACTGGTACATACCCTCAGCCCCGAGGGTGGACTACTCCCTCCTCGTCATGGAGAGAGCCGGGACGATGAAGATAGCCACCAGAGAGGAATTCCCCCCTCCGGAAGGGTGCCAGAACGACTGTAGATTGGTTTTCGATGGCTATAGAGGCTTTCGACGACGGAACTCCCGATCTAGGTTAATTTTCGAAGGTTTCAGTATTTATAGGAATTTTTGGAGTCGGGGCCAAGTAAAGGGGAGCTACGGGCCGTCCTCGAGATAGGGGGCGCGCCCCCCTGCCCAGGTCATGGTTCCCACCCTCGAGGGCAGCCCGTGGCTCTCCTAGCCCAACTCTTTTGCTTCGGGGGCTTCTTTTGGTCCAGAAAAAATCGTCAAAAATTGGCTCGTCAATTGGACTCCGTTTGATTTTCCTTTTCTGTAAAACCCTAAAACAGGAGAAAAACAGAAACTGGCACTGGGCTCTGGGTTAATAGGTTAGTCGCAAAAATCATATAAAAGTGAATCATAAAGCCCATTAAACATCCAAGACTTCATAAATAATAGCATGGAACAATAAAAAATTATAGATATGTTGGAGATGTATCAACAAGATTCGCCAGTCGAAGTTAATCCTTGATCAAGAAATATGATCTTAGGTTGAACTATATTAGATACCCTTCAAACAGAAACTATGGGTTAGGAGACATAAATAACATGATGCAATTTGATGAGGCTATCACCACTCTAGCCCTTGTGGAAATTGCACTAAAAGGTAGTCGTTACACTTGGAGCAATATGCAACAAGCCCTACTTCTAGAGAAGATTGATTGTGTCTTTACATATGAAAGTTGGTCTTCCAGTTATCCAAAACTATGAGTCTTCCCTTGTCCAAACCAGTGTCAGATCATTCCCCGTGCGTCATTTCCATTGGTACATGCATTCCATAAGTCCAAATCATTAGATTTTTTTGGCTTGAACATTATAACTTCAAGGAAACTATGTAAAATATTTGGAGTTAGATATTGCAAGAGAGCAGCAGTGTTAAGTTGATTACTGCTATATTCAAGAGGCTCGGAAGGATTGAATATATGGAGCAAGAACATTTATAATCTAGCTGGAATTTTTCATGCCACTAATGCAGTGATATTGATGTGGGATCTATTTTGAGGAATATAGAGTGCTCAATGACATGGATAGAAACAATGGATATATCACTACTGCGGGATGTTGCTAACGCGACACTACGACCAGAGACCCTTCGACGAAACTGTGTGCGATGCAATAATCGCAAACGGTGGTGCAAAAAAAAAACTGTCAAAAAAGTTGCAAAACATTTGCGATGACGGATGCATCAAACACGGTTCAGATTTTGGTTGCATGTGCGATAATGGGCATAAAGTTCAGTTCAATTAACTGTTTGCGATGAGGAGGAACAAATGAAACAGGCTGCCAGATGAAGGCATGTGCGATGTACAACATACGGTTCAGTCGGATGAACTGGTTGTGATTAGGCAACACAAAAGAAACGGTCAGCCAGATCAAGGTGTGTGCGATGTACGACATGCGGTTTACTTGGATGAACTGTTTGTGTTGAGACAAGAGAACAGAAACAGTTCAATATAAGAAGATGTGTGTGATACGCGGCAAACAGGTCTGTAATAAAAAATGCGTGCAAAGACCGATAGTAACACAGACGGTTGCCGCGAACCTGAGGTGAGGTTCATCCAGTTGCCACATCCAGGCCCTGTGCAAGGATATGTGACTTGTTTCTGGGCATCCTGTTTCATCTTTTCATAGTAGGGGTCGATGATGGCCGAGGCGAGTTCAACCAGGGAGTCCTTCTTCGTGCTGCCCCAGACCCTGTAGTGCTCACAGATTTTGACAAGGTTATGACAAGCCAAGCCCGTAACCCTGAGCGCTTTTACATCGTCGGTGATTTCCATCGTGGCAAACTTGCAGTCGGTGTTGTTGACAAACCTTTTGAAACGGTCGCAAGGCTCTATGGCCATGCAGTAGTGGTAGATGAGGACATTATGGCGCACGCACAACTGGGCGACGACAACCTTCTGATCTATGTCGGGACGACCAACGGGGTACTAAAGGTCGATGCCGACCACCTTGTACTTGTCTCCAGCAAGAAACTGAACACGCAAGGAAAAGTTGTCCACAAGCCGAGCGCGCCGACGGACACGAACAGAGCGCGTCGACGGATGGGAGCAGAGCGCACCGTGGCGTCTAACGACGAGCTCAGCACGCTGCGTCGCCTAACGGCGAGTAGAGCTTGCCGAGGGACGCGAGCAGAGGCCGGCACAGCGGGTAACTGCATTTTCGCGCCGCGCCCGGCGCAATCGCATGCACACGAACGTGCGTGATCGTGCGCCGACCCCAAACACTAGCATCACAACTTATAAATTGACAGATGGAGTACTAGTTACAGTGATGCATATAATTAAGCAAAGGGATCGCACATGTCTGTATTGACTGGAACGAGAATGCAATAGAAAATAAGAATTACAGCCACGATGATGCGGTCGTAGTGGTGGTTACAGGAGGCAAGAAGAAAGATGCATCCATCAACGTACAACCTCCTCCTCCTCAACTCAGTGCGCTGGGCCACCGACCGACGGCTTTTGTGGCGAGGTCAAGGTGCTTCTCAGCAAAGGCATCCAAGGCTTCCAACCGGTTGAAGAAGGCCAACGTCGCAGCGTCCTCACTGGCCTTGTAGATACCTATGTACACGATTTGCTCGTACACGTGGATGTGTAGGTCGACGGATTCTTGCAGGGCGGGGCGTCTCACGGCGAGCGCGACCTCCAGGTGGACATTCTTCATGGCGTCAGCGGGCAATCGTAGGGCCACCAGTGCTCGATAGAGGTTCCGACCATGGAGGCCGATTAGGGTGGAGGGCAATGAGGAGCCCGGGCGTGTGGGCTGGAGGAGTACGGCGATGTTGTCCAGGAGCTTCTTGACGACGGTGAACTTGTTGGTGGTGGCAACGATCATCTGGTCCAACTGAGAGCCGTAGCTGGCGGCGGCGGCGGCCATCCACTAGCCGGTCGCCAACACCGTCTGGAGACAACCCTCGGTGCCATGCCACATGCCGGCGTCGTGGTCCATCTGACACAGGCCGCTCGCGCACATCGCCGCCATGGGTCTAGAGTGAGCATTTTTGCGCCTAGTGTAGGTGCTTAGGCAAATGCTTAGGTGGGTACGATGTGGTAGATGCATTGGAATGGAGGGGCGCCTTTGTATGAGTGCAAACTGCGTTGCATTCATATCGTGCTACCTCTTTTCCTGGTCCTCCTAATTGAAGGAGGATGCATCATTGGTCGTTCAACATTTTGGGAACCGCTACCCTCTCCCTCATCTGCATTAAAACCATATCGGGAACTGTGCCGCCCGCTGCACGCCCGGCTGAACACGCCTCCTCGCCTCCATCTATGCTTAATTACTGAATTTTAGTTGCAAAAATTAGATATTGCTAGTGATTTTTAGCTTCATATTTTGACAAATCGCAGTGTTACAAGGTTGACAAATGGCAATGTTACTAGATTAATAAATGTCAATCTTTCCAGTTTGACAAATGGCAACATACCCAATATGACAGATGCAAATCTTACCAAATCGTTTGTACGTGGTAGCACACGGGTCATCCAAAACAACAGTTTGTGTTGAAGGGATGCTAAAATCCTGCACTGCAAATTTTCCCTTGATTTAAGGAGGAAGACCTTAGCTCTCACTTTGCATACGGGTGTTCTACCTAAAACATTTGCGATCAACAGCTGCAGAAATCCTGCTCGGCACATTTTCTCTTGGCCCTGGGGAAGCTGTCGGTTTGCATACATGTGTTCTAACTAAAACGTTTGCGATCAAGAGCTGCACAAATCCTGCATTGGAGTACAGTCGGGTGCCATTCCATGATAACATGCCAAGTTTCATGAATTTCAGACGAGTTTTGGATTCACTAAAATTTAAAAACAAAGTATCTCAAAGTTTTGCCGGCAATCAACAGTGCCCTGATGTTTAAAATTCAATCCCATTTCTTGCATGGGACCTAAGCATGCACCGAAGGACACAAATTTGATTTTTCAACCAATTTATATGCACTGGAGCATGTGCATGTAGTTCAAATTTGAATTATGCACATAAAATGCCTAGAAAACCCACTTAATGTATAAAAATATCCGAACGAACCCCGAAAAAAAAATCCAAAATTAGACACAACACTCCTGCTATTCTATGTTGACACTAGAAATTTTTTGAAAGCAATAAGAGGCAACGGATATCATTTCGTCCCCAAAGGTGGCATGTTCCCTACCGAAACCATCACGCTTGTTGTGAGAAGCTCTGGTTTGTGAGAAGCTTATACCCAAACCTACCCCAAATGGGACAAAAAATTTACCACGACATGTCGATGCCGCTCCATGATAGCATGCCAAGTTTCATGAATTTCAGACGAATTTTGGATTTAATATAATTTAAAAACCAGGTATCTCAATGTTTCCGGCCGAGTGACAGTGGCAGGGAGTTTGAAATTCATTCCCATTTCTTGCATGGGACCTAAGTATGCACCGAAGGAAACATATTTGATTTTTCACCCCGTTTATATGCACTAGAGCATGTGCATGTAGTTCAAATTTGAATTATGCACATAAAATGCCTAGAAAACCCACTTAATGTATAAAAATGTCCAAACGAACCCCGAAAAATTCCAAAATTAGACACAACACTCCTGTTGTTCTATGTTGACACTAGAATTTTTTTGAAAGCAATATTAGGCAACGGATATCATTTCGTCCCCAAAGGTGACACGTTCCCTACCGAAACTATCACGCTTGTTGTGTGAAGCTCTGGTTTGTAACAAGTTTACACCCAAACCTGCCCCAAATGGGACAAAAAAATTACCACGACATATTGATGCCGCTCCATGATAGCATGCCAATTTTCATGAATTTCATATGATTTTTGGATTTACTAGAATTTAAAAACCAGGTATCTCAATGTTTCCGGCCGAGTCACGGTGGTAGGGTGTTCCAAATTCATTCTCATTTCTTGCATGGGACCTAAGCATGCACTGAAGGACACATATTTGATTTTCAACCCGTTTATATGCACTGGAGCATGTGCATGTAGTTCAAATTTGAATTATGCACATAAAATGCCTAGAAAACCCACTTAATGTATACAAATGTCCAAACGAACCCCGAAATTTTCCAAAATTAGACACAACACTCCGGTTGTTCTATGTTGACACTAGATTTTTGTTGAAAGAAATAAGAGGCAACGGATATCGTTCCGTCCCCAAAGGTGGTACGTTCCGTACCGAAACCATCACGCTTGGTGTGAGATGCTCTGGTTTGTGAGAAGCTTATACCCAAACCTGCCCCAAATGGGACAAAAAATTTACCACGACATGTTGATGCCGCTCCATGATAGCATGCCAAGTTTCATGAATTTCAGACGAGTTTTCAATTTACTAGAATTTAAAAACCAATCATCTCAATGTTTTGCCGGCAATTAACAGTGCCCTGGTGTTTGAATTTCATTCCCATTTCTTGCATGGGACCTAGAAATTCACCCAAGGACACACATTTGATTTTTCAACCAACTTTGGTGCACTGGAGCATGTGCTTGTAGTTCAAATTTGTATTATGCACATAAAATGCCTAGAAAACCCAGTTAATGTATAAAAAGGCCAAAACGAACCCCGAAAAATTCCAAAATTAAACACAACACTCCTGTTCTTCTATGTTGACACTAGAATTTTTTTGAAATCAATAAGAGGCAACGTATATCGTTTCATCCCCAAAGGTGGCACGTTCCCTACCGAAACCATCACACTTGTTGTGAGAAGCTCTGGTTTGTGAGAAGCTTATACCACGACATGTTGATGCCGCTCCATGATAGCATGCCAAGTTTCATGAATTTCACATGAGTTTTGGATTTACTAGAATTTAAAAATCAGGTATCTCAACGTTTTGCCGGCAATCAATAGTGCCGTGGTGTTTGAATTTCATTCCCATTTCTTGCATGAGACCTAAGCATGCATCCAAGGAAACATATTTGATTTTCAACCAATTTATACGCACCGGAGCATGTGCATGTAGTTTAATTTTGAATTGTGCACCTGAAATGGCTAGGAAACTAGTTTAATGTATAAAATATCCGAACGAACCCTGAATAATTCTAATTCTTTTATGACACACATATAGTTGCATGTTCACTGCAGATAAAAGGTTTAGCAATTCAAACAACGTCCATTTTCGCTGCGGCCCCATTATGTAATTCAAATCAAGATGAAAAATCAAGTAGATCGCACACAGTTTATTATCACCAACTGTGTAAGATGCAACATAAAACATCCTGGAGCACCGTCGGTGTATAGTACGCCTATGGCTTACGCGAGAACGTGCGTCGGCTATAGTCCACAGCCGGCTTCTCAAGCACACCAGCTCGCCCTCTAAATATTCCCGCCTCTGCATCCCTCGCAATCTCGAAAATATTACTGCCTCGTAATCTCGAAAATATCTACCGCCTGGAAAGTTTTAATGTTTGATAGCACATGATTACTATGTGCGGACCGTGTGCGATGTCTATTACTCCCGCTCTGCTTCAGTCCCTTGATTCAAATTTTCAGTAGCCCCGGCATTTTACTCCTGCCTCTGCATCCCTCGCAATCTCAAAAATATCTGCTCGCCCTTGATCCAAATTTTCAGTAGCTCCGCCTTGTTATTCCCGCCTAGTAAAATTTTCAGCTCCCGCAGTATTTCCTCAAACACCACCTTGCCCCCCGCCCCACCTCCACACACACCACACACTCCCCAAAACCTCTTCTCACACAGACACACACAACCCTCAAAACCACTGGTATGTCACCGACATCGCCGGCGCCTCCATCCTCAACCTCTGCCTATGTGTCGGGGAGCTCGAGGAGCCAATGGCCAAAAAGAGGTTTATCGTGGCCTTTTTGCTCGATGCCGGCAAGGTGTCCCCGTCGTCCTCCGCGGGCTGGATCCGCTGTTGCCGGTCCCCGGATCCGCCCGCCGCCGCGCCCCTACGCCGGTTTAAGGACTTCCCCATCCTCCCTCGGACCCAGCAGCCGACGAGGTCCTACCTCGGGGTCTGGCAGCGGTGGTGGGGGACATGGGTCACCGTGATTACAAATCGGGAGACCCACACCCGTAGGTGGCTCGGTAGCTTCCACACGGCTGAGCTCGCAGCCATGGAGTTCAACTGCTGGTAGGTCCGCTACCACGGCGCAGTGGCTAGGCTCACCGCTTCGGCACATGTCTGGTCGACCTCGTTCAGCCGGAGCCAGGGGTGGTGAGCTCGGCTATGGCGCGGGAGGACCGCGAGGCGTGGGAGTGCCTCGAGGCTAAGGCCACCGATGAGGCCTACATGCAAGAGCTCCGTCGGCAGCATCTGGAGCTCATGGAGGCGGAGCGGGCGATCTTTGCTGGTGCGGAGGGCGGCGAGGTTATTGCGCTCTGCACCGATGATGAGGTCGAAGGCGGCGAGGATGGCGGCATGGAGGGTGGTGAGGTTATCGCGCTCTCCTTCGATGAAGAGGTCGAAGGAGGCGGCGATGGCGGCACGGAGGCCGTCGAGGTGGGCCTCGAGAACGAGGAGATCGACATCGACGAGTGGAGGAGTGCCTTCCCCAACGACCCCGACGACAGCACCGGCCCGTGCTTGATTCGCGGCACACCGTACATGACGAGGAAGGATTGAATCGACCTCTACGTCAACCGAAAGTAGTTTACCTTAGTTTAAATTTATGTTTTATATTCGGTTATGCAATACTATCTATGTTTATGTTTGAATGCATGCTACTTTCGGTTGAACCTGCTTTGAACTTGATCAAATTGAAGCTTACAACGTTAAGTTTAGGGGATCGACTAGAAAAGGCCAAAAATTGCTGGACTATATATATCCACTAAGGGTTTTAGTCCATTAACTGTTAAAGGATCGGCTAGAGATGGCCTTATGACTTGTTTATTCCTGTTCTTCACAATGTGATACTCTATATGTGCAACTATTTGCCGTGCAGTTCAATTTCATCAATAACAGTTTCAACAATACCACTATGAAATATGAATTACGATATTTGGTTGTTGTTAAGGATATTGCAGTTAACATGCATTTTCGTTTTTTAACAATAATTAGTGTACATTAGACCTGCACAATACCAGATTGAATGACTATTTGCTTGTTTTTAAATGTAATGCCTGATGCAGTTAACACACATTTCCACTTCTTGTTTTAATTAACTAGAGTGCTTAAGCCTGCACACTAAAGCTATCATTTGTAGATTATGTTGTCTACCATGGATATATTTGGTTGGTGTTTAGCATGTTGTGCTTAACATGCCTTTATATGTACTCATGCAGAACAATATTGAGAATAGTGTTGTTTTCCATCGAGGTTATTTTCATCTCATTGCTTATATGTACTCACTTTTCAGGATATCGGTAGCTGGTACCATATAGCTTGGGGCTGATAAGGGATTAATCGTCGAATCTGACATTTCACTGAATATATCTGTAACCCATTTATCAGTAGTTTAACTAGGGCCATATTTAATATATCTAAGGCTACATAGCAACATACATTATACTGAATGACTAAATATGCAATCCTAGGCTACATAGCAACAAGGAAGAGTGTTACCTTAATGTTCTGATGATGTCTAGATATACATGTAATAAAATCTTATATAATGGGATGGAGGGAGTGTTGTACTACATCATTTTTCAATTGTTGTTTAACTTCTAATATTAACTTGGTGCTTTTAGGTACATATATCATTGCCAAAGTTCCACACTTTGACCATTTCTCGGGCAATGATATATTCATGAACCAACATCAAGTGAGGAAACTGATAAACATTGTCATTAAAATGGGTCCAAAGATGTCAATCGAACTATTTGTTTACATTTTATGCAAGACAACAGTGAACTGCATGATGGTAAGTAAGAACCCTGTAGCCTTCTTTTTACTGCCCGTAATGAGTTGTGTTAGATGACAATGTCTGAATCTTTTTTCCTTTGTAGTGGATCATGAAGCAGTTTACTCAAGATTACCTCTCAAACTACATGATTGGCGGCGGACTATCACAAGGGGTTGGACTAGAGTTCTGCATGCCTTCTGCATCCAGGAGAGCACAATAGGGCCATTCCGCTTCACCTTGTTCAACAACCGGAATGTCTGTCGCCTCTTTCTTTACCATCTGTAGTACTACAAGTATAGAACCCTCGTTCATCATTCTTTATTTGGTGCTTATGTAATTCTTAAACATATGTACTTGTGAATCGAATAATGCATTGGTTGTTTGAACCTGATGGATATGAATAAAGCTAAATCCTACTTTCAAGTTTAAATTAGGTACAATTTTAAATAGCAGCAATTAAATTAGGGCGAAATTAGGGTGTGCAGGTCATTATGGTGCACACGGTTAATAAAGCAAAACATGTACGATGTACATCATAATCCGACATGATTCACGGAGAGGAAACATTTGTAACAATGCACATAGTTGGTGTTTGCAAAGCGTGTGTGATGTCAGACACTATCGCATACGATGCGGGAAAACTAAATGTGTGTGATTGTCTACCTATCGTACACGGTTTATAGTCATGAACTGTTTGTGATGTGCCAGGCATAGTAAAACTGCCATGCCTGGAATCTGCCTGGAAAACTATCATGCCTGGAATCTGCCTAGATTTAGGTAAGACCACAAAACTCCGACTGTGATGGCAATGCGAGCACAAACAAGTAGCAAGGATGAAGCGTTTGTGATATTCGAGATATCAGAAACAATTATATAGGGACAACTGTATGCATCAAGGCTCCCTATCCCCGACGGTTTCTGGGTCGTGTGGGAAGGACCCCCGTATCGCCCACACTCACTAGGCGATGGTTCCAAATGCTGTCGTGGAAAGGGGTTAAAAACCGTTTGTGTAGCACCGACGCGTACTAGTGTATGCCCAAAGAACATTTTCTCAAAATCCACCCTCCCAAAGAATCTATTGGAGACAGAGAGCAACAATAAGATGGGTGAAATTTGGGGATGATATTTCTAAATTCTTTCAAGCCAAAGCTACCTTTAAATACACGCACAATTACATCCGGATGCTTCAAGATGAACAGGGCAATGAGCACACTAAGCACACCCCAAGGATGTAGTCCTCTGGAAAGAATTCAAGGAAGATTAAGACAGACTGCTGCCACTTCTGGTCCTTTGAATATGACCAGCCTCATTAAAACAATGAAGGTTTAGATGACCTATAAAAAACATTCACTAAGAAAGAAATTGATGAAGTTATCAAACAACTTACCCCGGACAAAGCACCTGGGCCAGATGGATTTAATGGGGATGTCTTCAAAGCCTCTTGTGGCATCATTGCATAAGCTTTCTACAAGTTGATTGCAGCTTTCATTAGGGCAATATTTCCCTACAAAGTATCAATGCTTCCTTCATAACCCTCATCCCTAAAAAGGATAACCCAGTATGTGCCAGTGATTTCAGGCCAATTTCTTTCCTGAACTGCACCATCAAAGTCACCACTAAGTTACTTGCAAACATGCTTTCAACAATTATTTTGTAACCAGTTCGTACCAATCAACATGGATTTATCAAGCATAGAACTATACATGATTGTCTAGGATGGGCCTTTGAATATTTGCACCAATGCCACAAATCCTAAAAGTCTATAATAGTTCTTAAGCTCGACTTTGAAAAGGCTTTTGACCTAATTAGAATGAGGCAATTATTGCAATTCTGCAGGCCATGGCTTTCAAACAAAGATGGACTAAATGGATGGATATGATCTATTTCTCGGGTACCTCTTCAGTTCTACTCAATGGTGTTCCTGGCAAAGTCTTCCACTACAAGAAAGGGGTCATACAAGGAGACCCTCTCTCTCCCCTATTATTTGTACTAGCAGCTGACCTTCTGCAATCCATCCTATAAATGAACCAATGTAGCAGAAATTAATTTAGGCACCCATTTCCAGCCAAGCTTGCCCTGACTTTCCAGTAATCCAATATGCTATATGCAAGATGATACCATTCTGGTACTACCAAGAGTTCCATCATAACTTGCATAAGTTAAGAATCTCATCATGCACTACACTCAATTCACAGGGTTGAAATTTAACTATGACAAATCCTTGTGCCAATCAATGTGCCTGAAACTCAAATGCCAAGTCTTCTTGATATTCTAGGATGTAAACAAGGACATTTTCGCTTCACCTATCTTGAATTACCTATGAGCACTTCAAAACCAAGAACTGAGGATTTTAACCCAGTTATACAGAGAATTGAAAGATGACCCTCTGGGTGCTCAACATTACTCTCCTATGATGGAAGAATTTTGCTGATCAAGTAAGGTCTTTATATCTCTTACAATTTTCTTTATGTGCACCTTGGCACTCCCAGTTGGTGCCATAGAATGGATCAAAAAATATTTGAGGAACTTCTTGTGAAGAAAATTTGGAATGCAAGATAGGGGAACAACCCTGATTGCTTGGTCAAAGGTGTGTAAAATCAAAGAAGCATGGAGTACTTGGGATTTTGGATATTGTAGTCCATAACAAAGCTCTTCTCATGAAAAACCTCTACAAGTTATTAAACAGAGAAGACGTTCGATGGATTAATTTGATGCAACGACACCTATGGGAAAATTAGAAGGATCATTTCGTTGGGGAACATTGCATGAAAACCAAAAGACAATCTATGCACACGCAATGATCTATCCATGGAGATGCATAGCAACGAGGGGAGAGTGTGTACACGTACCCTCATAGACCGTAAGCGGAAGCGTTTGCCAACGCAGTTGATGTAGTCGAACTTCTTCGCGTTCCAACCGATCGAGCACTAAACGTATGGCACCTCCGCGTTCAGCACACGTTCAGCTCGATGACGTCCTCCGCCTTCTTGATCTAGTAATATGGCGGGGTAGTCGATGGGTTCTGGCAGCATGATGGCGTGGTGACAGTGGTGGTGATGCGATCTCCACAGGGCTTTGCCTAAGCACTAAGAAAATATGACCGAGGGAGTAAACAGTGGACGGGGGCGCCGCACACGGCTAAGAGAATGTTTGTGTGTCCTTGTGTGGAGCCCCCTCCCCCCCCCCACACACACACACACACACATATATATATATATATATATATATATATATATATATATATATAGCCAGTTTATTCTCATAATATTATGAGAATAATATTCTCATAACACTTCCGCACTCCACGCATAATACGAGGGCACTGCACGCATAATGCAACACAAAAGACGAGTGAACTTCATGTTGAAAAAACTGTACGTGTTGTTTTTTCGGTACCTTTTTTGCTCTAGTTTTTTAACCATTTGTCGGAACAATGCGTGTAATATACCGTTAAAAAGGTATGGATTATGCGCTACTTCGCCATGTTGAACACTTTTCGAGATTCCGCACGGTTTAAGAGCAGTTTTGAAAACGGTGCGACCGATGAATAATGGCAGCGAGCGTTTTTTTACGTTTTTTTCTAAACCGCTCGTCGGAATGAAGCATATGATACACCGTTGGAAAGATATCATCGGCGCGCATCTTTTTCATATCTATTATTTTTTCTAATTCGCTACGGTTTAAGAGCAGTTTTGAGTTTAACAAATCGCGGAATTATGTTTTTTCGAATTTTTTTCAATTTTCGGTACTGTTTTCACTTCAGTTTTCTAACCGTTTATTGAAACAAGGCATGTAATATACCGTTGAAAAGCTATGGACGAGGCGCAACTTTCATATGTTGAAATGATTTTGAGATTCCTTACGGTTTTTAGTTAATTTTGAAAATCGTGCGGCTGACTACGAGGGGCAGCAGTAGTTTTTGGCGAAATTTTAACGAACCGCTGGTCGAAATGATTCAACATATACGCCGTTTGAAATATATCGTCGAGACACAACTTTTTCATGCAGAACACGCCCTCTAATTCCTTACGGTTGAAGAGCAGTTTTAAAATTACGAAAATGCGGGTACTCTGTTTTTTGTGGCACCCAAATCGACGAGTTAACCTCATCCGACAGAAAACAGCACTGCATCGAATGAAACCCGCACTGCATCAGACGGGCAAGTGAACTTAATGAATTCTTTTGTCGGACGTAAAATTTCTCAGCCGAGTTTTTATTGTCTTTTTTTCAACATTTTTTATGAACGAGAGTGGACTGCAGAGACGAGGAGAAGTGAAACGCGACATATGTCGAAGTGAACCGCATTACTATTTTGTTTGTTTTGCTAAAATTTTTCACATCTTTCATGCTAGACACGAGTGAACAACATCTCTCTCAAAAGGGAACCACATCCGAGGACCAAACACACTGCATGTGTTGATGTGGTCAACTAAATTTTGAAACACAGGAAACAGATTGCACTTCATACAAAGGGGCAATGAGCTGCTACATAAATTGAAGTGAATTGATTTTTTCAATCGTCCCACAAACAAAACAAATTGCATTAGAGAAAGAAGTGAACCTCCTGTGGAGATTTCTTTCTCTTTCTTTTACAAAGTGAACGACTAAGGGGCTGCACTTTTTTTAGAGCTTCGAACAGGGTCCAGCGAGCTGTACAATAATGTACACTGAGTTGCACATAAATTCATCTACTACATGGTTAATGTTAGTGAGCTATATGGATGAGGCAACTAGACTGCATTTAAAATTACATTGCATCAAAAGAATATTACCTCCCACCAATATTCTTTTTAATGTTTTAGCAAACAAGTGAACCACACATAACAAAAATAAAGTACTGCACGGCCAGTAGTAGATGAATAAGTGAACTTCAAACATGAAAAATGAACCATAACCCATGACCAGAAGAACTTCGTGATTTTGTCATAGAATGAACAAGAGATTTTCATCAAATTTTCACAATTTTGTTTCTAAAAATAAGTGAACTGCAAACGTTGACGAAGCCAGCTGAACTCAGATGAAAAGGGGTCTGCGAGCCCTAGGAAATAGCAGAAACAACCTCGAAAAACAATTGGGCTGCACACATGCTTTTGGCTGAACGACATTTGAATTAAAAACAACCCTGTGCTTCAGCTTCCCACGGGTGTGTTGTGGGGTGAGGTATTTTTTTGGCACACATGCAGAATTGATGGGAGGAGTCCGCGTTGCTGTCTCTCTGATTTGGTGGCTGACCATTCTTCTTGTTCTTCCACCGAGCACCACTTCCTCTGCAGATAAGAGTCACACACCTAATGTGCTAATCACTATTGCCTGTGTAAAATAAACTGAACTTCATTAGTCTACACACACAAAATAAACTGAACTATCTGCACCACTTCAAAATGTGCTGCGGGGATGCAGTCCTCTTCTGTCGATGGTCCAAAAGAAGGTCAACAAATGAGTTCTAGCAGCCACAAATGATGAGGAGGAGGGAGGGGGCAAGCACAGCCGCACCTTTGGCAAGGTTGTGGACGGCGAGCACTCCTTCCTCTTTTGCTGGGGTGTCCCGGACCATCACGATTTTGTAGTTCTTACCGGCGGGGGTGCAGTGCTCTTCTGTCGATGTTGTAGTTCATTGCGGTGGGGATGCAGTACTCTTTCTGGCGGTGGAGACTCCCCAGTTCCATAACAGCTGCTGATGGCGACGGTGGATCCATGCCGTATCTGGGGCGGGACAGGCGATGGAGGCGGGGAGGCGCGCGCTGGTGGCCGCATAGAGAGGATGGCGCGGGGCGGCGCACCGGCGTAGAAGGTGGAGGGGATGGGAGGAGGGAGGCCACTGGTGGTGCCCGTGGCTACGTACGGGGCCAGGACGGCCGGATCCGGCGCGGGCAAGGCCCTGGTCACCTATTGGGTGCCCGCGGCGGACATATCGGGGACTGCTGGTGGCCACGGTTGCGGCGGCGCTATTGGTGGCTGCTCGTGGCGGCGTGAGCCCAGGCCGGCGGTGGGGTGGGTCGACGGAGGAACAAAAATGCGGTTGGAGGTGAGAGAGGCGATGGGGCGGCGCGAGCCCGATGGCGCGACAGTGGCGGAGGAAGGTGGAGCGAGGTGGGGCGGCGGCGCGGGAGAGGGAGGTGGTGGTGCGACGCAGTGGAAGGAGGCGGTGGTGCGGCGTGGTGGAGGGAGATGGCGCTGGAGGTCGACCACAGGATAAGGTGGGGAGGCGGAGGAATTTTTTGTGACCCAGGAAGTTCGGTGGGGTGGAGGTCATGCCGCGCTAGAAG
>LR738714.1:456761881-456846166 GCA_902687465.1 Secale cereale
CCAGTGTGCCCTAGGGCTTGGCCGTTGGCCCCTAGGGGCCGTGCCTTGCCCTGCGCCCCCAATTTCCTAGTATACGGAAGGGAGAAGGAAAAGGGGGGGGGGAGGGAAGGCAGGGGGAGTCCTACTCCACACTTTCCTTTCCTCCGTCTTTCCTTCTCCTCCACATAGGGCCGACCTCTATAGGGGCACACCAACCCCTTGTGGGCTGGTGTGTTCCCTCGCTTGGCCCATAAGGCCCATATCTTTGCCGGGGTTGCCCGAAACTTCTTTCGGTGACCCGATAAGTACTCGGTACCCTCCGAAACATTTCCGGTGTCCGAACACCAACATAATATATATCAATCTTTACCTCTCAACCATTTCGAGAGTCCTCATCATGTCTGTGATCTCATCCGGGACTCCGAACAACATTCGGTCACTAAATCACATAACTCATATAACACTATATCGTCAATGGACGTTAAGCGTGCGGACCCTACGGGTTCGAGAACTATGTAGACATTACCGAGACTCCTCTTCGGTCAAGAACCAATAGAGGAACCTGGATGCCCATATTGGCTCCTACATATTCTACGAAGATCTTTATCGGTCAAACCGTTATGACAATATACACAATTCCTTTTGTTTGTCGGTATGTTACTGGCCCGAGATACATGTATTTTTACTCGTTGTCGCAAGTCTCTTTACTCATTCCGTAATATATCATCTCGTGACTAAAATCCTTAGTCATTTTCTTGCAAGCTTATGATGTGTATTACCGAGAGGGCCCAGAGATACCTCTCCGATAATCGGAGTGACGGATCCTAATCTCGATCTATGCCAACTCAACAAACACCTTCGAAGATACGTGTAGAGCGTCTTTATGATCACCCGGTTATGTTGTGACGTTTGATAGCACACAAGGTATTCCTTTGGTATCCGGGAGTTGCATAATCTCATAGTCGAAGGAATATGTATCTGACATGAAGAAAGCAATAGCAATAAATTGAACGATCAATATGCTAAGCTAACAGATGGGTCTTGTCCATCACATCATTCTCCTAATGATGTGATCCCGTTATCAAATGACAACACATGTCCATGGTTACGAAACCTTAACCATCTTTGATCTACGAGCTAGTCTAGTAAAGGCTTACTAGGGACACGATATTTGTTTATGTATTCACACATGTATTTAAGTTTCCGGTCAATACAATTCGAGCATGAATAATAAACCTTTATCATGATAAAGGAAATATATTAATAACCATTTTATTATTGCCTCTAGGGCATATTTGTATCAGTCTCCCACTTGCACTAGAGTCAATACTCTAGTTCACATCACCTTGTGATCAACACCCATAGTTCACATCGCCATGTGATTAATACCCAAAGAGTTTACTAGTGTCAATAATCTAGTTCATATTGCCATGTGATTAACACCCATAGTTCACATCGCTATGTGATTAATACCGAAAGAGTTTACTAGAGTCAATAATCTAGTTCACATCGCCATGCGATTAACACTCCAAGAGTTATAAGGTATGATCATGTTTTGCTTGTGAGAGAGGTTTTAGTCAATGAGTCTGCAATATTCAGATCCGTGTATACTTGTAATGCCCAGGATGGGACTATACCTCCTACGTGTCGAGGCACGACTTAAAGGTATAAGCCCATCCTAGAATGATCTCAAGTTTGGTATCTTTGCACGACTCATGTAAAAGAGGGATTAAATTGCAAAAGGAGATAGCTGGCTTACACTCGCCACTTCACACAATACAATACATAAGCAATACATCATCCAAAACATCACAACCCGACTACAGGTGAAGATCCAAAAGAAAGATACCAAAACAACATAAAGCCACAGGTCAGGATCGAATCCTAGTAGAAGAACCACTACTGATCGTCGAAACGTCACAAGCAAACGGCCACGCTCTTCATCGAGCTCCCAGTGAAGAACTGATCCATCTCCAGCTTCAAAACTCGGCTGAACCTGCATCTGGTGTGGTGAAGTAACTGTGAGCCACAGAGGACTCAGCAATCCCGTTCCCGGGTAACACGACTATTTAAGCCTTGGGTGAGGACAAGGCTGAAGAAAGAACGAGAGGTGAAGGAACAACAAGAGTCTGCAGCAGCAACTAGCACTAGCTTACGTAATAGAGAGCGAGAAGAGAAGTGCCTCGGTCGAGAGATGATCACGAAGTGATCCTAACTAAAGCCGGTCAAACATAACCCCACCGTGTTCATCTCCCGAAACCCCTTTCGGAAAATGACAGTCACGGTACTCACGCTGGTAGTGTATTGGAACATTGTGTCAAGTTATCTACAACCGGATATTAACAAGCTCCCATCTGCCACATAACCGCGGGCACGACTTTCGAAAGTTCAAACCCTGCAGGGGTGTTCCAACTTGACCCATTACAAGCCCACGATCCGCGGAGTCGCAACTCCATAGGTGGGAAGACCCGAGTATTCTCGGAATCCCGTGCTCAAGATACTCCGAACTAAGGTAAGGCTAATCCAGCAAATCCTCCCGGCGTGTCGACACCCTGATAGGTAGCCGCGCGTATCTAGTCTCAGGACACGACCGGATGGGCGATTCTACAGGTTTTTACCAAACCTCGAGTTTCCTCGTGGTGGCCCCGCAGACTCCCCGTTTCGGACCAACACTCATGTGGAGCACTGGCCCGGGGTTGTTAAATTAAAATAAAAGGGATAGCTAGTCCACATGCAAGTTTTTATTAGTTATTAGGCAAATAGTACCAAATGTTGGGACTTGCTGGAAAAGACTTAGCACTTAGCGGTTTATCAAGGGGGTCCCATACACCCCAACCGTGTTAGGAACGCATAATCAAGGAACATAACACCGGTTTACACGGTTCCTAACGGCATGAGTGGAACAAATCACCAAGCAAAAGGCTTAGCCTTCCACCCTTGCCAATATATAGATGATTTCATTTTAAGCATTTATATAGTGTGATAAACCCAACCAAACTTCAACATGAAGCAAGCATCTTCGATCTTCACCTGCAACTAGCAATGCTATAAGAAGGGCTGAGCGAAGCGTACTTAGCCAAGCAACGGTTTGCATAGGTAGGTTGGTTAAACAGGGCAATGGTTACAAGTAGGAGGCTGACAAGAAGATCATGGGCATCGAGGCAAAACTATAGAGCGGATCTACTAGCAATAGGCAAAGATAGTAATGTTATCGGGGTTCGGTCATCTTGCCTGGAATTCCACAAGGGAGAAGAACGGATCCATGAAGTAGACGGAGCAACACAGTCGAGAGAATCCTCACAACTCCGGAACGAAACCGAAGCTAACAAGAGAAGCAACCGGAAAGAAAGAAACAACACGGTAAACACACAATCATAAACATGGCATACGATGCACATCCAAGTATGATGCATGTCCGGTTTAAATATGCAAGGCATGGCAAGTGCACAAACAAAACTACAAGTTAAGTGGAGCTCAATATGCAACGAGTTGCATATTGACGAAACACCACATTTAATTATTTAATTGACTCTCGTTATTAACAAGACAAGATTAAATGTTTTTAACATGGCAAGAGGTGAAGCATAAAGAAACTACACTATTTAGACATTTTAAATGAGGCCGTAAAAGAACAACAACATGTCCGGAAAATCCCCATGAGCATGTTTAATAATTATTAAAGCAACAACAATTCACACATATATAATGTTGTTAACATGATGCGGATGACATGAACAAGTTTGTGCAATTATTAAAAGGTTAACAAGAAGATGATATGAAGTGTTGTTCCCGTGGTGGAAAGAAAAAGGGTACCACGGCAACGATTCCGAAGATGATGCCACGACAACATATCGGTGCCGGAAACTCGTTGAGAGTCCGGTGCAAAAGGAAAGATGGCGTGAGCGAGTCAAACGAGATGAAAGGTGGGGCGATCCCGTCACCGGGTTCCCACGAGTCGGCGACGAGGCAACCGAGGAGCACGACAAAAGATGGAACGGGCACGGAGCACACAAGGGAAACAACTCATACAACACAAGCATCACACGGGTCATCATCTCGGGTTATACCTTCGGGACAAACGTTCTCGGAGCGGCTCGAGATAGTAGAGGAAGAAGGCGTTCACGTTCGGAGAGGAAGTAGCCGTTCACGAGGCGGTAGTTGTACTCGGGCGACGGTAGCGGAAGTAGTGGTACACGTTCGTTTTCGGAGAGGGACTTGATGAACCCAACATCTTCGGGGCGACGGTAGTGGAACTTGTTTCGTAGGGGTACTCGCGGTCTCGGCGACGGTAGCTGTTCACGTTTCCGAAGAGGAAGTAGTCGTTCCCATGGCGGTAGAGGTACACATGTTGTCGTTGTACTTGTCGCATCCACCAAGCGTAGTCGTTCGGGCGCCGAGTTCGTAGATGCACTTGAGGGGTCGTCGTGGTACTCGTACATGTAGTAGTCGGACTTGAGCATCGGAGAGGTACTCGGCGAAGGTGTACTTGACATAGGAGCCGTTCATGAAAGTGGCCATGTAGCTGCTCGGGTCCGACCTAGTGGTTCTTGGCGCTCCTAGTACTTGAGATAAACCAAAACAGCAACAAAACAAAACAAAACAAAAAGGAAAAAAAAGGCTGCGGGGAAAGGAGCAGAGCAGGGGACGGGCGCTCGAGGTGGAGCTGTTCGTGGCCCGCGGGCTCCTTCAGGACGAAGCGGAGGGACGCGCTCGAGTTCGATCTGCTGGAGACTAAGGAAGTGCTGCAGCTCCTGGCCGCTGGAACTTGGCGCTCGAGGAGGGGCGCGCTGAGGCGAGGTGCTGCACGGCGCTGTGGGACGAAGGAGGCAGGAGGGTCGCGGCGCTCGGGGCGGCCGGCTCGCGCAGAGGAGGACGGGAGCGGTCGCGGCCTGCGCTGGAACGAGGGAGGCCACGGCGAGGCTGCACGGGACGATGGCGAGGCGCTGGCTAGCCTGCGCTGGGAGGAAGGCCGGGCGCGGTCGCGGGCCGGAGGCACCCATGGCGAGGCTGCGGCCGGCGTTGAAGATGGAGGAGGGGCGCTCCGGGCTGCGGGCGCCACGAGCCTTGGCGACGGACGGGCGGTCGCGGGCGCGCTGCTCCTGGAGAGGAGGACCGGAGGGTGGGGCGCGTGAGGAGGAGGGCGCAGCTCCAGGCGCTGGTGGAGGAACCGTGCTGGGGCTCTGGGGCTCGAGGGTCGGGCAGAGGAGCGAAGAAGGTGGAGGCGTTCGGTTGCTGCGGGACAGCTAGGGGATCGGGGGGATAGAGAAGGGAACGAGGGTTCGGCCTCTGGCTTCGAACGAGGGAAGAGGCTGGCGGTGGAGGGGAAACGAGGGGAAGATGGGTGCGGTCGAGGCCAGCTAGGGTTAGAGGCGCGGGCTGGGAGAGAGTTTGGCCAAATGGGCCGCTGGTGGGAGGACGGCTGGGAGGAGAGGCCTGGAGGAAAAATGGCTGGGCTGGCTGCTGGAATCTCTTCTTCTTTTTCTTTAACAGAAAAGAAAGAGGAAAGAGGAAAAGAAAAGGAGGCTTGGAAAAAAAATACTGCACGGGGATAATTTTCCTAAACTCCTAAAAATGAGTTTGCACCAAGAAAATTATAAGTGGCAAGATCAAAAGAATATAAATTCAAACCCATTTGAATTTAATTCAAATGGATTGAACTAAGACTTGATTATTGAAGTGTCCAAAAATGATGAGGTTTTCGGAGGATCCTCGATAAACGAGAAAAGAAATATTGACAAGGTTTTTGAAGGAGAAACTCGAAGTGGAAAAGACATGGGGAAATATTGCAAGTGTGTTGCGGGTAATTCCAAACAATGGAATATTCATTATAGCTCCCTAAAATATTGGGAGTATATGTTATAAAGAGAAGTCATCCTTCCCTCGATTTAAATGGACCGAAGGTCCACACGATTTATTTAAGTTGAGATGCAAAATAAAAATGACATGATGGCATGATGACATGATGCAATGCAAAAATAAATAACACAAGCTCAAAAGAAACACACGGGCAACCCGAACATCTGGAATCTTCTGGAATCTTCTGGGACGTCGGTCTTCGGGCGTCACAGTACTTTTCAAATTTCTATGTCTACAATACTCTGCATAGAGCTACTCCAGCTAATTGCTCCTATGTTCAATACACATCCAGATTGATACTCAGAGTCATCTGGATTAGTGTCAAAGCTTGCATCGGTGTACTCCTTTATGATGAACTCTTTAGTACCTCCACAACAGAGAAACGTTTCCTTATACTTCCAAGGATAATTTTGACCACTGTCCAGCGATCCACTCCAGGATTGCTCTTGTACCCCCTTGCCAGACACGTGGAAAGGCACACATTATGTCTAGTACACAACATGGCATGCTTTATAGAACCTATGGCTGAGGCACAGGGAATGACTTTCATTCTCTCTCTATTTTTCTGCCGTGGTCTAGCTTTGAGACTTATTCAACTTCACACCTTACAACTCAGGTAAGAACTCCTTCTTTGATTGATCCATTTGAACTTCTTCAAAAATTTATCAAGGTATGTGTTTTGTGAAAGTCCAATTAAGCGTCTTGATCTATCTCTATAGATCTTGATGTCCAATATGTAAGCAGCTTCACCGATGTGTTTCTTTGAAAAACTCCTTTCAAATAACCCTTTACGCTTTCCAGAAGATTCTACATCATTTCCAATCAATAATATGTCATTCACATATACTTATCAGAAATGTTGTTGTGCTCCCACTCAGTTTCTTGTAAATACAGGCTTCACCGTAAGTCTATATAAAACCATATGCTTTGATCACCTCATCAAAGCATATATTCCAACTCCGAGATGCTTGCACCAGTCCATAAATGGATTGCTGGAGCTTGCACACTTTGTTAGCACCTTTAGGATTGACAAAAGCTTCTGGTTGCATCATATACAACTCTTCTTTAAGAAATCCATTAAGAATGCAGTTTTGACATTCATTTGCCAGATTTCATAAAATGCGACAATTTCTAACATGATTCAGACAGACTTAAGCATCACTACGAGTGAGAAAATCTCATCATAGTCAACACCTTGAACTTGTCGAATACCTTTTGCGACAAGTCGAGATTTTTTAGATAGTAATATCAGCGCCCGTCTTCCTCTTGAAGATCCGTTTATTCTCTATGGCTTACCGATCATCGGGCAAGTCCACCAAAGTCCACACTTTGTTCTCATACGTGGATCCTATCTTAGATTTCATGACCTCAAGTCATTTTCGGAATTTGGGCTCATCGTAACTTCTTCATAGTTCGAAGTTTTGCCGTTGTCTAACAACATGATTTCCAGGACAGGATTACAGTACCACTTTGGTGTGGTACGAGTTCTGGTCGAGCTTCGAGGTTCAATAGTAACTTGATTCAAAGTTTCATGATCATCATCATTAGCTTCTTCTCTAGTTGGTGTAGGCATCACGGGAACAGTTTTCTCTGATGAGCTACTTTCTAATTCGAGAGAAGGTACAATTACCTCATCAAGTTTTACTTTCCTCCCACTCACTTCTTTCGAGCGAAACTCCTTCTCTAGAAAGGACCCATTCTTAGCAACAAAGATCTTGCCTTCGGATCTGTGGTAGAAGCTGTACCCAATAGTTTCTTTTGGGTATCCTATCAAGACGCACTTCTCCGATTTGGGTTCGAGCTTATTAGGCCGAAGCCTTTTGACATAAGTGTCGCAACCCTAAACTTTAAGAAACGACAACTTTGGTTTCTTGCCAAACCACAATTCATACGGTGTCGTCTCAACGGATTTAGATGGTGCCCTATTTAACATGAATGCAACTGTATCTAATGCATAACCCCAAAATGATAATGGCAAATCGGTAAGAGCCATCATAGAACACACCATATCCAATAGAGTACGGTTATGACGTTTGGACACACCATTACGCCATGGTGTTTCAGGTGACATGAGTTGTGAAACTATTCCACATTGTTTTAAATGAAGACCAAACTTATAACTCAAATATTCACCTCCGCGATCAGTTCATAGAAACTTTATTTTTTTTGTTACGATGACTCTCTACTTCATTCCGAAATTCTTTGAACTTTTCAAATGTTTCAGACTTGTATTTCATCAAGTATACACATACATAATCATCTGTGAAGGTGAGAAAATAACGATACCCGCTGCGTTCTTCAACGCTCATCGGACCGCATACATCGGTATGTATTATTTCCAATAAGTCATTAGCTCGCTCCATTGTTCCGAAGAACGGAGCTTTAGTCATCCTGCCTATGAGACATGGTTCGCAAGTATCAAATGGTTCATAATCAAGTGATTCCAAAAGTCCATCAGCATGAAATTTATTCATGCGCTTTACACCAATATGACCTAAATGGCAGTGCCACAAGTATGTTGCACTATCATTATCAACATTGCATCGTTTGGCATCAATATTATGAATATGTGTATCACTACAACCGACATTCGATAAATCATTTACATTGGGTGTATGACCATAGAAGGTTTTATTCATGTAACCAGAATAATAATTATTCTGTGACTTAAATGAATAACTGTATTACAATAAACACGATTCAATCTTGTTTATGATCAACTCAAACACCAAATAACATTTATTTAGATTCAACACTAATCCAGAAAGTATAGGGAGTGTGTGATGATGATCATATCAATCTTGGAACCACTTACAACACACGTCATCACCTCACCCTTAATTAGTCTCTGTTTATTCTGCAACTCCTGTTTCGAGTTACTATTCTTAGCAACTAAACGGTATCAAATACTCAGGGGCTACTGCGAGCAGTTGTAAGTAACACATCAATAACATGTATATCAAATATACCTTTGTTCACTTCGCCATCCTTCTTATCCGCCAAATATTTGGGGCAGTTCCGCTTCTAGTGACCATTTCCTTTGCAGTAGAAACACTCAGTTTCAGACTTGGATCTAGTTTTGGGTTTCTTCTCGAGAGTGGCAATTTGCTTGCCGTTCTTCTTGAAGTTCGCTTTCTTTCCCTTGCCATTTTTCTTGAAACTACTGGTCTTGTTAACCATCAACACTTGATGCTCCTTCTTGATTTCTACCTCCGCCGATTTCAACATCTTGAAGAGCTTTGGGAATCATTTTCGTCATCCCTTGCATATTTATAGTTCATCACGAAGCTCTAGTAGCTCGGTGATAGTGACTGGAGAAATCTGTCAATCACTATCTTATCTGGAAGATTAACCCCCACTTGATTCAAGTGATTGTAGTACTTAGACATTCTGAGCACATTCATACTGGCTGAGACATTCTCCTCCATCTTGTAGGCTAAATACTTGTTAGAGGTCTCATACCTCTCAACACGAGCATAAGTCTGCAATACCAATTTTAGCTCTTGGAACATCTCATATGTTCTATGGCGTTCAAAATTTCTTTTGAGCCCCGATTCCAAGCCGTAAATCATGGCGCACTAAACTATTAAGTAGTCATCAGATCGGGCTTGCCAAATGTTCATAACGTGTGCATTAGCTTCTGCAACATGTCTGTCACCTAGCGGTGCATCAAGGACTTAATTTTTATGTGCAACAATGAGGATAATCCTTAGATCACGGACCCAGTCTGCATTATTGCTACCATCATCTTTCAACTTAGTTTTCTCTAGTAACGCATTAAAATTCAAAGGAACAGTAGAACGGGCCATTGATCTACAACATACACATGCAAATGCCATCATGACTAAGTTCATGATAAATTAAGTTCAATTAATCAAATTACTAATGAACTTCCACTTAAATTAACATCCCTTAGGTTATCTAAGTGACATGATCCAAATCAACTAACCCATGTCCGATGATCACGTGAGATGGGGTAGTCATCAATGGTGAACATCTCTATGTTGATCATATCTACTATATGACTCATGTTCGACCTTTCGGTCTCCAGTGTCCCGAGACCATGTCTGTACATGCTAGGATCGTCAAGTTTAACCCAAGTATTTTGCATGTGCAAAACTTTCTTACACCCGTTGTATGTGAATGTAGAGTCTATCACACCTGATCATCATGAGGTGCTTCGAAACGACAAACTTTAGCAATGGTGCATACTCGGGGAGAACACTATTATCTTGAATTTAAAGAAGGGATCATCTTATAATACTACCGCCGTTCTAAGCAAAACAAGATGCATAAATGATAAACATCACATGCAATCAAAATACGTGACATGATATGGCCATGATCATCTTGTTCTTTTGATCTCCATCTCCAAAGCATCGTTATGATTTCCATCATCTCCGGCTCGACACCTTGATATCCATCGTTGCATCATGGTCGTCTCACCCACTATTGCTTCTATGACTATTGCTAACTGATGTCTACTACACAACTTGTTCTTGTAGACTCGTGTTGGGCCTCCAAGCACAGAGTTTTGTAGGACAGTAGCAAATTTCCCTCAAGTGGATGACCTAAGGTTTATCAATCCATGGGAGGTGTAGGATGAAGATGGTCTCTCTCAAACAACCCTGCAACCAAATAATAAAAAGTCTCTTATGTCCCCAACACACCAAATACAATGGGAAATTATATAGGTGCACTAGTTCGGCGAAGAGATGGTGATACAAGTGTAGTAATGATAGTAGATATTGGTTTTTGTAATAGGAACAATAAAAAAAATCAAGGTAGCAAATGATAAAATGCAGCACGAATGGTATTGCAATGCTTGAAAACAAGGGCTAGGGTCCGTACTTTTGCTAGTGCAATCTCTCAACAATGCTAATATAATTGGATCAGATACCCATCCCTCAACGTGTGATGAAGAATCGCTCCAAAGTTCCTATCTAGTGGAGAACATAAGAAGGAATTGTTTGTAGCTATTCTTTCCGATCGATCTATCCAAGAGTTCGTACTAAAATAACACAAGTTATTCTTTTCGATTGATCTATCAAGAGTTCGTACTAGAATAACACAAGTTATTCTTTCCGATCGATCTATCAAGAGTTCGTACTAAAATAACACCAAAATAAATTCAGATTCATAATACGCAATCCACCACAAAGAACCTCAAAGAGTGCCCCAAGATTTCCACCGAAGAAACGAAGAAAAGAACGTGCATCAACCCTTATGCATAGGTTACCCCAATGTCACCGCGGGAACCCGCAAATTGAGTGCCAAAACACATATCAAGTGAATCAATATGATACCCCATTGTCACCACGAGTATTCATAGCAAGACATGCATCAAGTGTTCTCAAATCCATAAAAGTATTCAATCCAAAGAAATCTCAAAGGGAAAACTCAATTCATCGCAACAAGATAGAGAGGGGAAAACACCATATGATCCGACTATATTAACAAAGCCCATGATACATCAAGATCGTGACATCTCAAGAACACAAGAGAGAGAGAGAGAGAGAGAGAGAGAGAGAGATTAAACACATAGCTACTCGTACAAACCCTTAGCCCTGAGGGTGGACTACTCCCTCCTCATCATGGTGGCCGCCGGGATGATGAAGATGGCCACCGGTGATGGTTTCCCCCTCCGGCGGAGTGCGGGAAAGGGATCTAGATTGGATCTCATGGGCTACATAGCTTTGCGATGGCGAAACTTCTGATCTAGGTCTACCCCAAGGGTTTTCGGAATATCTGGGAATTTGTAGGGTAAAGAGGGGGTGCGGGAGGCCACCGAGGTGGGCACAACCCACCTGGGCGCGCCCTGGTGGCTTGTGCCCCCCTCGAGGCACCCCAGGTGCTGCTCTGGCCCATACTGGGTGTTCAGGTCCATAAAAAATCCATAATAAGTTTCACGGTGTTTGGACTCCATTTGATATTGATTTCCTGTGATGTAAAAAACAAGCAAAAAGCAACAACTGGCATTGGGTCAATAGATTAGTCCCAAAAAATGATATAAAATTGCTATAAAATGATTGTAAAATATCCAAGAATGATAATAGAAGAACATGAATACTTCATAAATTATAGATACATTGGAGACGCATCACTAACTCATAGCGATAAAGTAAGGTAACTACATGGCGCTTGCATTTCATACAATAATTAAAAGACAACCATAAGGCTCCTGCTGGTTGTCGATATTCAAAACATGATCATCTCATACAATAACGTATAACTCATCACATCTTGACCATATCACATGACAACATGCCCTGCAAAAACAAGTTAGACGTTCTCTACTTTGTTGTTGCAAGTTTCACGTGGCTGCTACGGGCTTCTAGCAAGTACTGTTCGTACCTGCGGCACAAAACCACAACGATAATTTATCAAGTTTGCTGTTTTAACCTTCAACAAGGACCGGCCATAGTCAAATTTGATTCAACTAAAGTAGGAGGAATAGACATCCGCCAGCCACCTTTATGCAAAACTAGTTGCATGTCTGTCGATGGAACCAGTCTCATGTACGTGGACATGTAAGGTTGGTCCGTGCCGCTTCATATTACCATACCGCCGAATCAAAATAAGGCATTGGTGGTAAGCAGTATGACGATCACCGCTCACAACTCTTTGTGTTCTACCCGTGCATATCATCTATGCATGGACCTGGCTCATGATGCCACTGTTGGGGAACGTTGGCTGGAAAAAATAAATTCTATGCACACGCAATGATATATCCATGGAGATGCATAGCAAAGAGAAGAGAGTGTGTCTACGTACCCTCGTAGACCGTAAGCGGAAGCGTTTGAAAACACGGTTGATGTAGTCGAAATTCTTTGTGTCCCAACCGATCGAGCACCGTACATACGACACCTAAGCATTCAGCACACGTTCAGGTCGATGACGTCCTCCTCCTTCTTGATCTAACAAGATGGCGGGGTAGTGGATGAGTTTCGGCAGCACAACAGTGTGGTGACGGTGATGCGATCTCCACAGGGTTTCGCCTAAGCACTATGAAAATATGACTGAGGGAGTAAACGGTGGACGGGGGCGCCGCACACGGCTAAGATAATGTTGTGTGTCCTTGTGTGGTGCCCCCTCCCAACTTATATATAGGTGGTGAAGCAAATATGCCCTAGAGGCAATAATAAATTTGTTATTTTATATTTCCTTATATCATGATAAATGTTTATTATTCATGCTAGAATTGTATTGATCGGAAACTTGATACATGTCTAGATACATAGACAAAACACCGTGTCCCTAGTAAGCCTCTACTATACTAGCTCGTTAATCAAAGATGGTTAAGTTTCCTAACCATAGACATGTGTTGTCATTTGATGAACGGGATCACATCATTAGGAGAATGATGTGATGGACAAGACCCATCCGTTAGCATATCATATTGATCGTTCAGTTTTGTTGCTATTGCTTTCTTCATGTCAAATACATATTCCTTCGACTATGAGATTATGCAACTCGCGGATACCGGAGGAATGCCTTATGTGCTATCAAACGTCACAATGTAACTGGGTAATTATAAAGATGCTCTACAGGTATCTCCAAAGGTGTTTGTTGGGTTGGCATATACCGAGATTAGGATTTGTCACTCCGAGTATCGAAGAGGTATCTCTAGGCCCTCTCGGTAATACACATCTTAGGAAGCCTTGCAAGCAAAGTGACTAATGAGTTATTTGCAGGATGATGTATTGTGGAACGAGTAAAGAGACTTGCCGGTAACGAGATTGAACTAGGTATAAAGATACCGACGATCGAATCTCGGGCAAGTAACATACGGATGACAAAGGGAATAATGTATGTTGTCATAACGGTTCGATCGATAACTATCTTCGTAGAATATGTGGGATCCAATATGAGCATCCAGGTTCCGCTATGGGTTATTGACCGGAGAGGTGTCTCGGTCATGTCTACATAGTTCTCGAACTGATAGGGTCTGCACGCTTAACGTTCGATGGCGATATTGCATTATATGAGTTATGTGATTTGGTGACTGAATGCTGTTCGGAGCCCTGGATGAGATCACGGTCATGACGAGGAGTCACGAGATGGTCGAGAGGTAAATATTGATATATAGGACGATGGTATTCGGACATCGGAAGTGATCCGGAGGGTACCGAGTACATATCGGGTCACCGGAAGGGGTTCCGGGCGCCACCGACAAAACATATGGGCTTAATGGGCCAAGGGAGGGACAGACCAACCCATGAGGGGCTGGTGTGCCCCTCCACCAGGCTGGCTAGCCCTGGGGAAAGGAAAGGAGGGAGTGAAGTCCCTCCTTCCTTCCCCTCCTCAAGGGAGAAAGGAAAAGGGGGTCGCCACCTCCTCCTTCCTTCCCTTGGCGCCTATACAAGGATGGGGGGGGGCCAGGGCAGGAGCCCAAGTGGGATTTGTCCCCACTTGGGGCACCCCTTGTCCTCTCCCATCTCCCTCCCACCTATATATAGTTATGGGGGCGCCCTAGAACACACAAACAATTGTTAGCCGTGTGTGGCGCCCCCTCCATAGTTTACGCCTCCGGTCATATTCTCGTAGTGCTTAGGCGAAGCCCTGTGCAAATCACTTCACCATCACCGTCAACACGCCGTCGTGCTAATGGAACTCATCTAGTTCCTCGACACTTTGCTAGATCAAGAGTTCGAGGGACGTCATCGAGCTGAACGTGTGCAAAACTCGCAGGTATCGTACGTTCGGTTCTTGATCGGTCGGAACAAGAAGAAGTTCGACTACATCAATCGCGTTGTTAAATGCTTCCGCTTTCGGTCTACGAGGGTACATGGACACACTCTCCCCCTCTCGTTGTTATGCATATCCTAGATAGATCTTGTGTGAGCGTAGGAAAATTTTGTAATTGCATGCTACATTTCCCAACAGGTTGGAGGGCAGGGGAGGCAGCCAGGGCGCCCTAGGGCTTGGCCGCCGCCCCTTAGGGGCCCTGCCTTGCCCTGCGTCCCCCTTTCCTTGTTTACGAAAGGGGGAAGGAAAGTGGGGGGAGAGGGAAGGACGGTGGCGTCCTACTCAATACTTTCCTTTCCTTCCCCTCTTTCTTTCTCCTCCACATAGGGCCGACCTCTATAGGGGCGCACTAGCCCCATGTGGGCTGGTGTGTTCCCTCGCTTGGCCCATAAGGCCCATAGCTTTGCCGGGGTTGCCCGAAACTCCTTCCGGTGACCTGATAAGTACCTGGTACCCTTCGAAATACTTTCGGTGTCCGAATACCATCGTCCTATATATCAATCTTGCCCATCAACCATTTCGAGACTCCTCTTCATGTCCGCGATCTCATCCGGGACTCTCAGCAACATCCGATCACCAAACCACATAACTCTATAACACTATATCGTCAATGAACGTTAAGCGTGCGGACCCTACGAGTTTGAGAACTATGTAGACATGACTGACACACCTCTCCGGTCAATAACCAATAGCGGAACCTGGATGCCCATATTGGCTCCTACATATTCTATGAAGATCTTTATCGGTCGAACCGTTATGACAACATACACAATTCCTTTTGTCTGTCGGTATGTTACTTGCCCGAGATTCGATTGTCGGTATCTCTATACCAAGTTCAATATTGTTATTGGCAAGTATCTTTACTCGTTCCATAATACATCATCTCGTGACTAAACTCCTTAGTCATTTGCTTGCAAGCTCACGATGTGTATTAACGAGAGGGTCCAAAGATACCTCTCTAATACTCGGAGTGACAAGTCCTAATCTCGATCTATACCAACTCAACAAACACCTTAGGAGATACCCGGAGAGCATCATTATGATCACCCAGTTATGTTGTAACGTTTGATAGCACACAAGGTATTCCTCCGGTATCCGGGAGTTGCATAATCTCATAGTCGAAGGAATATGTATTTGACATGAAGAAAGCAATAGCAATAAACTAAACGATCAATATGCTAAGCTAACGGATGGGTCTTGTCCATCACATCATTCTCCTAATGATGGGATCTCGTTATCAAATGACAACACATGTCCATGGTTAGGAAACCTTAACCATCTTTGATCAACAAGCTAGTCTAGTAGAGTCTTACTAGGGACACGGTATTTGTTTATGTATTCACACATGTATTTAAGTTTCGAGTCAATACAATTCTAGCATGAATAAGAAACCTTTATCATGATCAAGGAAATATAATAATAACCATTTTATTATTGCCTCTAGGGCATATTTCCATCACATTTTGGTGGAAGGCCCATGTAACCCTCCTGGATGACTTTAAAATGATTAGTAGTTGCACCATAATGTCCGGGCAAACTGTACTTTTTTGGACAGACAAATATGAAGGAAAGACACTTCAACAAAAAAATTCCTGGGCTCCACTCCTTTTCAATTGATGAGACCTTACCAGTCCAGAACTTTTGTGGTGCACTTGATTGGATTGAGCACTTTCATCTGCCAATGTCCACTAAAGCATATGATCAATTCAATCAGCTTGGGGAGGTCACCCCTTAGCTAAGCCCAAACATCAATGACAAGTTGCAATGGCTAGCACACAGATACTAATCTATTCAAATGTACAAGCAATTGATGGGAAATGAGGAGGGACATCATTTTTTAAAACTCATTTGGGCTAGCTATAGTAGATTGAAGCACAAAATATTTTTCTGGCTGGTTGCTCACAACATGATAAACACCATAGCACTTCTCAAGAGGAATGTAATGCACCTAGATAATCCATAGTTCCATACTATCCTAATTGTAATCAGATGGCAGAGGAAACCCCTTTGCACCTCTTGTATGATTGTAACTTTTCTCAAGAATGCTAGAATTCCCTGAAACCCAACAGAAAGAGAGGAACGTCTGTGTATGAAAAAACCATCTTTGCTATGGAACTTCTTCCAAGACAATTTTCCACTAAAATTGTTATTTTGTGGTGTTGGAATGTATGGATTCAGAGAAATGGGAACATTTTCAGAGCTCAACCACAATCCATGCTGACATGGAGGTTCCACCTCAAACAAGATCTTAAGCTCCTCAGATTCAAGATTAAGGAACAACATGTGCAAAGTTATTTTTTCAGTTGATAGACAATAATTTGTAATTCCATGATTCAAATCCCTAGAGCAGACATTGGCTGGGCCTGTGTTTAGAATCTTGGCCTCTCTTAGGCCTTCTTTTTGTTTTGGTTTTCCCTACCTTGTAACATATTGTTTTCTTCTAATAATTTTAAAACTAATGTATAACTATTGTTCACGGTATGTGGGTCAAAGAAAAATAAGGGCATCTCTAATGCAGTGCCGTAAATCGGATGCACTATCTGTCCGTGACACGAACACGGGAGGCGACCATCCAATCATGTCCATTAAATGTTCACCTATGTTTTGTATTCCTATGCCCGAAGCATTCAAAATAATTATATCAAATATCAATAGCACAAATCATCCATAAATAAAATGTAAATATCCTTGTACAAGAATAGTTCAAATATAGGTATTACATCCGATATAACCGGATGTTTCAGAGGTGTTTCAAATTCATCGATATACATTCAATATTACTCAAGTCCAACAATGCATCGATATTCGTAGATGATGGTCATCCAGACGCTACGTCCCTTGAGTGTATCCAACAACGTATCAACTTGAACGGTATGCCCTTTGTTCTTTGGCGCATAATGGCATCGCATTTAGACTATGTAACATTACGATTATCAGGTTGGAACTTGAGTGAATTAATGGATTGACCAACATGTAGAGTAATAAGAAGCAAAACTTACAATCTCCATGATTGATGCACCTAGTGACCACCTTATGTCCACTTATGCAATCTCACCATAGTACTTCATGGCGGAGTTTGAGATGGTGTACCATCAATGTGTTTGCGACTTCACATTCTGATCATGAAGCAGGTGCAAGTTGTAAGGTGTGAAGTGCTTTTTCCCATGAAGCCAAGAATGCACATGTATCCAAAACACTAAGGCCTCTTTGCTTCATGCCTACAAAGTCCACACTTCTGGCCAACCATGCATCGCACAATAACTCATCATCCATTACAATTACCGCACCATCGTGCTTGCTTCAAAGAATCAATGGTATTATGCAGGACACTTCCCGCGTGTGGTGTCCGGACTGGATTATGTCGGCAAAGGCGGAGCATACTTGGTCGCGGACAGATTTGCGGTGGATGGCTACATAGTCGAAGGTGGGCGGGTGCAGGGCAGGGGTGGCATTCCACAACGCTTGAGCGACTGCCAGAGTGGTACAATAACGGTGTCAGGCTTGGATGGTGCAATATAGTGAAATGGCAGTGAAGGAGTGGAGGAAAAGTGATCGGAAAGAGGGGATTTGAGTGGGTTTGGCATGTCAGAGTCCTACATGGTTGCAGACCCCCCGGTTTTGTGGCCGGTTTAAGGGAACTCAGATGAGCCGGCGCATCCGTAGATGTTTGCGGCACCGTTTTGGATGATTAGAAACGTCCACACATCATAGTCCGGATGTTTGCGGGTGATCTGAAGGACTATGTTGAAGGTGCCCTCAAGGCCCTTAGAGAATCTCCAGCCATGCCCCCAACACGCCCCCAAAGGCCATTTTTTGGTGCCAGCACCCAAATACCAGCACATTCGCGCCCCAGGAGCCCGTATTTTGCTGGTTAGGGCCGAAATTGGCGCCGGTGGACCCAAGGTGAACCGTGCGAGCTGGGGGCGCCCGGTGGTACCGGGGCAATCGTTTTTGGCGCGAACGAACATCGGGCATGCCGAGTCAGCGACCCCCGCCTTGTCGTCTGATACTTCTCCAACCTATCTATATTTTTTGATTGTTCCATGCTATTATATTATCTGTTTTGGATGTTTTATATGTATTATTATGCTATTTTATACTATTTTTGGGACTAACCTATTAACCTAGAGCCAAGTACCAGTTTCTGTTTTTCCTTGTTTTTGAGTTTCGTAGAAAATTATTATCGAACGGAGTCCAAACGTAATGAAACTTTACGGTGATTTTTCTTGGACCAGAAGAACTCTAGATGACTATGAGTACAAGTCAGGGAGGCCACGAGGCGGCCACTGATTACTACTACACAACCTTCTTCTTGTAGACGTTGTTGGGACTCCAAGTGCAGAGATTTGTAGGACAGTAGCAAATTTCCCTCAAGTGGATGATCTAAGGTTTATCAATCCGTGGGAGGCGTAGGATGAAGATGGTCTCTCTCAAGCAACCCTGCAACCAAATAAAAAAGAGTCTCTTGTGTCCCTCAAATTTCCCTCAAGTGGATGACCTAAAGTTTAAGTTTTTCCTTGTTTTTGAGTTTCGCAGAAAAGGAATATAAAACGGAGTCCAAACGGAAAGAAACTTTACGATGATTTTTCTTGAACCAGAAGACATCCAAAGGACTTGGAGTACAAGTTAGGGAAGCCACAAGACGGCCACAAGGACGGAGGGCGCGCCTAGGGGGTAGGGCGCCCCCACTCTTGCTAAGCCCCCTCGTGACTATACCGACCTATTTCTTCTGCCTATATATTCACATATATTCCAAAAACCCTAGAGGAGGCATCGAAACCACTTTTCCACCACCGTAACTTTCTGTATCCGCGAGATCCCATCTAGAGGCCTTTCTGATACTCTGACGGAGGGGGATTCGACCATGGAGGGCATCTACATCAACTCAATTGCCCTTTCGATGAAGCGTGAGTAGTTTACCAAAGACCTACGGGTCTATAGCTAGTACCTAGATGGCTTCTTCTCTCTGTTTGATTCTCAATACCATGTTCTCCTCGATGTTCTCGGAGATCTATCCGATGTAATCTTCGTTTGCGGTGTGTTTGTCGAGATCCGATGAATTGTGGATTTATGATCAGCTTATCTACGAATATTATTTGAATCTTCTCTGAACTCTTATATGCATGATTTGATATATTAGTAATATCTTTGAACTTTTGGTTTGGTTTGGCCAACTAGATTGATTTTTCTTGCAATGGCGGAAGTGCTTTGCTTTGGGTTCAATCTTGCAGTGCTTTCACCCAGTAACAGAAGGGACGAGACACGTATTGTATTATTGCCATCGAGGATAACAGGATGGGGTTTTCATCATATTGTTTGAGTTAATTCCGCTACATCATGTCATCTTACTTAATGCGTTACTATGTTCTTTATGAACTTAATACTCTAGATGCAGAATAGTTTCGGTCGATGCATGGAGTAATAGTAGTAGATGCAGACATGAGTCGGTCTACTTGACACGGACGTGATGCCTACATTCATGATAATTGCCTTAGATATTGTCATAATTATGCGCTTTTCTATCAATTGCTCGACAGTAACTTGTTTACCCACCGTAATATTTGCTATCTTGAGAGAAGCCTCTAGTGAAATATATGGCCCCCGGGTCTATTTTCCATCATATAAGTTTCCGATCTACTATTTTGTAATCTTTTACTTTCCAATCTATAAAGCAAAAGTATTTACTTTACCGTTTATCTATCTCTATATGATCTCACATTTGCAAGTAACCGCGAAGGGATTAACAACCCCTTTATCGTGTTGGGTGCAAGTTGTTTATTTTTGTGTGCAGGTATTTGATGACTTGCGTGTTGTCTCCTACAAGATTGATAATTATGTTAGGAAGCATTCCACATCAAAAATTCTGCTTTTATCATTTACCTACTCGAGGACGAGCAGGAATTAAGCTTGGGGATGCTTGATACGTCTCCAACGTATCTATTATTTTTGATTGTTCCATGCTATTATATTATCTGTTTTGGATGTTTAATGGGCTTTAATATGCTCTTTTATATTATTTTTGGGACTAACCTATTCACCTAGAGCCCAATGCCAGTTTATGTTTTTTTCCTTGTTTTTGAGTTTTACAGAAAAGGAATACCAAACAAAGTCCAATTGACCTGTCAATTTTTGTGGATTTTTTATGGACCAAAAGAAGCCCCCGAAGTAAAAGAGTTGGGCCAAAAGAGTCCCGAGCCATCCACAAGGGTGGAGGGCGCGCCCTGCCCCCTTGGGCGCCCCCTGCCTCGTGGATGACTCGGAGACCCCCCTGACTTGTTCCCGATGCCAAAAAATCCTTTAAATACAGAAACCCCCGAAAAGAAACCTAGATCGGGAGTTCCGCTGCCGTAATCCTCTATAGCCACCGAAAACCAATCGGTACCCTGTTCCAGCACCCTGCAGGAGGGGTGATCCATCATCGGTGGCCATCTTCATCATCCCGGCGCTCTCCATGATGAGGAGGGAGTAGTTCACCCTCGGGGTTGAGGGTATGTACCAATAGCTATGTGTTTGATCTCTCTCTCCCGTGTTCTTGATATGGCATGATCTTGATGTATCGCAAGCTTTGCTACTATAGTTGGATCTTATGATGTTTCTCCCCCTCTACCTTCTTGTAATGGATTGAGTTTTCCCTTTGAAGTTACCTTATCGGATTGAGTCATTAAGGATTTGAGAACACTTGATGTATGTCTTGCGTGGGATACCCGTGGTGACAATGGGGTATTCTATTGATTCACTTGATGTATGTTATGGTGATGAACTTGCAGGTTTCGTCACCTTGGGAATCTATGCATAGGGGTTGGCACACGTTTTCATCTTGATTCTCCGATAGAAACTTTGGGGCACTCTTTGAAGTTCTTTGTGTTGGTTGAATAGATGAATATGAGATTGTGTGATGCATATCGTATAATCATGCCCACGGATACTTGAGGTGACAATGGAGTATCTAGGTGACATTAGGGTTTTGGTTGATGTGTGTCTTAAGGTGTTATTCTAGTACGAACTATAGGATAGATCAAACGGAAAGAATATCTTCGTGTTATTTTCTACGGACTCTTGAATAGATCGATCAGAAAGAATAACTTTGAGGTGGTTTCGTACCCTACAATAATATCTTCGTTTGTTCTCCGCTATTAGTGACTTTGGAGTGACTCTTTGTTGCATGTCGAGGGATTGTTATATGATCTAATTATGTTATCATTGTTGAGAGAACTTACACTAGTGAAAGTATGAACCCTAGGCCTTGTTTCGAAGCATTGCAATACCGTTTGTGCTCACTTTTATCATTAGTTACCTTGCTGTTTTTATATTTTCAGATTACAAAAACCTATATCTACCATCCATATTGCACTTGTATCACCATCTCTTCGCCGAACTAGTGCACCTATAAAATTTACCATTGTATTGGGTGTGTTGGGGACACATGAGACTCTTTGTTATTTGGTTGCAGGGTTGTTTGAGAGAGACCATCTTCATTCTATGCCTCCCACGAATTGATAAACCTTAGGTCATCCACTTGAGGGAAATTTGCTACTGTCCTACAAACCTCTGCACTTGGAGGCCCAACAACGTCTACAAGAAGAAGGTCGCGTAGTAGACATCAAGCTCTTTTCTGGCACCATTGCCGAGGAGGTTAGTGCTTGAAGGTATATCTTTAGATCTTGCAATCGAATCTTTTAGTTTCTTGCTTTATCACTAGTTTAGTTTATAAAATAAAACTACAAAAAAATGGAATTGAGGTTGCCTCATATGCTTCATCTTTTTAATATCTTTTGTGAAAATAATGGAAAGGAAATTGAGCCGAAGTGCTAGAAGAAGAATGCATTAAAATGTTTGGCACTAAATACTTGAATGATGAACATGATTGCAATGTTGTTAGTGTGAATTCCTTGAATATCCATGATGCTAATGATATGCAAAGCCACAAGCTTGGGGATGCTATGTTTGATGAAGATGATATTTTTTGTCCCCCAAGTTTTGATGAGCAAACTTATTTTGATGATAGCATGCCTCCTATTTATGATGATTATATTGATGAAAGTGGGTTTGGAAGAGTGTCAACTTTAGGAAGTAATGATCCCACTATTTTGGATGGTGTTGAATCTTATTGTGATAGTTATGAAAGTGGATTTGGAGAGGCCATGACTTTATTTAGTGATGAATCCACTATTTCGGAAGAGGTTCCAATTGATTATGAGAACAACGTTGCTATCTATGATGATTATTGTGATGACTTGTATGCTACTAAGAATAATTGTAACCATGAAACTTTTCATCATGATTTTAGTTTTCAATTGGATTATGCATTACATGATAATTATTTTGTTGAGTTTGCTCCCACTATTATTCATGAGAAGAAATTCGCTTATGTGGAGAGTAATAAAATTTATATGCTTGGGGATGATGAAAGAATGATTTATGTGATGGTTATATTGTTGAATTCATTCATGATGCTACTGAAAATTATTATGAGGGAGGAGTATATGCTTGTAGGAGTTGCAATAATATCAAGTTTCCTCTCTATGTGCTTAAAATCTTTAAGTTATGCTTGCTTTGACTTCCTATGCTAGTTAATTATCGTTCCCATAAGTTGTTTGCTCACAAAATCCCTATGCATAGGAAGTGGGTTAGACTTAAATATGCTAGTTATATTCTTCATGATGCTCTCTTTATGTTTCAATTCTTATCTTTTATGCGAGCATCATTGAAATCATCATGCCTAGCTAAAAGGCATTAAAGAAAAGCGCTTGTTGGGAGACAACCCAATATTTACCCCTACTGTTTTTGTGTGTTCACATGATTAATATACTTTAGTAATAATGTTTTATAGCTTTTGTTTCAATAAAGTGCCAAGTAGAACCTTTGGGAAGACTTGGGTGAAAGTTAATGTGATCTTGCTGTAAAAAACAGAAACTTGGCGCTCAGGAGATTAGCTGTCATTTTTTACAGTAGAGTGCTTTTCAGTTGATTCTTTTTGCAGAAGATTAATAGACAAATTCCTCAGTACCACAAAATTATTTATGAATTGTTTGAGTTACATGAATATTCGAAAGTTACAGATTGCTACAGACTGTTCTGTTTTTGATAGATTCTGTTTTTCGTGTGTTGTTTGCTTATTTTGATGAATCTATGAGTAGTATCGGGGGGTATGAACCATAGAGAAGTTGGAATACAGTAGGTTTAACACCAATATAAATAAATAATGAGTTAATTACAACACCTTTAAGTGGCGGTTTATTTTCTTATACTAACGGAGCTCATGAGATTTTCTGTTGAAGTTTTGTGTTGTGAAGTTTTCAAGTTTTTCGTAAAGATTTGATGGATTTTGTAATAAGAAGTGGCAAGAGCCTAAGCTTGGGGATTCCCAAGGAACCTCAAAGTAAAATTCAAGGACAACCAAAAGCCTAAGCTTGGGGATGCCCCTGAAGGCATCCCCTCTTTCGTCTTCGTCTATCGGTAACTTTATTTGAGGCTTTTTATTTATTCACCACATGATATGTGTTTTGCTTGGAGCGTCTTGTATGATTTGAGTCTTTGCTTTTTAGTTTACCACAGTAATCCTTGATGTACACACCTTTTGGGAGAGACACGCGTGAATCGGAATTTATTAGAATACTCTATGTGCTTCACTTATATCTTTTGAGCTAGATAATTTTGCTCTAGTGCTTCACTTATATCTTTTTAGAGCACAGTGGTGGTTTTATTTTATAGAAATTATTGATCTCTCATGCTTCACTTATATTATTTTGAGAGTCTTTTAGAACAGCATGGTAATTTGCTCTGGTTATAAAACTAGTCCGAATATGATGGGCATCCAAGATGGGTATACTAAAAACTTTCATATAAAGTGCGTTGAATACTATGAGAAGTTTGATGCTTGATGATTGTTTTGAGATATGACGATGGTGATATTAGAGTCATGCTAGTAGAGTAATTGTGAATTTGAGAAATACTTGTGCTGAGGTTTGCAAGTCCCGTAGCATGCACATATGGTAACCGTTGTGTAAAAACTTTGAAGCATGAGGTATTTCTTTGATTGTCATCCTTTGTATGGAGGTCGGGATCGCGCGATGGTTAACTCCTACCAACCCTTCCCCTAGGAGCATGTGTGTAGTACTTTGTTTTGATGACTTGTAGATTTTTGCAATACGTATGTGAGTTCTTTTTGACTAATGTTGAATCCATGGATTATACACACTCTCACCCTTCCACCATTGCTAGCTTCTCTTGTGCCGTGCAAATTTCGCATGTACCATACACACACCATTTACCTTACTAAAAAAAGCCACCATACCTACCTATTATGGCATTTCCATAGCCATTCCGAGATATATTGCCATGTAACTTTGCACTGTTCGTTTATTATGACACGCTCCATCATTTTCATATTGCCTTGCATGATCATGTAGTTGACATCGTATTTGTGGCAAAGCCACCATTCATAATTTTTTCATACATGTCACTCTTGATTCATTGCACATCCTGGTACACCGCCGGAGGCATTCATATAGAGTCATATTTTGTTCTAAGTATCGATTTGTAATCCTTGAGGTGTAAATAAATAGAAGTGCGCTGATCATCATTATTAGAGCATTGTCCCGTGTGAGGAAATAAAAAAATAGGCCAAAGAAGCCAATGAAAAAAAAGAGGCCAAAGAAGGCAAACAAAAGAGAGAGAGAGAGAGAGAGAGAGAGAGAGAGAGAGAGAGAGAGAGAGAGAAAGAGAGAAGGGACAATTCTACTATCCTTTTTCCACACTTGTGCTTCAAAGTAGCACCATGATCTTCATGATAGAGAGTCTCTTATTTTGTCGCTTTCATATACTAGTGGGAATTTTTGTTATAGAACTTGGCTTGTATATTCCAATAATGGGCTTCCTCAAAATGCCCTAGGTCTTCGTGAGCAAGCAAGTTGGATGCACACCCACTTAGTTGTTTTTGTTGAGCTTTCATAAATTTATATCTCTAGTGCATCCGTTGCATGGCAATCCCTACTCACTCACATTGATATCTATTGATGGGCATCTCCATAGCCCATGAGTACGCCTAGTTGATGTGAGACCATCTTACTCTTTTTCTCTTCTTCACAACCACCACTCTATTCCACCTATGGTGCTATGTCCATGGCTCACGCTCATGTATTGCGTGAAAGTTGAAAAAGTTTGAGAATACTAAAGTATGAAACAATTGCTTGGCTGAAACCGGGGTTGTGCATGATTTGAATATTTTGTGTGACGAAGATGGAGCATAGCCAAACTATATGATTTTGTAGGGATGAACATTATTTGGCCATCTTATTTTGAGAAGACATGATTACTTTGTTAGTATGCTTGAAGTATTATTATTTTTATGCCACTATTAAACTTTTGTCTTGAATCTTTCGGATCTGAACATTCATGCCACAATAAAGAAAATTACATTGATAATTATGTTAGGAAGCATTCCACAACAAAAATTCTGTTTTTATCATTTACCTACTCGAGGACGAGCAGGAATTAAGCTTGGGGATGCCTGATACGTCTCCAACGTATCTATAATTTTTGATTGTTCCATGCTGTTATATTATCTGTTTTGGATGTTTAATGGGCTTTAATATGCTCTTTTATATTATTTTTTGGACTAACCTATTAACCTAGAGCCCAGTGCCAGTTTCTGTTTTTTCCTTGTTTTTTGAATTTTACAGAAAAGGAATACCAAGCGGAGTCCAATTGACCTGCCAATTTTTGTGGATTTTTTATGGACCAAAAGAAGCCCCCGAAGTAAAAGAGTTGGGCCAGAAGAGTCCCGAGGCATCCACGGGGGTGGAGGGCGCGCCCCCTCTCTCGTGGATGACTCGGAGACCCCCCTGACTTGTTCCGATGGCAAAAATTCCTATAAATACAGAAACCCCAAAAATAAACCTAGATCGGGAGTTCCGCCACCGCAAGCCTCTGCAGCCACCAAAAACCAATCGGGACCCTATTCCGGCACCCTGCCGGAGGGGTGATCCATCACCGGTGGCCATCTTCATCATCCCAGCGCTCACCATGATGAGGAGGGAGTAGTTCACCCTCGGGGCTGAGGGTATGTACCAGTAGCTATGTGTTTGTGTAGCGACCCGACCCAAACGGATCGAAGTCTCTGTGCTTAAGTGTCATCCCTGGATCGGTATGCTGACACACACAGTACTCGAAAAATTATAACAGAGTTCAATCACACACTTTATTACATCGAGGTCCTCAAAAGAGTATTTATTACAATAATATGGCAAAGGCCATCTAAATAAAAGTAACTACGGAAGCATCGAAGGTAAATGCGTCCATCCAACTCCACGGCAAAGTGAGTGTAGAACAACGAGCTATCGCACCTTTAATCCTCGTCGGAAAATTCTGCAACATGAGACGTTGCAGCCGTGTAGGTGAGCACATGGAATATGATGGCAATTTCACACAATAGAATAATAATGAACAATAGCTATCACTACATGCATATCTGGCTGGTGGAGGCTCTAAGTTTAATTTTTTGCATAAAGCCAATTTTACCCTACAATAAAGGAATACATTTTTATTTACTACTAAATTAAATGCCATTATTGAGAAGGTTCCTCCAACTCAATCCAAAATTCCCATGTTATTAGTAACCCAATAATTTCATTAAAAATAGTGATGAGATCAACCAATAATTCACTTCTAGATACTCAAGTTGTCCATAACCGGGGACACGGCTAATCATGATTAGTTTGTACACTCTGCAGAGCTTTGTGCACTTTTCCCCACAAGACTCGACCACCTCCATGATCGGAAGATCGAGACATAGTCTTTCTGAAGTATTTCCTCCAAACCCTGGGTAGACCAGTACACCTACTTTCCCCTACATCAGCTAGTCTACCACGGAAAGAGGTCACATAACTTACTCAACTATGACAGAGCCCATAATGGCTTGTGGCTGCACACGGAAGTTTCTAGGCATGAAATATCTTATGATCCCTTTGAGCCTGGGTGGCGGACCTAGGGTAATCACACGGGTACTCCGGGATTCCCCTTGGGCAAGCACTGGTTTCTCCAGGCGCTGATAACCCTCAACCGTAAGGGATTGAGATAGTCTTCGCGGGTAAGAATAACCCAATTTATTGATTCGACACACGGGGAGCCAAAGAGTATTTATAAGCTTTGACAGTTGAGTTGTCAATTCAACCGCACCTGAAATATACTTACTTGCAACAAAAGATAAGTGGTAACAGTGATATGATAGTGATAATAGTGATAGTAAAAGTAAACAACAAAAAGTAAATAGTGAAGGTAAATGGCAAAAGTAGCAACTAGTGACAAGCAGGGTTTAAAACACTGTAGGCTAGGGAGATGGATGGTTGGGCGCTGCATGGATGAGATAGATTCTAACTTGGGGCACGGCACACGGAAAAGTAACGATCATCTAGGCAAATATCAAACATTAGGCATGTATCCCGTAGGTAGTTGTACGTGCTTGCAATAAGAACTTGCACAACATCTTTTGTCCTACCATCCCGCTACGAACGGGGCCAAAAGGAACTTATGGAGATTAAGGTGCTCCTGTCAAAGAGCACCGGAACAAAGCAATGAACTCAATGGATACATGTAATCCTCAAACTACGGACCATCCCCTTTGGTGTCCCAAGCTGTCACTTTCGGGATCGCCGGTTCCGAACCGTAATAGGTGCAAACAACTCATAGATAGGATCACGAACACAAATATATTCATGCAAACACATATGGTTCAGATCTGAGATCATGGCACTCGGGCCCTAACTGTCAAGCATTAAGAATAACAAGTTGAAGCAAAGATGATAAACACCATAGTAGATGATAGGCAACATGCCCCCAATGATCTGACAAACTATTACATTATCTAACTCATCCAATCCCTACCGTCCCCCTCGCCTACAGCAGGGAAATTACTCACACATGGAGGGAGAAGTCATGGAGGGATGATGGAGTGGTGATGATGATGACGATGGCGACGATCTCCCCTCTCTGGAGGCCAATTCAGCCTCCAGATTAGCCCTCCCGAGGAAGAACAGAGGGTGGCGGCGGCTCCGCGACGGAAAACTACGAAAGAACTTCTGATCTGGGGTTTTCGCGTCGTGAGTAAAAATACGAGGCAAAGTAGGGCACCAGGGGGTGTGGGCCCCACCCAAGCGACCCCCCGGCGCGGCCCAGGGGGGTGCGCCCACAGGGCGCCTGGGCACCCCCTGGCCCCCTCTGGCCCCACTTCTGGCTCCTGGTTCCTTCGGGTGCGTGGATTTTCTATGATTTTTCGTGGATTTTTCTGAGATGCTTAAAAATCCGTTTTCTTGCACACAATAAAACCATACAGGCAGCTCTGCTGAAAACAACGTCAATCCGGGTTAGTTTAGTTCAAATCATGCAAGAATGAGGTCAAAACAATATCAAAAGTGTTTGGAAAAGTAGATACATTTGAGACATATCAACTCCCCCAAGCTTAGCATATTGCTTGTCCTCAAGCAATTCAGTTCAACGAACTGGGGCGACAAAGAAAACTTTGACAAACTCTTTTGCTTCATTAGATGTATATAAGCATGTACTACGAAAAGAGTTTAACAAGTATTGAAACAGTACTTATGAGGACAATGCAAGGAGCAATCCTTCTTTCAAGTGGCCAGTGACAAATACTTAAAAGTAAATAATATACTACTGAAAATCAAGACAAGATTACATTGCACATAGCTTGAGCATACTAGGGTGATATCTCGCTAGCCTCCATGAGTGAAGCAAAACATAAATGCAGAGACTCCTCCAGAGTTTTTAAAAGAGACTAGAACTAAGAATTTCAGAATAAATCATATCACAAGTATGCAGAAGACAATGTAATACTTTGGGACAATGCACGTTACACTCAGAATGACAATTATGCTCTCCTAGTTAGTGCTTTGAAGAAAGAAGGTGAGACTCTCGAACCGTGGCTTTTATTGCCAAGGTTGAAGACCCGTGGTCGGAAACAAAAACTAAACATGTACCAGAGCTCTTGGTTTTAAAAACAGAGATAAAAACGTTTTGAGAGGTGCATATTTCGTCAACGAATGCTAGTAGATAACTCAATCACTTTTTGAGTGGACAAGTCTCGAGGAACGGCTCCCGCATGAGGATGATCACATCCTCTTAATCTCCTTTGTTTATCACTGCCAAAGTTTTCTGATTTCTCATGAACAAAGCGTGAAGGAGGGTTTGTTTGTTATATTATCTTTTTGAGCCGGGCGCACTCGATGCCAGTTCCTTTTCGTATTAGGGGTTTTCACATTATACATGCAATCCAGGGGTGAAACTTGTCCGACTTAAAAAGATTATGAATTAACTACTACTTCCTCATGAGCTAAAACATAGGCACAAAAAGAGAAATGCTTTTGATTAATTTCGAGATGGTACACGAAAGTCTTCGTTAGGAATGGCAGGTAAATACCATGTATAGGAAGGTATAGTGGACTCATATGGCATAACTAGTTTTAAGGATTTGGGATGCACAAGCAGTCAGTCCGCTTAGTATAGGTGGAAGTTTAGCAAAAGACTGGGAAGCGACCAACTAGAGAGCAATAACGGTCATAATCATGCAGAGCGACAAAGCAACATTGAATCGGGCATGAAAGTGATATAACTATTCTGAAACTCAAAGATCATCAAGGTAGAGTAGACTTTTTAGTCTTAAACATGTGTAAGCATGTGCCAAGTCAATCCAAAAATTCTCTAAAGGGAAATACCACCTTAGTATACCAGACTATGAACAATGCAATGCATGTAGATCATTTCAATAACACATTATATACTCCAGTTATTCGAGACTAGCCACAAGGAAAGCATGAACCACTGAAAGAGCATTGTAAACATAGCACTATGTTGCTACAAGCTGGTCTCTAGATCATAAGTACAGGCATATGTACAAAAGTAGAAACAAAAAGAGTTCATACCGGTCTTCCTTGTTGCTTCCCTTCAGTCGATCTTCGTCATTACTGCTTGTCACTTGCACGATCGAACGTAGGAAATATAATTAAATGCCATCACGGACTCGAGCTGAACTCTGAAAACAAAGCAAACTAAAGAGAGAAAGGAAATCTTTTTGGATTTTTCAAAGGTTGAATAAAAGCAAAAGAAAGAGAAAATCTTTTTGTTGTTTTTGCAAAGAGAGAAATAAAGAAGAACGGGCAAAAACTTCGAAAATATCGAAGTGAATAAAACGGATAATACAATGGAAAAGTAAGAGGGGCACGTACTCCCCCAAGCTTAGGCTTTTGGCCTAAGTTGGTAGCAACTACTGCCCCCAAGAGCCTCCTGCTCCGGGTGTATGGTGGTGAGTCCAAGGGTCGTAGAAGGATGCTGGCGCGTACACCGAACTCCTCGGAGTCTCCCACGAGGAAGGTTCCGAGCGCCAAACAGAGGAAGAACCTTCACCAACTCGGTGGCGGTCTCTTCCTGAAAATGTGGTAACTCACCGTGCTTCTCCTCGTCGGGCACAACCCCCTCCATGGGGTTATGAAACTGATGCTGGACCATGAACTCATCGAACTGGACAACATCAAAGGACCATCCGTTCTTGCGAGAAAAATCAAACAAAAGAGGTGCAGGTAGACGGATCTCGCGTTCCGCGGTAATTCCGAAACGCAAGATATAAACAAGATTATCAAGCTCAGAACCCATGGTGACAAACTTATGCCTTTTCCTAGCAGCAAGATCAAAGCTTAAATAAGTAAAAGGATTATCATCAGGGTGTGGGGTGCCTCCAAGATGTTCTAAGATAAGTGTGGCATAAACGCCACCATATAAGTCCCCCTTGTTACCGTTCATAGGAAGGCGTCGAGCAATTAAGGCACCCAGATTATAATCAGACCTCCCTGAGAGGGCTGCTACCAGGATAGCAATATCCGGAGCAGAAATGCTGCTCGTGTTGTCACGAGCTAACACCCCTCTGGCAATATAATATGAAAAATACCTGAGGTGAGGAAATAAGATGCTGGAGATCTTCGACCGATGAATATCCCTCGTACCCATGCTGCAGAGAGAGTTGATGACGGTTTTCAGCTCGGAGGGCTGAGTGGCCATCCTAGCCGTCCTCCCAACATTCGGCACACCTATTATTTCACAAAAATTCCCCAAAGTCATGGTGATAAGATCATTGTAAATTTTAAACTCAATAGCACCTGAATCAGGATTATATCTAAAACTATTAATGAAACTGGAGGTGAGTTTTTGATACTGAGTAACACGACTCGTGACGAGTCGTGTCAAACCTGCATTAGCACAAAGATTATAAAACTCATCCTTGATTCCCGCAGCTTCCATGAATTCATCACATGGAAATGTCATCGCACGTGCTGGACTTGTGTCTTCCAACAACTCCAGGGGCACATGATCTTCATTATAGCTCACCCTAGCAGTCGATGGTGAAGCTGCGGCTCTAGTAACTCGATCGGAGTGTGCGGGCCTCCTCTTCTCAAGCCACCCTTTTGCCCTTCCTAACAAACTCATTTCTAATTTTTTTTTTGCAATTTACAAAAATGAGGATTAAAACAAGGTGAGCTAAGGCAAACTACTCAACTCACTTGCCCAAGGCATAAACTTGCATCAAAACTTGAAAAATAACTTTCTACATATGCATGCAAGCTCATCTATACATCACCAAGAACTACTAAATACTCACAAATGAAGCCACCAATCAAAAATCTAATTGGAGGGGTGGAGGAGTCACATACCAGGGAGTATTTGCTCAAAATTTCAGCTCAAATGATGGGCTGTAGAGAGAGATCAAAGAATCGCCTCCAAGAACAGCAAGAACACAAGAACAAGAGCAGAACTCGAGTTTTTGGAGAAAGAGAGAGAGGGAGGAAGAAGACATACCTGGAAGGGGGCCCTGTGGACCCCAGGCGCCCTGTGGGCGCGGCCAGGGGCTGGGCCGCGCCAGCTGGCCGCCTGGGCCACTGGTGGGTCCCCCTGGCTGGCCCCAGGACTTTCTGGGTCTCTCCCGACGTGGAAATTTTTATTTAAATTTTTCTGGAATTTTTCTGAAAACTTCACTGTTGAAATTTTTTCGAAGTTCAAAAAGCTGCGAAACTCTCTGAAAACTTGAAGTAGTGAGTAGTATTGTGAAGCTTTAAAACATAAATACTTGGTACAGCAAGTAGGACAAAAACTAAAAACAAATGAAAACATAACAAGCTCAACTTTTTATCCATATAAAACATATTTGCTAATAAGGTTGATCAAGTCTTACCAACAAACAGGCGATATATAGAGCAAAAAGTCTCACCTCTCACGAAGTAATCACTGAACCTTTACCTTGATGGACATTGTCCCTACCATGATAGTTTTGTATTTGTGAGGCACATGTAGTGGACAATCCCATTCTCCAATCTTCACGGTCTCGATATTTTCTATAGAGTTGAGGCCATGCCTCCTGTCGATCTTCTTTGGAAAATATACCATGTGTTCTTTATCATTCACATGGAAGGTAACCTTCCCTTTATTGCAATCAATAATAGCACCTGCGGTGTTAAGGAAAGGTCTACCAAGAATAATGGACATGCTCCCATCCTCGGGCATGTAAAGCACAACAAAAATAGTAAGAATTAAACAATTAGCAACTTCTACGGGAACATCCTCACAAATACCTATCGGAACAGCGGTTGACTTGTCAGCCATCTGAAGGGAGATATCTGTAGGGATTAGTTTCTCTAAACAAAGCCTCTCGTAAAGAGAGAGAGGCATAACACTCACTCCTGCTCCAAGATCACATAAAGCAGTTTTGACATAATTATTCTTTATGGAGCAAGGAATGGTGGGTATACCTGGATCACCGAGCTTCTCAGGAATCTTGCCACTGAAAGGGTAGTTAGCAAGCATAGTAGATATTGCATCATTAGGAACTTTTCTTTTATTAGTGACAATATCTTTCATATATTTTGAATAAGGAAGTAACTTAATAGCATCAGTCAAAGGGATTTGAAGAAAGAGAGGTTTAATCCACTCACAAAACTTATTATAATGCTCTTCTTCTTTAGATTTGATGGACTTACCTGGAAAGGGCATGGGTTTCTGTACCCATGGTTCTCTTTCTTTCCCATGTTTTCTTGCGATGAAGTCTTCTTTAGTGTACCTCTTACGTTTGTCAGGTGCTTCTTCTTCTCGAACTTCAGGTGGATCATTCTTCTCATTATTATTACCTTCAGGTTCAGCACTGTCTTCAGTCTCAGCATCGGAGATAGATACGCTGTTAGGATCAATAGTTGGCTCTTCATCTGCAATAGGATCATTAGAATTGTCAGTCTCCTTATGTTTCTTCTTTTTCTTTGGAGAGCCAACAATTTCTTCTTCCTGCATTTGAGAATCCTGCTCGATTCTCTTCGGATGTCCCTCTGGATAGAGAGGATCTTGAGTACTAGTTCCTCCTTGGGTCTTAATCCCGAAAGCCTGCAAATTATCTTGTTTGGCATTGTTAGCAAGCAAATCTCTTTGCACTTTAGAAATTTGGTCAAGCTGAGTTTGAACCATTAGAAAATGCTTCACAAGACATTGAACATCATTAACTGTTCTATCTAAAACATCAAGCAGTCTTTTGATAGCAAGGGAATTATCATGCAATTGACTTTCTATCCTCTCATTAAAATGATTTTGTTTCATCATAAAATTATCAAACTCATCTAAACATTGATCAGGAGGCTTACCATGAGGGATGTCACTTGCGTTGAAATCTAAAAGAGAGTGTACCTCTACCATAGGAGGGTGAGTGGTAGGCTCACACAGCTTCTCAATAGGTGGTAGATTCTTCACGTCTTCAGCTTTAATACCTTTCTCTTTAATAGACTTCTTTGCTTCTCGCATATCTTCGGGGCTTAGAACAAATATGCCCCTCTTCTTTGGTGGTGGAGGTGGTTCAGGGACGGACCAATCTTCATGGTTTTTGGCAATCCTGCCCATCAAATCTTCCGCATCGTCCGGTGTTCTTTTCATGAAAACACAATCAGCACAACTGTCCAAATAGGACCTGGATTCATCAGTTAGACCAGCATAGAATATATCGATTAATTCATTCTTAGGGATTTCATGTCCTGGTCTAGCCAGAATCAGACCGCAGTACCTCCCCCAAGCTTTAGGGAGGGACTCATCCTGCAACTGTTTAAAGTTATAAATTTTTTGTAAAGCAGCATGTTGCATGTGAGCAGGAAAGTACTTATCAACAAAAGAGTGAGCTAAGTCTTGAGGACTCTTAATGGAACCGCATGGAAGCGAATCATACCATGCTTTAGCACCTTCCTTCAAGGAGAAAGGAAGAAGCTTGGTGATATAAAAATATCGTATCTTCTCATCTGTGGTAAACAGGCCACCTAACTCACCGAGTTTAGTCAGGTGTGCAATAGCATCATCATTTTCTCTGCCATAAAAGGTGTCAGCTTCAACCATAGGTATAAGTGAAAGATCAACAGAGAAATCATAATCAGGATCATCAATGCATATAGGAGATGTAGCAAATTCAGGATCAGAAACGGTTTTGTTCTTCAAAGAGTGTTTTTCAAATAGTTTCTTAATAACTTCAGGGTCAGAGCCAGAAAACTCTGTCAGTTCCCTGCATTAATCTTCATCACGCATAGAGTAATCATCATCAAGGAGCCTCTCTTTGAGTTTACTCAAATCAGGATAATCATAAGTTTCACCAATAGGGTAGCGAGTAACAGGAAGTTCAATTACAGACTTTTTAGCAGCAGCAGCAATTTGTTTCTCAAGAGCATAACCAAGCGAACTAATATCATCAAAAGTAGTAGAGGCATCATCAAGAGTATCGGACATAGTAACAGATTCAGTAGGAGCATCATGTGGTGGTGGTGAGGCAAACTTACTCATAACGGAAGGTGAATCAAGTGTAGCACTAGTGCTCAGAGCAGTACCTCTTCTTGTAGTGGATAGTAAGATCGGAACCTTGGGGTCTCCTTTCTTACCCATAGTGGATAAAGTGCAGCAGGTAGGATACCTCAAGTAGACTTGTAAATATTGCTATGCTCACCGGCAACGGCGCCAGAAAACGGTACTTGATAACCCTCAACCGTAAGGGATCGAGATAGTCTTCGCGGGTAAGAATAACCCAATTTATTGATTCGACACACGGGGAACCAAAAAGTATTTATAAGCTTTGACAGTTGAGTTGTCAATTCAACCGCACCTGAAATATACTTACTTGCAACAAAAGATAAGTGGTAACAGTGATATGATAGTGATAATAGTGATAGTAAAAGTAAACAGCAAAAAGTAAATAGTGAAGGTAAATGGCAAAAGTAGTAACTAGTGACAAGCAGGGTTTAAAACACTGTAGGCTAGGGAGATGGATGGTTGGGCGCTGCATGGATGAGATAGATTCTAACTTGGGGCACGGCACACGGAAAAGTAATGATCATCTAGGCAAATATCAAACATTAGGCATGTATCCCGTAGGTAGTTGTACGTGCTTGCAATAAGAACTTGCACAACATCTTTTGTCCTACCATCCCGCTACGAACGGGGCCAAAAGGAACTTATGGAGATTAAGGTGCTCCTGTCAAAGAGCACCGGAACAAAGCAATGAACTCAATGGATACATGTAATCCTCAAACTACGGACCATCCCCTTTGGTGTCCCAAGCTGTCACTTTTGGGATCGCCGGTTCCGAACCGTAATAGGTGCAAACAACTCATAGATAGGATCACGAACACAAATATATTCATGCAAACACATATGGTTCAGATCTGAGATCATGGCACTCGGGCCCTAAGTGTCAAGCATTAAGAATAACAAGTTGAAGCAAAGATGATAAACACCATAGTAGATGATAGGAAACATGCCCCCAATGATCTGACATACTATTACATGATCTAACTCATCCAATCCCTACCATCCCCTTCGCCTACAGCAGGGGAATTACTCACACATGGAGGGAGAAGTCATGGAGGGATGATGGAGTGGTGATGATGATGACGATGGCGACGATCTCCCCTCTCCGGAGGCCAATTCAGCCTCCAGATTAGCCCTCCCGAGGAAGAACAGAGGGTGGCGGCGGCTCTGCGACGGAAAGCTGCGAAAGAACTTCTGATCTGGGGTTTTCGCGTCGTGAGTAAAAATACGAGGCAAAGTAGGGCACCAGGGGGTGTGGGCCCCACCAAGGCAACCCCCCGGCGCGGCCCGGGGGGGGGGGGGGGGCGCCCACAGGGCGCCTGGGCACCCCCTGGCCCCCCTCTGGCCCCACTTCTGGCTCCTGGTTCCTTCGGGTGCGTGGATTTTCTGTGATTTTTCGTGGATTTTTCTGAGATGCTTAAAAATCCGTTTTCCTACACACAATAAAACCATACAGGCAGCTCTGCTGAAAACAGCGTCAGTCCGGGTTAGTTTAGTTCAAATCATGCAAGAATGAGGTCAAAACAATATCAAAAGTGTTTGGAAAAGTAGATACGTTTGAGACGTATAAGGCGCCCCAAACAATCCAACCAGATGTGTATTAAGGTTGCCACCTTAGGTTGTCCCAAAAAATTATTATCTCTCGCAACTTGCATGTATCACACATACCAATCGCCGTGTACGAGCATGACTAAGCAATATATGAGATAACGAATATTCCCAGGGTGATAAAAGGTCATAGGTTCCTACCACATAAACTACAAAGCATATCCACATGTTCCCAATCCTACTCATGCAATCTTTGAGGGTGAAGCTAATGCATAGTAAAAACTGGGTATAAAAATATTATGATCAAAGTGTGAACTTGCCTTGCTGACGTTCATTGAACTCTAAAGATTTGTAGTAGCAAGCTTCACACTCCGGATGATCTAGCGTAAGCAAGTAATGACATACATAAGCATACAAGCAAAGAATCAAAAAGAAAACGAATAAAAGACTTCGGAAAACTCCAAAAACACCAAAATAAAGTTTCTGTATAGAATGTAATTTTCACAGCAACAAAAATTAATGGTTTTGGTTTTAACAGAAGGTACATGTCACAAGCTTCGATTTGCAAAAAGAATCACCCAAAACAGAGTTACGGAACTCAAGTTATGGCCTAACGAAGTTTGAATTCAGATATATTTGAATTCAAAATTTAAACTTTTCAAAAAATATATTTCGTAGTGTTCTTTGGATAGAGGATATTTCTACGAAACCGTAGGAAAAAGAATCAACTAAATCGGATCTATAGACTAAAAGATATACTAGAAACAAGATTTGGTATAGAATCTGAGATTAGAAAAATACTGGAAAAAGAACAAAAATTCGGCCAGAGACAAGTGGCGCTCTCTGGTTGGCTGGCTGGGTGCTTACCGTACTTGTCGCCGGAGACGAGGAAGAAGACGGCTCTGGTGTGCTTCGGCGAAGGACGCGTGCGGGACGGTGAAGAGCAACGTGAGGCGGATCCGTGGAGCAGTACCGCGGTGTCGGTATCGCCTCCTGGCGTGGTGGAGAAGCCGCCGGAATACACGAACTCCGGCGAGCAATTGGCGAGGTTAGGGAGGGGGAAAAGCTCCAGAAGGAGAGGGCTTCGGACGAGGGGTGAGAGGGGCTCGCGGGGTGCCTTTTATAGGGCTTGGGGAGGTCAGAATTTGAGCAGACGATGGAGTATAACGGTGGCTGTTCAGTTTCTTTGTAATAGCCACTATACCTCGATTGATGGCGCACTAGCGAAGGGGAAAAGGTTGGGGAAGGCAAGGGGAACCGATTCCGGGGGTTAGTGGGTGCGGGGGAAGGGAGATGAGGGGAGAGAGAGGTGGAGCCGCCATGGATGAGCCTCTGTTCGTGTTGCTCTGTACATGAACGAGGAGGAAGAAGAAGATAGCGCTAGGCATGGGCCTTAGTGAAAAAAAAATGAGGCCCAATAAAAGAAAGACAGAAAAAAATATAACGATAGAAAATAGAAAATATTTTTATATAGGACATTTATATATCAAAAAATTCAGAAAAATATATCCTACAAGATGAACTATTTTTCAGAGGCTAAATAGTTTTTTTATAAAAAAACATTTTTCTAAAAAAATAAATCAAATGACACTCATATTTGAATTCAAAACTTTTGGTATTGATTTCTTCTGACTTTTTGGAGTGTCATGTTAGCTCCTCTCACACTTTTGAATAAGTATTTGTCAGGGATTTTTGAAATAAATTTCAAATGCCAAGTTGAATTCAAAGTGAGATAAAACTCAAATGCCTCTGAAATTTCCTAATGCCACTCAATTCAAAAAAATGCATAGATGCTAAGGTAATAATTCTAAAACATTCCAAATTGAAAATTTGGGATGTTACAAACCTACCCCCCTTAAGATGAATCTCGCCCTCGAGATTGGGTTGGCTAGCAAAAAGGTGTGGTGGTCCTGTCGAAGATCATCTTCACGTTCCGAGGTTGCTTCCTCCTCGGTATGGTGACTCCACTGAACCTTGCAAAATTTGATGACCTTGCTGCGGGTAACCCTGCTTGCAGTCTCGAGAATCTTGAGCGGTTTCTCAAAGGAATATCGGCCATCTCTGCATGTCACTTCTTCAACTGGGAAACATGGAACACATTACGAACTCCAGACAAGGCTTCGGGTAACTCCAACTGATATGCAACTTCTCCTCTGCGTTCCAAAATTCTGTATGGCCCCACAAATCGTGGTGCTAGTTTGCCTTTAACTCCAAACCAGATAACTCCTCAAAGTGGAGACACACGAAGATATGCTCTATCTCCGACTTCGTAAGTTACTTCCTTGCGTCTAGTATCGGCATAACTCTTTTGTCTAGATTGGGCTACCTTGAGTCTGTCACGGATCAGCTTGACTTTCTCCTGTGAAGCTTTAATTAAATCTAGTCCGAATAATTTACGGTCTCCAACTTCATCCCACATCAATGGTGTCCTACACCTCCTTCCATACAAAGCCTCGAAAGGGGCCATCTTCAAACTAGATTGATAGCTGTTGTTATATGAGAATTCTGCGTATGGCAAATTATCATCCCAACTAGATCCATAATCTAGCGCACAAGCTCTCGACATGTCCTCCAGAATCTGATTGACTCTCTCGGTCTGCCCATCTGTCTGCGGATAAAAGGTTGTACTGAACTCTATCCTGTTGCCCAAAGTTTCGTGTAATTGATTCCAAAACTTTGAGGTAAACTGTGTTCCTCTATCTGATACGATGGTCCTCGGAACTCCATGCAGACATATGATCCTGGTCATGTATATCTTGGCCAACTTAGCACTTGTATATGTGGTTTTCACGGGGATGAAGTGAGCTACCTTGGTCAAGCGATCAACTACTACCCAAATAGAATCATAGCCTGATCGTGTCCTCGGTAATCCTGTAATAAAGTCCATGCCAAGCTTGTCCTACTTCCAATCAGGTATTGGCAAGGGCTGAAGTAATCCTGCTGGTTTCTCGTGCTCTGCCTTAACCCTTTGACATACATCACATACTGCGACATAATCGGCAATATCCTTTTTCATACCTGTCCACCAGAAACTTTCCTTCAAGTCCAAATACATCTTGGTGTTTCCTGGGTGTATCGAGTAAGGCGAATCATGAGCCTCATGAAGAATCAACTTCCTGATCTCTGTGTCATTGGGCACGTAAATCTGCTGCTCAAACCATAAGGTTCCGTGTTCATCCTCACAAAATCCTTCTGCTTTTCCTTGGTTCATCCTTTGCTTGATTTCCGCAATACCTTTGTCTAACTTCTAGGCTTCTCGGATCTTTCCCAACAAAGTGGATTGAATTTCCATTGCGGCAACAAAACCTTGTGGTACTATCTCCAATCGAAGATCTTTGAGATCATCAATTAACTCTTGAGGTAATCCTCCTGCTGTGAGGGTATTGACATAACTCTTGAGGCTCAATGCATCTGCCACAACATTGGCCTTTCTTGGGTGATAGTGCAATTTCATGTCATAATCTTTTATGAGCTCCAACCATCTTCTCTGCATGAGGTTCAACTCCTTCTGCGTGAAGATATATTTCAAACTCTTGTGCTCCGTGTAAACATCACAATGATTTACAATAAGAAAATGCCTCCAGGTCTTGAGTGCGTGCACTACGGCTGCTAACTCCAAATCACGCGTGGCATAATTCTGCTCATGAGGTCGAAGCTGACGTGAGGCATATGAAACAACTCTTCCTTCTTGCATAAGAACACCTCCAAGTCCCTGATGAGAGGCGTCGCAATATACCTGAAAATCCTTGCGTATATTCGGAAGAATTATCACTGGGCCTGTGACCAAACGTTTCTTCAACTCCTGAAAACTGGCCTCACATTCCTCGGTCCAATTAAACTTTGTGTCTTTTTTCAATAACTTGGTCATGGGCTTTGCGATCTTGGAGAAATTCTCAATAAATATTCGGTAATATCCTGCAAGTCCAAGGAAACTATGAATCTCTCCGACTAAGGTGGGTGCATTCCATTTGGTGATGGCTTCAACTTTCGAAGGATCCACTGCTATTCCTTCCCCTGATATAACATGTCCGAGAAATACAACTTCCTTCAACTAGAATTCACACTTGCTGAACTTTGCATATAACTGATGTTCCATGAGCTTCGAAAGAACCAAGCGCAAATGTTCCTTGTGTTCTTCTTCATTCTTCGAGTAAATCAATATGTCATCAATGAATACCACAACAAACTTATCCAAGAACTCCATGAATACCTTATTCATCATACTCATAAAATAGGCAGGGGCATTAGTCAAACCAAAAGACATGACCGTATACTCATAAAGCCCATATCTCGTGGTAATGATTGTCTTGGGTATATCCTGTTCTCGAATCTTCAGCTGGTGATATCCAGATCGAAGATCGATCTTTGAGAAAACTTTTGCTCCTTGTAGCTGGTCAAACAAATCATTGATCATTGGTAGAGGGTACTTGTTCTTGATCGTCACCTCATTCAACGCGCGGTAATCCACAACCATTCTCAAGGATCCATCCTTCTTCGCAACTAGAAGCACTGGGGCTCCCCAAGGTGATGAACTCGGTCGAATATAACCTTTCTCCAATAATTCCTTAATCTGCTTCTTAATTTCCTCCAGATCATTTGCGGGCATCCGGTACGATATCTTGGATATTGGTCCGGTGCCTGGTAACAATTCGATCAAAAACTCTATGTCCCGATCTGGTGGCATGCCGGGCAATTCCTCGGGGAATACATCGGGATAATCCTTCACAACTGGTACTTCCTCCTAAACAACTCCAGTCGTGGAATTAGCACGGCAGATGTCCGGTTTAGAGGACTTAGGTGTGGAGCCATCGCGCGGGTTAGCTTGAAGAGGTTAAAGCACACAAAGGACACAATGGGTTTATACTAGTTCGGCCCCTTCAATGAAGGTAAAAGCCTACGTCTAGTTTGGTTTGGTATTGCTTGGGAGTCGATAAACATGGAGCGGATTGCTTGCCTGTGTCTCGACGGGTTGTTGCTTGTCCTTGAACCGTGGCCGGGTCGTCCCTTTATATAGGAGGCAACGCCCGGTCCGGTTTACAGAGTCCTGAGGCGGGCTCATAAATCGTGTCCGCCTCGGTCTCTACTCTTTCTTCCTTATACCTCAAGTTACATGATAGGACGGTTTATAAACCGCAAACTTTACATATGGGCCCTAAGCCTTCATGGGCCGTAATCTCTACAAGGCTTATGACAACACATCTATATTAATATAATCCGGATCTTCCTAGCCGGTTTATACATGCTAGTAATATCCCTGACAACTCCCGAAAGAGAATTCACTTGAGTCCTCCTTGGCATATGCCTCGACACATACTTGATCTGTTTCCCCTCTGGCGTGGTGAGAAGAATCGACTTACTGGCACAATCAATATTCCCTTCATACTTGGATAGCCAGTCCATGCCTAGAATTACGTCCAATCCTTGTGATTCTAGGATGACGAGGTCTGTGGGGAAAACGTGTCTCCCTATGGTCAATGGCAACTGAAAACATCCCCGACTAGCCATATTCTCTGCTCCTGGGGAACTCACTAACATTGGTGTTTTAAGGGCTACAGTCGGCAACTTAAACTTATCCACAAACTGTATGGCCTCCAGGGGTTTCTCTTCATAGGTCTTGGTCTCATCGGCTGAGCAACTTGGTGATGGGGTTCAACAACTATTGAGTTGAAGTAGAGAAGAGATAGAAATGAATAAAGAAGAGTACAGACAAATGGATATATAAGGAAGTCATAAAATAAGTTTTCTTCCTATGGCTTTGCATTTCCTAGTGGTCGTGTCCTACAGTCAGCGTGTCTCTGATACCATCTTGTAGCGACCCGACCCAAATGGATCGAAGTCTCCATGCTTAAGTGTCATCCCTGGATCGGTATGCTGACACACACAGTACTCGAGGAATTATAACAGAGTTCAATCACACACTTTACATTGTGGTCCTCAAAAGCGTATTTATTACAATAATATGGCCAAAGGCCATCTAAATAAAAGTAACTGCGGAAGCATCGAAGGTAAATGAGTCCATCCAAGTCCACGACAAACTGAGTGTAGAACAACGACCTATCGCACCTTTAATCCTCGTCGGAAAATTCTGCAACATGAGACGTTGCAGCCGTGTAGGTCAGCACCTGGAATATGCTGGCAATTTCACACAATAGAATAATAATGAACAATAGCTATCACTACATGCATATCTAGCTGGTGGAGGCTCTAAGTTTAATTTTTGCATAAAGCCAATTTTACCCTACAACAAAGGAATAAATTTTTATTTACTACTAAATTAAATGCCATTATTGAGAAGGTTCCTCCAAATCAATCCAAAATTCCCATGTTATTAGTAACCCAATAATTTCATTAAAAAGAGTGATGAGATCAACCAATAATTCACTTCTAGATACTCAAGTTGTCCATAACCGGGGACACGGCTAATCATGATTAGTTTGTACACTCTGCAGAGCTTTGCGCACTTTTCCCCACAAGACTCGACCACCTCCATGATCGGAAGATCGAGACATAGTCTTTCTGGAGTATTTCCTCCAAACCCTTGGTAGACCGGTACACCTACTTTCCCCTACATCAGCTAGTCTACCACGGAAAGAGGTCACACAACTTACTCAACTATGCCAGAGCCCATAATGGCTTGTGGCTGCACACGGAAGTTTCTAGGCATGCAATATCTTATGATCCCTTTGAGCCTAGGTGGCGGACCTAGGGTAATCACACGGGTACTCCGGGATTCCCCTTGGGCAAGCACTGGTTTCTCGAGGCGCCCCAAACAATCCACCCATATGTGTATTAAGGTTGCCACCTTATGTTGTCCCAAAAAATTATTATCTCTCGCAACTTGCATGTATCACACATACCAATCCCCGTCTACGAGCATGACTAAACAATATATGAGACAACGAATATTCCCAGGGTGATAAAAGGTCAAAGGTTCCTACCACATAAACTACAAAGCATATCCACATGTTCCCAATCCTACTCATGCAATCTTTGAGGGTGAAGCTAATGCATAGTAAAACTAGGTATAAAAAATTTTATGATCAAAGTGTGAACTTGCCTTGCTGATGTTCGTTGAACTCTAAAGATTTGTAGTAGGAAGCTTCACACTCCATATAATCTAGCGCAAGCAAGTAATGACATACATAAGCATACAAGCAAAGAATAAAAATGAAAACGAATAAAAGACTTCGGAAAACTCCAAAAACACCAAAATAAAGGTTCTGTACAGAATTTAATTTTCACAGCAACAAACAACAAAGGTTTTCGTTTTAACAGAAGGTACATGTCACAAGCTTCGATTAGCAAAAAGAATCACCCAAAACGGAGTTACGAAACTCAAGTTATGGTTGAATTCAGATCTGTTTGAATTCAAAATTTAAACCTTTCAAAAAAATATTTCGTTTGGTTATCTGGATAGAGGATATTTCTACGAAACCGTAGGAAAAAGAATCAACTAAATCGGATCTATAGACTAAAAAATATACTAGAAACAAGATTTGGTATAGAATCTGAGATTAGAAAAATACTGGAAAAAGAACAAAAATTTGGCTAGAGACAAGTGGCGCTCTCTGGTTGGCTGGCTGGTGCTCACCGGACTTGCTGCCGGAGACGAGGAAGAAGATGGCTCTGGTGTGCTTCGGCGAAGGACGCGTGCGGGATGGTGAAGAGCAACGTGAGGCGGATCCGTGGAGCAGTACCGCGGTGTCGGTATCGCCTCCTGGGGTGGTGGAGAAGCCGCCGAAATACACGAACTCCGGCGAGAAATTGGCGAGGTTAGGGAGGGGGAAAAGCTCCAGAAGGAGAGGGCTTCGGACGAGGGGTGAGAGGGGCTCGCGGGGTGCCTTTTATAGGGCTTGGGGAGGTCAGAATTCGAGCAGACGATGGAGTATAATGGTGGCTGTTCAGTTTCTCCGTAATGGCCACTATTCCTCGATTGATGGCGCACTAGCGAAGGGGAAAAGGTTGGGGAAGGCAAGGGGAACCGATTTCGGGGTTGGTGGGTGCGGGGGAAGGGAGATGAGGGGAGAGAGAGGTGGAGGCGCCATGGATGAGCCTCTGTTCGTGTTCCTCTGTACATGAACGAGGAGGAAGAAGAAGATAGCGCTGGGCATGAGCCTTAGTGAAAAAAAAGCCCAATAAAAGAAAGACAGAAAAAAATATAACGATAGAAAATAGAAAATATTTTTATATAGGACATTTATATATCAAAACATTCAGAAAAATAAATCCTACAAGATGACCTATTTTTCAGAGGCTAAATTATTTTTTTATAAAAAACATTTTTCTAAAAAAAAATCAAATGACACTCAAATTTGATTTCAAAACTTTTGGCATTGATTTCTTCTGACTTTTTGGAGTATCATGTTAGCTCTTCTCACACTTTTGAACAAGTTTTGTCAGGGATTTTTGAAATAAATTTTCAAATGCCAAGTTGAATTCAAAGTCAGATAAAACTCAAATGCTTCTGAAATTTCCAAATGCCACTCAATTAAAAAAAATGCATAGATGCTTAGGTAATAATTGTAAAACATTCCAAATTGAAAATTTGGGATGTTACAGTTTGGTCTCTCTCTCTCTCTCTCTCTCTCTCTCTCTCTCTCGTGTTCTTGATATGGCACGATCTTGATGTATCGCGAGCTTATCTACTATAGTTGGATCTTATGATGTTTCTCCCACTAGTACAACGAGCTCCTAAGCAAACGGTTTTTAACCCCTTTCCGCGAGGGCATTTGGAACCGTCGCCAAGTGAGTGTGAGCGATAGGGGGTCCTTCCCACACGAACCAGAAACCGTCAGGGATATGCCCTCCCGGCACACACGTTCGGCAAAACGAGGTCGTGTGCGACCGGTGAGCGCTCAAATACAGAAATACGTACATTCGAGCTAAAAAAAATACAATTATACGGCGAAATTGTTTCCAGTTGCAAGTACATCCAACACAGTTAGTCCCCGCTAAACCTTTCCGTTCGTATGTACATCCCACATAGTCGCTCAAAGGAAAACGTTTTCGTTCACAGGTACATCACACACAATATTTCATGTTAAATCACTTGCGTTATTGAATATATCACACACGGTCCGTGGAAGAAACTGTGTGGCAAAGCTGTCCATCACACAAGTTTTCATGTGGTAAACGTTTGCGCGAGGTGGCTTAACGCAAACCGTTTTCAAGAGAAAGTCGTGTGTGATTGTTTATTGATCGAACATGGTTTATTCCTAGAAACTGTGTGCGTTGCCTGAGGTCATCGCCCACGGTATTTTTTCAACAACCGTTTGCAATAGCAAAACCCAATTAGCAGGCTAATTTGCCACTTGCAGGTTAATTGTCTGATTATTAATAATACATTTATTAATCTAATTGACAGTTCATATTAAGCACACAATATATTTCATTTTCATAATTGAAATACATCAGAGTACAACATCATATAGCTTCAGCACTCAACTACCCCATTACACAACTACACCAGGACCAAGTTTCACATGCAACATCTATAACCTTTCGAAATTAGCATCATAGATGGTACATAGACAGACGTATCTCATCTGGAAAACTGCTGAAGCAGAAGACGAATATTGAGCCTTCATTGATGTTGAAGGTCTTTGTAACTTTAGGCCAGTGCCTATGGATGATTGACCGTCCATCCTTCATCCTCTTCAGGAACACTTGAATATTGAACCGTGGGTGTTGTATGAATACCTTCCTCGCCTCCTGGCCATACAGGTGGTTTGAGAGGTAATCATCGGTGAACTGCTTTGGAAAGGCCTGAAAACAAGGATGTGCATAAATATCTTCTCTGTATTGGAAATGGGGCAAAGGAATTAAAAAGGCAAGGTATAATAGTTAGTACCATCCTGCAGTGAACTGATGTCTTCTTCATTGTGCAAACAAAGATCTTGTTGTTTTTTTTCCGCTAATTTCTTTATCCTAACAATCTTTCTGAGTTTCTTGACTTGACTGATATTCATGGACAACTCATTTCCCCATATGCAAAAAGGGTCGAACAGTGGGTCAAAACCTCTGACAGCAGGACTTACATGTGCAAGACCAAATTGTTAAAAACCTAAATATTAGAATGGTTCCTGCAATTGCACAATAATGTGCTATTAGACAACGGACCATGCAAGTGCTAACCTCGATTGTAAACCTCAGTGCTTCCCATTGTTTCCTTGCAACACATATAAGGTAGTTAGTCATCAGGTTAAGTAAGGGTTCGCATGCTATCAGTAAAATATGTTGATGAAAAATAATCACATTGCAGATTCATCAGATTAATTCAAGCCACAAGGAAAACCCATTTATCCAAACCATGCATGATTAAGAACTAGGAAATATAGCACTTGTATATGTTTCTCATGTATTAAGTGCAGCCAAATTCGATTTATTCCTCACATGCACAACAATACAAAATTCTACCCACGACAATTGGACATCACATTGCAGAATTGAACCAAGCAGTTAACTAAACACCACAACAAATGAACCAAACATTAACTGAGCACCACATTGCATAATATAACATACTCCTAATAGAAGATCAGACAGTTAACCAAACAGTTAACTACAGCCAATTGTAGCGATTGTATTTGTTTGTCTTGTATTTACTACAGCCAAATTCAATCTATTCCTCACATGGTATACAATAACAGAATGCACCCACAATTTTGTAAAGATAAATTCGATTTATTTCTCACATGGAAGACAATACAAAATTGCAGCCTGAAGAATTGAACATCACATTTGCAGAATTGAACCAAATAGTTAACTGAAGACGACAACTAATTAACAAAACATTTAATAAGTGAGCTCCAGACTGCGCGACATATAGAACATATACACTAGAGCAACCGATTGCATGGTAAAATTAGGTAGCACAATTCACTAGAAGTTGTGAAGGAAAGGCAAGAGCAGCACACGCAACGGGTAAACCGAGCATGCTTAACCGGCGTAGCTAGCAAATGGTAAGGTGCTCCTACAAGATCCGGAGGTCGGCACGAATGGCAGCCATCGCGACCTCATCCGTGCGTGCGGCCGCGATTTGCTTCTCCACTGCCAAATGCTCCTTGAGGTCCTGGTTAAACTGTGTGCACCATGGCTTTGGCCAGCTCTTATTTGGTGGAGGGGTCGGTGATTTGGGTGGAAGGTGTCGCGCTCACGCCGGCGGTAAGGACATGTGGGATGTGGAAGGAGGAGGATGGGGGACGGGTGTGGATTACCTGCCTGGATAGGCGAGGCTGAGCAGCGTGAAGGAGGGTCGCCGGCGAGGAGGCGGCGGCGCTGCAAGCAAGGAGTGAAGGTTTCAACTTGGAAAGGAAGGCAGAAAGAGGGGGAATGTGGCTTTTGGTAAGGGGGAGGGGGCGAGGAGGTAGATATTTCCGCAGAAGCCAAAAATTTGGAATCGTTTCAGCCAAAAAACTAGCGCGCAAAGTGTCATCACACACGGTCTCTTATTCAGACATGGACCAAATATATTTTGTGCTGCATCTCACACGGCTGGTTATAATAAACTGTGTGCGATCTACTTGATTTATCATCTTGATCATTTGAATTATGTAATGGGGTCACAACTACAAAGGATGGTGTTTGAATTGTTAGAACTTTTATCTGCAGTGAACATGCAATTATAGGTGTGTCGTCAAATTTTTTTGGAATTATTCAGGGTTCGTTTGTACATCTTTATACATTAACTGGGTTTTCCAGGCATTTTATGCGCATAATTCAAATTTGAACTACATGCACATGCTTCAGTGCATATAAACTTATTGAAAAATCAAATATGTGTCCTTGGTTGCATTTTTAGGTCCCATGCAAGAAATGGGAATGAATTTCAAACACCCTGCCACCGTCATTCGGCCGCAAACATTGAGATACTTGGTTTTGAAATTCTAGTAAATCCAAAACTCGTCTAAAATTCATGAAACTTGGCATGCTATCATGGAGCAGCATCAACATGTCGTGGTACAAATTTTGTCCCATTTGGGGCAGGTTTGGGTATATGCTTCTCACAAACCGGAGCTTCTCACCACAAGCTTGATGGTTTTCGGTAGGGAACATCCCACCTTTGGGGACAAAATGATATCCATTGCCTCTTATTGCTTTTATTTTTTTCTCGTGTCCACATAGAACAACCGGAGTGTTGTGTGATTTTTTGTGATTTTTCGGGGTTCGTTTGGACATTTTTATGCATTAACTAAGTTTTCAATGCATTTATGTGCATAATTCAAATTTGAACTACATGCACATGCTCCAGTGCATATAAATTGGTTGAAAAATCAAATATTTGTCCTTGGGTGCATGCTTAGGTCCCATGCAAGAAATTTGAATGGATTTCGAACGCTAGGGCACCGTTGATTGCCGACAAAACATTGAGATGCCTGGTTTTTAAATTCTAGTAAATCCAAAACTCGTATGAAATTTATGAAACTTGGCATGCTATCATGGAGCGGCATCAACATGTCATGGTCCAAATTTTGTCCCATTTGGGGCATGTTTGGGTATATGTTTTTCAGAAACCGCAGCTTCTCACAACAAGCTGATGGTATTCGGTAGGGAACGTCCCACCTTTGGGGACGAAACGATATCCATTGCCTCTTATTGCTTTTAATTTCTTTTCTCATGTCAACATAGAACAACATGAGTGTTGTGTGAATTCTTGTGATTTTTCAGGATTCGTTTGGACATTTTTATGCATTAACTGAATTTTCAATGCATTTATGTGCATAACTCAAATTTGAACTACATGCACATGCTCCAGTGCATATAAATTGGTTGAAAAATCAAATATGTGTCCTTGGGTGCATGCTTAGGTCCCATGCAAGAAATGGGAATGAATTTCAAACACCAGAGCACCGTAATTGCCAACAAAGCATTGAGATGCCTAGTTTTTAAATTCTAGTAAATCCAAAATTCTGTTAACCATTCATGTGACACCACATGTCTTAGTTTTAATGGTTGTAGGAGGTGTCGTGCGGACAGTTGCTTGACCTTAACTAAATGGGAGGCGTGCGAGCGCCGTCCAGTGCGCAGGCTGACCGAGAGGCGTGCAAGCTGTCCTCGAGTACGCAGGCTCACCGGGAAGCGTGCGAGCTGTACGCTGCGCAGGCTCACTGGGAAGCGAGCCCCTTGATTTCCATGGCCGCCCGCCTTGCTCGCGTTCTCTCAATTAATGGCGCCCAAGCCGCAATTTAATTCGCTTTTTAAATATAAAACAGTCATCGCAAACGTTTTAGTTAGAACACCCGTATGCAAACCGACAACTTCCCCAGGAAGCCAATAGAAAATGTGCCGAGCAGGATTTCTGCAGCTCTTGATCGCAAACGATTTAGATAGAACACCCGTATGCAAAGTGAGAGCAGCGCAGGATTTGTGCATCCCTTCAACGCAAACGGTTGTTCTGTATGACCCGTGTGCAACCACGTACAAACAATTTGGTAAGATTTGCATCTGTCATGTTGGGTATGTTGCCATTTGTCAAACTAGAAAGATTTACATTTGTTGATCTAGTAATGTTGCCATTTATCAGTCCTTGTAACACTGCGATTTGTCAAAATATGCAGCTAGAAATCATTAGCACTATGTAATTTTTGCAGCTAAAATCAGTAATTAAGCATAGATTTCATTCATAGATTAAGCAGTCGTTCTTAATTTATACACAATGTTCAACTCGACAGCTGAACCGACCAAACTTCTCCCCAATTGTTGCCAACCACGTACTGAAATAGCTAGTTCAACTATATATACTAGCTAATTCTAAGTACGTTGTAGAGTTCCAGCACACATCTATAGTCAGATGAACTGAACAAAATAGCCCCTAAATACTACTACTATCATGGAGGGGCTTTGTGCTACTTCCGACAGCCTCTTCTCTGTCGAGCGCGCTCAGTAAGAGGCAGAGAACGAGGAGGAGCCTACCAATGAGCTGGAAAAATGCAATACGGTGCCTGCCGCTGCTGCATGTTCAGCAACGCTCGCCAGCTCGAATGCCCAGAGCCGCTCCTGACGATCCCTCTCAAAGCAGCCGGACTGCTCGTAAATTTCCTGATACCTCGCCTCTATGTAGGCGTGTGCTGCGGCCACAGCTGCGTTAAGGCTCTTTGCGTGCTCGACAAGGCACTCCTCCTCCTCGTGCAGGAACTCGATGTAGCACGCAAGGTCACTGACGCACGTGCGGGCTGATACGTCTCCGTCGTATCTATAATTTGTTATTTTTCCATGCCAATATTATACAACTTTCATATACTTTTGGTAGCTTTTTACACTATTTTTGGGAGTAACATATTGATCCAGTGCCCAGTGTCGGTTCCTGTTTGTTGCATGTTTTTTGTTTCGTAGAATATCCATATCAAAAGGAGTCCAAACGAGATAAAACGGACAGATATTTTTTTTGGAATATATGTGATTTTTGGGAAGAAGAATCAACGTGAGACGATGCTCGAGGGGGCCACGAGGCAGGGGGCGCACCCTAGGGGGTGGGCGCGCCCCTGACCCTCATGGCCACCCCGTAAGGCAGTTGGTGCCCTTGTTTCGCCGCAAGAAAGCTCATATCCGTATACAAATCGTGTCAAAAATTCAGCCCAATCGGAGTTACATATCTCCGGGAATATAAGAAACGGCGAAAGGCCAGAATCTGAGAACGCAGAAATAGAGAGAGACAGAGAGACAAATCCAATCTCGGAGGGGATCTCGCCCCTCCACCTCCATGGAGGCCATGGACTAGAGGGGCAACTCTTCTCCCACCTAGGTAGAAGGCCAAGGAAGAAGGAGAAGGAGGGGAGCTCTCTCCCCCTTGCTTCCGGTGGCGCCGGAACGCCGCCGGGGCCATTATCGTGCGACGGCGATCTACACTAGCACCTCCGTCATCTTCACCAACATCTTCATCACCTTCCCCCATCTATCTACAGCGGTTCACTCTCCCGCAACCCGATGTACCCTCTACTTGAACATGGTGCTTTATGCTTCATATTATAATCCAATGATGTGTTGACATCCTATGATGTCTGAGTAGATTTTCGTTGTCCTATCGGTAATGTGTGAATTGCTATGATTGGTTTAATTTGCTTGTGGTTATGTCGCTGTCCTTTGGTGCCCATCATATGAGCACCCGCGTGGATCACACCATAGGGTTAGTTGTATGTTGATAGGACAACGTATTGGAGGACAAGAGTGACAGAAGCTTCAACCTAGCGTAGAAATTGATGCATACGGGATTGAAGGGGGATCAATATATCTTAATGTTGTGGTTGGGTTTCACCTTAATGAACGTTAGTAGTTGCGGATGCTTGCTAATAGTTCCAATCATAAGTGCATAGAATTCCAAGTCAGGGATGACATGCTACCAGTGGCTCTCCCACATAAAACTTGCTATCGGTCTAGTAACGTAGTCAATTGCTTAGGGACAATTTCGCAAATCCTACCACCACTTTTCCACACTCTCTATACTAACTTTATTGCTTCTTTACCTAAATAGCCCCTAGTTTATATTTGCGTGCTCTTTATATTCTTGCAAACCTACCCCGTTACACCTACAAAGTACTTCTAGTTTCATACTTGTTCTAGGTAAAGCGAACGTCAAGCGTGCGTAGAGTTGTATCAGTGGTCGATAGAACTTGAGGGAATATTTGTTCTACCTTTAGCTCCTCGTTGGGTTCGACACTCTTACTTATCTAAAGAGGCTACAAGTGCCCCCCTACACTTGTGGGTTATCAAGACCTTTTTCTAGCGCCGTTGCCGGGGAGCAATAGCGTGGGGTGAATATTCTCGTTTGTGCTTGTTTGCTTTATCACTAAGTAGATTTTATTTGCTGTTCTAAGTTGTTCTCTATCTTTAGTTATGGATATGGAACACGAAATACCAAAAAAATAGATGTACTTCCTACTCATGGAGATGGGGAACCTCCTAAAACCCTCGATGCTCATTGTGCGAAAGGTATTATGTACTACTTTGATAATTCTGAGAAAACCCCATTCAACTATATAATGGGAGTAACGTTGGATCAACGTGAATACTTTAGGGATTATCGCTTGACACAAAAGGGAAACTATTATGGGATCAAATTTGTATGTTGCGTTGGTATGCTCGGGATTTATGCTTGAGATATGATTATAATTGTTGCTCTAGGATGAAGGCTCCACACCTTCCCTTTTCATGCAAATTTGATGATGATGAAACCTGAGCTTCTTATGCTAATGGTATATATGATTATTATGATGTGGAACAAATAGAAGAATTCATTGCTTTTAAGGGTGCTTATGAAATTGAATCTCTGTTTAAAAAGTATGATGCTTTTGATGATGATGTTTATAGGCCTGAAAATCTTTCTATATTGAAATATTGCTATTTGAATTATGAATACAATGCCAATATTGATGCGTTTATTGAGAAGGTCTCCGCTGTCCAAGAAGAGACTAATATTTTGCAGGAAACTATGGAAGAAGAAATTGATGACACTGTGAGCTCATTAGATGAAAAAGATGAGGAGCGGAGCGAAGAACAAAAGGAGGAAGAGCGGATTAGCTACCCATGCCACCTTCTAATGAGAGTAACTCTTCAACTCATAGATTGTTTAATTTCCCTTCGTGCTTACCGAAGGATGATTGCTATGATAATTGCTATGATCCCTTCGATTCATTTGAAATATCCCTTTTTGATGAAATTGATGCTTGCTATGCTTGTGGCCATGATGCCAATATGAATCATGCTTATGGAGATGAACTTTCTATATTTCCTTATGTTATGAATGAAATTGTTGCTATTGCACCCAGACATGATAGTCTTATTATCTTTTTGAATTCTCCCAACTACACTATATCGGAGAAGTTTGCACTTATTAAGGACTATATTGATGGGTTGCATTTTACTACTACACATGATGAGCTTAATAGATATAATATGCATGTGCTTTCTGCTCCTACTTGCAATTATTACAAGAGAGGAACTACATCTTCGCCTCTCTATGTTTCCAATATGATAAAATTGCAAGAAACTATTTATAATATGCATTGGTCTTTACTTGGTGTGCATGAATTGTTCTTGTATGACATTCCTATGCATAGGAAGAGAGTTAGACTTTGTTTATGCATGACACATATCACTTTGTGCTCACTACTAAATGCCAAATCATTGCTAATTAAAATTGGCTTTGATATACCTTGGGATCCGGGTGAATCCATTACTTGAGCACTATATGCCTAGCTTAATGGCTTTAAAGAAAGCGCTGCCAGGGAGACAAGCCAAAAGTTTTAGAGAGTCATTTATTTTTGTTGTGTGCTTTTATAAAGTTTAAAAACAAAAAAATAAAGAGGGGAACCTAAAACTTTTTCAAAAAGAAAAGTGAAAGTAAGAAGGACGAGCACCGTTGAAATGGGGGAGCTCCTTGAACTTTGTTCATGCCCATGGAAACTTTGCAGATCTTGAATGATAGAAACTTTTCAACAAAAATAATTATCCCCTTGTACAATTCCCTTGTACTATAAAAATAATGTGCCAAGAGTTTCCTTTAGGATGATTAAACTGCTTGTTGGTTTGTGCGGTACCAAAACAAAAACTTTGGCTGTAGTGCGCGATTTTACAATTTTTATTGGAACATCGAAAGGATCTGAAACTATTTGCAAAGTCTTGCTATAAAAATTGTTGATTTTTACTAATTTTTCAAGAATATTTAGAGTTAAAGAATTATGGTTAATGATAAGATTACTACAGACTGTCCTGTTTTCATAGATTGTTGTTGTAGCTTCATTATTTGCATACGTTCGAATTCTTGTTGAAGCCTCCTTGACTAGGGGCCCTAGAATTGTGATAGCATACAGTAGGTAATGTTTGTTAATAATTATACAATAATGTTAGAGCAGTATATGAATGGATTTCATTGATCATATGCACTAAACTCGACACTAAAAGTTCAGTTAAGTTTTATGTGGATGAAGTGTTCGAAAATCGAGGAGGTCTCGATGTGAGAAGAAGGAGGAGAGGCAAGAGCTCAAGCTTGGGTATGCCCAAGGCACCCCAAGTAAATATTTAAGGATACTCAAGTGTCTAAGCTTGGGGATGCCCCGGAAGGCATCCCACCTTTCTTCAACAAGTATCAGTATGTTTTCGGATTCGTTTCGTTCACATGTTATGCGTAAACTCTTGGAACGTTGTGTGCTTTTTTATTTTTTATTTTAATAAATGCACCATGCTGGTATGAGATAATCCTTGGTTGATTTATAGAATGCTCTTTGCACTTCACATATATCTTTTGAGTATGGCTTTATAGAATGCTGCATGTGCTTCACTTATATCATTTGAAGTTTGGATTGCCTATTTCTCCTCACATAGAAAACCGCCATTTGTAGAATGCTCTTTTGCTTCACTTATATTTGTTAGAGCATGGGCATATCTTTTGTAGAAAGAATTAAAACTCTCTTGCTTCACTTATATCTATTTAGAGAGTTGACAGGAATTGGTCATTCACATGGTTAGTCATAAAATCCTACATAAACTTGTAGATCACTGAATATGATATGTTTGATTCCTTGCAATAGTTTTGCGATATAGAGATGCTAATATGTGGGAGGTACTAGTTAATGATTGTGGTTTAGTAAAAATATTGGTGTTAAGGTTTGTGATTTCCGAAGATTGCACGTATGGTCTCCTAACTATGTAACCAAATTGGCGCGCATTGTATTTTGATTGTTTATCTTTGCGTGAAGGTCGGGGGCGCACGATGGTTAAGTCCTACTAACCTCCCCCCTAGGAGCATGTGTCGTAGTATTTTTTCTTTGAGGGCTAATAGATTTTTCGCAATAAGTATGTGAGTTCTTTATGACTAATGTTGAGTCCATGGATTATATGCACTCTCACCCTTCCACCTTGCTAGCCACTCTAGTACCACGCAACTTTCGCCGGTGCATCGAACCACCTTATATCCTTCCTCAAAACAGCCACCATACCTACCTATTATGGCATTTCCATAGCCATCCCGAGATATATTGCCAGGTAACTCCACCGTTCCGTTTATTATGACACGCACCATCATTGTCATATTGCCTTGCAGGATTGTAAGATAGATAGCATGATGTTTCCATGGCTTGTCCCTCTTTTGATGTCATTGCTATGCTAGATAATTGCACATCCCGGTATACTGCCGGAGGCATTCATATAGAGTCATATTTTTGTTCTAATATCGAGTTGTAAGTAAATAAAAGTGTGATGATCATCATTATTAGAACATTGTCCCATGTGAGGTTATAAAAAAATAGGCCAATGAAGCCCAAATAAAAAAAAGGGGCCAAATAAGCCCATCAAAAAAGAGAGGCCGAAGAGCCCAAAATAAAAAAAAGGAAAAAAATAAGAGAAAAAGAGAGAAGGGACAATGTTACTATCTTTCTTCTACACTTGTGCTTCATCATAGCACCATGTTCTTCATGATAGAGAGTCTCCTATGTTGTCACTTCCATATGCTAGTGGGAATTTTCATTATAGAACTTGGCTTGTGTATTCCAACGACGGGCTTTATCAAATGCCCTAGGTCTTCATGAGCAAGCAAGTTGATGCACACCCACTAGTTTTCCTTTGAGCTTTCATACACTTATAGCTCTAGTGCATTCGTTACATGGCAATCCCTACTCACTCACATTGATATCAATTGATGGACATCTCCATAGTCCATTGATTTGCCTAGTCGATGTGAGACTTTCTCCCTACTTTTGTCTACTACCACCTTCTATTCCACCCATAGTGCTATGTCCATGGCTCACGCTCATGTATTGCGTGAAGAGTTGAAAAGTTTCAAAAAAGTAAAGTATGAAAACAATTGCTTGGCTGACACCGGGATGGACATGAGGGGTACCTTGTGTTAAGAAAAGGGAGCATAAAAGACTATATGATTTTGTAGGGATAACGTTCTTTAGCATTGCTATTTTGAAAGACTTGATTTTTTGTTGGGATGCCCGAGTATTAAATTATTTTATGTCAAATGATAGACTATTGCTTTGAATCACTCGTGTCCTAATATTCATTCCATGATTAGATTACATGATCAAGATTATGCTAGGTAGCATTCCACATTAATTTTTTTATCATTTACCTACTCGAGGACGAGCAAGAATTAACCTTGGGGATGCTGATACGTCTCCGTCATATCTATAATTTTTGATTGTTCCATGCCAATATTATACAACTTTCATATACTTTTGGCAACTTTTTATACTATTTTTGGGACTAACATATTGATCCAGTGCCCAGTGCCAGTTCCTGTTTGTTGCATGTTTTTTGTTTCGCAGAATATCCATATCAAACGGAGTCCAAACGGGATAAAAACAGCCGGAGATTTGTTTTTGGAATATATGTGATTTTTGGGAAGAAGAATCAACACGAGACGATGCCCGAGGGGGCCACGAGGCAGGGGGGCGCGCCCCTGACCCTCGTGGACACCCCATAAGGCGATTGGTGCCCTTCTTTCGCCGCAAGAAAGCTAATATCTGGATACAAATCGTGTCAAAAATCAGCCCAATCGGAGTTACAGATCTCCGGGAATATAAGAAACGGTGAAAGGCCAGAATCTTAGAACGCAGAAACAGAGAGAGACAAATCAAATCTCGGAGGGGCGAGAGCCCCTCGTCCGCCATGGAGGCCATGTACCAGAGGGGGAACTCTTCCCCCACCTAGGGAGAAGGCCAAGGAAGAAGGATAAGGAGTGGAGCTCTCTCCCCCTCACTTCCGGTGGCGCCGGAGCACCACCGGGGCCATCATCGTGCGACGGCGATCTACACCAACACCTCCGTCATCTTCACCAACACCTTCATCACCTTCCCCCATCTATCTACAGTAGTCCACTCTCCCGCAACCCGTTGTACCCTCTACTTGAACATGGTGCTTTATGCTTCATATTATTATCCAATGATGTGTTGCCATCTTATGATGTCTGAGTAGATTTTCGTTGTCCTATCGGTAATTGGTGAATTGCTATGATTGGTTTAATTTACTTGTGGTTATGTTGTTGTCCTTTGGTGCCCGTCATACGAGCGTGCGCGTGGATCACACCATAGGGTTAGTTGTATGTTGATAGGACTACGTATTGGAAGGCAAGAGTGACATAAGCTTCAACCTAGCGTAGAAATTGAGGCATACGGGATTGAAGGGGGACCAATATATCTTAATGCTATGGTTGGGTTTTACCTTAATGAACGTTAGTAGTTGCGGATGCTTGCTAATAGTTCCAATCATAAGTGCATAGAGATCCAAGTCATGGATGACATGCTAGAAGTGGCCTCTCCCACATAAAACTTGCTATCAGTCTAGTAACGTAGTCAATTGCTTAGGGACAATTTCGCAACTCCTACCACCATTTTTCCACACTCGCTATACTAACTTTATTGCTTCTTTACCTAAACAGCCCCTAGTTTTTATTTGCGTGCTCTTTATATTCTTGTAAACCTATCTCGTTACACCTACAAAGTACTTCTAGTTTCATACTTGTTCTAGGTAAAACGAACGTCAAGCGTGCGTAGAGTTGTATTGGTGGTTCGACACTCTTACTTATCGAAAGAAGCTACAACTGATCCCCTACACTTGTGGGTTATCATGGGCCTCCACCTCCGCCACCCTCCTTCGGGCGGTGGTGGCGGAGCGGGTGATGATCCGGCGGTCGACGGTGGGCTGGCGGCCACGACGGCCGATGATGGGGTGGCGACCACGACCACCACCTTTCGCCTTCGGGCCGTGGTGGCGGAGTGGGTGATGGCCAAGGTGGCCGGCAGTGGGGTGGTGGCCATGATGGCCACCTCCCGCTTTCGGGCCGCGGCAGCGGAGCGGGAGATGGCCCTGGCTTTCGACGATGGTGTGGTGGGAACGGCGGCCACGAAGCATGTGGTAAGTGTTCCTCGCACACCCAACGTGGACGCCACACGCACTACACTACACCGGGGACTGCGCCGCCACCATGGTGTAGCCTCCCAGCTGGAACAGTCCTCTAATGATGGCGGAGTGGCTGAGCGACGATGACGGACCTATGCCATTGGCGATTGTGGGAGAAGCAGACGAGATAAGCTACAGGGAGGGAAGGGAAAATGCGACGCAAGACTCGCCGACCGTGAGGGTTTTTATAGCAGGCTGGTAAGCATTGGGATTTTGGGGGATTTCACCGAGTCAGGCGTGAAGCTTGCGCGGGAACCCACGAGGTTGCGTGGGAATGGGCCCACCGACGATTCATTGGCGCCACCGTTTGGCCAAAAGAACGCCTCCGCGCGCTGCGCAAGCTTGCGCTGTAAGCCGTCTGCAGGAGCAGGGTGACAAGACGTGCGAGAGGAGGAAGAGAGGACACGTACACATACAATTATTTAAAAAAAGTTTGCGATTTAATTACCTACTATACCCCCGTCCTGGTTTATAAGTAGGATTTAACTAATAAAATACGAATGCATGTCGCGATAGATTATATTGTTGGAGTCGTATTTGAACATAGTTTTTAGCTATGCAATTTTTGTAACATGCATTAACACTTTTTTGGTTAAATTTAAGGTTATACACCAACAAGCGTTTGCCCGCAACACACACGGCTTATTCCATCACAAACAACTCTGATGGATCAATTGTCTGCCACGTATCGCACACACAACTCTAATCTGATTCGTGCTTGATGTCTCCGACATCGCTCACACATTTCGTCTTATTTGCCACGTATCACGGTGCCGTCCTCTGCTCGCGTCCCTCGACAAGCTTGCTCGCCGTTAGGCGCCGCGGCACGCTGTGCTCGCCGTTAGGCGCCGCGGCGTGCTCGGCGTGTGGACAACTTTTCCTTGAGGCGACCGCGGAGCACTCTGCTTGCGTCCCTCCGCGCGCGCTCTGTCAGCCGTTGGGCGTGCGCAATATCACGTCGGGGGCCCCATATGCATGCGGTTGCACCGCGCGCGTTGCCACGTGATGTAGTTACATGCGGCACAATGGATTTACGCGCTGAAAATTAGAACTGCCATCAGGGCCTGCCGATATTCTTGGCCGTCTAGCTTCCCCTTTAATTCCTGCGGCCATTATAATCTTAGTCTCTTCAACCTTTCGATCGCGCCCCACAACACAACAAGCAAACCCACGACGATGCTACCTCTTGGGCATGCGTTGGTTTTTCCTTGAAGAGGAAAGGGTGATGCATCAAAGTAGCGTAAGTATTTTCCTCTGTTTTGGGAACCAAGGTATCAATCCAGTAGGAGACTACACGCAAGTTCCTCGTACATGCACAAACAAATAAGAACCTTGCAACCAATTGTCAATCCCTTCTCGGCCACTTGCAAAAGTGTGATCTGATAGAGATAATGGGATAAATATTTTTGCTATTTTTGTATAGATTAAAAAGTAAAGATTGCAAAACAAAAGAACAGAAAAGATAACTAGTTGATGGAAGATTAATATGATAGAAGATAGACCCGCGGGCCATAGGTTTCACTAGTGGCTTCTCTCAAGATAGCAGATTCTACGGTGGGTGAACAAATTACCATCGAGCAATTGATAGAAAAGCGCATAGTTATGAGAATATCTAGGCATGATCATGTATATAGGCATCACGTCCATGACAAGTAGACCGAAACGATTCTGCATCTACTACTATTACTCCACACACCGACCGCTATCCAGCATGCATCTAGAGTATTAAGTTCATAAGAACAGAGTAACGCCTTAAGCAAGATGACATGATGTAGAGGGATAAACTCATGCAATATGATATAAACCCCATCTTTTTATCCTCGATGGCAAAAATACAATACGTGCCTTGCTGCCCCTACTATCACTAAGAGAGGACACCGCAAGATTGAACCCAAAGCTAAGCACTTCTCCCATTGCAATAAAGATCAATCTAGTAGGCCAAACCAAACTAATAATTCGAAGAGACTTGCAAAGTTATTTCAATCATGCATATAAGAATTCAGAGAAGAATCAAATATTGTGCATAGATAATCTTGAGCATAAACCCACAATTCATCGGATCTCTACAAACACACCGCAAAAAGAATTACATCGAATAGATCTCTAAGAAGATCGAGGAGAACTTTGTATTGAGATCCAAAGAGAGAGAAGAAGCCATGTAGATAATAACTATGGACCCGAAGGTCTATTGTAAATTACTCCCAACTCATCGGAGAGGCTATGGTGTTGATGTAGAAGCCCTCCGTGATCGATTCCCCCACCGATGGAGCTCCGAAACAGGCCCAAGATGGCATCTCACGGGTATAGAAGGTTGCGGCAGTGGAAATAGGGTTTCGTGGTGCCCCGGGATGTTTTCAGGGTATATGAGCATATATAGGATGAAGAAGTATATCTGTGGAGCTACAAGGGGCCCACGAGGGTGGGGGGCGCGCCTACCCCCTTGGGCGCGCCCCCTACCTCGTGGCCATCTCGTGGCTTCCCTGGCGTGTACTTCAAGTCTTCTGGTTGCATTTGTTCCCAAAACGATCCTCCCGAAAGTTTCATTCCATTTGGACTCCGTTTGATATTCGTTTCTGCGAAACACTGAAATAAGCAAAAAAACAACAATTTGCACTGGGCTTGGGTTAATAGGTTAGTCCCAAAAATAATATAACATAATTTTTGCTCATCCTCGAGTAGGTAAATGATAATAACAGAATTTTTGATGTGGAATGCTACCTAACATAATTCTCAATGTAATTTTCTTTATTGTCGCATGAATATTCAGATCTGAAAGATTCAAGGCAAAAGTTTAATGTTGACATAAGAATAATAATACTTCAAGCATACTAACAAAGCAATTATGTCTTCTCAAAATAACATGGACAAAGAAAGTTCATACCTACAAAATCATATAGTCTGGTGAAAGTGCAACTAATCCCCGGGTGGTTTTGGCAATTAATAACAACATATATATCATTGAACTAATAGTTACTTGAGAATCATTTCAGAGAAGTTCAGTGATATGGGTATGGAAATGACTGAAGAAGTGGACCCCTCAAAATGCTAAGGCAAGCATTGGCAAAAGCTCAAGACTCCATTTTTGGTTTAGTGATCCAAGATCACATTGAGTCCATAGGAAAAGCCAATACTATTAAAAGGGGATGAGGTTGTGTTGATGATCTGGTTGCTCAAGTGCTTAGTGATATATCTCCTTCAACTATCAGCAACTTTCACTACTATACACACTCATAAGTAATCTCGGACCAACCGATTTTCCAAACTCAGTCACACCGAGATGAACCACCTCAGCCATAAGCCAAACCCTAGAAAAATCGGCCATTCCGAGTTTGAGTTCGGTCTCACCGAAACATGGGCTGCCAAGCTTCTGTAACCGTTTGTTATCAAATCGGAATAACCGAGATGATATTTTCGGTCCCACCGAAACTGGCAAGCTCCTGTCTTTGCTCAAATCGGACTAACCGAGATGGTATTTTCGGTCCCACCGAAAACCCCAACGTTCACATTTTTTGAACTTTCGGTCTGACCGAGTTGTCCACTTCGGTCTCACCGAGATTGCTCAATTATGTGTGTAACGGTTGGATTTTGTGTGGAGGCTATATATACCCCTCCACCCCCTCTTCATTCGTGGAGAGAGCCATCAGAAAGAACTACCACTCCTACCTTACACTTTCTGAGAAGAGAACTACCTACCCTTGTGTTGAGATCAAGTTGCTCCACTCCCACCATATGAAATTTGATTTCTAACCTTCCCAAGTTGCTTTCCACTCAATCCTTTCTTCCACCACAGCCAAATCAGTGAGGAGAGTTGAGTGTTTGGGAGATTATCATTTGAAGCACAAGAGCAAGGAGTTCATCATCATCTACAACATCTATTACCTTTTGGAGGGTGGTGCCTCCTAGATTGGTTAGGTGTCACTTGGGAGCCTCCGTCATCGAGATGTGGAGTTGAACCAAGAAGTTTGTAAGGGCAAGGAGATCGCCTACTTCGTGAAGATCTACCCCGAGTAAGGCTAGCCCTCCGTGGGCATAGGCCATGATGGAATAGACAAGGTTGCTTCTTCGTGGACCCTTCGTGGGTGGAGCCCTCCGTGGACTCGCGCAGCCGTTACCCTCCGTGGGTTGAAGTCTCCATCAACGTGGATGTACGATAGCACTACCTATCGGAACCACGGGAAAAATCATTGCGTCTCCAAATTGCGTTTGATCTTCTCCACCTCTCTTTACTACATGTGCAATTTACTTTCCGCTGCTTATACTCTAGAATTGCATGTGTAGGGTGATACTTGACTTGATCATAATTGTGAATCTGCCAAAAACTGTTCTTGATCAAAAGGCAGAATTTTTATATTTACAAGCAGTCTAATCACCCCCCCCCCTCTAGACATACTTTCGATCCTACAAGTGGTATCAGAGCTTTGGTCTCCATTGTTTTGGTTTCCATTGCATTGGACTCCATAAGCTTGGTTTCACAACCTAGGAGAGTATGGCGTCTAGTGAGGGTAATTATCGTAGAGGTCCTTACTTTGATGGTACAAATTTTGCTAGTTGGAAGCATAAAATGAAAATGCATATTCTTGGTCATAACCCAGCCACATGGGGCATTATTTGTGTTGGTATGCAAGGTGAATTCTTCGAGGAAGGAAAAGTTCCGGATCGCGAAGCTACACCGGAAGAGTTGCGAATGTTGCAAAACAATGCTCAAGCTTGTGACATTCTCTTCAATGCCTTGTGTCCCGAGGAGTTCAACAAAATCAGCCGTCTTGAGAATGCTAAAGAGATTTGGGATACTTTGGTTGAAATGCACGAAGGTACCGAGTCTGTGAAGGAATCAAAGCTAGATATTCTTCAAGGTCAACTTGATAAGTTCAAGATGAAGGATGGTGAAGGAGTCGCTGAAATGTACTCTAGGCTTGCTCTCATCACAAATGAGATTGCCGGCTTAGGAAGCGAAGAAATGACCGACCGATTCATCATTAAGAAGATTCTCAGAGCTTTGGATGGAAAATATGACACCGTGTGCACTTTGATCCAAATGATGCCAAACTACAAGACTCTCAAGCCAACTGAAGTCATTGGAAGAATTGTTGCTCATGAGATGACACTTAAGGATAAGGAAGAGCTTCACAACAAGTCAAGTGGTGCTTACAAAGCTACAAGTGATGCTCCCACAACCTCAAGTGAAAAGTTAATTTCCAATGAAGAGATAAGCCTAATGGTTAAGAACTTCAACAAATTCTACAAGAATAGAGGCAAAGAGAGAAGCTCAAAGTCTAGATCATATGATGAAAAGAGATCTTCTAGTCGTGATCGAAACTGCTACAATTGTGGAAGACCCGGACACTACTCAAATGAGTGTACGGCTCCCCACAAGAGAAGAGAAGAATCTCCAAGAAGAAGATCAAGAGATGAGTCAGCTCGGAAAGAGAGAAGGAGTAGAGATGATCGTTATGAACGAAGACCCTCTCGGAGAAGCAAGGATTCGGAGAGGAAAGACAAGTCATCAAGGAGCTATACAATAAGAAGACATCAAGCTCATGTAGGTGAATGGGTCTCCGGCTCCGACTCCGACAATCAATCCGATGGAAGCTATCACTCCAACTCTGACTGCAGTCAAGATGAAGGTGTTGCCGGTCTTGCTCTCGTATCCTCCAACTCCAACTCCTACGACTTATTTGATTCACCAAATGAGGGAATTGGAAGATGCTTCATGGCTAAAGGCCCCAAGGTATCACACCCTGAATTCATTGACTTCAATAGTGATGAGGATGACTTGCTTGGTGAAGATGAGCTCTTGCATGATAAATCTAGTGAGCTTAGTAACGATGAAAATGCTAGTAGTCTTTATAGTCGAGAAGAGTCGAATGACAATGCTATGAAGGAGATTGAGCATCTAACTAAAGAACTAAACACTCTTAAGTTAGCTCATGAAACAACTCAGGAAGATCATAGAGAGCTCCTAAGATCTCATGAGAAGCTACGCTTCGAGAAGCTCACTCTAGAGAAAGAACATGAGTTTCTAAAAGCGATCAATGACGATCTTCGAAAGAAGAGTTCTTCATATCTTGCCAAACGACTTCTCTTGTCTAATTTCTTGCCACCTATTAAGACTAAGCATGACAAGCATAAGAAAAATTCTTCCTCTAGTAGTAACAATAACCATGTTAAATCTAATGTTGTTACTTCTAGTAGTTCTCTTGATTCCACTAACAATGTTTCAAGCCAAGTTACACTTGAGCAAGAAAATAGCTTATTGAAGGAAATCATAGAGAAAGGTGTCTACAAGAGTCTTGCCGGAAGCAAGAACTTTGAGGAAATTGTTCGCAAGCAAGGAAGACACCGGAAGAATCAAGGGATTGGTTTTGAGCGAAAGTTCAACGCCGAAGGTGTTGAGTGGGAAGAAGGTCAATATCCTACTCCTCAGTTTGTTTCTCAAAAGGAGAAGTATGATCCTACTTCTTCCAATGTGGAACAAGCTCAAGATGACCTTCCACCACAAGACCACAAGCTAAAAGCCAAGGACAAGCTTCAAGAGGAGATTGATGCATTCATTGAAGCACCTCAAGCCATGGTAAAGTGGGTTCCCAAGGACACTTCAAGTTCTACTTCGTCAAGCTCAACGACAACCCCAAGGATTCCCATCAAGATGATGTGGATCCCGAAGAAGAAGAACTAGAAGGTTCTTGAGGGTGACTCCGCCAACATACTTCACTCACATTCATTTTGGAAACTTGTGCAATCAACTTCCACATCATGCACTAGTTCATGGAGTCACAAACCCTCTTGTTGGTAAGTCAAGGGACAAGGTAATCATTGCTTTCATGGACATCATCTATTGTGAACTTCAATCTATGTCCATGGATATCCTTGTTTGTTCCTTGTGGGACTAACCCATGTAGGTATTGAAAGTGCCCTAATCCAAAGGATAGCTCCCAACTCTTGATGATCTACATCAACATTGAGCATCCACATCTTCAACATCTACATGAAGTCTTCTACGACAACCCAAGGTTAGTTTGACCCTTTAAAAGGGGTTCTCACATCTAGGGGGAGCTTTGCTCTAAAAATTGAGCTAAAGCATCTCCAAATGATGTGAACACATCAATGCTTTATGTAAAAGTGGTAACCCCACTTGTGCTTAAACGATGAGTATGACCTATGATCAAATGTTCTCATTTGGCTCCTAAGTCAAAATACTCATATAAAGATGACCTAGTCATCGACAAATTGTGTGCTAGTAGCTAGAGTTTTGGTTGTGCATGTTTGACACATATTTCATTTGCTATCTTATTGTGTGAGCATGTTGAATGCATGATTTTATCCATTCGAGGACATCCATTTGTTGTTTTGGTTGTTTTGATTTTTCTGGCCAAATGGATGGACAAGAATGCCTAAGTACCTCCCCTAGCTATCTAAGCTTTCTTGTCTCAAATTCTATTCATGCTTATATCACAAACTTTGAACAAGTCATTTTCGGACCCTCCGAGTGAGGAGCACTCGGAGCGACCGATCCGTCTAGGGCTGACTTCCAAAACCTTCTAAGTAAATTTCGGTCAGACCAACTCATTCAAACACGGTCAAACCGAAAGAACTTAGACTGATCTAGGTTTCATCTCGGTGAAACCGAGTTCTAAATCTCGGCGTGACCGAAATGCGTAACTGCATAGCAGTTATCCATCTCGGTGTCACCGAGTTTTTCAACTCGGTCCCACCGACAGCAAGGGGATATAAATACTGAGGGCAGCGCGTGTTGATTATTCCTTCAAACGATTTCGCTCCCACGTCCCCTGCTGCCATCGCCCTGATCTCCGGATCGTCGCCGTCGTCGCCTGTGCGCCCTCACCGCAGGTCTCCATCGCCGTCAACGGATTTCTCCTCCGCGCCGTTGCCGCCGTAGAGGGACTCCACCAAGTTAGGGTGAGTCTCGATCCCTCTCGTGCTCCCATCCGATTCATTGCACGTCTGGTTTGCCCTATATCTGGCCACGATTGAAAAACTTCTTTTCCATCAGATCGGTTCTAGTTTTGAGTAAAATTCTTAGGGTTATGTTTCCACGGAACACATCTCGGTGAAACCGATTTTGAAAATTCGGTGTGACCGATTCGGCCTCTGGCCATTGCACTGCACCTTTCGGTCCAACCGAGTCGTGCAAATCGGTGTGACCGAAGTATAGTTTTAGTGAAACCCTAGTGTATCGCCAGGACCGAAACCCACCTCGGTCTAACCGAAAGTGGTGTGTTAAGCTTCTGTTACACACTTCGGATTCACCGAAACTGAAAATCGGTCTGACCGAAATGCATTCTGTGAAAACTTAAAACTAAAATTTGAACTCATTTTTTTGCAAAAACCTCTGCAGTTTGTGATAACTCTTCTTCTCTGCCTATACCTTATCTATTCACAGGTTGTCAGCCATGTCAGATGCCAGTGACAGCCAGAACAGGTCAGAATCACCTTTTGCGGACATTCCGGAAGCAGACACTAGTCCTGAGGCTAGTAGTCCAGTTGATGATGGTGAGAGGAATACACCTAGTGGCTTGCCTCCTGCAGCCACAAGAGCCAGAAAGGAGAGGAATTCTGATGATGAGGACTCTGATTTCATTGCTGAGGAAGAGGTGTCCTCCAAGCCTAAGAGAAAAGTTGTTGCCAAAGAGCAACAAGGTCAGCAGTCAAAGAAAGGCACCAGCAAGGTCAAGCAATCAGCTGTTGCCAAGAAGCTGAACTTGGGAGAGCCAGCCCCAAGCAAAGTGAAGAAAACCTCCAAGAGGAAGAGGGTTGTGTATAGTGATCCTCATGCAGATGCAGCAGCCGAGGAAGAAGAAGAAGAAGAAGCACCCCAGCCTGCTCCTCAGAAGCAGAAGCTCATGGGTGATGCTATTAGGGCTGGAGCCACTTCAAAGCCCAAGAAGCCTGCTCAAGCTAAGGCAGCTCCTGCAAAGCCTTCTGCCAAGCCCAAGAGGACTACCAGGAACATTCCAGCATCTGAGAAGAACAAGGGTGATGTGCCACCGTCTGAGTCTGATGAAGAAGAACATGTGTTGCTGAAACTCCGTTCAAAACTGCCACTCCACAATGATGCTCATCCTCAAGCCGAGGATATGAAGGCAAGGAAAGATAGAGGTCTCAGGCTATGGAGACAAACTGATCCATATGCCGTGAGGAGAAGGGCTGCTGTGGATCCCAGATTTCACACCAGAGAGCAGCAGGACTTCTATGAGACTGTGCTGATGGACAAGAAGCCAATAGTTGCAGATACCAGATACGTTGACTGGAAATACATTGACAGTGAAGAGCACCGAGACTTCTTTCCCCATGTGCATGAAAGCTTCACTGCATGTGGAGTTGCTGAGTTTGTGGGTCAGAAACTGACAGATTGGAACGATGAGATGATTATGCAGTTCTATGCCACAGCTCATTTCTATCCTGATGGGAAGATCACCTGGATGACTGAAGGTCAAAGGTTTTCTTCTTCTGTTGAAGAATGGGCAGAACTTCTGAATGCTCCAGTGCAACGAGAGGACGACATTGATGTCTATGGGATTCCAAAGAAGAACCATGATTCCATGAAGAACATGTACAAGGAGATCCCCGCAGCAGATTTGGAAGTGTGGAAGCTCGACTCAGTCTACTATCTCCAGGCAGGTTTACCTACCACTAACACTATTTTGAGGCATACCTTGATGCCCAAGTCTGGAGACCATCGCATGATCAGAGGGTATTCTATCAACATGCTGCATATACTTGATGAGAAGGCACCTTTCAAGGTGATGGACTTAATGGTAGAGACCATTAAGAGGACTGCAGCTGACCAGAAAAGGTCATGTGGGTTTGCCCCGCGGATTCAGATGCTTATCAATGCCAAGTTTGGCACGGGCAAATTCCTGTTGGATAGGAAGCACTTACCACTGCAGCCAGAGCATGAAGACAATGTTGTTGTGATGGATGAGGAGGATCCAACTTCGGTTGAAGGTCAAGCCAAGATTGAAGCTGCTAGGAAAGCCAAAGCTGATAAAGAGGCAGCAGCAGCAGCAGCTAAACCAAAGAGCTTCAGAGAGCAGATTCTTGAAGCTACCCAAAGGATTGAACAACGCCTGGCCAGCATTGAACAATCTCAGGAGAGCCTAGAGAGGATTGTTGACGAGAAGGTCCACGCTCTGGACGTGAAGCTGACTGAACTTCAAGTGACCGTCAACAAGCTTGAGGCAGACATGGAGGAAGCAAGGCAGGACAGGGCAGAGCTCATGCAGGATGACTTAGTCCAGGACTCTCATCGCCAGACTGCTCCGGTTCCCAGAGGATCCCGATCAGCTGCTATTCCAGTGACTGACACCAGGACTACCACTTCAGCACCTCCTACAGCTCCAGCAGTCACTCCAGCCACAGCTCCAGTATCCACTCCTCCAGCGCAGACATCAGCTGAAGTCTTCGCCGATGCCGTCATATCTACTCCGACATCTACCCAGACGGGAGCCGCCAGCAGAGCTCACAGTGACGTTTAGCTCTATGTTTTTTCAAACTTTTTGGTAACTTGTTGCCAAAGGGGGAGAAATTGTATAGATCATAGGGCTTCAAGAGAGAGAGTGCTCTTCCGTTCTTTTGCGGTTTCTTTGATATACTTTTGGTACTTTTGGTTTTCGAAACTTTCAGTGTGCTTCATACTACGTTTGATGCTACCTTAATGAGTGCTTGGTCATACTATGCTTTAATGTGTGCTTAATGCTTATCATATGCTTTTCCTATCTTGTATGATCATTTACTCATGTCTTGGTGATTGGGTGCATGTTATTCATTCTTATCATTTTGTGCGCTCCACCAAGATGTATGTGACATGGAAGAGTGACCCATGATCCTAATCGATTGTGCATTTGCGTTCAAACGCAAATTTTAAATAATGCACAAATTTAGGGGGAGCTCTTGCTTATCACATACTTCTCAAAGCGACGATATTATTCATTGATTATATCTTTTGTCGAAGCTTTGATCTATATGTTGTCATCAATTACCAAAAAGGGGGAGATTGAAAGTGCAACTAATCCCCGGGTGGTTTTGGCAATTAATAACAACATATATATCATTGAACTAATAGTTACTTGAGAATCATTTCAGAGAAGTTCAGTGATATGGGTATGGAAATGACTGAAGAAGTGGACCCCTAAAAATGCTAAGGCAAGCATTGGCAAAAGCTCAAGACTCCATTTTTGGTTTAGTGATCCAAGATCACATTGAGTCCATAGGAAAAGCCAATACTATTAAAAGGGGATGAGGTTGTGTTGATGATCTGGTTGCTCAAGTGCTTAGTGATATATCTCCTTCAACTATCAGCAACTTTCACTACTATACACACTCATAAGTAATCTCGGACCAACCGATTTTCCAAACTCAGTCACACCGAGATGAACCACCTCAGCCATAAGCCAAACCCTAGAAAAATCGGTCATTCCGAGTTTGAGTTCGGTCTCACCGAAACATGGGCTGCCAAGCTTCTGTAACCGTTTGTTATCAAATCGGAATAACCGAGATGATATTTTCGGTCCCACCGAAACTGGCAAGCTCCTGTCTTTGCTCAAATCGGACTAACCGAGATGGTATTTTCGGTCCCACCGAAAACCCCAACGTTCACATTATTTGAACTTTCGGTCTGACCGAGTTGTCCACTTCGGTCTCACCGAGATTGCTCAATTATGTGTGTAATGGTTGGATTTTCTGTGGAGGCTATATATACCCCTCCACCCCCTCTTCATTCGTGGAGAGAGCCATCAGAAAGAACTACCACTCCTACCTTACACTTTCCGAGAAGAGAACTACCTACCCTTGTGTTGAGATCAAGTTGCTCCACTCCCACCATATGAAACTTGATTTCTAACCTTCCCAAGTTGCTTTCCACTCAATCCTTTCTTCCACCACAGCCAAATCAGTGAGGAGAGTTGAGTGTTGGGGAGATTATCATTTGAAGCACAAGAGCAAGGAGTTCATCATCATCTACAACATCTATTACCTTTTGGAGGGTGGTGCCTCCTAGATTGGTTAGGTGTCGCTTGGGAGCCTCCGTCATCGAGATGTGGAGTTGAACCAAGAAGTTTGTAAGGGCAAGGAGATCGCCTACTTCGTGAAGATCTACCCCGAGTAAGGCTAGCCCTCCGTGGGCGTAGGCCATGATGGAATAGACAAGGTTTCTTCTTCGTGGACCCTTCGTTGGTGGAGCCCTCCATGGACTCGCGCAGCCGTTACCCTCCGTGGGTTGAAGTCTCCATCAACGTGGATGTACGATAGCACTACCTATCGGAACCACGGGAAAAATCATTGCGTCTCCAAATTGCGTTTGATCTTCTCCACCTCTCTTTACTACATGTGCAATTTACTTTCCGCTGCTTATACTCTAGAATTGCATGTGTAGGGTGATACTTGACTTGATCATAATTGTGAATCTGCCAAAAACTGTTCTTGATCAAAAGGCAGAATTTTTATATTTACAAGTAGTCTAATCACCCCCCCTCTAGACATACTTTCGATCCTACATCTGGCTATGGTCTATCTTCATCACACAAAATATTTAAATCATGCACAACCCCACTTCCAGCTAAGCAATTGTTTCATACTTTAATTTTTTCAAACTTTTCAACATTCACGCAATACATGAGTGTGAACCATGGATATAGCACTATAGGTGGAATAGAGTGGTGGTTGTGGAGAAGACAAAAAGGAGGAAGATAGTATCACATCAACCAGGCGTATTATTGGACTATGGAGATGCCCATCAATAGATATCAATGTGAGTGAGTAGGGATTGCCATGCAACGGATGCACTAGAGCTATAAGTGTATGAAAGCTCGACAAAAGAAACTAAGTGGGTGTGCATCCAACTTGCTTGCTCATGAAGACTTACATCATTTTGAGGAAGCCCATCATTGGAATATACAAGCCAAGTTCTATAATGAAAATTCCCACTAGTATATGAAAGTGACAATATAAGAGACTCTCTATCATGAAAATCATGGTGCTACTTTGAAGCACAAGTGTGGAAAAAGGATAGTAGCATTGCCCCTTCTCTCTTTTTCTCTCATTTCTTTTTTTCTTTTTGTTTCGTGGGCCTTTTCTCCCATTTTTTTATGGCCTCTTTTGTTTTTTATTTTGTCCGGAGTCTCATCCCGACTTGTGGGGGAGTCATAGTCTCCGTCATCCTTTCCTCATTGGACAATGCTCTAATAATGAAGATCATCACACTTTTATTTACTTACAACTCAAATGTTACAACTTGGTGGAAATGCATGGCAATATATCTCGGAATGGCTATGGAAATGCCATGATAGGTAGGTATGGTGGCTGTTTTGAGGAAGGTATAAGGTGGGTGTATGGTACCGGCGAAAGTTGCGCGGTACAAGAGATGCTAGCAATGGTGGAAGGGTGAGAGTGCGTATAATCCATGGACTCAACATTAGGCATAAATAACTCATATACTTATTGCAAAAATCTACAAGTCATCAAAACAAAGTACTAAACGCATGCTCCTCGGGGAAGGGTTGGTAGGCGTTAACCATCGCACGATCCCGACCTCCACACAAAGGAAGACAAATAATAAATAAATCATTCTCTAACTTCATCACATAACGGTTCACCATACATGCATGCTACGGAAATCACAAACTTTAGCACAAGTGTTTCTCAAATTCACAATTACTCCACTAGCATGACTCTAATATCACCATCCTCATATCTCAAAACAATCATCAAGTATCAAACTTCTCATAGTATTCAATGCACTTTATATGAAAGTTTTTATTATACCCATCTTGGATGCCTATCATATTAGGACTAAATTCTAAACCAAAGCAAATTACCATGCTGTTCTAAAGTACTCTAAAAATAATATAAGTGAAGCATGAAAGATCAATAATTTCTACAAAATAAAACCACCGCCGTGCTCTCAAAAGATGTAAGTGAAGCACTAGAGCAAAACTATCTAGCTCAAAAGATATAAGTGAAGCACATAGAGTATTCTAATAAATTCCGATTCATCTGTGTCTCTCTCAAAAGGTGTCTAAAGCAAGGATGATTGTGGTAAACTAAAAAGCAAAGACTCAAATCATACACGACGCTCCAAGCAAAACACATATAATGTGGTGAATAAAAATATAGTCTCAAGTAAAGTTACTGATAGACGAAGACGAAAGAGGGGATGCCTTCCCGGGCATCCCCAAGCTTAGGCTTTTGGTTGTCTTTGAATTTTACCTTGGGGTGACTTGGGCATCCCCAAGATTAGGCTCTTGCCACTAATATTCCATAGTCCATCAAATCCTTACCCCAAAACTTGAAAACTTCACAACACAAAACTTAACAGAAAATCTTGTGAGCTCTGTTACTATAAAAAACAAACCATCACTTTAAGGTACTGTATTGAACTCATTCTTTATTTATATTGGTGTTAATCCTATTGTATTCCAAATTATCAATGATTCATACCCCCGATACTACTCATAGATTCATCAAAATAAGCAAATAACACACGAAAAACATAATCTGTCAAAAACAGAATAGTCTGTAGCAATCTGTAACTTTCGAATACTTCTGTAACTCTAAAAATTCTGAAATAAATTGGCGGACGTGAGGAATTTGTCTATTAATAATCTACGAAAAGAATCAACTAAAAATCACTCTCTAGTCATAAATGGCAGCTAATCTCGTGAGCGCAAAAGTTTCTGTTTTTTACAACATGGTCGCAAAGACTTCACCCAGTCTTCCCAAAGGTTCTAATTGGCAAAACACTAATTAAAACACAAAACCACATCTAAACAGAAGCTAGATGAATTATTTACTACTAAACAGAAGTAAAACCAAAGAAAATAAAATTGGGTTGTGCTACTTCTCGAGCTTGCATTGTATTCCCTCGAAGAGGAAAGGGAGATGCATCACAGTAGCGTAAGTATTTCCCTCAGTTTTGGAGAACCAAGGTATCAATCCAGTAGGAGACCACGCGCGAGTCCCTCGCACCTGCACAAACAAATAAGAACTTCGCAGCCAACGTGATAAGGGGTTGTCAATCCCTTTACGGTCACTTACGAAAGTGAGATCTGATAGAGATGATGATTGATATTTTTGGTATTTTTTGGTTATAAGAACAGAAAGTAAAAGCAGAAAAAGTAAAGTAGGTGAAAATTGATATGTTAAGAATAGACCCGGGGGCCATAGTGTTCTCTAGTGGCATCTCTCATGTAGCGATATTCTACGACGGGTAAACAAATTACTGTCGAGCAATTGATAGAAAAGCAAATAATTATGAGACTATCTAGGCATGATCATTATATATAGGCATCACGTCTGAGAGGAGTAGACGATTCTGCATCTACTACTATTACTCCACACATCGACCACTATCCAGCATGCATCTCATGTATTGAGTTCATAAGAACAGAGTAACGCATTAAGCAAGATGACATGATGTAGAGGGATAAACTCAAGCAATACGATATAAAACCCATCTTTTTATCCTCGATGGCAACGATACAATACGTGCCTTGCTGCCCTACTGTCACTGGGAAAGGACACCGCAAGATTGAACCCAAAGCCAAGCACTTCTCCCATTGCAAGAACTATAGATCTAGTAGGCCAAACCAAACCAATAATTCGAAGAGACTTGCAAAGATATTATAATCATACATAAAGAGTTCAGAGAAGAACCAAATATTTCTCATAGATAATCTTGATCATAAACCCACAATTCATCGAATCTCGACAAACACACCGCAAAAAGAGATTACATCGAATAGATCTCCTCAAAGACCGAGGAGAACTTTGTATTGAGATCCAAAGAGAGAGAAGAAGTCACCTAGATACTAGCTATGGACCCGAAGGTCTGTGGTAAACTACTCACAACTCATGGTGAGGCGATGATGATGATGTAGAAGCACTGCGTGGAAGACCCCCCCCCCCTCTGGCGGAGCTCCGGAATAGGCCCCAAGATGGGATCTCATGGGAGCAGAAGGTTACGGCGGTGGAACTAGGGTTTTCTTTGTTGTTCTGATGGTTTCGGGGTACGTAGGCATATATAGGAGGAAGGAGGGCACCGGGGGCCATACATGGGACCCTCGAGGCAGGGGGCGCGCCCCCACCCTCGTGAGCACCATGTAATCCCTACTCCGTGGTTCTCAAGTCTCCCGTGCGTGATTTTCTCCAAAAATATCTCTCCCGAAGGTTTCATTCCGTTTGGACTCCGTTTGATATCCCTTTTTTGTAAAACCCTGAAACAGGAAAAAAACAACAATCTGGACTGGGCCTTTGGGTTAGTAGGATAGTCCCAAAAATAATATAAAAGTGTATGACAAAGCCCATTAAACATCCAAAACATCATAAATAATAGCATGGAACAATAAAAAATTATAGATACGTTGGAGACGTATCAAGCATCCCTAAGCTAAATTCCTACTCGTCCTCGAGTAGGTAAATGATAAAAACAGAATTTTTGATGTGGAATGCTAACCAACATAGTTTTTCAATGTAATTCTCTTAATTGTGGCATGAATGTTCAGATCTGAAAGATTCAAGACATAAGTCTATATTGACATAAGAAATAATAATACTTCAAGCATACTAACAAAGCAATCATGTCTTCACAAAATACTATGGCTAAAGAAAGTTATCCCTACAAAATCATATAGTCTGGCTATGCTCCCTCTTCATCACACAAAATATTCATATCATGCACAACCCGATTTCAGCCAAGCATTTGTTTTCATACTCTATTCTTTCAAACCTTTCAACTTTCACGCAATACATGAGCGTGAGCGATGGACATAGCACTATGGGTGGAATAGAGAGGTGGTTGTGGAGAAGACAAAAAGGAGGGAGATAGTCTCACATCACTAGGCGTATCAACGGGCTATGAAGATGCCCATCAATAGATATCAATGTGAGTGAGTAGGGATTGCCATGCAACGGATGCACTAGATCTAAAAATGTATGAAAGCTCAACAAAAGGAACTAGTGGGTGTGCATCCAACTTGCTTGCTCACGAAGACCTAGGGCATTTGAGGAAGCCCATTGTTGGAATATACAAGCCAAGTTCTATAATGAAAATTCCCACTAGTATATGAAAGTGACTAAACATGAGACTCTCTATCATGAAGAACATGGTACTACTTTGAAGCACAAGTGTGGAAAAAGATAGTAGCAATTGTCCCTTTTCTTTTCTTTTTCTTTTTTTCCTTTTTTTGGGCCTTTTTTCTTTGGCCTTTCTTTCTTTTTCTTTTTTTTTCTTGGAGGGACTTTATTGATTTAGCCTTTCCTCACATGGGACAATGCTCTAATAATGATGATCATCACACTTTCGTTACAACTCGATATTACAACTCAATACTAGAACAAAGTATGCCTCTAAATGAATGCCTCCGGCAGTGTACCGGGATGTGCAATGAACCAAGAGTGACATGTATGAAAAAATATGCATGGTGGCTTTTCCACAAATACGATGTCAACTACATGATCATGCATGGCAATATGACAATATGAAGCGTGTCATATGAACGAAACGGTGGAAAGTTGCATGGCAATATATCTCGGACTGGCTATGGCAATGCCATGATAGGTTGGTATGGTGGCTGTTTTGAGGAATATATATGGTGGCTGTTTTGAGGAAGGATATATAGTGGGTGTATGGTACCGGCGAAAGTTGCGCGATACAAGAGAGGCTAGCAATGGTGGAAGGCTGAGAGTGCGTATAATCCATGGACTCAACATTAGTCATAAGAACTCATATACTTATTGCAAAAATATACGATTCATCAAAACAAAGCAATCAACGCATGCTCCTAGGGGGGAGGTTGGTAGGAGTTAACCATCGCACGCCCCCGACCTCCACACAAAGGTTGACACTTTACAAATACCTCATGCTCTAACTTCGTCACATAGTGGTTCACCATATGTGCATGCTATGGGAATCACTAACCTTAACACAAGCATTTCTCAATTTCATAATAACTCCACTAGCATGACTCTAATATCACTATCCTCATATCTCAAAACAATTATCAAGCATCCAACTTCTCATCATATTTAATGCACTTAGTGTGAAAGTTTTTACTACATTGACATTGGATGTCTATCATGTGAAGACTAGTTTTATAGCCTAAGCACATTACCATGATGTTTTAATAGACTCTCAAAAGGATATAAGTGAAGCATGAGAGTTCAACAATTTCTTCAAAATATTATCGCCACCGTGCTCTAAAAGATATAAGGGAAGCACTAGAGCAAAAACTATTCAACTCAAAAGATATAAGTGAAGCATATAGAGTGTTCTATCAATTCATAGGCCATATTTAACTCTCTCAAATAGGTGTGTCCAGCAAGGATAATTGTGGCAAACTAACAAGCAAAGACTCAAATTATACAAGATGCTCCAAGTAAAATACATATCATGTGGTGAATAAAAATATAGCTCCGAGTATAGTTACCGATAGATGAAGACGAAAGAGGGGATGACTTCCCGGGGCATCCCCAAGCTTAGGCTTTTGATTGTCCTTGAATTTTACTTGGGGTGCCTTGGGCATCCCCAAGTTTAGGCCCTTGCTACTCTTTGTTCCATAGTCCATCAAAGCAATACTCAAAACTTGAAAACTTCACAACACAAAACTTAGACAAAAATCTCATGAGCTCTGTTAGTATAAGAAAGCAAACAACCACTCAAAGGTACTGCAATGAATTCATTCTTTGTTTATATTGGTGTTAAACCTACTGTATTCCAACTTCTGTATGGTTTATACTTCCCAATATTACTTATAGATGCACTGAAATAAGCAAACAACACACGAAAAAAAATCTGTTAAAAACAGAACAGTCTGTAGTAATCTGCAGGTTTTGCATACTTCTGTAACTCCAAAAAAATCAAACTAAATTGGTAAAAGTGAGGAATTTTTCTATTAATCATCTGCAAAAATAATTAACTAAATAGCACGCTCCAGTAAAATCTAATGACCATTCTAGCCAGCGCTAACGATTCTGTTTTTCACAGCAAGATCATATAAACTTCACACAAGTCTTCCCAAAGGTTCTACTTGGCACAAACACTAAACAAAACACAAAACCACATCTAAACATAATCTAGATGCAATATTCATTCCTAAACAGACGCAAAAACAAAAAATATAAAATTGGGTTGCCTCCCAACAAGCGCTATCGTTTTACGTCCCTAGCTAGGCATTGAGATTTCAATGATGCTCACAAGAAAGATAAGAATTGAAGCACAAGGAGACCATCATAGAACATGTGACAAACACATCTAAGTCTAACATACTTCCTATGCATAGGCATTTTATAGTAAAACAAATTAGCAAGACAAGCAAGATCAAACGTATGCAAGGAAGAAGAAAGAAACAAGATCAATCTCAACATGAAAAGACGTAATTTAGTAACATGAAGATTCCTACATCCATATTTTCCTCTCTCATAGTAATTGCATGTAGGATGATAAGAAAATTCAACAATATAGCAATTACAAAACATATTCTCAACACGATCCACATGCATACGAGGTTGACACTCTTCCAAAATAGTGGGATCAATATCAACTAAAGTCATGACCTCTCCAAACCCACTTTTATCAATAATTTCATGAGATTGAATATTCTCCAAATATGTGGGATCTAAAGTTGACACTCTTCCAAACCCACTTTAAATATTATTGCAAACATTATTATCAATCTTACATTCATCATGGGGATTAAATAAATTTTCAAGATCATAAGAAGAATCACCCCAATCATGATCATTGTAGCAAGTAGTGGGCATAGCAAAATAAGCATCCCCAAGCTTAGGGTTTTGCATATCATTTGCACAATTGACATCAATAGAATTTATAATAACATCATTGCAATCATGCTTTTTACTCAAAGAGCTATCGTGAATCACTTTATAATTTTCTTTCAATACTTCATCACAATTTTCAGATTCATAAATTTCAAGCAAAACCTCACAAAGATAATCTAGTGCATGCAGATCACTAGCAATAGGTTCAACATAATTGGATCTCTTTACGAGATTAGCAAGTGGATGAGGATTCATACTTTAGCAAGCGAAGATGCAAGCTAATTGAGGGCACATAGCAACACAAGCAAACAAGAGACACGCGAACGGTAAACACTCGACTGAAGAAGGGCGAATAAAACGGCAAGGGTGAAGTAGGGGAGAGGAAAACGAGAGGCAAAAATGTAATGCGAAGGATAAGGGTTTGTGATAGGTACTTGGTATATGACTTTTGCGTAAGTCTCCCCGGCAACGGCGCCATAAATTCTTCTTGCTACTTCTTGAGCTTGCGTTGATTCCCTCGAAGTGGAAAGGGAGATGCATCACAGTAGCGTAAGTATTTCCCTCAGTTTTTGAGAACCAAGGTATCAATCTAGTAGGAGACCATGCGCGAGTCCCTCGCACCTGCACAAACAAATAAGAACTTCGCAGCCAAAGCGATAAGGGGTTGTCAATCCCTTTACGGTCACTTACGAAAGTGAGATCTGATACAGATGATAGTTGATATTTTTGGTATTTTTTGGTTATAAGAATAGAAAGTAAAAGCGGAAAAAGTAAAGTAGGTGAAGATTGATATGTTGAGAATAGACCCGGGGGCCATAGTGTTCTCTAGTGGCTTCTCTCATGATAGCGATATTCTACGACGGGTAAACAAATTACTGTCAAGCAATTGATAGAAAAGCGAATAATTATGAGACTATCTAGGCATGATCATTATATATAGGCATCACGTCCGAGACAAGTAGACCAAAATGATTCTGCATCTACTACTATTACTCCACACATCGATCGCTATCCAGCATGCATCTAGTGTATTGAGTTCATAATAACAGAGTAATGCCTTAAGCAAGATGACATGATGTAGAGCGACGAACTCAAGCAATATGATATAAACCCCACCTTTTTATCCTTGATGGCAACAATACAATACGTGCCTTGCTGCCACTACTGTCACCGGGAAAGGACACCGCAAGATTGAACCCAAAGCCAAACACTTCTCCCATTGCAAGAACTATAGATCTAGTAGGCTAAACCAAGCCAATAATTCGAAGAGACTTGCAAGGATATTATAATAATACATAAAGAGTTCAGAGAAGAACCAAATATTTATCATAGATAATCTTGATCATAAACCCACAATTCATCGGATCTCGACAAACACACCGCAAAAAGAGATTACATCGAATAGATCTCCTCAAAGACCGAGGAGAACTTTGTATTGAGATCCAAAGAGAGAGAAGAAGCCATCTAGATACTAGCTATGGACCCGAAGGTCTATGGTAAACTACTCACAACTCATGGTGAGGCGATGATGATGATGTAGAAGCACTCCGTGGAAGATCCCCCCTCCGACGGAGCTCCGGAACAGGCCCCAAGATTGGATCTCACAGGAACAGAAGGTTACAGCGGTGGAACTAGGGTTTTCTCTGTTGTTCTGATGGTTTCCGGGTACGTAGGCATATATAGGAGGAAGGAGGGCACCAGGGGCCATACGTGGGACCCACGAGGCAGGGGGCGCGCCCCACCCTCGTGGGCACCATGCAATCCCTACTCCGTGGTTCTCAAGTCTCTCGTGCGTGATTTTCTCCAAAAATATCTCTCCCGAAGGTTTCATTCCGTTTGGACTCCGTTTGATATCCCTTTTCTGTAAAACCCTGAAACAGGCAAAAAACAGCAATCTGGACTGTGCCTTTGGGTTAGTAGGTTAGTCCCAAAAATAATATAAAAGTGTATGACAAAGCCCATTAAACATCCAAAACATCATAAATAATAGCATGGAACAATACAAAATTATAGATACGTTGGAGACGTATCGGGTTGCCTCCCAACAAACGCTATCGTTTAATGCCCCTAGCTAGGCATGATACAAGAATAGATCTTGGTATTGCCATCTTTGGTAGGCAATTTTTCAATTGAACACTAAAAATCCTTAGGAGTTTCTTACTTTTATTAATAATCAAACTCCTAGGCAATAAATCAAGAACTTTGTCTGTAGCAAAAGGTTCCCTAATGATAGTGAGAAAGTTGGGGTGAACACTTATTGACTTGAGATCCGCAGTTTCCTTACTAGAAGATTCACCTTTATTTTTAGGAACATACATAAACTTGGCCATTTTGGTAGTAGAGGGGTTCGCAGTATTTCTCACAGGAGAAAAAGTTGACCCTACATTGGTAATAATATCCTCAAGCTTATCAACTCTAGTGAAATCTTGATCTATTTTCTCATTAACTATGGGTTCTTTTTCCTTAATTTTTTTAGAGTAACTCCTACCTTAGATCCGTGTTGGGTAATTGGGTTATGGATCTTTTTATCCAAATTCTCGATGAACTCTACAGTGGCAACTTTATTTTCGATAATTTCAAGCCCCTGCATTACGTGTTCTAAAGTTAAGGTAGTTCCATTAACCAAAAGAGGTGGTTGGCCAAACAAATCTATCATAGCATTATAAGAGTCAAAAGTATGGCTACCCAAGAAATTCCCTCTGGTAATGGTATCAAGGACATATCTATTCCAAGGAGTGATGCCTACATAAAAATTGCAAAGAAGCACGGAAGTGGAAAGCTGCCTAGTAGATCTATTCTGAGCATTGCAAATTCTATACCAAGCATATTTTAGATTTTCTCCCTCCCTTTGTTTAAAATTAAGAACTTCACTCTCGGGAGTATTAATAATGATAGAAGGGCTAGTCATGACGGCAAATCAAACGATAAAACGCATGGAGCAAATAAGAGGGCGAATAAAACGACAAAGGTGAAGTGGGGAGAGGAAAACAAGAGGCAAATGGCAAATAATGTAATGCGAGGGATGAGAGTTTTTGATGGGTACTTGGTATATAACTTATGCGTAGATCTCCCCGGCAACGGCGCCAAAAATCCTTCTAGCTACCTCTTGAGCATGCGTTGGTTTTCCCTTGAAGAGGAAAGGGTGATGCAGCAAAGTAGCGTAAGTATTTCCCTCAGTTTTGAGACCAAGGTATCAATCCAGTAGGAGACTACACGCAAGTTCCTCGTACCTGCACAAACAAATAAGAACCTTGCAACCAACCCGATAAAGGGGTTGTCAATCCTTTCTCGGCCACTTGCAAAAGTGAGATCTAATAGAGATAATAGGATAAATATTTTTGGTATTTTTATATAGATTGAAAAGTAAAGATTGCAAAACAAAAGAACAGAAAAGATAACTAGTTGATGGAAGATTAATATGATAGAAAAATAGACCCAGCGGCCATAGGTTTCACTAGTTGCTTCTCTCAAGATAGCAGATTCTACGGTGGGTGAACAAATTACTGTCGAGCAATTGATAGAAAAGCGCATAGTTATGAGAATATCTAGGCATGATCATGTATATAGGCATCACGTCCGTGACAAGTAGACCGTAACGATTCTGCATCTACTACTATTACTCCACACATCGACCGCTATCCAACATGCATCTAGAGTATTAAGTTCATAAGAACAGAGTAACGCCTTAAGCAAGATGACATGATGTAGAGGGATAAAATCATGCAATATGATATAAACCCCATCTTTTTATCCTTGATGGCAACAATACAATACGTGCCTTGTTGCCCCTGATGTCACTGGGAAAGGACACCGCAAGATTGAACCCAAAGCTAAGCACTTCTCCCATTGCAAGAAAGATCAATCTAGTAGGCCAAACCAAACTGATAATTCGAAGAGACTTAAGATATTTTAATCATGCATATAAGAATTCAGAGAAGAATCAAATATTGTTCCTAGATAATCTTGATCATAAACCCACAATTCATCGGATCTCGACAAACACACTGCAAAAAGAATTACATTGAATAGATCTCCAAGAAGATCGAGGAGAACTTTGTATTGAGATCCAAAGAGAGAGAAGAAGCCATCTAGCTAATAACTATGGACCCGAAGGTCTGTGGTAAACTGCTCACAACTCATCGAAGAGGCTATGGTGTTGATGTAGAAGCCCTCCATGATCGATTCCCCCTCCGGTGGAGCTCCGGAACAGGCCCCAAGAAGGGATCTCACGGGTACAGAAGGTTGTGGCGGTGGAAATAGGGTTTCGTGGTGCCCCCGGATGTTTTCAGGGTATATGAGTATATATAGGACGAAGAAGTATGTCGGTGGAGCTACGAGGGGCCCATGAGGGTGGGGGGCGCGCCAACCCCCCTGGGCATGCACCCTACCTCGCGGCGACCTCGTGGCTTCCCTGGCATGTACTCCAAGTCTTCTGGGTTACGTTTGTTCCAAAAACGATCCCCCCGAAGGTTTCATTCCATTTGGACTTCGTTTGATATTCCTTTTCTGTGAAACACTGAAGTAGGCAAAAAACAACAATTTGCAGTGGGCCTTGGGTTAATAGGTTAGTCCCAAAAATAATATAAAGTGTATAATAAAGCCCATTAAACATCCAAAACAGATAATATAATAGCATGGAACAATCAAAATTTATAGATACGTTGGAGACGTATCAGACGACACATAGAGAGGGGATGTCCAGCGGCGCTCCAATGGAGTTTGGCAAGCATAGAGTGGAGACCCACGCGAGGGAGACGGATCTCTCGGTGGTGTACACCATCAACCCAGCCGTGGTGGACGACTACATCAACACCGTTGAGCAGTTGCTTGCTGGAGACAAGTACAAGGTGGTCGGCATTGACCTCCAGTACACCACCGGTCGTCCCGACATAGATTAGAAGGTTGCCATCGCCCAGTTGTGCGTGCGCCATCATGTCCTCATCTACCACTACTGCATGGGCAAAGAGCCTTGCGACCGTTTCAATAGGTTTGTCAATAGCACCGACTACAAGTTCTCCATGGTGGAAACCACCGACAATGTAAAAGCGCTTAGGGTAATGGGCTTGGCCTGCCAGAACCTTGTCGAAATCCGTGAGCCCTACAGGGTCTGGGGCAGCACGAAGAAGCACTCCCTGGTTGAACTCGCCTCGGCCATCAACCATCATCGACCCCTACTACAAAAAGATGAAGCACGATGCCAAAAGAACAAGTCCCGTATCCTGGCACAGGGCCTGGATGCGGCAACTGGATGAACCTCACCTCAGGTTTGCGGCCAAGAGCATGTACACATGCTACGAGATGCACAGGCGGATTGTTGACATGAGGAAGTGCCTCGTTACCCAAATCGACGAGCCCGGATCGAGCCACAAGCAGAGCAAGCGTCACAAGAAGTAGATGATGATCAGATGATCGTTTATATTAGTTTATCATGCATGTAATATATAGTTTACTTTATTGGTGTGTGGAAATGTCATGTGTGTCGTAGCCACCTATGTAATTATGCATGTAATAGTTTACTATGGTGTGTGCAAATGCCATGGTTGTAGTAGCCACCTATGTAAGTGGATGTTTAATATGGTTACGCAAGCCTGTCCT
>LR738714.1:456847451-456886930 GCA_902687465.1 Secale cereale
GTTGTTGTTGTTGTTCTGTATGCAATCCCATCACACAATACACACGTCTTATTAGTAGCAACTGTTTGTGTTATTATCGGGTCTTCACACACATTTATGATTACAGACCTCTTTGTAGCATATCACACACATCTTGTTAAGTTGAACTGTTTCTGTTCTCATGTCTCAACGCAAACAGTTCATCCGAGTGAACCGCATGCCGTATATCGCACACACCTTGATCTGGCTGACCGTTTCTTTTGTGTTGCCTAATCACAAACAGTTCATCCGAGTGAACCGTATGCTGTGAATCACACACGCCTACATCTGGCTACCCATTTCTTTTGTTCATCCACATCGCAAACAGTTAATTGAACTGAACCGTATGCCCTTCATCGCACACGCAACTAAAACCTGAACCGTGTTTGATGCATCCATCATTGCAAACGTTTTATACATTTCTGACAATTTTCATACAACACCGTTCGCAATTAGTTTCTCGAAGGGGTCTCTCATCGTAGTCTCGCGTTAGCAGCATCCTGCAGTAGTTTCCCCCTCTACCTTCTTGTAATGGATTGAGTTTTCTCTTTGAAGTTATCTTATCGGATTGAGTCTTTAAGGATTTAAGAACACTTGATGTATGTCTTGCGTGGGATACCCATGGTGATAATGTGGTATTCTATTGATTCACTTGATGTATGTTTTAGTGATCAACTTGTGGGTTCCGTGACCTTGGGAATCTATGCATAGGGGTTGGCAAACGTTTTCGTCTTGACTCTCCGATAGAAACTTTGGGGCACTTTTGAAGTTCTTTGTGTTGGTTGAATAGATGAATATGAGATTGTGGGATGCATATCGTATAATCATGCCCACGGATACTTGAGGTGACAATGGAGTATCTAGGTGACATTAGGGTTTTGGTTGATGTGTGTCTTAAGGTGTTATTCTAGTACGAACTCTAGGATAGATCGAACAGAAAGAATAAATTCGTGTTATTTTACCATGGACTCTTAAAAAGATCGATCAGAAAGAATAACTTTGAGGTGGTTTCATACCCTACAATAATCTCTTCGTTTATTCTCCGCTATTAGTTATTTTGGAATTTAGGGTGACTCTTTGTTGCATGTTGAGGGATTGTTATATGATCTAATTATGTTATCATTGTTGAGAGAATTTGCACTAGTGAAAGTATGAACTCTAGGCCTTATTTTGAAGCATTGCAATACCATTTGTGCTCACTTTTATCATTAGTTACTTTGCTGTTTTTATATTTTTAGATTACAAAAACATATACCTACCATCTATATTGCACTTGTATCACCATCTCTTCGCTGAACTAGGGCACCTATACAATTTACCATTGTATTGGGTGTGTTGGGGACAAAAAAGATTCATTGTTATTTGGTTGCAGGGTTGTTTGAGAGAGACCATCTTCATCCTACGCCTCCCACGGATTGATAAACCTTAGGTCATCCACTCGAGGGAAATTAGCTACTGTCCTACAAACCTCTGCACTTGGAGACTCAACAACGTCTACAGGAAGAATGTTGCGTAGTAGACATCAGTGGCCAATGGCTTCGGCCGCCGCGCACTGCACGAGTGGGAAGCCCACCTCCTGCAGGAAGCCAACATTCCGGCGCCTCCCGACATGCGTGCGCTGGGCCGGTGGAGGCTCAGCTCCGGGGGCGTCCCCGTTCCCCCACTGCCCGATGTGATGACGCGTCCCGACTTCTTCAATGACGAGGTCAAGCGCGTGCGGGCATCGTTGACAGAGGAGCGACGGGCCCTCCCGGAGTACGCCGCCGGCACCAGGAGGCGTGGGCGGCATACTTCGAACGCTGGTAGGTGGCGCGGCTGGCCTCCACCAACAACGCACCTTTGGTGGGGGGGGGGGGACGAAGAACATCGACGGCCGCCGCTTGTGGTGGGGCACCCCCGACCGCACGCTCCACGCCGTCCTTGAGCACCTTATGGGCGGCAACGAGCCACCATTGACGTACCCTGCCGCCCGGTCACCCGCCGGAGCGGCGGCCAATGCATGCCGAGCAGGACCAGCTCCTCTTCCTCCTGCTCCCGCTCCTCCTCCCACTCATCCGGGTCGCAAGCGCTCTTCAGCGTCAAGGCCTAGTCAGCAGAGACGCCGCTCGGCCGGCTCACTCGCAGCGCCGGCATCGTCATCAACGAGGGCGGGCGCGCCTCCTGCTCGACTCCTCCCAGCCTTGTGAAGCCGAAGACGGAGCCGGGCTCGCCGTCGTGAAGACGGAGCCAGGGCTCGCTGGCGTGAAGACGGAGCCGGGCTCGATGACGTGGCGGCCATGAAGTGGGCGCGGAAGGACTGGGCGCGGCTGGAGTTGGAGCGCCAACGCCGCGCCCTAGAGGAGATCGCCACTCGGCGCCGTGGCCGCGAAGAGGGAGGCGTCGTCTTCACGACGACAGTGACGATGTCGCGGCGCTGCCGGTCTGCCAGGACGACCCCGCGCAGGGGTCCAGCAGTGGCGTCCGCGTGAAGGAGGAGAAGGACGACGACGGCGACTACGCCGTGTTCAGTAAATTTTAAGTTTGCTATGTAAAAACGGTTTAAGTCACCGAATATTTATCCCGTTTGCCGAATTTTAGTCGAATTTCATAAAAAAAATAGGCGTCTGGGGGCGACCCCGGGGCCGGCGGCTGGGAACCCGATCGACCCCAATGCCGATTTTAGCGACGGTTCGCCCCAGACGGGGATTTTTGAAGAGTCTGTGGGCCAATGGCTGGAGATGATCTTAATTTATGGCGGGCAAGCGTCTCGGTTCAAAAAAAGAAAAAAACATGCCGAAAGCTACTAGTCCCTGCACCTGATATTCATGGAAACAAACACCGATGTGCAAGGACCATGACGCCGGCTCGGCAAAGGTCGTTTTCCCGGTGACAAAACCTCAGGTTTCCCACTCAAGACCTTTTGCAGTTTGGCTGTAGCGGTGGAGGGGGCTCGGTCACGCGGTCGCCATGGAAATGCGCATGGCGAAAACGACGTTCGCCGTGCACGGCAATCCACAGGCCAGCTTCGATCGATGAATCGATCGGTCAGACCCAGCTGCTAGGTAGCCTGGTCGTGCGCGGTGCATGCCTCCATGAGATTCTTCTGTAGCTCGCGCCACCCTGGTCTGTCCCGGCCGCTCCAGCCGCTGATTCTTCTTGGCATTGGAGTGGACATGGCGTGTGGTGTCGTGTACACGACCATGGGTCACAAGATATTTCCGTCGCGAGGCCGTGCGTAGTGGCCGGCCGAGCCATGGGATTGGCATGCACTTTACGTCAGCTCCCTTTACACCGCGCGCGGATCGGCGGATGCATGCACAACGCATAGTCAAAGCCGGCCGGCGGCCTGGCGAGTCATGTACGCGCGGCCTGCTGACAGCTGGGTCCCACACGCAGGGCTCGAATGGGGCGGAGCACTATGTGTGGAGACTCAGGTGCGTACGTGCATGCTCGGTCGGTAGATCCGTAGATTTGATCGATCATCGGACGATGGAGCCAGTAATCAGCAGCCACCACGCACAGGCCGGGCATAGCATGCACTCACCGTGCATACATATCACTGCCTGGATGATCTGGAACGAGCGAAACGGCCGTGTATTCCGCAAAATGGCCGCTCCGCCTGCGGTTCTTCTCGACAACATTAAAAGGGAGGCATCATTCTGGGTTGCCGCCGGAGCTAAGAAACTAGGGTCCATCATGTCGCGAGAGTGATTCTTTCGTGTATTGTCAAGGGGTGTTTGTAACACAAACTCTATTCTCTCTTAATTAATATACGTGGCAAATCTTTTGCCCGTTTTCAAAAAAAAAATATCCAAGCTCCCTCGAAACTGAGCGCTTCGGGGCTGGGATGGTCAAATGACCATATTTTATTGTTTTAGAAGAATCATTTTGATTTCTTCGTAAAATCATGGTCTTTTATTAGGTAAGTAGGTATTATTTTCTTAAACACAATACAGTCAAACTCGCTCACATACACTCATCCCTATAAATGCACGCACACACATCGTATCCTTATAAGTATCTTTGAGAGACTAAACCGACACAACATCTTAAGATTGACGAAGTCTCCACGAACCCCTGCGTTGTTGATGAAAACGTCTCCTCCCACCAAACGCACTTCGTCGAGAGGTTTAGAATAAATCGAGAAAAATGTGAGTACCAATGTCAAGTCAGGTGGCAGGGGATACCAATGTCCTCCTAACCATCCAACATTAGGTATTATTTATTATTTAGGTCAACCATCCAACTACATGTGTCCAGCACTTGATGTGTTACGTGTCACTCCCTGAACTAAAACCACAACATTTATTTTAGATAAGAGGGACTACGTTTTTGGGAGAGAAAAAATGATTACATGTCGCTCATGTACATCTGGTACGAGGGAAATTAATGATGCGACCAAACTATATACATGCCTATAAAAATGATGTACCATCACATAATGGCACGGTCACCGCCAACTTGACCCATAACCACCTCCTCTGTGTCACGTGGCTGCATGGGTGCTATCTGGCCACCACCACGTCGCATGCCCAACCCATATATCCATCTTTCTCCCCTTATCTCATGGCGGTACGCCCGAGCCATCACTGCCTCCTCCGCACCACACGGTTGCGCAGGCACACAACCCATCACCTGCTCCTCCGCATCATATGGTTGCACGGGCGCCGCCAGTCCATCACTGCATCCTCCGCACCACACGGTTGCACGGGCACCCGTTCCACACCGCCTCCTCCGCACCAAAAGGCTGCACCGGCTTTGCCTGTCCACCACCACACCGCACACATCGCCCATCGCTCCATCTTGATCCCCTTATTTGTGCGATATTTAACATCCAACGACGATGAATCTCGGGGCCTAGAGACCACTATCGTCTTCGAAACTTGGTCGCCTTCATCAACACGCCATGGCCCATAAGGTCTGCAGTACACCTCTCGATACCTGCTTCCTCTCCCTCTGTCATCCTTTCTTTGGCGGGACAAATGCATTTTGCCCATATATGGTGGGAACCTACCCATGGGGTTTGCCCTTTCTTTTGGACTTTGCTCAGTTTTGCCCATAGATTTGCCTGTGAGGTTGCCCGAATGCTCTTTGATCATTTGACCAATACTTTGAAAATTCATATGACCTCAGAAAAATGCAAATAAGATAGACAAATGTTCAGATAAGCATTACCTTTATGTGCATGTCATTTGCATTCAGACAGAAGTACCGTTTAAACTACCCGAGGTTATTAATGTTATTAACATTAATAAATATAAAAAAGTATAAACAATACATTTTCATGAATAAAAATTACATGCAAATGTAGGTGATGTTTTCTGAACATCCAGATATCTTATTTGCGTTTTTCTGAGTTCATATGAACTTGCAGTGAAGTTTCAAAATAATGGTCAAAGTCGTTTGAACATTCATAGCAAGTTGATATGAACTCGGAAAAATGAAAATAAGATATCTATGCGTTCAGAAAACATCATCTACGTTTACATGTAAATTTTCTTCATGAAAAAGCTATTGTTTATACCTTTTATTTTTTAATAAAGTTAATAACATTAATAAGGTCGGGTAGTTTAAAGGGTGCTTTTGTCCTGAATGCAAATGATAGGAGCATAAATGTAATGTTTATCTGAACATTTTGATATCTTATTTGCATTTTTCTGAGTTCATATGAATTTGTTATTATTTCTCAAAGTATTCGTCAAAGGGCCAAAGGGCATTTGGGCGACCACGGGGGCAAATCTAAGGGCAAAACTGAGTAGAGTCGAAAACTAAGGGCAAACCCCGTGGGGTAGGTTGCAACTAGGGGCAAAAATGCATTTGTCCCTTATTTAGCGGCCTGATTCAAATTCAATCTCAATCGCTTCAGTGCTAAACAAGTAACAGATTATACCGGGATTTTGTCTCACCGATTAAGGCTTCAATTTGAAAGCCTCATGCTTCACTGCTTAAGTACCATCTCCATGCTTGTGGATTAACAACCACACACTTATACATGGCATGCTTTATGCTGCATCTGTTCCATGGTACAATGTATATTAGTTTTTTTTAAAGTCAAAGATGTCAATTGGCCATGTTTCTAAAATAAACTATCAATATCTAAAATATTAAATAAATAAACTATAACAGTACATGAGGATGTTGATTATTTTTTAAAACTTGGTCCAACATTGGTATGTTTGACTTTTCAAAACAAAGTATGTACTATATTTTAGAACGGAGGTAGTAATAATTAGGATATGGTTCCAAGCCTAAGGAGCACGCGGTCTCTAACTGAATTTAATTGGCACTAAAACAATAAGACAAGATGACAACTAGGTTTTCCTATGAAGATAATTTGGTTAATTGTCACTGGGTCGCTTATGTACATAGCTGATCAAGCCTTATTAATGCATCAGTAATGTTCCATTCAAATGAAAGCCGAGATCAGTCACGTGTGCTATTATCTCTTGATCCTCCCATTTCTGTCTCTTCCTCTTATAGGCAGCTATAAACATGCTTCATTCCCTTTCCCGTCATTAGTTAGTCAGTGCAAATCATTGATTTTATTTCAGATATGTTCTTTCTATTTTGATTCTAACTATGCATATGGATGATGACTATTAAAAACTAGAAGCCATATACTTTGATGCAGTGTTGCAACTTCAAGTATTTCTCACTTTCACTACCCTTGTACCATTACCGAGACCATAACTGTTGGTGTTTTTTATTATTTGTATGTGACCAAGGTAAATTACGAAATATTGATTGGTTAAATCATAGAGGTGTATGATTGTTGTAGATGAATACTACAATCAGAAGCCTCAGTCACGCATATTATAGTTTTAGTTTTGCAGATGAATATTATCATGTCCATCCAGTACTATGGTTTAACCCTGCAGGTCGGGGACATGCTTGACGCCAACTACTAGTTTGGATATGTTTTTGGCAGTGCTGCTAATATATCATTTTTGTGAAGAACAATAGTTGTAAAAAAAGTGAGTAACATCCTACCAAGAAAATAATGATGTGTCCTAGCATCTATACATATCTTGCAATGCAATAAAGGGTGTTCTCACCCCAAAATTATGGAAGCCAAAACATAGAAGACCCATGAAGAAAACAACAACAACAACCTTCAAATAGAGAAGCAAGCAATCTACTCGTGAACTAGAAATCAAACAAATAAACGGTAGAAAAGTAGAACGGCGCAACAAGGTGCACGTAGTAAAATAATTAAATCTGCTAAGCTAGCTCCACTGTCATGCATTTGAGGTACTTTCCCTTCAGCGCTTTCCTATTAGGTTTTACTTTTTTATTAGATGCCGTTTTAACACCGTACAACGCATATACTCATATATATGCATATAAACTTATCCTTATGAATGCACACATGCACACCCCATATTTATGAGAACCTTTGAGATATTGAGCCGACACTACATCTTGAGATTGACGAAGGCACCGCGAACGCAGTACAAAGCAGATGCTCACATACACGTACATAGACTTATCCTATGAATGTACACATGCACACCCTATATTTCTCAGAACCTTTGAGATACTGAGGCGTCACTACATCTTGAGATCGACGAAGTCACCGCGAACGTAATACAAAGCATATGCTCACATATACTCACATAGACTTATCCCTATGAATGCACACATGTACACCCTATCTTTATTAGAACCTTTGAAGATACTAAGCTCACACTACTCCTTGAGATCGACGAAGTCATCACACAAGCTTTCATAGTCCACGGTGCCATGTCTTTCCACTAAATTAATATCACGTGAGTGACTTAAATAAATTCAGGAAAGTGAGAGCACCGGTCCCAACACAATACTATGTAGATGCTCACATAAACTCACCTCTATAAATGCATCCACACACCCTACTCCTATAATGCTATCTAGAGAGATTCAAATAAATACAAGAAAATGCGAGCACCAGTGCCAACACATTTATAATCACCCGTATGAACGCGCACACACACACCCTACCCCTATAACATTGTGAGTAGTACAAAGTGTAGCAACTTTTTCTCATTCTACCTTTTATATAAAGTTAGGTTAATTAGGCCGCCGACACTGAGCCTAAAAGAGTGGACCTCTGTCAAAAGGTTAATCCTTTCTATTTTCCCATTCACCTTTTTAATTTGTTTTTTCTTCTTTTGTATCTTTTTTCGTTCACTAATATATATTTTTATCTATTGTAGGATGAGGTTTATCTGTAAAATGTGATCTTTAAAATATATACTAGAACAACTTTCTTTGGTTCAAAGAAAGCTTCATTTTGTACAACTTTTGGTTGTGCATGGCGATTTTCGGACTTGGACTATCTTGGTAGGAACAACTTTCGCTCGAACATTTAAAATATGTAGCTAAGTGTATGTAACCGTAGGTAAAGGAGTCATGGACTAAGGGGTCCTCAGGGCATCGGTCCATGGTGTGTGGGCCGAGCTGATGGGCCGTAGTGGAGCTTCGGTCGAGGATCTTTCGGGCCTTGGTGTGCCCTCCAAGTCAAGGCCTGCGTGATCCTTCCTTCATTGTAAGCCGACCTCATGTAACCCTAACCCTATCGGTGCCTATATAAACCAAGGGTTTTAGTCTTTAGGGGGAGAGCTTCATTCATCACCCTTTCCACCTAGGGTTTAGCTCGCCTGATCTCTAGGTAGATCAACCCTGTAATCATACCCATCAATATAATCAAGCAGGAGTAGGGTTTTACCTCTTTGAGAGGGCCCTAACTTGGGTAAAACCTCGTGTCCCCCGTCTCATGTTCCTCATCGATCCCAGATCCACAGCTCGGGACCCCCTATCCGAGATCCACCAGTTTTGACACCGACATTGGTGTTTTCATTGAGAATTACGCTATTGGGTCGCCGAAAGGATCGATGGCTCAACCGGTTGTTGGAGACCTCACCCATGCCAAGGGCATCTTCACACCTGACCACCTTTTCATATTCAGTGACATATTGTTGTCCGCTGACCCCACTGGTCGTCTGGACCAGATCGAAGACCTCGCCGTGTAGGGGGACTCGCGGGCCTAGAGGGGTCGACCCCAGGGCCAGCGGACACAAAGGAATCAGGAGCCGCCCAGAGCTTGTCCTTAAATCCTGAGCTGGGCCAGCCGTCTGCGAGATCTCCGGCTGAACATCGTGAGGGTTCGCCCCCACGTGTGTGCGTATTCGATAGAAAACTTGGCGAGTCAGTTCCGCGCCATGGGAATACCCGTTATCAAGACAAGAACCTATGATTGGATCAGGCTTAAACCCGATGACCGAGAAATTAATACCATCGGTCACACACCTCGTCGCCACCGTCGAAGAGGTAGGCGAAGAGCCACAACCTCCTAATCTAAAAACGTTGTACACCCGGTCTCCAGCTCGGAGTCGGATGCTAGACCGGAAGGAAGCCCGAACCGAGCCATAGAGCAGGACCCGGCCTCGGGCTGACTCGACCGCACATTGGCCTGAGTCCGAACCCCGTGTGACCAGAGCCAAATACAAACCGGCATGTTGCGGAGGATAGTTCGGATCCTCCACAAATGGGAATCTCCAAATTTTTCCTACCCACCTCCCACACAGAATATTCCCCAGACACCGGACACATTGGGACCTTATGTATGTCAAACAACAGCCAAACGAGATAGTCCACCATTACTGGGATAGGTTTCTCTTGATAAAAAACAAGATGACAGTCTGCAACGACAAGCAGGTACTTGAAGCCTTCCAATTCACATGTAAAGACGAGGGTATCCTGAATTTCCTCGCCCGTTGCCGAGTACAATACTTCACTAAACTATCAGACATGATACGCAAGTACTGCGCCATGGAAAGCACATGGAGGATGCAACAGATGAACACAAAGCCACTGCCTGCCACACAACACCAAAAAACTTACGTCAAATGAGCACACACACGACGGTCACCCGAAGACGAGCCGACCGAAAAGAAAACCAGACCCAAGTCGGTCCTGCATGAGTTGCTGGATAAACCATGCTCGATACACTCGATCCTGCTAGATACAAACCCAACCCATAGACTTTGAGCCTGTTGGGTGGTAAGGCAAGTGGCCAAACATGGAGAATCAAATTTGGGCCTCACACCCCCCGACAAGCAGCCCGCAACGCCACCACATGACCATAGCATCCTGACGGTTGCTACATCTCGAGCTTGCGTTGTATTCCCTCGAAGAGGAAAGGGTGATGCAACACAATAGCACAAGTATTTCCTTTAGTTTTTGAGAGCCAAGGTATCAATCCAGTAGGAGACCACGCACGAGTCCCTCACACCTACACAAACAAATAAGAACTTCGCAGCCAACGCGATAAGGGGTTGTCAATCCCTTTACGGTCACTTACGAAAGTGAGATCTGATAGATAGGGTAGTTTGATATTTTTGGTATTTTTGGATATAAGAACAGAAAGTAAAAACAGCAAAGTAAAGTTGATTGTAGATTGATATGTTGAGAATAGATCCGGGGTCCATAGGTTTCACTAGCGGCTTCTCTCATGATAGCAGAATTCTATGATGGGTGAACTAATTACTGTCGAGCAATTGATAGAAAAGCGAATAATTATGAGAATATATAGGCATGATCATTATATATAGGCATCACGTCCGTGACAAGTAGACCGAAATGATTCTACTTCTACTACTATTACTCCACACATCGTCCGCTATCCAGCATGCATCTAGAGTATTAAGTTCATAAGAACAGAGTAATGCTTTAAGCAAGATGACATGATGTAGAGGGATAAACCCAAGGAATATGATATAAACCCCATATTTTTATCCTTGATGACAACAATACAATACGTGCCTTGCTGCCCCTGCTGTCACTTGGAAAGGACACCGCAAGATTGAACCCAAAGCCAAGCACGTCTCCCATTGCAAGAACTCTAGATCTAGTAGGCCAAACCAAACCGATAATTCGAAGAGACTTGCAAGGATATTGTAATCATACTTAAAAGAATTCAGAAAAGAACCAAATATTTCTCGTAGATAATCTTGATCATAAACCCACAATTCATCGGATCTCGACAAACACACCGCAAAAAGATTACATCAAATAGATCTCCTCGAAGACCGAGGAGAACTTGGAATTGAGATCCAAAAAGAGAGAAGAAGCCATCTAGGTACTAACTATGGACCCAAAGGTCTGTGGTAAACTACTCACAACTCATGTGAGGCGATGGTGTTGATGTAGAAGCACTCCGTGGAAGATCCCGCCTTCGGTGGAGCTCCGGAACATGCCCCAAGATGAGATCTCACGGGAACAGAAGGTTGTGGCGGTGGAATTAGGATTTTCTCTGTTGCTTCGATGTTTTCAGGGTACAAGGGTATATATAGGAGGAAGGAGTACGTCGGTGGAGCAACATGGGCCCACGAGGGTGGGGGCGCGCCCTAGACCGTCGTGGGCACCACGGGTCCCCTCTGCCTTGGTTCTCAAGTCTCTCGTGAAGACATCATTCCAAAAATAACTCTCCCGAAGGTTTCATTCCGTTTGGACTCTGTTTGATATTCCTTTTCTGCGAAACCCTGAAATAGGCAAAGAACAACAATCTGGACTGGGCCTTTGGGTTAATAGGTTGGTCCCAAAAATAATATAAAAGTGTATAATAAATCCCATTAAACATCCAAAACATCATATATAATAGCATGGAACAATAAAAAATTAAAGATACGTTGGAGACGTATCAAGCATCCCCAAGCTTAATTCCTGTTCGTCCTCGAGTAGGTAAATGATAAAAATAGAATTTTTGATGTGGAATGCTAACCAACATAATTTTCAATGTAATTTTCTTTATTGTGGCATGAATGGTCAGATCCAAAAGATTCAAGACAAAAGTTTATATTGAGATAAGAAATAATAATACTTCAAGCATACTAACAAAGCAATTATGTCTTCTCAAAATAACATGGCCAAAGAAAGTTATCCCTACAAAATCATATAGTCTGGCTATGCTCCCTCTTCATCACACAAAATATTCATATCATGCACAACCCCGGTTTCAGCCAAGCAATTGTTTTCATACTCAATTTTTTCAAACCTTTCAACTTTCACGCAACACATGAGCGTGAGCCATGGATATAGCACTATGGGTGGAATAGAGTGGTGGTTGTGGAGAAGACAAAAAAGGAGGAAGATAGTCTCACATCGACCAGGCGTATCAACGGGCTATGGAGATGCCCATTAATAGATATCACTGTGAGTGAGTAGGGATTGCCATGCAACGGATGCACTAGAGCTATAAATGTATGAAAGCTCAACAAAAGAAACTAAGTGGGTGTGCATCCAACTTGCTTGCTCACGAAGACCTAGGGCATTTGAGGAAGCCCATCGTTGGAATATACAAGCCAAGTTCTATAATGAAAATTCCCACTAGCATATGAAAGTGACTAAACATGAGACTCTCTATCATGAAGAACATGGTGGTACTTTGAAGCACAAGTGTGGAAAAAATATAGTCGCATTGTCCCTTTTCTTGGCCTTTCCTTCTTTTTTCTTTTCTTTTTTCTTTCTTTCTTTCTTTGGGACAATGCTTTAATAATGATGATCATCACACTTATATTGATTTACAACTCGACATTACAACTCGATACTAGAACAAAGTATGACTCTATATGAATGCCTCCGGCGGTGTACCAGGATGTGCAATGAATCAAGAGCGACATGTATGAAAAAATTATGAATGGTGGCTTTGCCAAAAATACGATGTCAACTACATGATCATGCATGGCAATATGACAATATGAAGCGTGTCATATGAACGGAACGGTGGAAAGTTACATGGCAATATATCTCGGAATGGCTATGGAAATGCCATGATAGGTAGGTATGGTGGCTGTTTTAAGGAAGGTATATGGTGGCTGTTTTGAGGAAGGTATATAGTGGGTGTATGGTACCGCGAAAGTTGCGCGGTACAAGAGAGGCTAGCAATGGTGGAAGGGTGAGAGTGCGTATAATCGATGGACTCAACATTAGTCATAAAGAACTCATATACTTCTTGCAAAAATTTACGAGTCATCAAAACAAAGCAATCAACGCATGCTCCTAGGGGGAGGTTGGTAGGAGTTAACCATCGTGCTCCCCCGACCTCCACACAAAGGTTGGCACTTTACAAATACCTCATGCTCTAACTTCGTCACATAGCGGTTCACCATACGTGCATGCTACGGGAATCACAAACTTTAACACAAGTATTTCTCAAATTCATAATAGCTCCACTAGCATGACTCTAATATCACTATCCCCATATCTCAAAACAATCATCAAGTATCAAACTTCTCATCATATTCAATGCACTTTGTATGAAAGTTTTTACTACATTCATCTGGGATGCCTATCATATTACGACTAGTTTTATAACCAAAGCACATTACCATGCTGTTCTAAAAGACTATCAAAAGGATATAAGTGAATCATGATAGATCAACAATTTCTACAAAATAAAATCACCACCGTGCTCTAAAATATATAAGTGAAGCACTAGAGCAAAACTATTTAGCTCAAAAGATATAAGTGAAGCACATAGAGTGTTCTAACAAATTCTAGACCATATTTATCTCTCTCAAAAAGGTGTGTCCATCAAGGATGATTGTGGAAAACTAACAAGCAAAGACTCAAATCATACATGACGCTCCAAGTAAAACACATATCATGTGGTGAATAAAAATATAGTCCCGAGTATAGTTACCGATAGATGAAGACGAAAGAGGGGATGCCTTCCCGGGGCATCCCCAAGCTTAGGCTTTTGGTTGTCCTTGAATTTTACATTGGGGTGCCTTGGGCATCCCCAAGCTTAGGCTCTTTCCACTCTTTGTTCCATAGTCCATCAAAGCCATACTCAAAACTTGAAAACTTCACAACACAAAACTTAGCCAAAAATCTCGTGAGCTCCGTTAGTATAAGAAAACAAACCACCAGTCAAAGATACTGTAATGAAATCATTCTTTGTTTATATTGGTGTTAAACCTACTATATTCCAACTTCTCTATGATTCATATCCTCCAATACTACTCATAGATTCATCAAAATAAGCAAACAACACACGAAAAACAGAATCTGTCAAAAACAGAATAGTCTGTAGTAATCTGTAATTTTTGCATACTTCTGTAACTCCAATTTTTTTGAAATAAATTGGTAAACGTGAGGAATTTGTCTATTAATCATATGCAAAAAGAATCAACTAAATAGAACTCTGCAGTAAAATTTGGTGAGTATTCTAGTGAGCGCTAACGTTTCTGTTTTTTACAACAAGATCATATAAACTTCACACAAGTCTTCCCAAAGGTTCTACTTGGCACAAACACTAATTAAAACACAAAACCACATCTAAACAGAAGCTAGATGCAATATTTATTCCTAAACAGAAGAAAAAACAAATAAAATAAAATTGGGTTGCCTCCCAACAAGCGCTATCGTTTAACGCCCCTAGCTAGACACGATACAAAGATAGATCTAGGTATTGCCATCTTTGGAAGGCAATCCATAAGTGGCTCTCAAAATAGATTCATATGGTAATTTAATTTTCTTTCTAGGAAAGTGTTACATGCCTTTCCTTAACGGAAATTGGAATCTAATATTTCCTTCCTTCATATCAATAATTGCACCAATCGTTATAAGGAAAGGTTTACCAAGAATAATAGGACATGAAGGATTGCAATCTATATCAAGAACAATGAAATCTACGGGCACATAATTCCTATTGGCAACAATAAGAACATCATTAATCCTTCCCATAGGTTTCTTAATAGTAGAATCCGTAAGTTGCAAATTTAAAGAACAATCATCAAGCTTATGGAAACCTAACAAATCACACAAAGTTTTTGGGATAGTGGAAACACTTGCACCCAAATCACACAAAGCAAAGCATTCATGATCCTTAATTTTAATTTTAATAGTAGGTTCCCATTCATCGTAAAGCTTTCTAGGGATAGAAACTTCTAGTTCAAGTTTTTCTTCATAAGATTGCATGAAAGCATCAACTATGTGTTTGGTAAAAGCTTTATTTTGACTACAAGTATGCAGATAATTTAGTATGGATTGTAACAAGGAAATACAATCAATCAAAGAGCACTTATCATAATTGAATCCCTTGAAATCCAAAGTAGTGGGTTCATCACTATGCAAAGTTCTAATCTCTTCAATCCCACTTTTAACAATTTTAGCATCAAGATCTAAAAACTCTGAATCATTAGGATGCCTTTTAATTAAAGTAGACTCATCTCTAGTCCCATATTTATCAAGATTCATACTAGAAAAGAAGGATCTAATAGGAGACACAACAATAACTTTCAGATCTTCATCTTTATTTTCATGATAACTAGAAGAGAACGCTTTTATAAAGCACTCTTTTTAGCACGCATCCTAGCGGTTCTTTCTTTGCATTCGTCAATGGCAATTCTCATGGCTTTGAGAGACTCATTGATATCATGCTTAGGTAGAATAGATCTAAGTTTCAAGGAATCGACATCAAGAGTAATTCTATCCACACTTCTAGCCAATTCATCAATCTTAAGCAATTTTTCTTCAAGCAAGGCATTAAAATTCTTTTGCGAATTCATAAACTCTTTAACACTAGTTTCAAATTCAGAAGGCATCTTTCCATAAGAGTTATTGTAGGAATCACCATAGTTATTAGAGGAATTACTAGGAAAAGGCCTAGGATTAAAGTTTCCTCTATAAGCATTGTTACCAAAATTATTCCTACTAATAAAATTCACATCCAAAAATTCATTATTATTTTCAATCAACGTGGATAAAGGCATATCATTAGGATCAGAAGAAGCACTCTTAGTAGCAATTAATTTCATAAGGTCATCTATCTTTCCACTCAAAACACTAATCCCTTCGATATCATGCACTTTTTTACTAGTAGATCTTTCGGTGTGCCATTGAGAATAATTAACCATAATATTATCTAGGAGTTTGGTAGCTTCTCCTAAGGTAGTTTCCATGAAAGTGCCTCCTGCGGCCGAATCTAAAAGATTTCTAGAAGCAAAATTCAAGCAAGCATATAAGTTTTGTATAATCATCCATACGTTCAAACAATGTGTGGGACAATTACGTATCATTAATTTCAGTCTCTCCCAAGCTTGTGCAACATGCTCATTATCTAGTTGCTTAAAATTCATAATATCGTTTCTAAGAGAGATAATCTTAGCAGGAGGAAAATACTTAGAGATAAAAGCATCTTTGCACTTATTCCACGAATCAATACTATTTCTAGGCAAAGAGGAAAACCAAGTTTTAGCACGATCTCTAAGTGAAAACGGAAATAACTTCAATTTAACAATATCATTATCCGTATCCCTCTTCTTTTGCATATCACACAAATCAACAAAGTTGTTTAGATGGGTAGCGACATCTTCACTAGGAAGGCCGGAAAATTGATCTTTCATGACAAGATTCAACAGAGAAGCATTGATCTCACAAGATTCAGCATCGGTAATAGGAGCAATCAGAGTGCTGATAAGATCATTATTGTTGGTATTGAAGAAGTCACACAATTTGGTATTGTTCCGAGCCATAGTGACAAGCAAGCAATCCAACACACAAGCAGAGAAGAACCAAGCGAATGGTAAACACACGGCAAAAAGAAGGGCAAATAAAACGGCAAGGGTGAAGTGGTGGAGAGGAAAACGAGAGGCAAAAATGTAATGCGAAGGATAAGGGTTTGTGATAGGTACTTGGTATATGACTTTTGCCTAAGCTTCCTCGGCAATGGCGCCAGAAATTCTTCTTGCTACTTCTCAAGCTTGCGTTGTATTCCCTCGAAGAGGAAAGGGTGATGCAGCACAGTAGCGTAAGTATTTCCCCCAGTTTTTGAGAACAAGGTATTAATCCAGTAGGAGACCACGCGCGAGTCCCTCACACCTGCACAAACAAATAAGAACTTCGCAGCCAACGCGATAAGGGTTTGTCAATCCCTTACGAAAGTGAGATCTGATAGATAGGATAGTTTGATATATTTGGTATTTTTGGATATAAGAACAGAAAGTAAAAACAGCAAAGTAAAGTAGATTGTAGATTGATATGTTGAGAATAGACCCGGGGGCCATAGGTTTCACTAGTGGCTTCTCTCATGATAGCAGAATTCTATGGTGGGTGAACGAATTACTGTCGAGCAATTGATAGAAAAGCGAATAATTATGAGAATATCTAGGCATGATCATTATATATAGGCATCACGTCCATGACAAGTAGACCGGAACGATTCTGCATCTACTACTATTACTCCAGACATCGACCGCTATCCAGCATGCATCTAGAGTATTAAGTTCATAAGAACAGAGTAATGCTTTAAGCAATATGACATGATGTAGAGGGATAAACTCAATCAATATGATATAAACCCCATCCTTTTATCCTCGATGTACACAATACAATACGTGGCTTGCTGCCCCTGCTGTCACTAGGAAAGGACACTGCAAGATTGAACCCAAAGCCAAGCACTTCTCCCATTGCAAGAACTATAGATCTAGTAGGCCAAACCAAATCAATAATTCGAAGAGACTTGCAAGGATATTATAATCATACATAACAGAATTCAGAAAAGAACCAAATATTTATCGTAGATAATCTTGATCATAAACCCACAATTCATCGGATCTCGACAAACACACCGCAAAAAGATTACATCGAATAGATCTCCTCGAAGACCGCAGAGACCTTCGTATTGAGATCCAAAAAGAGAGAAGAAGCCATCTAGGTACTAACTATGGACCAGAAGGTCTGTGGTAAACTACTCACAACTCATGGTGAGGCGATGGTGTTCATGTAGAAGCACTCCGTGGAATATCCCCCCTCCGGTGGAGCTCCGGAACAGGCCCCAAGATGGGATCTCACGGGAACAGAAGGTTGGAGCGGTGGAATTAGGGTTTTCTCTGTTGCTTCGATGTTTTCAGGGTACAAGGGTATATATAGGAGGAAGGAGTACGTCGGTGGAGCAACGTGGGGCCCACGAGGGTGGGGGCGCGCCTAGGGGAGGGGGCGCACCCTGGACCCTCGTGGGCACCACGTGTCCCCTCTGCCTTGGTTCTCAAGTCTGTCGTGAAGATATCGTTCCAAAAATAATTTCCCGAAGGTTTCATGCCGTTTGGACTCCGTTTGATATTCCTTTTTTGCGAAACCCTGAAATAGGCAAAAAACAGCAATCTGGAGTGGGCCTTTGGGTTAATAGGATAGTCCCAAAAATAATATAAAGTGTATAATAAAGCCCATTAAACATCCGAAACATCATATATAATAGCATGGAACAATAAAAAATTATAGATACGTTGGAGACGTATCAACGGTTTACGAGACATTCTCTTCGGAAAGCAAAAGGAAAAAAAATCTCTCCGAGAACTCGGCAAGATCTATCAAGTGACGGCCGCATAGTCATGGGCTGCCATGCCTATCACCTTCAAAGATAAGGAGGATCCAAGACACCGTATGAATCACACACCAGCCGCAATACTCCTCGACTCCATCGTCGACGGCTTCAGGCTAGCTAAAGTGCTGATGGACGGAGGCAGCGACCTAAACCTCCTCTACGAGGATACTCTCGATAAAATGCAGTTTGATGGGTCTCGCATTAAACGCAGTTCCACCACATTTCACGGAATAATCCCCGGTAGGGAGGCACACTGCCTGGGACGCATAACCCTGGACGTGGTATTTGGCACACCTGACAACTATAGATCCAAACCCGTTCTATTCCACATCGTTCCCTTCCGTAGCGGATACCACGCCTTGTTTGGACATGAGGCATTCTCGATATTTTAGGCAATACCACATTACGGGTACATGAAATTAAAAATGCCAGGGCCCAACAAGGTGATCTTGCTCGAGAGTGACCTGAGCAAAGCCCCGCGAGCCGAAAACTAAACGGCACCCCTCGCCCTTGAGGCACTTTCCATGACTCTCACGGCCGAAGAGCTGACAACACTCCGCACTATGGTAAACAGGGATGATGTGACCCTCAGTAAAAGGCCAAAATCCATGTCATTCAAGCCGGCAAATGAGATAGTCAAATTTCAAGTGCACCCGACGGACCCCAACAAAACGGCGTCCATAGGGGCACAGCTAGACCCCACAGTCGACGAGGCACTAAGAGCATTCTTACATGAGAACTGGGAGATATTTTCCTGGCACTCCTCAGATATGTCGGGAATCCCATGCAGGCTCGCACAGCATAGCCTAAACATCATAAAAGGCTTCAAGCCAGTGAAATAGACGCTACGTCGGTTTTCCGAACCCAAGCGACATGCTATGGGCGAAGAACTCGCAAAATTACTGGAGGCCGGGGTTCATCCATGAGATTAAACATCCCTAGTAGTTAGTAAATCTGGTCATGGTGCCCAAGAAGGGCAAGTCCTGGCAGCTATGTGTCAATTTCAAAGACCTCAATAAGGCCTGCCCCAAGGACCCTTTTCCCCTGCCAAGAATAGACCAGATCATTGATGCTACCGCCGGACACGACTCACTATGCTTACTCGACGCATACTCCGGATACCATCAGATTAAAATGAAGGAATCCGACGAAATGGCAATCGCGTTTATCACTCCTTACGACCACTTCTATTTCAACACAATGCCATTTGGGCTGAAGAACGCAGCAGCCACGTATCAACACATGATTCAAACATGCCTCGAAAGAAAATTGGCAAAACGGTCGAGACCTACGTGGACGACGTGGTCATAAAAACCAAAAAACATCAACTGACTCGTAGACGACCTCCGCCAAACCTTCGACAACTTACGATCCTATGATATATGGCTCAACTCGGACAAATGCGCCTTTGGGGTCCCTGCTGTCGCTGTTAAAACCGGCAGATCTCGGGTAGGGGGGGCCCAAGCTATGCGTCTAGAGGATCGATGGTAATAGGAGGCTGGGGACACGATGTTTACCCAAGTTCAGGCCCTCTCGATCGAGGTAAAACCCTACTTCCTGCTATATTAGTATGGATGAATATGTGTACAAGAGTTGATCTACCTCGAGATCGTAATGGCTAAACCCTAGGCCTAGCCTATGAGGATATTGTAAGATGATCCCCTCTATAGACTAAACCCCTCAGCTTATATACATACCGGAGGGGACCTAGGGTTACAACGGTGACTTGGGGAAGAATAAATTGATACATCCGGACTCTACACCTGCCTTTCTACGTACATATGAGTCCTGACCGAATACGAGGGAGGGCCTTCTGCTTCTTCTTCATGCGGCCCATCAATGCGGCCCAGCTTCAACGACCCGGATGACTGAGGACCCTTGAATACAGGACTCCCTCAGTAGCCCCGGACTTGCCTTCAAGGACGAGATTGTATCCGGCTTCATGTCTTCGGTCTTGCAAGGTGAGTCCTCCTGGATGATAGTTCGGCTTCTTCAAATATTATAATTTGCCGATTCCTCGCCACCGTCTTCTCATCTTCCACGTGTCCAATGATGTGAAATGTCTGGGCGTCTTTGCAAATACACCCTCGACCATTCAGGGTAGGCGCCTATATAAGGGAATAGATCCAACTGCCTTTCCATCTCATTCCACGCGGAAGAAACCCTAGTGCGTGCAAAAAATCTTCAAACATGGCCAGTGCCCCGAGTTCCTCCTCGCGCACTCATGGACCTCATGCAGGAGATTGGAAAAGTTGTTCTGTGTCTCAAGCGCATCTGCGGACACTTCAAGTGCAGGGGTATCTCCCTCCAGAGGATCTAATCCCTGTTCGAGCCGAACTAACGTCTGTCGACAACCTAGCCCTGGCAGAGAGCTTTCCCAACCCCTCCGATGGAGAGCGGGTATGTCTTGTCCCTCACCTTTTAAGAGGTGTGGGGTTCCCTGTCCATCACTTTCTTAGGGGACTCTTGGAGTTCTACAGCCTCCAACTGCACAATCTTACTCCAGGTTCAATCCTGCACATTGCGGGTTTTGTCGCTCTATGTGAACTTTTCTTGGGCTGCAAGCCCCACTTCGAGCTGTGGAGAAGGTATTTCTGCCTGGTCCCTCGATTGGAAGAGGGATCCATATTTGAAGTCGGGAGCGCCGAAGTATGGCGCATAGTCAGGATGGGCTATCTTTCCGGTACTCTGAAGAAGGCATCCGAAGAGTGGCCCTCAGAGTGGTTTTACATTGAAGACATCGCATTGCCGGATCCAGTTCGGCGCGGACTCCCCAATTATTCCAGTGCTCTGCCAAAGAAGCTTTTCAACTGGCGTCCCCGCGGTCCTTCAGAAGAAGAGAAAGCGGAGGTTAGCCAACTGCCCGGCAAGATTAAATTCCTTGCCAGTTTGGGATTAACTATAATCGAAGTGATGGCCATTTCACTGAAGCGACGCATGTAGCCGCTCCAAGCCAGAGGACTTCCAATGTATCATTATTATGTTCAGAATGATGCCTCGCTCCGCCTACGCCTGGATCTAGATGACCCTGCCATTCTAGGCGATGTGCTGGAAGGCCTCTACAAAGGAGAGAAGCAGGACTTCATCCGTTTATTGTGCTGGGAAGGCCTTTCTATGTACAATCTTCCCGACCGGGTGAGTCCTTCTCTTTGACCACTTTATTTTTCTTTGCTATGATGTATTGACCGAACCGTATTCGGTTTCTCCCAACAGGAGTGGAAGAAGGTGGTCAAGGGGATTAACAATCCCGCCCCGCAGCCAGAGGACCCGTTCCAAAAGACGGGCCCCGGATATGAAGAGGACCTGGATATAGGCGTAGAGTTAGAAGAGGGAGTCTTCTATCAGGCCTGCCGTGAGGGCACCTTGGTGGCTATACTAGCCGATTACCCAGGCCTCATTCCTTCTTCCAGCGTAAGTAATTTAGGGTATATCTCACCAATGAGAAGATTCCCAGCGCACCTTTACCCACCGTATTCTATCATACTTAAACAGGGACGGTGCTCCTCACGCCGAACTGCGCGTAGACTGCCAACCCAGAGGGCGGCGCCTGCGTCGGGCGAGGCTTCGAAGCGGAAAAGGACCATGAACACCAACGGACCTTTAAAAAGTATGTTTGTTTTACAATGCACTCGGTGGTGAAATTGTTATTATAACCTTCCACACTATTTCTTCCTTTTAGGACGAATTTAAGCCGGACTGTCCCCGGAGGCGATGCAGGCCAAGCTCCAGCCAATCCGGCATCTGGCCCGTCAAGGGTGGATGCTTCGGTGCCGGATTGTCCTCTCCAGGAGGATTCAGATGAAGTGTCAGCTACCAATTCTGAAGTGGAGGTTGCGATGGTTCATCGGTGGCGAAAAGCGGCCATGCGTAACCCCGCTTTTTCTGAGGAGGCATTTAACGCCCTCAGTTCTGTAGATGCCTATATCCGAGCCGCTCAAGACGGACTCGCCGGAGCCACTCACCAACTTTCAAAAGATATGAGAATAAGTTTTTAGTTTAAATGTTCCCATGCTAGTAGCCCGCGAGGCTTAAAGCAGTTGGTACAACTGATTTGAGGATCATTGTATTTTATAGGTCATTCGAGAAAACAATAACTCTTTATCTAAGGAACTTGAAGAGTGCCGGACCCAGCTCGCCGAATTGAAAAATTCGAGGGAATCCGGAAAGGATGCTGCTGGTAAGAATAATTGTGTCCGGAAGCTATAACAGTTCTGCTGATTACTATGATATATATACTAATGTGTAATACAGCGCCAGGATCGACCGACCAACTAGAAAGGATTTAAGAGCTGCCCTAGCGGACAAGAAATTTGCCGAAGAGGAAAAAGCTACTAGCGAGCGTGCACTAACGCAAGCTATGGATAAATGGAACCAAGCGCTGGATGAAAATATTAGACTCAAACAGGAGCTAAAGGGCATAAAGGCCCAACTCTCCAGTACCTTGGAAGAGAATCGGAGGCTAAAAAGCGGCATGTTCAGTATGTCTCTTATACCTAACTCTCCTTATAGTCTCTTGGTTTGAAAGTTTCTTATAAAAAATTTTCCTGCAGGTTTATTAACTAGTCAGCCTGAAGGCGGAGTATCCGGATTTGAGGGCGATGTGTTGCAAGAGCTTTCTAGGGTCCATGAATGGGCTAAGAAGGCCATGAGGAGTATGTCCAGAGCTTTATGGCCTGGCGACTCCCCTCCAGAATCTATGGAAGATTTGGCGGACCTGTTCAAAGGGGCTCGGTGCCGCTTCGAACTATGGATGGCGTCAGCATCCCGTATGGGAGCTCGAGAAGCATGGGCTATGGTGAAGACGTGCTACACTCATCTTGATCCAAATCACATGGCCTGTGTGGGACCTCGATGTTCGGAAACCAGACATTTCGGTCATAATTGCTTGAACAGACGAACTGAGTTCAGGGAGTTATGTTATATTACTATTTAACGTAAGAAACATCTTCCAGAGAGAATAGTTCCGTTAGGGGTTCCTTTCCCTGGGTCGGCGTGCATGAAGATGCCGGCCTAGGCTTTTTAATCCTATTAGAAGGGTAGTAGGAAGCCATCTCCTGTGATTGTTAAGATATGCTTTAAAATGCGATATGTCGTGTATCCGCCGACCAATTATTCCCTTAAGAGCGATAGCTTTCGGCTTCACCCAGTCTGAGATACATATCCGGATTATCCGGTTGTAACAATCACAGAGGTTCTCCCTTTACGCCCTAGCCAAACAATCGGAAACGTAGGGGTAAGCATAGGAGCCAGGCAACCCAGCTTGGCCAGAACTTAAGTCATATCGGTGCATATAATGGCAAGGATGAACTGTAAAAGCAGGCAACATTTTTACGCAAGAAGCTTTATTGATGATGGGCTTCGTTAAAGAAGCCCCTATGTATATGTAAGGACGTACTCATCGTGTGGCAGTTCGGGTGAGCTGAATACTTGCCAAATAAATGTAAAGATAAAAAAGGGAGAGAAAAAAAAAGTAAAAGACAAGACCTAACTTATAAAGAGGAAGAAATTGCTACCGAACTATCCATAAAATCGTCGGAGCCTGGCAGCGTTCCAAGGGTTCGGTTCAAGGCGGTTGTCCTGTGCATTGCGAAGGCGATAGGCTCCACCGGTGAGTACTTCATCAATAATGAAGGGGCCCTCCCATTTTGGTTTGAGCTTGTCTTTTTTCTTCTCCGGAAGGCATAAAACGAGTTCGCCGACGTTGTATGTCCTGGCCTGCACTTCTCTGCTCTAGTATCGCCTAGCCTGTTGTTGGTAAAATGCGGAACGTGTTAGCACTGTATCGCGCTCCTCTTCAAGTCCATCTAGGTCGTCCTGCCGATCTAACTCGGCCTCCCTTTCCTCATATATGCGCATTCTAGGCGAGTCATGAATGATGTCGCAGGGCAGAACAGCCTCTGCGCTGTACACCATGAAAATGGGTGTATATCCGATCGAACGATTGGGAGTGGTCCGCAGCCCCCAGAGTACAGAGTCAAGCTCTTCGACCCAGTGTTTATCAGACTCCCGTAGGGAGTGATAACCCACAAGTGTAGGGGATCGCAACAGTTTTCGAGGGTAAAGTATTCAACTCAAATTTATTGATTTGACACAAGGGGAGCCAAAGAATACTCTTAAGTATTAGCAGCTGAGTTGTCAATTCAACCACACCTGGATACTTAGTATCTGCAGCAAGGTAATTTAGTAGCAAGGTAATATGGAAATAGTGGTAACGGCAATAAAAGTAACGGTAGTGTTTTTGTAGTTTTTGTAACAGTAGCAGCGGAAAAGTAAATAAGCAACAAGCAATATGTGAAAAGCTCGTAGGCATTGGATCGGTGATGGATAATTATGTCAGATGCGATTCCTCATGTAATAGTTATAACCTAGGGTGACACAGAACTAGCTCGAATTCATCAATGTAATGTAGGCATGTATTCTGAATATAGTCATACATGCTTATGGAAAAGAACTTGCATGACATCTTTTGTCCTACCCTCCCGTTGCAGCGGGGTCCTAGTGGAAACTAAGGGATATTAAGGCCTCCTTTTAATAGAGTACCGGACCAAAGCATTAACACATAGTGAATACACGAACTCCTCAAACTACGGTCATCACCGGGAGTGGTCCCGATTGTTGTCAATTCGGGGTTGCCGGATCATAACACATAGTAGGTGACTATTGACTTGCAAGATAGGATCAAGAACACACATATCTTCATGAAAACATAATAGGTTCAGATCTGAAATCATGGCACTCGGGCCCTAGTGACAAGCATTAAGCATAGCAAAGTCATGGCAACATCAATCTTAGAACATAGTGGTCACTAGGGATCAAACCCTAACAAAACTAACTCCATTGCGTGGTAAATCTCATCCAACTCATCACCGTCCAGCAAGCCTACGATGGTATATCTCACGCACGGCGGTGAGCATCATGGAATTGGGGATGGAGGAAGGTTGATGATGACGATGGCGACGATCTCCACTCTCCGGAGCCCCGAATGGACTCCAGATCAGCCCTCCCGTGAGAGATTAGGGCTTGGCAGCGGCTCCGTATCGTAAAACGCGATAATTCTTCCTCTCTGATTTTTCTCTCCCCGAAAGTGAATATATGGAGTTGGGGGATACGTCGGTGGAGCAACAGGGGGCCCACGAGGCAGGGGCGCGCCCCCACCCTCGTGGACAGGGTGTGGGCCCCCTGGCTTGGTACTTTCCGCAGATATTTTTTATATATTCCAAAATAATTCTCCGTTGAATTTCAGGTCATTCCGAGAACTTTTTTTCTGCACAAAAATAACACCATGGCAATTCTGCTGAAAACAACGTCAGTCTGGGTTCGTTCCATTCAAATCATGCAAGTTAGAGTCCAAAACAAGGGCAAAAGTGTTTGGAAAAGTAGATACGTTGGAGACGTATCAACTCCCCCAAGCTTAAACCTTTGCTTGTCCTCAAGTAATTCAGTTGATAAACTGAAAGTGATAAAGAAAAACTTTGACAAACTCTGTTTGCTCTTGTTGTTGTAAATATTTAAAGCCAGCATTCAAGTTTTCAGCAAGATCATGAACTAACCACATTCAGAATAACTTTCAGGTCTCATGTCTATTCATATCAATGGCATAATCAACTAGCGAGCAATAATAATAAACCTCAGATGACAACACTTTCTCAAAACAATCATAATATGATATAACAAGATGGTATCTCGCTAGCCCTTTCCCTGACCGCAAAACATAAATGCAGAGCACCTTTAAAGATCAAGGACTGACTGGACATTGTAATTCATGGTAAAAGAGATCCAGTCACAATCATACTCAATTCAATTTAATAGCAATACATGCATATGACAACAGTGCTCTCCAACTGGTGCTCTTTAATAAGAGGTTGATGACTCAACATAAAAAGTAAATAGATAGGCCCTTCACTGAGGGAAGCAGGGATTTGTAGGGATGCCAGATCTCGATTTTTAAGTAGAGATGAATAATATTTTGAGCGGTATACTCTCATTGTCAACATAACAACCAAGAATCTCGATATCTTCCATGCTACACACATTATAGGCGGTTCCAAACAGAATGGTAAAATTTATACTCCCCCAACCACCTACAAGCACACTCCACGGCTAGCCCGAAACAACGGGTACCGTCCAAACCAACAACAGCCCTGGGGGAGTTCTGTTTAATTATTATGATTTGAGCATGGGACTGGGCATCCCGGTTACCAGCCATTTTCTCATGAATGATGAGCGGAGTCCACTCATCGTGAGAATAACACACCTAGCATGGAAGATATAGACAACCCTAGTTGATACATGAGTTGTTCGAGCATACAAAACAGAATTTTATTTGAAGGTTTAGGGTTTGGCACATACAAATTTACTTGGAACGACATGTAGATACTGCATATAGGAAGGTATGGTGGACTCATATGAAATAACTTTGGGGTTTATCGAAGTGGATGCACAAGCAGTATTCCCGCTTAGTACAGGTGAAGGATAGAAAGAGACTGGGAAGCGAGCATGAGTAGGATATAAATCACCATGAACATAAATATGGTGAAGGCTATGATGATTTTGTTTCAACTACATGCGTGAACATGTGCCAAGTCAGACCACTTGAATCGTTCAAAGGAGGATACCACCTTATCATACCACATCATAACCAGTTTAATATAATGTTGGCATGCAAGATAGACCATTATAAACTCCTAGCTAATTAAGCATGGCATGAGCAGCTATGATCTCTAATTGTCATTGCAAGCATGTTTCATTCATAATAGGCTGAATCGGGAACGATGAACTATCATATTTACATAAACGAGAGAGGTCGAGTTCATACCAGCTTTTCTCATCTCAATCAATTCATCATATATCATCATTATTGTCTTTCACTCGCACGACCAAACGGTGTGGATAATAATAATAGTGCACGTGCATTGGACTAAGCTGGAATCTGCGAGCATTTAATACAAGAGAGAAGACAAAGTAATATGGCTCCAGGTTAAATCAACAATAAAGCATATGAGAGCAACTAAACATTTTCATCATGGTCTTCTCCTCTTGACCCCCAAAGAAAATAAAAGAAACTATTTACACGGGAAAGCTCCCAACAAGCAAAAGAAGAATGAGAAATCTTTTGGGGTTTTCTTTTAATTACTACTACTACAGGCATGGAAAGCAAACTAGCTAAAAGCTACAACTAAACTTTTTTGTTTTTCTTAAGGCTTTCTAACACACAAGAAAAAGACTAAGAAATGAAATGAAACTAGCATGGATAGTACAATGAAAGAGTGTGAGCACCGACTACTGGAATAAGTTTGTGAACATGAATGTAATGTCGGTGAGAAACACGTACTCCCCAAAGCTTAGGCTTTTGGCCTAAGTTGGTCTATGGCCAATATTGGCCTGATGGATATCCAAAGTCGTAGTTGGGGTTGTACTGAGATGCAACAGCTACTGCCTGGCAAGCTGCATCCTGGAGACGAGCTGCTCTCATTGTCTCTTTATACTCATTTGCCTCCTGCCTAGTTATAATATATCTCCCTTTTGCCATAGCATTATAATCTAAATAGGCAGGTGGTAATAGTTCATCATTTTCATGTATAGGCACACTGATGGATATTCACAAGGCCGCACTTGATCTTCCCTCGGCAATTCATCGTCCGGCTCACGCATCGCGAGCCTTGGTCCTTGCTTCCTTGAGGAACCACCTTGGAAGATTTTCCTATGCATTTTTCTAAAATTTTCTAAAATTTTTAGTAACTCAAAATAAAAGTGAACCAAACTCAACAAGATTGATAGGAACAACTCCTACAAGTGCCTAGAGATTATATCATGCATTAGAACTACTTGGGACCAAAGAAATTTAACATGCAAGCTCAAGAACAAGGTTACCACAGCAGCAAAAAATTGCAATAAATAAAGCACTAGAACAAAAACTAATTCGACCAATGGAGGACTCACATACCAAGGAACAATCTCCCCAAACAGTTTTGTGAATGGTGCTTTGAGCAAGGAGATCGAAAAATGGCAGCAAGATGAGCTAGCACTCATGCTTGAGCTGGATAGTGATTTTTTGGGAGGAAGAAGGAGTGTGTGGGTGCAGGAATAAGTGGAGGGGGGCCACGTGGGGCCCACGAGGCAGGGGCGCACCCAGTGAGGGTGGGTGCACCCTAGACCCTTTTGGCCAGGTGCTGCCCCCCTGCTGTGTTCTCAGTGCCAAATATTCTCAAATATTCTAGAAAAAATCATATTTCATTTTCAGGGCATTTGGAGAACTTTTATTTTGGGGGTATTTTTTTATTGCACGGATAAGTCTAGAGACAGACAGAAAATACTAATTTTGCTTTATTTAACCTAATTAACAGAAAGTAAAAGGAGGATACAGAAAGTTGTGCTATCTAGATTCACCCATCTCATGCTCATCAAAAGGAATCCATTAACAAGGTTGATCAAGTCTTGTTAATATAATCTTTCCGAATAACATGAAACCGGAGAATTTTCGAATAACATTAGGTTACCTCAAGGGGGATATGTATGTGCCCAACAATAAGAATATCATATGTCATCTTGGCAGTAGGAAGAGGAAATTCAAAACCTCCAATAGCAATAGTTGAAAATTTTCCAATAGAATTGATATTGTGGACCTGAGGTTGTTTCCTCATAAAGTGTACCGTATGCTCATTACCATTGACATGAAAAGTGACATTGCCTTTGTTGCAATCAATAACAGTCCCTGCAGTATTCAAAAAGGGTCTACCAAGGATAATAGACATACTATCGTCCTTGGGAATATCAAGGATAACAAAGTCCGTTAAAATAGTAACATTTGCAACCACAACAGGCACATCCTCACAAATACCGACAGGTATAGCAGTTGATTTATCGGCCATTTGGAAAGATATTTCAGTAGGTGTCAACTTATTCAAATCAAGTCTACGATATAAAGAGAGAGGCATAACACTAACACCGGCTCCAAGATCACATAAAGCAGTTTTAACATAGGTTCTTTTAATGGAGCAGGGTATAGTTGGTACTCCTGGATCTCCTAGTTTCTTTGGTATTCCACCTTTAAAAGTATAATTGGCAAGCATGGTGGAAATTTCAACTTCAGGTATTTTTCTTTTATTTGTAATAATATCTTTCATATACTTAGCATACGGATTTGTTTTAAGCATGTCAGTCAAACACATATGCAAAATGATAGGTCTAGTCATTTCAGAAAAGCGCTCAAAATCCTCATCATCCTTTTTCTTGGATGGTTTAGGAGGAAAAGGCATGGGTTTCTGAACTCATGGTTCTCTTTCCTTACCGTGCTTCCTAGCAACAATGTCTCTCTTATCATAACATTGATTCTTTGATTGTGGGTTATCAAGATCAACAGTAGGTTCAATCTCTACATCATTGTCATTTTTAGGTTGAGCATCATCATGAACATCATCACTAACATTATCACTAGGTTCATGTTCATTAAGAGACTATGTTTCAGCATCATAGATAGAGATATCATTGGGATTCTCACATGTGTTGGCAACAGGTGCACTAGAAGCATCCAAAGTCTTATCAATTTTCTTTTTCTTCTTCTTAGAAGAACTAGGTGCATCTAAATTAGCTCTCTGAGAATCTTGCTCAATTCTTTTAGGGTGGCCCTCAGGATACAAAGGTTCCTGAGGCACTTTACCCCCTCTAGTTGCAACTCTAACAACAAAGTCATTATTCTTACTATTTAATTCATTGAGCAAATCATTCTGAGCCTTAAGTGGTAATATGGAGATAGTGGTAACCTTAGAAGCATGTTTACTAATGAGTTTCAATTCAGCTATAATTCTGGACATATAATCACTCAAGCGTTCAATCATATAAGCATTACGTTACAATTGTCTACCAACATAAGCATTGAAGTTTTCTTGCTTCACAATAAAATTGTCAAACTCATCTAAGCATTGGCTAGCAGACTTATAACGAGGAATATCACCTTCATCAAATCTATGAAGAGAATTTACCTTTACTACTTGTGTCGGGTTATCAAGACCATGTATTTCTTCAATAGGTGGTAAAATCTTAATATCTTCAGCTTTAATACCTTTTTATTTCCTAGATTTCTTTGCCTCTTGCATATCTTCAGGACTGAGAAATAGAACACCCCTTTTCTTGGGAGTTGGCTTAGGGGCTGGTTCAGGAAGTGTCCAATTATTGGTCAACATATTATTCAATAGTAATTCACCTTGATCAACTATTCTTTCCCTGAAAACACAACCAACACAACTATCCAGATGGTCTCTTGAAGCATCGGTTAGTCCATTATAGAAGACATCAAGTATTTAATTCCTCTGAAGAGGATGATCAGGCAAAGCATTAAGTAATTGGAGAAGCCTCCCCCAAGCTTCTGGGAGACTCTCTTCTTCAATTTGCAGAAAATTATATATTTCCCATAAGGCAGCTTGTTTCTTATGAGCAGGAAAGTATTTAGCAGAGAAGTAATAAATCATATCTTGGGGATTATGCACACAACCAGGATCAAGAGAATTAAACCATGTCTTAGCATCACCCTTTAACGAGAACAGAGATAACTTAATGATATAGTAATAACGAATCTTTTCCTCGTTGGTGAACAGGGTGGCTATATCATTCAACTTAGTAAGATGTGCCACAACAGTTTCAGATTCATAGCCATGGAAAGGATCAGATTCAACCAAAGTAATTAACTCAGGATCAATAGAGAAATCATAATCCTTATCAGTAACAAAGATAGGTGAAGTAGCAAAAGCAGGGTCATATTTCATTCTAGCATTCAAAGACTTTTCTTTCAGCTTAGCTAATAATTTCTTAAGATCATATCTATCATTGCAAGCAAGAAAGTCTCTAGCAGTTTCTTCATCCATAACATAACCCTCGGGAATAACAGGTAATTCATATCTAGGGGGAGAATCTTCATCATCACTTCCATAAATATTATCAGTTTCAATATTTGCATTCTCCCTAACCTTAACAATTTGTTCATCTAGAAATTCACCTAGTGGCACAGTATTATCAAGCATATAAGTAGTTTCATCATACATAGCAGAAGTAGCATCATCAAGAACATACGACATATCAGATTCAATAGCAGGAGTAGGTGTCGCAAATTTACTCATAACAGAGGGTGAATCAAGTGCAGAGCCAGATGGCAGTTCCTTACCTCCCCTCGTAGTTGAGGGATAAATCTTGGTTTTTGAGTCTTTCAAGTTCTTCATAGTGATCAACAGATATAAATCCCGAGTGACTTAAAGAATATAGCTATGCTCCCCGACAACGGTGCCAGAAAATAGTCTTGATAACCCACAAGTGTAGGGGATCGCAACAGTTTTCGAGGGTAAAGTATTCAACCCAAATTTATTGATTCGACACAAGGGGAGCCAAAGAATACTCTTGAGTATTAGCAGCTGAGTTGTCAATTCAACCACACCTGGAAACTTAGTATCTGCAGCAAGGTAATTTAGTAGCAAGGTAATATGGAGATAGTGGTAATAACAATAAAAGTAATTGGTGTTTTTGTAGTTTTTGTAACAGTAGCAGCGGAAAAGTAAATAAGCAACAAGCAATATGTCAAAAGCTCGTAGGCATTAGATCGGTGATGGATAATTATGTCACATGCGATTCCTCATGTAATAGTTATAACCTAGGGTGACACAGAACTAGCTCCAATTCATCAATGTAATGTAGGCATGTATTCCGAATATAGTCATACGTGCTTATGGAAAAGAACTTGCATGAGATCTTTTGTCCTACCCTCCCGTGGCAGCGGGGTCCTAGTGGAAACTAAGGGATATTAAGGCCTCCTTTTAATAGAGTACCGGACCAAAGCATTAACACATAGTGAATACAAGACCTCCTCAAACTACGGTCATCACCGGGAGTGGTCCCGATTGTTGTCACTTCAGGGTTGCCGGATCATAACACATAGTAGGTGACTATTGACTTGCAAGATAAGATCAAGAACACACATATATTCATGAAAACATAATAGGTTCAGATCTGAAATCATGGAACTCGGTCCCTAGTGACAAGCATTAAGCATAGCAAAGTCACAGCAACATCAATCTTAGAACATAGTGGATACTAGGGATCAAACCCAAACAAAACTAACTCGATTACATGGTAAATCTCATCCAACTCATCACCGTCCAGCAAGCTTACAATGGGATTACTCACGCACGGCGTCCAGCAAGGTTGATGATGACGATGTTGACGATCTCCACTCTCTAGAGCCCCGAACGGACCCCAGATCAGCAATCCTAAGAGTGATTAGGGCTTGGCGGCGGCTTCGTATCGTAAAATGCGATAATTCTTCCTCTCTGATTTTTCTCTCCCCGAAAGTGAATATATGGAGTCGGGGGATACGTCGGTGGAGCAACAGGGGGCCCATGAGGCAGGGGGCGTGGCCATGGGGAAGGGGCGCGCCCTCCACCCTCGTGGACAGGGTGTGGCTCCCCTGGCTTGGTTCTTTCCGCAGATATTTTTATATATATTCCAAAATAATTCTCTGTTGAATTTCAGGTCATTCTGAGAACTATTATTTCTGCACAAAAATAACACCATGGAAATTCTGCTGAAAACAACGTCAGTCCGGGTTAGTTCCATTCAAATCATGCAAGTTAGAGTCCAAAACAAGGGCAAAAGTATTTGGAAAAGTAGATACGTTGGAGACGTATCAGGGAGCGCACTAGTCGGGGTTTAATGCTGCTCATAATCAGACCATTAGCCCTTTCAACCTGACCATTTGTTTGAGGGCGGTATACGGATGCGTAATCGAGTTTTATACCCAACTTTGCGCACCAATTTTTTACCTTGTCAGCTGTGAAATTGGAGCGATTATGTGTGATAATATTATGCGGGACACCATAACAGCGTACTACGCTGGATATAAAATCTATCACGGGCCCTGCTTCAGCTGTTTTTACTGGCTTGGCTTCGATCCACTTAGTGAACTTATCTGCCATCACTAGTAAGTATTTTCTTTTATGGCTTCACCTTTAAGGGGTTAGACCATATCAAGCCCCCATACCGCAAAAGGCCAAGTAATGGGGATTGTTCTGAGTGCGGTGGGAGGTATGTGGCTTTGATTTGCAAAGAGTTGGCAGCCAACGCGATGTTGGACTAAGGTTTCGGCATCTGCTTGGGCAGTAGGCCAGTAAAAGCTAGCGCGAAAAGCTTTACCTACGAGCACCCTTGCTGCGGCATGGTGTCCGCCCATTCCAGTGTGTATTTCAATGAGAATTCGCCTTCCCTCCTCTTCAGAGATTCACCTTTGAAGAATATCAGTTGTGCTTTCCTTGTATAGTTCACCTTCGTGAACTTTGTAGGCTTTAGAGCGCCGGACTATGCGGCGGGCCTCATTTTGATCATCGGGGAGTTCCTGCGTATTAAGGTAAGCAAGGAAAGGCTCTGTCCAGGGGGCTATGACAGCCATGATTTCGTGAGCCGAAGGAGTTATCTCCATGCTTGGATCTCCGATGTCATCGTGATTGAGTTTGGCTGGGGTTGTATTTGGATCTGTATTCATATCGCCGCTCGCGTCCTGCCATGTTACTGATAGCTTAAACAACTGTTCCACAAATGTGTTCGGTGGGACGGGGTCGCGTTTAGCTCCCATGCATGCGAGTACGTTGGTTGCCTGGTTATTATCCCGGTCTACGTGATGGAATTCTAACCCCTCAAATCGGGCCGATATTTTTAATATGGCGTTGCGATAAGCTGCCATTTTTGAATCCTTCGCATCAAAATCCCCGTTGATTTGGGAGACGGCGAGGTTTGAGTCTCCACGTACCTCGAGGCGTTGTATGCCCATGGATACAACTAGTCGGAGACCATGCAATAGGGCCTCATATTCGGCTGCATTGTTCGAGTCTGTATACATGATTGGTAAAACGTACTGAACTGTATCCCCTATTGGAGATGTCAGTATTACACCGACCCCTAGTTCGGATAACATTTTGGAACTGTCGAAGTACATTGTCTAGTGGGAATATGAGCCGTACTCTTTAGGGAGTTCGGCTTCGGTCCATTCTGCAACGAAGTCGGCCAACACCTAGGATTTAATAGTCTGGCGCGGCTTGTAGGATATTTCGAACGGTAAGAGCTCGATGGCCCATTTGGCTATGCGTCCCGTGGCGTCTTTATTATTGATAATATCATTGAGTGGAACCTTGGGTGCCACTGTGATCGAACACTCTAGAAAGTAGTGCCAGAGTTTCCGAGATGACATGAAGACTGCATAGGCAATTTTTTGATAGTGGGGGTACTTTGATTTTCACGGTTTGAGAACCTCAGATACATACTATACGGGCTTTTGAACGGGGAATTTGTTTCCCTCTTTGGCTCGTTCGATGACAAGCACGACACTCACCACCTGGTGAGTAGCTGATATGCACAATAGCATTGCTTCACCGACACCGGGGGCGGCTAGGATTGGGTTGCTTGCTAGTAAAGCTTTTATTCCTTCCAATCCGGCTATGGCCACATTTGTCCATTCGAATTTATCAGTGCGCCGTAGCAATCTGTAAAGTGGCAGTGCTTTTTCTCCTAACCTGGAGATGAAGCGGCTTAAAGCCGCTACGCAGCCTGCTAGTTTTTGCACTTGCTTGAGATCGGTTGGTATTTTGAGTTCTGACAGGGCCCGGATTTTGGCTGGGTTAGTTTCGATTCTTCTATGGGATACGATGAACCCTAATAACTTTCCGGCTGGAACGCCGAAGACACATTTTTCAGGATTGAGCCTTATGTCATATTCTCAGAGGTTGACAAATGTAAGGCGGAGATCATCCACCAAGGTCTCGACGTGTTTGGTCATTTCAACTACGTCGTCAACATATGCCTCCACTGTTTGCCAATTTGTTTTTCTAAGCATGTTTGAATCATGCGTTGATATGTGGTGCCAGCGTTTTTTAGTTCGAAAGGCATAGTGTTGAAGCAAAAGGGGCCGTACGGGGTTACAAATGCCGTTGCGGCCTGATCGGATTCCTTCATATTTATCTGATGGTATCTGTAATAAGCATCAAGGAAGCACAACTAGCCATGTCTGGCCGTTGCATCGATAATTTGATCAATGCGGGGCAAAGGAAAGGGATCCTTTGGGCAGGTCTTGTTCAGGTCTGTGAAGTCGACGCAGAGGCACCAAGATTTATCCTTCTTCGGTACCATGACTAGGTTGGCTAGCCAATCCGATGTTTAATTTCTCTGATGAATCCAGCTTACAATAGTTTGGCTTGCTCTTCTCCCATTGCTTGTCTTTTGGGTTTGGAAAACCGTCGCAGTCACTGCTTGACTGGTTTGAACCCTTTGATAATATTGAGGCTGTGTTCGGCCAGCCTACGTGGGATTCCCGACATGTCTGAAGGGTGCCAGGCGAATATATCCCAATTTTCCCGAAGGAAGGCGCGTAACGCGATGTCTACCTCCGGATCCAGCTGTGCCCCGATGGATGCCGTTTTGTTAGGGTCTGTTGGGTGCACTTGGAATTTGATGATTTCATCAGCGGGCTTGAAGGAGGTAGACTTCGATCTTTTGGCTAGGATGACATCGTCGGCATCCACCTTTGATCGTAGGGTAGTTAGTTCTTCCGCCGCGAGAGCTTCGGATAATGCCTCTAAGGCTAAGGATGTCATTTTATTTTCGGCGCAGAGTGCTCTATTCGGATCACTTATTATCGTGATCACCCCATTGGGCCCTGGCATTTTAAGGTTCATGTACCCGTAATGGGGTATAGCTTGAAAACGTGAGAAATCGTCCCGTCCTAGAAGGGCGTGGTATCCGCTGTGAAAGGGCACAATGTGAAAGAGTAGTTCCTCCGATCTGTAGTTGTCGGGTGAGCCGAACACTACATCGAGCTTAATGCTTCCCGAACACTTGGCCTCGCGGCTTGGTATGATTCCCCTAAAGTTTGTGTTGGTGTGCTCAATGCGGGATTTCTTGACCTGCATTTTTGCAAGCGTTTCCTCATATATGAGGTTTAGTCCGCTTCCTCCGTTCATAAGTACTTTAGTGAGGCGGAAGCCATCTAATATTGGGTCTAGTACAAGAGCTGCTGATGCTCGGATTGGTCGGACTCGAGGTGCGTCTTCGGCTGAAAAACTAATTATCGTGTCGCTCCATGGGCTTGCAAAGCTAATTTGGAAAACCTCGGCAAGTTCGCAATTTGCTCTCTTGCGACGCTTATTTGAGCAGAATGTCTCGAAGACAGTGAAGACATTGATGTCATTCTCCCTTGGTGCGGTGGTGGCAAGAATTGCAGTACCGCTTTTTGCTACCTGCCAGAGTACCCAGCATGCTCTAAGGCGATGGTTTGGGACATTATCCGGGGTTGCGTGTATTTGGCAAGGTGTATCGAGTAGGTCGTCCAGTATGGACATGTGCCTTAAAAGAGGCTTGTTCTTCTTGCCAATAGGAATGCTATCGGATGACCAACTAGGGTAAGTCCTTTTAGCTTTGGTGATGTACTATCCGGATATGGACTGTTCTAGAGGTGTATTCTCGGCTTTCCAAGTATTTTCCATTTCGCAGTACTTCCGTACTAGCTACGATAATTCTGTGAAACTCAGAACACGACGTCGGTTGAGGGTGTTCAAGACTCCCTCGTCCGTGCAATTGCGGTAAAATAGAGAAACCGCTTTGTCGTAGCAGCAGCACCTGGCCTAGTTTTTAACAAGTAGGAATCTGGCCCAGAAGTGGTTGACCATTTCTTCGGGCTGCTGTTGTATGTTCGCGAGGTCATCTATGTCTGGGATTCCAGATTTGCTTGAATAGTTTTTCCCAGGGTGAGTGGGTGTTGGAAATTTTGAATCCTGACCCAGAGTGGTATTCGGGGTTTAACAACTCCCGATGGTGACAATCTGGTTTCGATGGGATCTAATTGCCCTTCGGGTCCGGCGTCGGTCCCAGATCTCAAGGAACATAGTGCGCCTCCTGACTCAGAGGTGTTCGGCTCGATGGGTTCGGAGATCCGGACTGTTGCGGTCTCCGTCTGTAGAGGAGAAGTCTCTATGGCTCCGTCCTTCACTGCTGGTACCAGATGAGTGATCGGAGAAGGGCCGATCTCCTTATGGCCGGATTTAAGTCCAATTTGGTCTGCTGGCGATGAAAGTCCTAGGGCGGCGATGCGATCCAGCAACTCGTTTATGGGCGAGATTTCTGCCAAAGTCACGTCATCGGAGTAGCCGGAATCGGCATAAAGGTGATGCTCGATGGTCGCACTCCCTGGCCGATAGCCAGGTTATTTCTGAGGGTGATCCCGCCAGCGATGACGAGGCGCGCCATCGATCTCTCATGGCGAGCGCACAACGGAGCTCTCAATGAAAGCACCATTGTCGATGTCAAAACCGACAGATCTCGGGTAGGGGGCCCAAGCTATGCGTCTAGAGGATCGATGGTAACAGGAGGCTGGGGACACGATGTTTACCCAGGTTCAGGCCCTCTCGATCGAGGTGAAACCCTACTTCCTGCTATATTAGTATGGATAAATATGTGTACAAGAGTTGATCTACCTCGAGATCGTAATGGCTAAACCCTAGGCCTAGCCTATGAGGATATTTTAAGATGATCCCCTCTACAGACTAAACCCCTCGTCTTATATACATACCGGAGGGGACCTAGGGTTACAAGGGTGACTTGGGGAGGAATAAATTGATACATCCGGGATCTACACCTGCCTTTCTACGTACATAGGAGTCCTGACCGAATACGGGGGAGGGCCTTCTGCTTCTTCTTCATGCAGCCCATCACTTCAGCCCAGCTTCAACAACCGGGATGATTAAGGACCCCTGAATACATGACTCCCTCACCCATGGGAAAACTACTTGGATTCATCATCTCCCATCGAGCAATCGAGGCTAATCCGGCCAAAATCAGAGCTCTGTCCCAGCTCGCAATGCCAACCGAACTTAAACACGTCCAAAAACTCATAGGATGCGTAGCAGCTTTGAGCCGCTTCATATCCCGCCTAGGAGAAAAGGCACTGCCGCTCTATAGACTGCTCAAAAGACCAAGAACTTTAAGTGGATAGACGAAGCGACAACGGCAACAGATGAGATTAAAACTCTTCTGGCCGGCAATCCCATCCTCGCTGCGCCAGGCGTCGGCGAGCCCATGCTGCTATATATATCAGCCACCAATCAAGTGGTCAGTGCGGTGCTCGTCATGGAGCGGGAATCCGAGGGCCGCAAATTCCAAGTCCTGAAGCCGGTATAGTATGTGTCTGAAGTCCTCACGCCGTGCAAATCTCGATACCCACACTATGAAAAGATAGCCTACACGGTCTTCATGGTTTCCCCAAAGCTACAACACTACTTCCAGGAGTGCTCGGTCACCGTGGCATTGGAGGTCCCCCTGAATGATATGATCAATAACAGGGACGCCACAGGCCGCATCGCCAAATGGGCAATTGAGCTCCTTATTCTTGAAATAACATACAAACCATGCAGAGTTGTGTAACCTCATGTGCTAGCTAATTTCATAGCCGAATGGACCGAGGCCAAACTGCCCCGGGAATACAGTACATATTCACATTGGACCATGTACTTCGACACCTCCAATATTTTGGTCGGACTAGGGGCTGGAGTGATTCTCGTATCCACCACAGGAGACATGGTTTGGTATGTTCTGCAAATCATGTACACGGACTCCAACAATGCAGTCAAATACAAAGCGCTGCTACACGGTCTTCTGATGGCCGCGACAATGGGAGTACGACGCCTCGAAGTAAGGGGAGATTCAAACCTGTTGATCTCCCAGGTCAACGGTGAATTCGACACCAATGACCCAAAGACGGCGGCATATATGAATGCCATCCTATGGATATCGGCTCGGTTCGAGGGCCTAGTGTCGGTGTCAAAACCGGCGGATCTCGGGTAGGGGGTCCCGAACTGTGCGTCTAAGGTCGATGGTTACAGGAGATTGGGGACACGATGTTTACCCAGGTTCCGACCCTCTCTATGGAGGTAATACCCTACTTCCTGCTTGATTGATCTTGATGAATATGAGTATTACAAGAGTTGATCTACCACGAGATCGTAATGGCTAAACCCTAGAAGCCTAGCCTGTATGACTATGGTAATGTATATATCCTCTCCGGACTACTCCCTCCGGTTTATATAGACACCGGGGGGGGGGG
>LR738714.1:456887000-456973321 GCA_902687465.1 Secale cereale
CATAGAGTCGGTTACATAAGAAGGAATCTTCCTAGTTGGTCGCCAACCTTGCCTTCCACGCCAAGGAGAGTCCCATCCGGACACGGGTATGGTCTTCGGCCTTCATGTCTTCACAACCCATTAGTCCGGCTCATGGATATCAGGTCGGACGCTCGAGGACCCCTTCGTCCAGGACTCCCTCAGTAGCCCCTGAACCTGGCTTCAATGATAAGGAGTCCGGCGTGCAGATCATTCTTCGGCATTGAAAGGAGGGTTCCCTTCTTCCCGAACTCCAAGATGGCCTTCGGACATGATGATAGTATCCGGACCTGTATACACAACTGCAGAGCATATAATATTTCACGAGTCCGATCCGCTGATGACTTTCTTGTAATATGACATCACCCCTGCTCGGCCATTATTTTCGAGCCGTTAGCCGGCCCGCCGTCCCACGTCTCGAGGCGTGGTTTTATTGGTATGTCTTATCCAAGCGGAGATCATGTCTCCCCTTTTTTAAGCGATTCTTATCAACCCGGACATGGGTAACCCAACCGTCGCTTGGGTACAACTCCTTGGGAACAGGCAAGTCTCAAGGCCCAGGAGGAGACGTTCGATATTCGCGACCTTTATATAGGGGCAAAAACCCGTCTTTTTCTTTCACGCTTGCTTCTTTCTCAACCCCTGCTACCCTGAGTTCCAACACCTAGGTTTCAATCTCCACAAGCTCCAATCATGTCCGGATCCAGCCGTCAAGGCCGGTGGGTGGCTTCTTCTGTCATGGAGGGAGATTTTGCAATGCTTCGGGCGGCAAGGTATCTGATCGCAGAAATCCTTCATCGGCTTCCGGCCGAGGGGCAGGTTATTCCTACCCCCAGATCCGGTGAGAGGGTAGTGTTCATGTCCCACTTCCTCTGTGGGTTGGGGTTTGCACTTAATCCCTTCGTCCGAGAGATCATGTTCTATTATGGGCTAGATTTTCACAATCTGGCCCCGGATTCTATTCTTCTTATCTCGATGTTTATCATCACGTGCGAAGCCTTCCTTCGAACTCCTCCGCACTCGGCTTGTGGCTCAAGACTTTGGTGTGAAGCCGCAAGTGTTAAAGGGGGAGCAGGCAGAGTGTGGTGGTGCCATAGTGAGCAAGTTCGCCAGCGCTGTTTGGCTGAAAGGATCCTTTGCCAAGTCTTACGATTTATGGCAGCATGGGTGGTTCTATATCACCGAGCCCCGTGGCTCCAAGTGGGCTGCTCCGCGCGTATTTCGATCCAGCCCCCCACTTCAGCTTGCATCGTGGATGAATAAGAGGTTGTACTGGCGACCAACGAACGAGGTGCGGGATTTGCAAAGCCGCATCTGAAACCTCATTGAGAGGGACATCGATATCGTCAACGTTGTTCAAGTAATGGTAGTCCACCGGACCCTGCCGTGCCAGCGACGGCCTCTCAGCATGTGGGACTTTAATCCATAAGGGCCGCGGACTATTCAGCACTTTCTCGGCACTACGCACGAAGGAATGTGGAAATTATTTTTTGGGAAACGAAAGCAATGCCCGGACACCACCGAAGATGTCGGCCTAGACTGTAACCATCCGGACACCCCGGTAAGTACCCGCTCTCCGAACACCTCATAATCAGACACCCAGTGATAAGACACTGACCGAAACATCCTTTTTCAGGGCTGGATAAAGAAAGTGGATTGGATTAGGTGTCCGGCTCCCCTTCCCGAAGACTCAGCTAGTCCCACGTTAACAAGGATGCTGGCCTTGGCACCATACTAGGCACCGGCAGGGGAGGGTAAAGAGGAGAGTGAGAAGACCCGAGATGACCTTTGTTCCGGAGGTAGGTCGGATACTGAGTCCGGAGAAATCGACCTTTCCTCGCCTGAAGACAGAGGCGAAAGAGGACCCGGTATCCCTTCTCCGAGCAGGAGGAAAAGAGCCGCCTTCGAAGGTTGGGAAGGGCGGTTTCCCAAGAGAGGCAAGATGCCACCGTCGAGCGGCTTGGGTTCGAAAAGCGACACCGTTGAACAGCTCAAACATGGGGACAAGCCCTCGACCAAACTGTAAGTGAATCAGGGGTACTTTGATAGCGTCCCGTTCCTTTGTCGTTACCGAAGATATACGTAACATGTTCGTGCATTTTCGCAGGTCGGCATACAGTTTTTTTGGGCAATCCTCTTCTTCGGGAGGTCTCCTCCCAGAGATGATGGAAAGCGAGACGCCTCCCCCAACCTCCTCACCTAATAGGGCAGACGACACTAAAGTGTCATCGCGGAGGGTTTTTCTTGATCAACAAGCTATGCGGGGGATAAAAGAGGCAGTACTCGAAGGTGGATCTCCGACCATACGGGATTCTAGGGCTGATAATAAAGGCCCCGGACTGTCTGGCTCGCAGCCGACGGTGATTCTGGAGACGGGTGGACTGATTCCTTCCAAAGATGGTTGTTCTCCTAGAGCGGCTTCCGGCGACCCGGAGGCTTCGGATATATTGCAAGACATGTTACAAAAAGCATCTGTCTCGGGGGAACAACGTACCTTGATGGGTACATTGGTTGAGAAGATTTTGTTCGCGAAGAGCGGATTGAATGAAGCCTTCATGAGCCTGCTAAAAGGCTTTGAGGTTTGTGATATAATGTTTTCAGTTATGTTTGATTTGCAAAGGTTCACCTATGTATAGGTAGTAGCTCCTGAGACTCCGGCTGGCTTCCAATGGGAAGCAAACGGAGGATCGAAAAGAATCATTCGAGGACTAACCTGATGAACTTGAACACAGGTTGCTTCCCCCTTGGCCACCTCCCAGACTATGGATATTGCCGAGCTGCAGCGGAAGCTGGATATAGCGGGGGACGATCTTACATTAATCAATTTGCGTCTTGACGAGTCACAAGGTATGTATTCGGGGCAATCCCCATACTTTTTTGTGGTATAAGCATGATGCTAAAAGTTATAGGCTGGAATATGCATGACTGCAGATGGTGCTACCGCCGTTGAAGTTCTTCGAGCGGAGCTGGCCCGGGCCAAGGAGCAGGCCCAGTGTAGCAATGCGGTTGCCGAAAAGGCGTCGGCTGAGTTGAAAGCCGAACAAGATGCACGGCGACGAGACGAGGAGAAGATATTCTCAATGGCGCTCGAACTAAAAAATGCTACCGGCCGCTGTGAATTTCCTGAGAAGGATAATGAAGCCAAAGTGGCTGAACTTGACAAGGCCATACGAGAGGCGAGAGAAGCGCGGTCGGAATCCTGAGCGGCCCGTGAGGAGCTCCGGCAAGCTAGGGAGATTGTGGTTGGTAAGCCCTTTCTGCTACAGACTAAGTTCGGCGATCCGAACGATACTCAGCTTGACCGAGTGTGGGGTTCTCCGGACGAGTTTTTAGACTCGCCGAAGAATTCTTCTGATGCGGCGCAGTATTATCAAGCGTGATAGGGGTACGCAACGGAGAAGCTTTTATGGTCATAGTTTGGCGCATCGAAGCGCCCTCTGTTGCTGAATGAACAGATGTCCCAATGGGCCGAGCTTCATAGGATATCCGGTGCTGTCATGAAGAACGTCATAATCCGGTTGTGGCCAACCGTGCATGTTCCGAATAGCTACTTCGGTTTGGTGCAAAGGCTTGTTGATGGGGTGCCGCGTATCGACGCTGTGAAGAGGTTGACGTGCATTGAGGGTGCACGAATGGCTTTTGCCCGAGTCAAAACATTCTGGGGGAAGATGAAGGCCATTGATGTTGCGGCGAAGAGTCCAGCCATGGGCAAGGACCATCCTGGGCCTGAGCATTATATTGAAGATGTCCTAGAGGCCGCCTGCTTAATAGAGGGTCAGTGCTCGAAAGACATAATGTTCGAGTGAGGTGTATGAGAACTGTAAAAGACAATTTTATAGTTAATCTATTTTTATGTTTTGCTCAAAAGCTTGAATTAATCCTGTGCGGCCGTTTTAATATAATCTGAAAGTTTTCTAGTCGTCGGCTTTAGCCCCCTCGTAGGAAGTATGGGGGTGTTCGGAAACGCATTTAATCACTCTTTATCCAACATCTTGGTCCATGAAGGAGGTGATAATGCGGTGAACCAGGCAATCGGACTATACAGCGTTAACACTTTCACTTAGCCATAGGAGTTTTATTGTGGGGCTACGACATAGCCCCTAGTATGTATACGGCCTATTAGAATATGGTGCCTTCCATATTTGATCTGAAAAAGGATCCCTCGTGTGACATAGAGAATCGCTAAAGATTCCAATAAGTCATCAAGTGGTTGACCAGCTCTCGCCGCATCATGACAGTCAGTTTTCGGCTTTCTCTACTGAGGTACTTGACCAGATGAACCGGAAGTACAATCGCAGTAGTTCTCCCTTTACTACCCTAGCCGATGGAGCGGAACGTAGGGTAGCAAGCACAGGAGCCGGGCAACCCAACTATTGACCAAAGACAATGATTCGGAGCTGATCCATATAAGGCCAAACTTGCGACGCCGAAGTACGCTATAGAGTTGTTCGGGCTTTTTCTGGCAAATCATTTGTTCCCCTATCGAGCCCTTGGCAGGTTATGCCAAGGTATTTCTCTGAAACAACCGTAGGGGCCATATTCATTGGCAAAACAACACGGATGATTTAATTCGGATACTTTTTACTGGGACCTGAGCGATATGCCAATGATTACTTTATATTTGTAAAGACCACAACCCCGGCTATTTGACATGTTCGGGGTCGTAGGCGGAGGAAGAGGCATAGTACAGGCTCGAAATAAAGAGTGCGGTCTACAAAAAGTTACTTTGGACCTCCTGTCGCACGTCTGCGCCGCCTGTCCTCGGCGAGCGGAATCCTTGATGGAAGTAGCCCCTTAGGTGAGTGTACGAATCCGAACTCCGATAGAGTCAGTTTTAGAGGTTTGTCCTATTCGTCACCTGTTTTTAAGAGATAGTGAAGGAAGATATAAAAAGAAAATAGATAAAAACTATTACGGGAGTGCTTCCGGGCTTGTCCGTAGTGTGCTTCTGCGAATGCACATGGTATCTTGAGTGCGTAGTGATGTATGCGCGGTACAAATTTTGCAGGTGTACGAGGTGGGCGGCGGAAGCCAGACTACTATTTTCGCTCCGGGAGTAGTCGTCCTCGGGTGGAAATTGCTGCTGACTCCTGGTATTTCGTTGGTGAACCTCTCGGTCGTCCTTATCGCCTGGCGGCCTCCTCCCCTTGTGTTCGGCGTTGAGCTTGCCGGCCTGCTTAAAGACCCAATAGTTTCTATTAGTATGATTAGCTGGTTTATTGGGGTGGCCGTGAATCTGGCAGGGTCAGTCCAATATCCTGTCTAGGTTGGATGGTTCGTCTCGGTTCACCTTGAGTTGCTTCTTTCGTTGACCGGGCTTGGGATTGTTGAATCCGGCGTTTACTGCTGTGTCGCGTGATCTTTCATTATCATTGCGACTGTTATGTTTGCCTTGTCGTGGCTTGCCATTGCCGTCTTGGATTTTGGAAGTGCCCGGGTCGCTGGCGTTGTTGCTTCTATGAGCGAGCCAGCTGTGTTCTCCCGTGCAAAAGTGGTCATTAGAGCAGTAAGGGCTGTCATGGATTTAGGTCCTTCTTGACCGAGGTGGCGTGCAAGCCATTCGTCCCAGACGCTGTGCCTGAAGGCTGCGAGGGCTTCCGCGTCCGGACAGTCGACGATTTGGTTCTTTTGACTAAGAACCGAGTCCAAAGCTTTCTCGCTGACTCTCCGGGCTGCTGGACAATGTGACTTAGGTCATCGGCATCCGGTGGCCGGACATATGTTCTTCGGAAGTTGTCAAGGAGAGCTTCTTCCAAGTCTTCCCAGCTGCCTATGGAATTTTCAGGCACGCTGTTCAACCAGTGCCGAGCTGGCCCTTTTAGCTTTAGTGGGAGGTATTTAATGGCGTGGAGGTCGTCTCCACGGGCCATACGGATGTGGAGGATAAAATCTTGTATCCATATCGCAGGGTGGGTTGTTCCATCGTATAATTCGATATTGATGGGTTTGAATCCTTCGGGGAATTCATGATCCATTACTTCATCAGGGAAGCAAAGAGGGTGTGTGGCGCCTGTACGTAAGGCCACACTGCGACGTAACTCCGAAGGAGTCCATTTGCGGTTTTTTGGCTCGGGCATTGCTGGGTTTGTCACGTCCGAATAGGTGGCCATCATCGCGTGCCGAGGCATTCCCTCGTGATCCGTAGATCGATCTTGCGTGTCCTGCTCTACTGTCCAAGTCCCGTCGAAGATCGCTTGTACAACCGTGAGCTGTATCCGGACGGGATTTTCGACGACCTGCCGCATTGTGTGATGATGGTGCGGGCTCCAGTGCCTCGTCATCAAACTGAGGTAGCAATCTATGCTTCGGGTAGCTTTTGACTGGGCCATTAAGGTCTTATTCTTCGGCGGTCAGGACTTTGGTCCATCTACCGTTGAGTAGGTCTTGGTCAGCTTGAAACTGTTGCTACTTCTTTTTCAGGCTCCTTGCAGTGGCTATCAGCCTGCGCTTGAAGCGCTCCTGCTCGAGGGGTTTCTCGGGTACGATGAAGTCTTCATCGCCGAGGCTTACCTCATCTCCGGAGAGCGGAAGGTAGTTGTTGTCCTCCGAATTGTCGCTGGACATGGCGTGTTCATCGGGGCTGGCTTGCCAATTTTCTTGTTCTTCCTGCTCGGATGTTGCTCCAACAGGGTCTATATTGGCGGCGTCCGGAGTGCTATCTTCTCCGGTGCCAGCGTTGTTGCGATGTGACTTAGAGCGGCATTTAGGGTGCCGGTATTTGGACTGCGTCTCAGGAGGTTTATTCTCAACTGGATCTTCTTTGTCTTCATTGCTAGCTTTTTTAGGTGCTTCAACCATGTACACGTCGTACGAAGAGGTGGCCGTCCTACGTCCCATGAATGGTGGATCTTGGCCTTGCTCCTTGTTGGCATCGTCGTCCATATCGTCGGTGTCTTCGGAGCCATAATCAAGCACGTCGGTTAAGTCCTCGACGGTGACTATGAAGTGGGTGGCGGGTGGGAAGCAAAATTCTCCGTCGTCAGCCCCTAGTTCGAACCGGACATAGTTCGGCTGTGAGTCCCCTGCCAAGGACAGGTTTTTTAACGAGTTTAGCACGTCGCCCAGGGGCGAGTGTTGGAAGATGTTTCCGGCGCCGAATTCGAAAATCGATAACCGATCCAGCTCGGTGTCCGCAGGCGTATGTGGTTCGGAATTTATAGCCGGAGACGAGTCCACAGTTCTGTTGACGCAAATCTTGCAAGGTGTCGAGTCTGTGTGCGGCTCCAACGCCGCGGACTCTGTGGCCTCGAATGGCGCAATCTGCTCCGGATTTAAGGCCGTTGCAGCAACAGGAACCATCTCCTTTATGTGATCCAGTGATAGATTTAAATCATGTTCATCGGAGCGAGGGGGAGCGATCGCCGTGGTCTCAAATCCATCGAAGATCAGGTCTCCACGGATGTCCGCGACGTAATTCAAGCTTCCGAATCTAACCTGATGGCCAGAGGCGTAGCTATCGATCTGCTCCAGATGGCCAAGCGAGTTGGCCCGTAGTATGAAGCCGCCGAATATGAAGATCTGTTTGGGGAGCAAAGTTTCTCCTTGGACAACGTAACTATCGACAATTGAATGGGCCATCGAACCTTTTGTTGACGGCACGGTGTAACTCTCAATGAAAGCACCAATGTCGGTGTCAAAACCGGCGGATCTCGGGTAGGGGGTCCCGAACTGTGCGTCTAAGGTCGATGGTTACAGGAGACTGAGGACACGATGTTTACCCAGGTTCGAGCCCTCTCTATGGAGGTAATACCCTACTTCCTGCTTGATTGATCTTGATGAATATGAGTATTACAAGAGTTGATCTACCACGAGGTCGCAATGGCTAAATCCTAGAAGCCTAGCATGTATGACTATGGTAATGTGTATATCCTCTCCGGACTACTCCCTCCGGTTTATATAGACACCGGGGGATCTAGGGTTACATAGAGTCAGTTACATAAGAAGGAATCCTCCTAGTTGGTCGCCAACCTTGCCTTCCACGCCAAGGAGAGTCCCATCCGGACACGGGTACGGTCTTCGGCCTTCATGTCTTCACAGTCCATTAGTCCGGCCCATGGATAACAGGCTGGACGCCCGAGGACCCCTTAGTCCAGGACTCCCTCACCTAGAATTCCACCATGTCTCTAGAGACAACAATTAAGCCACAGACGTCCTAGCCCGCATGGGCACCAAGCGCGACCCTATACCCAAAAATCCATTCCTCGAGTGGCTCTTTAAGCCCTCCATCGTATGGCGGGATGTGGACAATGGCGCACCAGTCAATGAGCCAGCCCAAACTTTCTCCCCGGAACATGAACCTAACGGTCACATTATTGGCGGCTCCGCACTCGAGGAAAACCATCCCACGAAGTCATGGATGTAATCGTTACTTGTACCGAACCCATTCTTGTCTACCTCCTATGACAAGATTTCCCTAATGATCAGAGGAGGCATGACACATAGTCCAGCGCTCCAGGGCATATAAGATCCAAGAAGGCGAGCTCTATAAAAAGAGCACCACATGGGTCTTGCAAAGATGTATATCCAAAGAAGAAGGGTAATAGCTCCTCGCAGAAATACACGCCGGCATGGGTGGACACCACGCGGCAGCTCGGGCCCCCATTAGCAAGGCTTTCCGAGCAGGTTTTTCTGGCCCACGGCCCGTGAAAACACCCACGCACTAGTCCAACATTGCGTTGGCTACCAGTTGTTTACAAATCAAAGCCATATGCCCCCCGCGGCTCTTCGGACAATACCAATAACTTGGCTTTTGCGGTCTGGGGACTCGATATGGTCGGGCCACTCAAGGGGGGGGGGGCAAAAAAGTACTTACTGGTCATGGTTGATAAGTTCACCAAGTGGATTGAGGCAAGGCCAGTCACTTCAGCGGAAGCCGGACTAGTCATCGACTTCTTATCTGACATCGCACCCCGTTATGGTGTCCCCCATAGCATATTTACTGATAATGGTACCAACTTCACCGCTCAGGAAGTCAGGAACTGTTAGGGCAAAATGGGCATTAAGCTCGATTACACCTCGGTGTACCATCCACGAACAAACGGATAGGTCGAATGGGCCAATGGGCTCATTATGAGTGGCATCAAGCCTCACCTGGTCTGATCAATAAAGCAATCGGAAGGCCACTGGGTCGAGGAGCTTGACTCCGTACTATGGGGGTTGCGCACCACCCCTAATCGAACAATCGGTTACACACCATTTTTATGGTATATGGTGTGGAAGTAGTCCTCCCATGCGACCTCATCCACGACGCACCTAGAGTGCGCATGTATGAAGAAAGTTAAGCCGAATTGTATTGGCATGATGATCTGGATGATCTCGAAGAAGAGCGGGACATAGCCCGGGCTCGATCCGTGTTCTACCAGCAATAAGCACAGCGCTATCAAAACTGTGAAGTCCGGGCGAAGACCTACAACGTGGGCGACCTCGTCCTCCGACTCCCTGAGAAGAATAAGCATAAGCTTTCGCCCAAATGAGAGGGCTTGTTCATCATCGACGAGGTATTAACAGGAGGAGCGTATCGCCTTCATCGCCCATCCAACGACTACCTCGAACCGAACCCATGGAATGTAGCTCGACTACGACGCTTCTACGCTCAGGTCCGGCATCTCCATTGACATCCCCCCTTCTTTTCCTTTTTTTCTCTTGACTATGCGGCATCACAAGAGTTCGGTTAATCTGGACCATGCTAATCTCAAATGTAATACCCAGCTTCACGCGGGGCTCCTTTTAGCGGAGCCGAACAACACAGTTAACATGAATTGCACTTAGTTTGCATCCTTCTCATACATGTCAAGCCATTATATGCACTTATTTGACGTAAGATCTTTGCCAATATGGGTTGCCTGGCTCCTGTGTTTACCCCTACGTTCTCGATTGTTCGGCTAGGCAGTAAAGGGAGCACCTCTGCGATTGTTATGACTGGGTCATTCGGAACCATACCTCAAACGAGTGAAGCCAAAAGCTAGCGTTCTTATAGGATATAATAAGTCGGCCCCAAGAGAAAAGGGTAGCCTTGAGCTCACCACCACGGTTTTTCGAAACCATTAGTCCCCGTTGATTACGTATATCTGGATTACAATTTTTTAGTTTCGTCCCAAAGAAAGGAACCCTTGAAGGAACTATTTTCATCGGAACATGTTTCTTACATTAAAAAAGTAATAACATAACTCTCCGCCTATGTTTCGTCTGTTCGCACCTAATGGCCGGATTGCCTGGTTACCCGAACTATCAATTTGCTTCCAACAACAGATAGTACGGACCACTTCCCAATCACTAATTGGGGAGGTTGAAGCCGATGGTTGGTTACGACAACATTCTTTAAAAACCACGGATTGAGATAAACCAATGTAAAGTCCATAGATCGATACATAGAATTGGCAAAACTACTCTTGATCGACATTGTCTATCAATTGCTCCAAAGCACAATCCTTCTGAGAGTAACGAGTGGCGGGCATCACATCATCATACACCAAGCTAAAAGGAATCTCTTGGGCGTCAGAGCCCACTGGACCAACCCGGGCCATATGCTTTGGGTCTAGCTTGGTGAAGTGGGTCTTTACCATTGCCCATGCCTCGCACGCTCCTTGTCGACACGATGAGATCTTCCATAATTCAAACCGCCGTCGAGCTCCTTTAAAGCGACCGGCTAGGTCGGCCATACTCTCTAGCGGCACATCTGATGGCCATAACGCCTTCACCATGCTCTTCATGACCTTCCGGGCTCTCTCGCGAGTCTTCGTTAGTTCCTTTAGAAGGTTCCCACCATACAAACTGACCTCTTCTTCGGGCCGCCCAGTCAGGAGACCTAAACAGCAGGTGTCGCACATCATCATTATCACGTCAATCATACATGTTAATGGTACGAGAAGCTCATCACTTACCAAATATTCCACCTCTTAGTTTCGGATTCTTCTCCAAGGCTTGCGCTAACTCAGATTTCAAACTCTCGATTTTCTCGACTTTCTGCTGATTTTCTGCCTTAAGTTCATTCTTCTCCTCATGACTTCCTGTCAGCACTCGTTTGCCAGCCTCTAATTCCTTCTGGAATTGATTTACAGACTCTATAGCTATGGGGGAAAATATGGTGTGAGTACACAGAACACACCACATACTTTCCTAAGCATTGAAAACAACCTTTCTACTTACCAGAAAGTTCGCTGTTAGCTTTCTTTGCCACATCCAGGTCGGCTTTCGTGCTAAGCAACTGTGTCTGGCTTAGCTCGAGGTCCTCGGACATATTGTTATTTTTCTCTCTCGTAGCCTGTACAAGTAATAGTAAGTATGATCCTTAACTCGGCCGTCCCGCCCAATTTAAGGCTTGGGGGCTATTGGGAGGTTACGATATGCTTTTAAACTGATTATATCATGTACATGCACTTTGGCAGCAAAAGGGCTAGCGATCCATTCAAGACCAGTGCGGGCCACTCCAAGGTACGCATCCTCCGAATTAAATGCATTAAATTCCTGGTTTGCAAAGGCAGTGTGACGTAAAGTTTCCCTATGACGGCGGTGATTCATCACGCTTTCAACTTCGGAGTTGGGGACTGAAACATCATCGGAGTCCTCCGGAGGGACGCCTGTATCCGCGTGTTCTGCGAAGGCTTCGGCTTGTGCCAAAGACCCAGGACTGGAGCCCCACCCCGGCATGACCGGGGAGTCTTCGGACTGACGCAGTGGTACTTTTCTTTTGCAAAGGCGATCGAACTTTAGAAAAGGGGCATTAAGAAGTGACACATGGTATGATTCTAAATGCGTTACTTCTGGGCCGAAGGAGTGGCAGTTTCCACTTCGGCGGAAGCTTTCCTCTTGGACTCCCCTTCAGGGGCCCAAGGGGGCCAAATCTGTAGTCCTCCTGTGCCTGTTCGACGCGTAGTATGACGACCCTTGGGAGTGGAAGTTAGCACATTTGGGATGGCGCGAGATGAGTGCCTTGTTCGAGAGTGGGTCCTTTTCTCACTTACTGTAGAGGAGGGAAGAACCCATGGATGGTTAGCTATCAAAGAGACTTTACTGCCATCGAGGCTCTCTTGGTACAAGATCCCGTCTTCAAAATCGATTGATATCTCCGGGTTGTCATGATACCCCTGATCATTGTCCGGTTGAGGAGAGGGGCAATGGACGGACTCGGCCTGGCGCCTCCAGCCCTGTCCCAGAAAAAGATGCAATAAGTCAGAGTTCGGACGTAATCTTCAAACTTGAGATAATGGACTGCGGCTTACCTAGTCTGTCGGATTGTATCCGGAGCAACCCTCCGGGATACTCATTTGGGAAAAATCCGCCTCTTCTCCTTTGTAGAGGTCGGCCAGTATTTTAGCCAAGGCCGCTTTATTGTCCGGACCAAGTCTCTTATAGCGGGTTGCATCGCTGGTACCATTGTAGCAGCATAAGGGGTGTCCCCTCTACTGAAGGGGATGTACGCACCTAGTTATGGTGATTGCCATCACCACCATCATGGCCAACTTGATGTGAGTTAGCATCCTACCTTTGGCAGCTAATTGGCGAACCTTTTCACTGTCCGTTTGGGAGGGGGCTTTAGGCCACCAGTTGAACCGCTTCACTGGCGGGACACTTGAGTATTCGGGTAGCCCTAGCCAGATTGGGTCAGCGAGGGGAACATCTTCGATATAAATCCACTCCGAGGTCCATTCCTCGGGATCTTTTCGTGGTGTTCTGATGGGATATCATGTCGTGACTATGCGCCATACTTTGGCTCCTCCCACTTAGAATATGGACCCTCCTCGAGAGCGAGGGATGAGACAAAAGTACTTCCTCCATAAGTCGAAGTGGGCCTCGCAACTCAGGAATATCTCGCAGAGGGCCACAAAACTATAAATATGCAATATGGACCCTGGGGAGGTTGTGGAGTTGGATCCCGTAGAACTCTAGTAAACCCTGTAGAAAGGGGTGGATTGGGAAGCCCAGACCTCTTAGAAGGAAATGCACGAAGCATACCCTCTCTTCCTTGCTTGGAGAAAGATAATTCTCGGCGAGGGCTTGGCCGTCGACGGAGATAATCCAGGCACGGACGGGAACCAAATCTGCCAGGGGAAGATAGCCTTTCATCCGCAAGCGGCTCAGTTGGAGGTGTGAAACTGAACAGCTTGACCAATCGCATGGAGTGGGCCGTGAGGGCGCGAAGATGAATTGGAAGGTCGGCCATGGCGCCTGAGAATTCCCTCAGTGCTGTTTTCACGAGAGGGGTGGGTCGAATGTCCCCAACTCCTTTGGATCTATAAATAGGCATCTTGCCTAGGAGCTGGAGGGGCGGGTTCATGGAAAGGTAGCATTAGGCCGCACACCTTCTAAAAAGGCGTGCGATGGACATGGCTGGCCCTTTCTCCGAGGTAATTCATTTAAACTCCAATGGTCCCACCTTGATCTCTAGATGTCTTCGGATTTCTTATTAATAAGACTATTCGGGCCCGAGCATGTGATCAATGCGAGTTGCATTGGTCGGTGGTTTCCGGACACCGGTCCGGATTGCGGAGAATGTTTGTCACAAGAGCAAGGCGAAGATATGGAGATAACGGAACTTGCCCCGTAAGCCGAAGATATGGAGATAATGGAAGACAATCCCCGACATTGGAGGCTAGGTTGGGGGCTACTGAGGGAGTCATGGACTAAGGGTTCCTCTAGGCATCGGCCCATGGTGTGTGGGCCGAGTGGGTGGACCATAGCGGAGCTTCGGCCAAGGATCTTTGGGGCCTTGGTGGGCCCTCCAAGTCAAATCCCGCGTGATACTTCCTTCATTGTAAACCGACCACATGTAACCCTATCCCTATCGGTGCCTATAGAAACCAAGGGTTTTAGTCTTCAGGGGAACCCTTCCCATCTAGGGTTTAGCTCGCCCGATCCCGAGGTAGATCAACAATGTAATCATACCCATCAATATAATCAAGCAGGAGTAGGGTTTTACCTCTTCGAGAGGGCCCGAACCTAGGTAAAACCTCGTGTCTATCGTCTCCTGTTCCTCACGATCCCATATCCACAACTCGGGACCCCCAACCTGAGATCTGCCGGTTTTGACACCGACAATAGGTGAACTATTTTTGGGTACCTTTTAGTATTTATTGAAGTTAAATTGGCTTGCACATTACGAACTTCCATCTCGCTTACCCATGTCTTTTTTATATATAAGAAAAACAACACAACCACGCCCACATGCTTCACGATGGGCGTGGCGTGCTGCAACGCCACTGCCTACTAGTGGATCTTATTTTTGTTATAAATTTTACGATTATAAGGATGACACAAACACACGACACAAACTAGATTTGGAGAACGAAAATGCTACACCTACGAAAGTGCGGCTAAAGCCTATGTAGCTTTCATTTCCTAATTAATCTTGCCCCCCAAATTTCACTAGGTGGGGCCTCCGCCCTTTTATTTTCGAATCAAAACATTCCACATCAGCTTACCTATAAAGTATGTAAATGGATTTATGTAGATGTGGCATTGCTGTTTGGGGAACATCTCAAAAACAAAAACTAGATTTAGAGAAGAAAAAGATTTTGGCCCTCCTTTGGGGCCACGAGGGAACCCTAGCCACCGCTAGGTAGCCCTCTTCGCCATCTTCTCCCGCATCACCGTAGCCGGAGGGATGGCCGGCGAAGCCATGCTGTCCCCTAGGATGGCGGCGGCAAGGCGGATCTGGACCCTCTCACGCTCCCCTCCCCTCCCCCGCGCCGCCTTCTGCTCTGCCTTCCCTGCTCCCTCCCATGGTATTCGGCTCACATCTCTGACGGTATTTCTTGCTCCAGATTGGCGTCCTCGGTGAATCTCCGTCGTGTTTGGCCATGGACTCCAGGTGCCATCTCGTAGGGGTGCGGTTTGGCATGGTCGCGCTCGCCATTTGGCTGTTGTTGGCTGCAGGTCGGGGATGGGGTCCCCTTCCTGCCCCCGCTCGGCGTCATCAAGAATCCACCCAGCAAGGCCCTTCTTCGATGGTTGCCCTCGTTGCTTCCAATTATAGGTAGCGCTGTTGGGCAGTCCCTTGCCGTCATCAATTTGGTACCGGCTGCAGGTGCGCATGTTGTGGCGGTTTGTGCCGGAGGTGCACTTGCACAACAACTGGGTAGGCTAGCTGCGAGTGTGTGGCTTGTTACTTCCAGAGAGGCGGGTGAGGTTGGTCATGTGGTTCCCAGAGCGGCGGCTCCGGATGGTTGGCGTGGTGGCATCCTTGCGGCGGGTAGCGTTGTGCGGTGCTGGTGTGTGGCTATGGTCGGTGGGCGACATGGTGGCTCGCTTGGGCGGCTCAATGTGCGTTGGGTGTGGTCTATGTACCGACCTAGGCAGATCTATGTGTCGCTCTCGTCACCCTCTGTCTACCTTGCCTCTCCGATGGGCCTTGTATGCCATGGAGGTGATGGTTGTAGGACATTAGGTGGTTGGTGGTGGTTATCCCGAGTGAAATCTCAGCACGTCGGTGTCGTTGCCAACGACGGCGACTCTCTCGAGCATTGCTTCCCCTCCTTGGAGGCGCCATTGTGGGTTGTCCTCCTCCCCCTTGTGTTCTCGGTGAAAACCCTTGTTCCGGCTTGTCGGACTAGACAGTGGCGGCACTGTCATGACGTTCCCTTCTTGGAGGCTCCATCTCATGAGCAAGGTTTTTATTACTGGTGGCCGAGGGTGTGGTAATGGACGGTTGTTTCCTCTTCGCTTCTATGGTTCTGCGGCCTCGACGATGGTGACCTCAAGGGGTGTTAGTTTGCATTACGGTCTCCCCAAATTCCTCCCGTGTGGGCTTGGCCTTTGTGTCCATCTAGAAGCTAGAGTGAGCGTCCTCATCGTCCAACGGTATGATGCCCTTCATGCCTGGGCGAGGGGGGGGGGTGCAGGTGGGCTCCTTTTGACGATGCAGCTAGATGGCACTGTTGCTGGTTGCCCAGGTGATGGCAGTAGCAGAGCTTCATGTTAACCAGTACCCTTCTTGAGTTAGCCTTGTTCTTGCGCAGTTTTCTTGAATGTGATGAGGGCCTTGTTGACTCTAGCAGTGCTTCTTTATTCCAGACTATGCTTGCTTGTAGTCTTGTGGGTTTTCGGGTTCATCCTCAGTACACCTATGTATCTTACCGTTTTTGTTTTTGTTTTTGTTGTTGGTGTGTGGGGTGTGCTGTTGTATCTTTAATTGTAAGGGCTTCATTAATTTAAAGTCGGGCAATTGCCTCCTTTCTAAAAGAAGAAGAAGATTTGTTGAAAAAAGCTGACAATTAGAGGAGGTATAACAAGAGGCTTATAACCCGCTTACATGATATTTTTATCTATGTGGAGGAGAGACACATGAAAAATGAGGAGAGTGGACTCAGAATCATAACATCCTTATAGGCTAGGATTTAGGCTTTAACCATTACGATCTCGAGGTAGATCAACTCTTGTAACACATATTCATCAAGATCAATCTAGCAGGAAGTAGGGTATTACCTCGATCGAGATGGCATGAACCTGGGTAAACATTGTGTCCCGAGTCTCCTATTACCATCGATCCTTAAATGCATAGCTTGGGCCCCCGTACCCGAGATCTGCCGGTTTTGACACCGACAATGGTGCTTTCATTGAGATCTCTGTTGTGCTCTCGCGATGAGCGATCGATGACTCGTCTTGTCATCAACGATGAGATCACCCTCGGAAACAACTTGGCCATAGGCCAGGTACTCCAGCTCGGCGGGTTCGCCTTATGCGCCCGCGTGGCCTCAGGGTCGGCCGCACTCCCTACTGTCATTAAGCATCACCCGTATGTTGACTCCGGCCACTCCGATGACGCGACCTCGGCAGATCTCTTGCCTTTAAACGAGCTGCTGGATCGCATCGCCGCCCTGGGGCTTTCATCGCCATGAGATCAGATCGGACCTAAATCCGGTCAGGATGAGATCGATCCCATCCCGATCACTCATTAGTGGTAGCAGTCGAGGACGAAGCCGAAGATACTCCCCCTCTTAAGACGGAGACCGTCATAGTTCAGATCTCCAAACCCATCGAGCCGAACACGCCCCTGTCGGGTGGCACTTTGTGTCTTCCGAGCTGTGGGATTGACGCCAGGCCCACGAAACGTTCAGATCCTACTGAGTCCGGATCGTCCACATCGGAGGTTGTGAAAACTCCGAATACAACGTTAGGTCGGGATCTAAAATTACCAACACCCACCCACCCTGGGAGAAACTCCCCAAGTAAATCCGGACTCCCGGACATAAATGATCTCGCGAACACAAAGCAGTAGCCCGAGGAGACGGTCAACCACTTTTGGGCCAGATTCCTGGTTGTCAAGAACAAGATTAAGGTCTGCTGCGACGATGATGTGGTCCCCTTATTTCACCGCAATTGTACGGATGAGGGAGTTTTGAACGCCCTCAACTGACCTGTGTCCTGAGTTTTACAGACCTGTCGCACTTAGTATGAAAGTATTGCGCAATGGAGAACACTTGGAGAGCCCAGAATACACCCCTAGAACAGTCCGTATTCGGACAACACACCGTTAAGGCAAAACGGACATACCCTAGCAGGCCATCCGATAACATACATGTTGGCAAGAAGAACAAACTTTCTACAGGTCACAGGTCTATACTGGACGAACTGATCGATAAACCTTGCCAAATACATGCAGCCCCGGACAATATCCCAAACCACTGCCTTAGGGCATGTTGGGTACTCCGGTAGGTAGCAAAGAGCGGTGCAGCAATCCTCACCACCGCAGTATCAGGGGAGAAGGACGTTGTTGTCTTCACTGTCTTCGAGACGTTCTCCTCAAACAACTGCCGCAAGAGAGCGAATCGCGAACTTGCCGAGGTCTAACAAATTAGCTCTGCAAGCCCATGGAGCAATACGACAATTAGTTTTTCTGCCGAAGACGCACCTCGAGTCCGGCCGATGCAAGCAATAGCAACTCTTGTACTAGATCCAATAGTAGACGGCTTTCGCCTCACTAAAGTACTTATGGACGGAGGAAGCGAGCTAAACCTCATATACAAGGAAATGAATGCAAAAATGCAGGTTGATAAATCCCGCATTGAGCACACTAACACAACCTTCAGTGGAATTATTACTAGACAAGAAGCTCGGTGTTCGGGAAGCATTAAGTTCGACATCGTATCCGGCACATCCGATAACTACAGGTTGGAGGAACTGCTCTTCCACATTGTTCCCTTCAATAGCGGATACCACGCCCTTTTAGGATGGGATGCTTTTTCACGCTTTCAAGACATACCCCATTATGGGTACATGAATCTTAAAATGCCAGGGCCCAATGGAGTAATCACATTAACAAGTGATCCGGATAGAGCACTCCGCGCTGAGAACAAAACAGCATCTTTAGCCTTAGAGGCGTTATCTGAAGCCCTCCAGGCCGAAGAATTAACTACCTTACGATCCATGGTGGAGAAGGACGATGTAATCCTCGCCAAAAGATCGAAATCTACCTCCTTCAAGCCAGCAGATGAAATCATAAAATTCCAAGTGCACCCAACGGACCCTAATAAGACAGCGTCTATCGGGGCATAGCTGGATCCGGTGGTAGACGGCGCGTTACGCGCCTTCCTTCTGGAAAATTGGGATATCTTTGCCTGGCACCCTTCAGATATGCCGGGAATCCCACGCGGGCTGGCCGAATACAGCCTCAATATTATCAAAGGGTTCAAACCAGTCAAGCAGTCACTGTGACGGTTTGCCGAACCCAAAAGACAAGCAATGGGAGAAGAGCTAGCCAAGCTATTGGAAGCCGGATTCATCCGAGAAATTAAACATTCAGACTGGCTAGCCAACTTAGTCATGGTATTGAAGAAGGATAAATCATGGCACCTCTGCTTCGACTTTACAGACCTAAACAAGGCCTTCCCTAAGGATCCCTTTCCTTTGCCCCGCATCGATCAAATTATCGATGCAATGACCGGACACGACTCATTGTACTTCCTTGATGCTTACTTCGGATACCATCAAATAAAGATGAAGGAAGCCGATCAGGCCGCAACGACATTTATCACCCCGTACGGTCCTTTCTGTTTCAAGAACTATGCCCTTTGGACTCAAAAACGTGGGTGCCACATATCAACGCATGATTCAAACATGCTAAGAAAAACAAATTGGCAAGACAGTGGAGGCATATGTTGAGGACGTAGTCGTTAAGACCAAACACGTCAAGACATTGGTGGATGATCTCCGCCTTATGTTTGATAACCTTTGAGAATATGGCATAAGGCCCAATCCGAAAAAATGTGTCTTCGGCGTTTCAGTCAGAAATCTATTAGGGTTCATTGTATCCCGTAGAGGAATCGAAGCTAATCCAGCTAAAATCCGGGCCTTGTTGGAGCTCAAAACGCCAACCGATCTCAAACAAGTGCAAAAATTAGCAGGCTACGTAGCGGCCTTGAGCCGCTTCTTCTCCAGGTTAGGAGAGAAAGCATTGACACTTTATAGATTGCTACGACGCACTAAAAACTTCGAATGGATGGACGCGGCCACAACTGGATTGGAAGAAATAAAAACTCTACTAGCAAGCAACCCAATTCTAGCCGCCCTGGGAGTTGGCGAACAGATGTTGCTATATATATCAGCCACTCACCAGGTAGTGAGTGCCGTGCTTGTCGTCGAACAAGCCGAAGAGGGACATAAGTTCCCCATTCAAAACCCCGTACACTACGTATCAGAGGTTCTCACACCGTGCAAATCACGGTACCCCCACTATCAGAAAATTGCCTATGCGGTCTTCATGTCATCTTGGAAACTTCGACACTACTTTCAAGAGCTTTCGATCACAGTGGCATCTGAAGTACCACTTATCGATATTATTAACAATAAAGACGCCACTGGACGCATAGCCAAATGGGCCATCGAGCTCTCACCGTTTGAAATATCATATAAGCCATGCCGGACTATTAAATCCCAGGTGTTGGCTGACTTTGTCGTAGAATGGACCGAAGCTGAACTCCCTAAAGAGTACAGCTCATATTCCCACTGGACAATGTACTTCGACGGTTCCAAAATGCTAGCCGGATTGGGGCCCGGCGTAATATTGATATCTCCAACTGGGGATACAGTCTGGTATGTACTACAAATTATGTACACGGACTCGAACAATGCGGCCGAATATGAGGCACTATTGCATGGTCTCCGGCTAGCTGTATCCATGGGCATACAACATCTCGAGGTACGTGGAGACTCAAACCTTGCCATCTCCCAAATAAACGGAGATTTTTATGCGAAGGATTGAAAAATGGCAGCTTATCGCAATGCCATATTAAAAATATCGGCTCGATTTGAGGGGTTGGAATTCCATCACATAGCCCGGGATAATAACCAGGCCGCGGATGTACTAGCTCGTATGGGCGCTAAATGCGACCCAGTCCCGCCTAATGCCTTCGTGGAAAGGCTGTTTAAGCAATCAGTAACATGGCACGACGCGAGCGGTGATACTGATTTGAATCCGAACACACCCCCGGCCGAACTTAAGCCAGCCGTCATCGGAGACTCAGACATGGAGATAACTCCTTCGGCTCATGAGATCATCGTTGTCATAGCCCCCATGGATAGGCCCTTCTTAGCTTACCTTAATAGGCAGGAGCTCCTCGATGACCAAAATGAGGCCCGCCACATAGTCCGACGTTCTAAAGCTTACAAAGTTCATGAAGGTGAAATGTACAAGAAAATCACTACTAGTGTTCTCCAAAGGTGCATCTCCGAAGAGGAGGGAAGGCAAATTCTCAGTGAAATACACGCTGGAATGGGCGGCCACCATGCCGCACCCTGGGCACCCGTGGGCACAGCTTTTCGAGCTGGCTTTTTATGGCCCACTGCCCGAGCAGATGCCCAGACCCTAGTCCAACATTGTGTTGGCTGCCATCTCTTTGCAAATCGAAGTCACATGCCTCCCACCGCTTTGAGAACAATCCCCATTACTTGGCCTTTTGCGGTCTGGGGGCTTGATATGGTCGGACCTCTTAAAGGGGGAAGCCATAAAAAGAAATACTTGCTAGTGATGGTAGATAAATTCACTAAATGAATAGAAGCCAAACCAGTGAAAACAACTGAGGCAGGGCTGGTGATAGATTTTATATCCGGTGTAGCACACCATTATGGTGCCCCGCACAGTATTATCACAGATAATGGCACCAACTTTACAGTTGACGAGGTAAAAAATTGGTGTGCAAAGTTAGGTATTAAACTTGATTATGCTTCCATGTACCATCCTCAAACAAACAGTCAAGTCGAAAGAGCCAATGCTCTGATAATGAGCGCCATTAAACCCCGACTAGTGCCCTCCCTACGGGAGTATGATAAACACTAGGTCGAAGAGCTTGACTTCGTACTCTGGGGGTTACGGACCACGCCTAATCGGACGACCGGATACACACCTTTCTTCATGGTGTACGGCGCAGAGGTTGTTCTGCCCTGTGACATTATTCATGACTCACCCCGAGTGCACATGTACGAGGAGAGAGAAGCCGAGCTAGATCGGCAAGACGACCTAAATGGACTTGAAGAGGAGCGTGATACGGCGTAGGCCCATTCCGCATTTTGTCAACAACAGGCCAGGCGATATCAGAGCAGAGAAGTGTGGGCCAAGACATATAATGTCGGCAAACTCATTTTACTCCTTCTGGAGAAGAAGAAGGACAAGCTCAAACCAAAATGGGAGGGCCCCTTCATTATCGACGATGTACTCACCGGTGGAGCCTAACGCCTTTGGAATGCGCAAGACAACCACCTTGCGCCAAATCCGTGGTACGCTGCCAGGCTCCGACGATTTTATGGATAGTTCAGTAGCAATTTTTCCTCCTTTTAAGTTAGGTCTTGTTTCTTATCTTTTATTTTTATCTCCTTCCCTTTTTACTGTTTCTCTCATTGGTAAATATTCGGCTCACCCGAACTACCACAGGATAAGTACATCTTTGAATGTATCTACCTCAAATGTACTTGGGGGCTTCTTTGACGAAGCCCATAATCAAAAAGCTTCTCGCTGATAATGTCGTCTGTTTTATTAGTCCTTCCTTGCCATTATATGCACCAATATGACTTAAGTTCTGGCCGAGCTGGGTTGCCTGGCTCCTATGCTTACCCCTACGTCCCAGATTGTTCGGCTAGGGTGTAAACGGAGCACGTCTGCGATTGTTACAACTGGGTAATCCGGACATGTACGTCAGACTGGGTAAAGCGGAAAGGTAGCGCTCCTAAGGGAATAATTGGTCGGCGGATACACGACATATTGCTTTTAATGCATACACTTTAAAACTATCATAGGATATGGCATCCTACAATCCTTTTACATGATCAAAAGCCTAGGCATGCATATGTACACATGCTGACCCAGGGAAAGGAACCCTTAACGGAACTATTCTCTCTTGAAGATGTTTCTTACGTTAAATAGTAATATAACATAACTCCCCGAACACGGTTCATATGTTCAAGCAATTATGACCGGATTGCCTGGTTTCCGAACATACCACGTGTTTACCACAGGTATAGTATTCGGAAACACTCCAGCCTTTGGGTTTATGGAGGCTAAAGCAGAAGGTCGGCCATGACAATCTTTTTTATAATTTCGGCGGAGATAAGTTTGTTGTTAAAGTACATTGATACATATAATCAAACGACTACTCTTTTTCTATTCCCTCTATAAGGCTATCTAGTCTACAATCCTGTTGGGAAAACATGGCAGCTGTCTCCACTTGGTCATACACCACGCTCATGGGGATTTCTTGTCCATCTGATCCTCGAGGTCCCACGCGGCCATATGATTCGGATCAAGACGGGTGTAACATGTCTTCACCATGGCCCAGGCTTCTCGAGCACCCATGCGACATGCTAATGCTTTCCACAGTTCGAAGCGGCGTCGAGCCCCTTTGAACAAATCCGCCTAGTCCTCCATAGTTTCTGGAGGGGAATCGCCCGGCCATAAAGCCTTGGCCATATTCTTCATGGCCTTCCGAGCTCGCTCGTGTACTCTGGAAAGCTCTTGCAGCACATCACCCTCAAAATCGGACACTTCCCTTTCGGGCTGCCCAGTTAACAAACTTGCAGGAATAGTTTTATGAAAAACTTTCAAAATAAGGGACTATAAGGAGAGCTAGGTATAAGGGACATATTGAATATGCTACCTTTTAGCCTCCGGTTCTCTTCCATTGCATTTGAGAGTTGGGATCTTACGTCCTTTTGCTCCTGTTCCAGCCTGATATTTTTATCATGCGCTTGGTTTCTTTTATCTATCGGTTGCGTCAATACACGCTTACCAGCAGCTGTTTCCCCTTCGGCATATTTTTTGTCGGTCGGAGTAGCCCTTAGCTCCTTCTCCAATTGGTCGGTTGGCCCTATTGCTGTATTTCAATCAATGTGTACATAAATACTAGTGATCAGCACAAATATCTTATTATATGGACACCATTGTTCTTACCACCAGTATCCTTTCCGGATTTCTTCGAATTTTCCAATTCGGTGGTGATAGTCGTGAGCTGGGTCTGTCACTCTTCCAACTCCTTGGATAAGATGTTATTCTTCTCTTGGAGCACCTGCAAAACACAACGATCCTCAAATCAGTTGGACCAACTGCTTTAAGTCTCGGGAACTACTGGCATGGGAACATCAAAATTTACACTTACCCGCATATCTTTTGAAACATGGCGAATGGCTCCAGCGAGTCCGTCTTGAGCGGCTCGGATATAAGCAGCTGCAGAACTGAGGGCGTTAAACGCCTCCTCAGAAAAGGCTGGGTTACGCATGGCTGCTTTTCGTTGCCCGTAAACCATCGTGAATCCACTTCGGAAATAGTTTACCGACATTTCATCCGAATCCTCTTGAAGGGGACAATCTGGCGCTGAATCTGCATTAACATTTGTCCTCGTAGACGGGCCGGATGTCGGATTGCCTGGAGCTTGATCTGCAGGATTTTCGGAAATAGTCCGGTGTGTGTTCCTCCTAAAAGAAAAACCAAGGCGGAAAGTTGTATTACCGGCTTCACCACCCAGCATGTGTTAAAACAAATATACCTCTTTGAAGGCTCGGTGGTGTTCGCGGTCCTCTTTCGCTTCAAGGTCTCACCTGATGCCGGCGTCGCCCTCTGGGATGACAATCTTTGTACAGTTCGATGTGTGGAGTGCCGACCCTTTTGAGCATGGACAAGTGCGGTGGGTAAGGCGCATTGGGAATCTTCTCTTTGAGGAGGTATGTCTTGGGTACTTACGTGAGAAGAAGGAATGAGGCTGGGGTAATCGGCTACAATAGCCACCACGGCGCCCTCACGACAGGCTTGATAGAAGACACCATCTTCTAGCTCTATGCCTATGTCCAGATCTTCATCATATCCGGGGACCGCATTTCAGAATTGGTCCTTTGGTTGTGGGGCGGGACTATTAATCCCCTAGACAACATTCCTCCACTCCTGTCGGGAAAAACCGAATTCAATTCGGGCAATACATCATAACAATGAAAAAACGGGCGAATATAGCGGTCAAGAGAATGACTTACCCAGTCAGGAGGATTGTACATAAAAAAACCTCCCGGCACTTCAAGTGAAGAAAGTCTTGCATCTCTCCCTTGTAAGGACCTTCTAGGATGGCGGCTAGAGCGGCAGGGTCGTCCGAACCCAGGTGTAAGCAGCATGAGGAGTCATTCTGGCCATTGCAATGCCACATAGGAAATCCTCTAGCTTGGAGCGTCTGCACGCATCGCTTTATTGAGATTGCCTTCACTTCTATTATTGAAAGCCCCGAACTGGCAAGCAATCTGATCTTGCCGGCCAGTCTGCTGACCTCCGCTCTCACTTCTTCTGTGGGACTACGGGGACACCAGTTGAAAAGCTTCTTTTGAGGAGCGTTGGAATATTTTGGGAGGCCTTGCCGAACTGGATCTTTCAGGGCAACGTCCTCGATGTAAAACCACTCCGAAGGCCACTCTTCGGATGCCTTCTTTGGAGTGCCGGACAGATAGCATGTCCCTGCTATGCGCCATACTTTGGCGCCACCAACTTCAAATATGGATCCCTTCTCGGAGCGAGGGACAAGGCAGAAGAACTTCCGCCACAGCTCAAAGTGAGGCTCGCAGCCCAGGAATAGTTTGCATAAAGCGACGAATCCCGCAATGTGCAGGATAGACCCCGGTGTGAGATCGTGCAATTGAAGACCATAGAACGCCAGGAGCCCCCTAAGGAAGGGGTGATGGGAAAACCTACGCCTCTTAGAAGGAAGGGGACAAAACATACCCGCTCTCCATTCGAGGGATTGGGAAAGCTTTCTGCCAGGGCTTGATTGTCGATGGAAGATAGTCTGGCCCGGACGGGGACTAGATCCTCGGGAGGGAGATATCCCTGCTCTTGAAGCTTTCTCAGATTCGCATGGGAACAACTTTTCCAATCACCCGCTCGAGGTCCGTGAGGGTACGAGGAAGAGCTTGGAGCGCCGACCATGTTTGAAGATTTTTAGTAGGCACTAGGGATTCTCCCGTGTGGAATGGAATGGAGTGGCATCTCAGATCTAGTCTCTTCATATAGGCGCCTTCCCTACATAGTCAAGGGGGTAATTACAAAACTACCCAGACGGTTCGCATTTGTTGGACACGTGGAGGCAAAGGCAACGGCGGCGAGGAATCAACGAAATACAATATTAAAAAAAGCCAAACTATCATCCAGAAGGACTCACCTTGCAAGACCGAGGACATGAAGCCGGACACAATATCGTCCTTGAAGGCAAGTCCGGGGGCTATTGAGGGAGTCCTATATTCAGGGGTCCTCAGGCTTCCGGGTCGATGAAGCTGGGCTGTGTTGATGGGCCACGAAAATAGAAGCAGAAGACTCTCCCCCGTATTCCGCCAGGACTCCTATGTACGTAGAAAGGCAAGCATAGTGTCCGGATGTATATATTACTTCCTCCCCAAGTCACCTTTGTAACCCTAGGCCCCGTCAGACATGTATATAAGCCGGAGGGTTTAGTCTGTAGAGGCTAAGATCAGAATCATAACATCCTCATAGGCTAGGCTTTAGGGTTTAGCCATTACGATCTCGTGGTAGATCAACTCTTGTAACACATATTCATCAAGATCAATCTAGCAGGAAGTAGGGTATTACCTCGATCGAGAGGACCTGAACCTGGGTAAACATCATGTCCCCAGTCTCCTGTTACCATCGATCCTTTAACGCATAGCTTGGCCCCCCTACCCAAGATCTGCCGGTTTTGGCACCGACATGCGGGGACACACACCTGCAGAAACGCCTTATGCCATCCGTCCATGCCGTGATCCGTGCATATGTTTGGATGCAAAATTGTCGAAAAATGGATAGACTTTGATAACTCCCTAAATATGAAACACTATATGTGTTTATTGTGTATAAATATGGGTGTTTACTTCTACTTGTGAGCTGTGTTGGGATTTTCCCGAAGAGGAGAAGAGATGCAACACAGTAGAGATAAGTATTTCCCTGAGTGAGAACCAATGTATCAATCAAGTAGGAGAGTCACACAAAGCCTCGTGAACAGCACCTGCATACACAAAAGAAAATACTTGCACCCAACTCGGTCAAGAGGCTTGTCAATCCCCTTGAAATCGTTAGTTGCAAGGGGGAAATCTTGTATAGGTAGATGAATAAATTGCAAAACAAAATAAAAGTAGTAAAATTGCAGCAAAGGAAATTAGGTTTTTGTAATATGATTAAAGTAGACTCGGGGCCATAGTTTTCACTAGAGGCTTTTGTCTTGAACACATAGCATACGGTGGGTGAAAGAATTACTATCGGGTAATTAATTAGAAAAGCGCATAGTGATGACGATATCCAAGGCAATGATCATGTATATTAGCATCATGTCCGAGACAAGTAGACCGACTCCTGCCTGCATCTACTACTATTACTCCACCGATCAACCGCTATCCAGCATGTGTCTATGGTATTAAGTTCATGAAAAACATAGTAAGAACTTAAGCAAGATGACATAATGTAGACAAAGTAAACCCAATCAATATGAATAAACCCCGTCATTTTATCCTTAATGGTAACCATACAAATATGTGTCTTGTACCCTTCTGTCACTAGGATATAGACTGGGCAGGCCACAACTCAGCTGATACTTCCTCGCCCTCTGATAAAAAATGTTACCTACCAGCTCTCCGATGACTGGTTTCATTGTAAATTTATATCATTTATTAACTACATTGACAAACCCATAGGCCCCAACGTCAGTATACCATTAGGAGAAAGTATTTTTTCAATGAGGCACTTGCTTGCGTACCGCCATGGACCACATTTTGGTGGAACTACACAAATGTACGGATGGAGCCAACATATATGCAGAGTGCAAGGTTCCAATATCTAACATAAACATGGCTTGGAAAAGCACAGATGCTCGGATGGTTCCTCGAGGTCTTGCCGCCCCTCTGCGGAATATTTTAATCTGCCAGTGTTTGGCTTCCAATTTACTTGTTTTTCTTGAGGCGACACTTTATTTGTTTCTGTGCTGCAGCAAATCCTCTAATCAAATAGGAGTAGCTTATATTGGCACTTTTCTAGGGAGTACTTTTTTCTGAAAGAATCACCAATCGATTTTTCTTTTTTTGTACACATTCGCACAACTTTGTTTTAGTTCCAAAGCTATTTTAGGGTGATTGGCATAGTACTCGGAGACTCGGAGTACTACCCAGTACTTACCCGAATGATTTTAATTAGCCGTCACACTGATTGTAAGCATGATCAAATGTAATATTAGGTTAGTGCGAAGCTTACCTTACACCCTATCGCCATGGTTGAAATGAGGCGAGCGGCAAGGGAACCATGGAGAACGGCGGGGAAGCGACGTCGCGCCATCCGTCCTACTCTTGTGGTGGGAGAATGAATACTCATGTGGCTCCGACAAACATTGTGCCCTCACAAAGGGCACACCATACTCGATCGATTCGTCATCCTCTGGATGCTCGACCTTCGATCTATACAGCGACCACCTCTGCATGACTTTCATCTCGGGCGAATATGTCTGCTCCAATGCCTAGAGGAGATACTCGATAAACTCGAAGGACTGTGGCATGACTGCTGCTGAGGAGTACATTATTGCCCTCATCGTCGTCATCTCGCCCTTGTTCATACATTACCACATGACCGTCACTGTCCTCGAAATCTCCCACTCGTTGTCAAACCAAGTAAGGATCTCCTTCAACCTGGCTAGCTTTGCTGCTGCATCCCCTCCATAGATGTGCTTCTGAGAGGTCCGATGCTGGATTTGGAAGATGAGAGGAGAGATGATGGTCTTGCAATGTAGAAGAGGGATAGGCGAGATGATGGTTTTGCAATGGAGAAGATGGAGTGGAGAGGGGGGTGGTTTGCAATAGAGAAGATGGAGAGGTGAGACAACGGTTTTTGGAATGGAGGAGATGGATATGAGAGGTCGTGGTTTTGCAATCGAGAAGAGGGAGAGGAGCGTGCGATAGCAATTTAGGTTTGGACGAGAGGGCCGGTGTGTTGTGACTGGATCAAAATCAAAATCAATTGACCCTTCAATTAAGAAGTGACCCCACGTTAACTAGTCTTCCTTGTATTCTGGGTCATATTTTGACCATGATTTTAACAAAGAAAACATATATTATACGTTGCAAAACTAATATAATTTGTAAGTACAATCACATACTAACCAAATGATATAATTTTTGATGACATGCATTCACATTATGCTTGTAAAATACAATACGTGGTCAAACTTTGATGCAAAATGCTAAAAACAGAAGAAAAAAATACTCCATGACCACCGTGGCTCCTCTCCTCTCCCATTTCAAAATTACCACCGCTCCTCTCCTGTTCCAAACCAGTGCCGCTCCTCTCCTCTTCGATTTGAAAACCACCGCCGCCACTCTCCTGTTCCATTCCAAAACTAGGACCGCTCCTCTTCCATTCAAAAACCTCTGTCGGCGAGTGAAGGTGCTGTGGAGAAGTAGATCGTTGGAGGAGTACAACCGATATGTGAGGATCGTAGACTGTGAACATGTGAAGCAAGCTAGGATGTTGGAGATACAGTCTTGGTTTGACAACCCGGGGCAATTAGCAGCGACGGCGACAACGATGGTGAAATATCTGGAACAGAGCGAAAAGGCGGCGATACTCACATAGTACATAGAGCTGCTCCTCTGGCCATGGAGGAGACAGATTCATCGAAACCAATCGTGAGGCAGCGGTGGCGGGAGTATCGATTCAAAATGGAGCATCCGCCAAAAATTTAATGATCGAGCATCTACACAGTGCCGTTTGTGAGGGTGTCGTGGTAGAGTGAGCCGGTGGAGTCTTCGTCGACCGTACCCAACTGCAAGAGGAGAAAAATAGTTGGCGCGATGACCCTTCCCCGCCATCCTCTCCCTCGCTGTTAACCTCGTCTCAGGGGGCAGTTGTGTGCTGCCGAGGAATATGAGGGGACTACCCCCCCCCCCCGCCCCCCAATAGTCCGAGGAGGAGCTTAGGGTTGTCAGTATTTGCAGGTTGTGAATTGTGTTTTGTTTTGTGTATTTTGAGAATACTTACAGATATGAATGTCTTTCGAATTTCAGATTTGCAGTATTGAGCATAAGCAGTATTTTCTGAATTCTACAGATCTATTTTTAGCACTTTAAAATGTAGTTTCATATAAAAGTGCAGACAATGTGATTCTGAGAGAAGAAACTGCAAGTTTTAGTTTCAGATAAGAAAATGTAAGTTTGAGAGGCAGAACATGTATATTAAAACACCCTTTTCAAACAGGGATAACATCATGTTGGAAGTTTTATTCATGGTAAAAAATGGAACTACCAGCCAGTTAACCTCATGCTGATCAACATTTATGCATATCACATCCTCATATGTTGCACAGTCAAAAAGATATGCTATTTTCAAAAAGCCCACACAATGTTGAGTGTGCGGAAAACAGAGAAAGCAAGGGAAAAATTTTTTGGCAAGTGTTGGAGGTGGTGTGCGTAGATTACATGGGGACGCACTTGTCAGTAATGCTAGAGCCAAAAAATTGGTGATATTTTCACTGCATCAGGTGGAATCTAACCCGGACGGAGCAGCGGTTGGGGAGTGGAACTTGGCCACTGGGCTACTTCGGTACTTTTGCTAAAAATTAGGCACAACTTCTACCACTACTATAGCACGTCTTCCCTGGCTCTAGTGCATTCTTGTCCGGGGCATGGACGTCAACCTCTGGCTTTGTGCGCTCGCCGCGGCGCCACTGTCTGTAGTTGTGAACATAATCAACAAATGAGAGGAATCTAGAGAGGACTCTACATGGAGAGGCAGACAGTCGGGACCCACCAGGTCTATGGCCGTACGCAAGCAAGTGCGTCATTGAAAAAATGCTTCCTCCTAATGCTATACTAACATTGGGGCCCACGGGTTTGTCAACGTAGTTACTAAGGGAGATGCAAATATCAGCTGGGTTGTGGGCTGCCCAGTCTAGGCTTCCTTTTTAACATGCGCAACCCACGACATGCCGACACATGGGTTTGTATTTTTTTGAGTGCCATTATGTATCGACCGGCCTATGGGCCTCCTATCCTACGTTTCATTTTTTATTAAACATCCGCGTCCCAACATATTTTTTTTGAAGAAAAATCAGAAGTCTGTTCTATTTTATATATAAGAATAGGAACGTCAGGTCCAACTTATATTTCCCTTCTAACTATATTATATATATATTTATATTTTTTATATGTTATTATATATTGTTGTTATTATCATCATTTATCTAACAGATACTTACATATATGAGAAAAAAAAATCCCACTTCTAATTAACTTATAAGAATATATTTTTAACAATAAAATCCTGATTTTTTCTTACTTTAAGGCAACGAAAATCCTGGTGATTGTGTACAAAAGCTTGGTACGATTTAAGGACCAATGTAATAATGAAATGCTTATTATCTAAATACATACTGTATATATATATATATAAAATGCTCAACCCATGTTTATTTTTTGATAACATTGCTGCGCCCAACCCGACATTATAATTAGAACTGGCCTAGCAAACTCGCGTATTTCGAGAACGTGCAAATGGGCTGTATTTTTTTTTAAATAAATGGGTCGCATGGATGCTACATTATTTGTTCTCGCAACCTAGTAAATTCGTATATTTCGAGAAAGTGCAAATGGGCTATAGTTTTTTAGAAAAAATAAATAAATGGCCACATGGACGCTGCATCATTTGTTCACCCAGCCCAGCAAATGGATTGTAAATTCTACAAAAAATGGGTCGAATATGTGCCATATTTTTGGAGGTTAAAATGTGGGCCAATAGGTCGAAGCCAACACAAGGCATTAACAACTTAGTCAACAAACGATTCTGACATCCATAGTCATTTGACTTACATCCAACGGTCAGTATCTATCTTCAATCTCTCGTCTTCTTCCTTCAGCACCAGCGGGGCCGCCTGCTCCCGCCTTCGGCTTCTAGCAGCTCTGCTTAGCATGCCTCGCTACGAAGCGCTTCCCCACCTCTGGCCAGGCCATCCTCCCACCCCTCTACACCTCCTATTATTCTCCACCGACTGCAGAACCATGCCGCACCAGAACCAGTTAACCCTCGTAAACCTCTCCGTCTGCGACTCCACTATCGTGTCTTCCCATCTCTAGCTCGTTGCCGGCCGGGGCCTCCCCGTCATCCAAGGCCTTGGTGCACTCGGCGGTGTGGTCAACGTGGTCAACAAAAGAGAGTCATCGACATAGGCCTGTACGTGGAAAGATTGATAGTTGGGACAGACCAGATCCATGGACGCACGCATGCAACCACCTCCTTATTACACGAAAATAAAATATGCCTCCCCTAAAAGTTGGGACCCACCACGTATATCTTCGCAGGGAAGGAAGTGCCTCCTTATTCCTGCCCTTGACACCTGGGACCCACAAACAACATCTTCGCACATGGAAGTGCCTCCTTATTAATTATGGGAAAAATAACAAGGATTCTGCCCCTGACAGCTGGGTCCCGTGAGCTATATATTCGCACGCAAGAAAGTGCATCTTGTCCTCCCTGACAGCTGGGACCCACCCGGTCGAAGCATACGTTGTGTTATATGTCTGGTCACGAACATGTACGTACACTGCAGTCGATCTTCTCTCTGAAGCGATGAACCATGGCCGAGTAAGGAGCGGTACGTGTCATAGTAGAACTGCCGACATAGCATGTCACGCAGTCATGTCTATGTCGTGTACACGTAGGTACATCCACGCTGGAAGAAAGTAAATACGGCAACGTGCAGACATACGGGTGGGGTCTCAAACGCATACTCGCGCATACGTATCGCCAGGGCTCATGTACATGGAGAGGCAACATACGGCAGCAACGGCGTCCTGTTCATCGGCAGCCAACCGGCTGGATCAGAACGGAGGAAACAATGTTGTGCTCACCTAGAGCCAAGCAATTGGGTCGGAACACATCCTATTCATCGGGAGCCAACCAGCTTGGATGGAACAACCAAAAAGGGGCCTGTTGTACCGCAAAACGGAGGAAAACGACCTTCTGTTTGACCATGTATGGTCAAATCGGGGTCCTATGAGGAAGGGTATGGCGTACCGCAAAACAGAGGAAACGGACTTCTGTTTGAGTGCCTACGGTCAAAACGGGGTCCTGTTGATCGGGAGGAGTGCGGCATACCGCAAAACGTAGGAAAAAAGACTTAAGTTGGAGCACCTATGGTTGAAATGGAGTCTTGTTCATCGGGAGGGGTGTGGCGTATGATAGCCCACAAGTATAGGGCATCACAACAATTTTCGAGGGTAGAGTATTCAACCCTAATTTATAGATCGACACAAGGGGAGCCAAAGAATATTTGCAAGTATTAGGAACTGAGTTGTCAATTCAGCCACACCTGGAGATTAATTATCTGTAGCAAAGTAATCAGTAGCACAGTAGTATGATAGTTTTGATAGTAGTGGTAATAGTAGTAGTAACGGTAGTAGTGATTGCAATGATTTTGCAGCAGTTGCAATGGTAACATCAGCAATAGAGAACCGGAACAAAGCATTAACACATAGTGAATACATGAACTCCTAAAACTACGATCATCACCGGAAAGTATCCCAAATATTGTCACTCCGGTGTTTACAGATCATAACACATAATAGGTGAATATGACTTGCCAGATCCGATCTAGAACATAGATATAATGGTGAAAACATAAACGGTTCAAATCTGAGTTCATGGCACCCGGGCCCAAAGTGACAAGCATTAAGCATGGCAAAGTCATAATAACATCAATCTCAGAACATAATGGATACTAGTGTCAAGCCCTAACAAAACTAACTCGATTACATGATGAATCTCATCCAACTCCTCACTGACCAGCGAGCCTACGAAGGAATTACTCACTCCTGGTGGAGAGCATCATGAAGTTGGGGATGAAGGAGGGTTGGTGATGATGAAGATCGAAGATCCCTCTCTCCGGAGCCCCAAACAGACTCCAGATCTGGCCTCCCAATGAAGAACAAGAGGTGGTGGCGGCTCCGTATCTTGAAACGAGATAATTCTTCATCCCTGATTTTTTCTGGAAAAATAGGTATTTATGGAGTTGGACTCAGGGTTTATGGGGCCACTGGGTGGGCACAACCCACCCGGGCGCGCCTAGAGGGGGGCGCCCTGGTGGAATCTGCTCACCCAGGGGCCCCCTTCGGTGGTTCTTGGCTCGAATATTTTCTTTTATGCTGAAATATTTCTCAAAAAAGTTTCGTTCCACTCCGAGAAAGTTTATTTCTGCACAAAAACAACACCATGGTAGTTCTGCTGAAAACAATGTAAGTCCGGGTTAGTTTCATTCAAATCATGCAAATTAGAGTCCAAAACAAGAGGAAAATCGTTATGAAAAGTAGATACGACGGAGACATATCAACTCCCCCAAACTTAAACCTTTGCTTGTCCTCAGGCAATTCAGTTGACAAACTGAAAGTGAAAAAGAAAAACTTTTACAAACTCTTTTGTTCTTGTTTACATAAATAAGCTTAAGTAGCACCCAGATTTTAAGCAAAGATCATAAGTAACCATATCAACAATAACTCTTAGAAATTATATTAACTCATATCAATAGCATAAACAACTAGAGAGCAGTAATAAGATATCTCCAATGACAACACCTTGTCAAAACAAGCACGGTATAATATGACAACAATGGTATCTCGCTAGCCCATTCTAAGACCGGAAAAGATAACTGCAGAGCACCTCCAAAGTTCAAGCATCGACTAAACATTGTAATTCATGGTAGAAAAGATCCAGTCATGATAACACCCAACATTAACTACACAGTGCACGAGGATGATAATAGTGCTCTCAGATCTAGCGCTTATTTGAGGAGGTGATGTCTCAACATAAAAGTAAATAGATAGTCCCTTCGCAGAGGGAAGCAGTGATTTGCAGAGGTGCCAGAGCTCAAAGATTTAAAACAGAGATAGATGTAATTTTGAGAAACGCACCCTTCATGTTTACATTACGACCGGAAGTTATCAATATCTACCATGCTAAACACATTAGTGGCGGTTCCCAAGCGATAAAGTAAAGGTTTTACTCCATAGTAGTTTTGTTTGATAATTTATAAGTTTTTTTCCTTTTTCTTTTTGAATGGGACTGGGAATCCCTATTACCGTACCTCTCATGCAAGAACGAGTGAATAAACACTCATCATGAGAATAACCCGCTTTGCATGGAAGATATTGACCACCACCTGTCACTCTATGAACAGTCCAGGCACACATAAACATAAGTTTATTTGGTGGCACATGCAAATTTACTTAGGACGGCAGGGTAATACTGCATATTGGTAGATATGGTGGACTCATCTAGAATAACTTTGGTTTTAGGATTTTGATGCACAAGAAGTGTTCCCGCTTAGTACAGACGAAGGCTAGCAAATAGGTTGAGAAGCGGCCGACTAGAGAGCAAAAACGGTCATGAACATGCATTATGAATAATGAACATTGAATACTAGCATGAGTAGGATATGAACACCATGAACATAAATATCATAGAGGTTATGTTGGTTTTTATTCAACGACATGTATGAACATGTGCCAAGTCAAGCCACTTGCAACATTCAGATGAGGATACCACATCACAATCATTTTAATGCAATGTTGACCTCCAAGATAACTTATTACCCACTCCTAGCTACTTAAGCATGGCATGAGAAACTATAATCTCTAATTTGCATTGCACACATGTTTGATCATAATAGCCTGAATCATGGATACTAGGTTAAACATATTTACAAAAAACAGAACAAGTTGAGTTCATACCCGTTTCTCTCTGCCACAACCAGTTCATCAAATATCATCATTATTGCCTTTCACTTGCACGACCGAATGATATAAGAATAATAGTGCAAGAGTGCCATGGCCTAAGCTGGAATCTGGAAACATTTTATTCAAAAGGGAGAAAACAAGGCCATTTGGGCTCTTTGTTAGATAAACAATAATGCATAAGAGAGCCACTCAATATTTTCATCGTGGTCTTCTCCTTGGTATGACTCAAAAACTAGAAAAGAAATTCTGAGAAACACAATAAAATATTTTTGGAGTTTTTATATTTTCTTGAAGAAGGCAAAATAAAGAAAGAAAAAAAACGATAAAAACTATTTACACAGGAGAGAGAGCAATGGTGATTTCTTTCTGCAGGTAGGAGATGACATGGGCTAAAGAGATAAGTGAGGGGGGGCACATAAGGACCACAACCCACCAGGGTACATCTGGGGCTGCTGCCGCACCGAGGTGGGCTGTGCCTACCTGGTGCAGCCCCGTCTGATGTTATTTGCACTAAAAATTTAGAAATATTCTGAAAAAATCATGTTAAATTTTCAGGGCACTCTGAGCACTTTTGTTTTTGGTTCATTTTTTTAATTTCCATGAAAACAGTAAACAATCAAAGCATGGCATTTTAATTTTTATTAAACTAAGAAAAACAGAGAATAAAAGGTAGGGAGTACAAGTAGTGCCTACTAAATTCATCAACTTCATACCTCTAAAAAATGATCCATTAATAAGGTTGATCAAGTCTTATTAACAACCACCTTCGATTAGCATGAAATCGAAGAACTTTCGTAAAATACTAGGTTACCTCGACAGGATATTCATGTCCCCCACAATAAGCATATCATATTTCTTTTTGGTAGTAGGTAGAGTGATTCGAAAGTTCCAATAGTGAGTGTCGAAGATCTTTCAATAATATTTATACCATTTACTTGGAATTGTTTCTTTGGAAAGTGCACCGTATACTCATTACCATTGATATGAAAGGTGACCTTGCTTTTATTACAATCAATAAAAGCCCCTGCAGTATTCAAAAAGGGTCTCTCAAGGATAACCATCATGTTGTCGTCCTCGGGCATCTCAAGTATAACAAAGTTAGTTAAGACATTAATGTTTGCAACAACAACGGGCACATCCTCACAAATACTAATAGGTATGGCAATTGATTTGTCAGCCATTTTCCAGGATATCAAAGTAGGTGTGATTTTATTTAAATCAAGTCTTTTATATAAAGAGAAAGCCATAACACTAACACCAGCTCCTAAACCACATAAAACAGCTTTAACATAATTTGTTTTGATGGAGCAAGGTATAGTTGGTATTCCCGGATCTCCAAGATTTCTAGGTGCTCCATCCTTAAAAGAATAATTAGCAAGCATGGTGGATATTTTAGCTTCTGGTATTTTTCTTTTATTAGTGATGATGTCTTTCATATATTTACCATAAGGTGCCATCTTCAAAATATGAGTCAAGCGGGTGCGAAAAAAGACTAGCCTAAGCATTTCAGGAAAGCGTTCAAATTCTACATCATATTTTTTTAGTTGACTTAGGTGGCTTTTTGTACCCATGCTTCTCTTTCTTTACCATGTTTCCTAGCAACAAAGTCTTTTTTATCATACTTTTTATTTTTAGGTTTTGGGTTATCAAGATCAACATCAGGTTCTATCTCCACATAATTAACTAGTTGTTTATCATTGTCCGGTTGAGTGTCTTTATGAACATCATCATTATCATTTTCATTATCACTAGCTAAATGTTCATTACTAGATTGAGTTTCAGCTTCAGAGATAGAGACATCATTATTTCCAAGAGGTTCTTCTATCTCAATTTCACTAGAGGTATGCAAAGTCCTATCATATTCTTCTTCTTTTTCATTCTAGAAGGACTAGGTGCATCAGTGTTAAGTCTTTGTGAATCTTGTTCCATCCTCTTAGGGTGTCCCTCCGCATAAAGTGGTTCCTGGGTCATTTTACCTCCTCTAGTTTCTACACTAATAGAAAAATCATTTAAAATTATTATTTATTTCATTTTGCAATTCTTTTGGGATTGAGAAACTTGTTCTAATTGAGTTTGAACCATAGATGCATGTTTTAATACACCTCTAACATCAAGTATTCCATTTTTCTTAAGTGGATGATTAGACAAAGCATTAAGCAATTGGAGAAGCGTCCCCCAAGCTTGTGGGAGACTCTCTTCTTCAATTTGCAGAAATTTAAATATTTCCTGCAAGGCAGCTTGTTTCTTATGAGCAGGAAAATATTTTTCAGAGAAGTAATAAATCATATCTTGGGGACTACGCACACAACCAGGAGCAAGTGTATTGTACTATGATTTAGCATCACCCTTTAACGAGAACAGAAATAATTTGAGGATATAATAGTAGCAAATTTTCTCATCATGAGCAAATAGGGTGGCTATATCATTCAATTTAGTAAGATGTGACATCGCGGTTTCAGTTTCATAGCCATGGAAAGGACTTGATTCTACCAAAGTAATTTACTCTAGGTCGACAGAGAACTCATAATCCTTATCATTAACATAGATAGGTGAAGTAGCCAACTCAGGATCACATTTCATTCTAGCATTCAAAACTTTTCTTTCAGTCTGCATAATAACTTCTTAAGATCATCTCTATCATTGCAAGCAAGAGATTCTCTAGTTGTCTCTTCATCCATAACATAACCTTCGGGTACTTTAGGCAATTAATATCTAGGATGGCTAGATCAAATAGGTGTTTCAAGATTTGTAATTTCAAGTATTTCATCAGTTTCGGCATTCTCAATATCTTTAGCTCTAGCAAGTTGTTCATCATGAAAATTACCTAATGGCACAATCTTATCAAGCAAGGTACTAGCATCATCATAAGCATCATTCATAGTAGAAGTAGCATCAAAAATAACTTGCGGCATATCAGGATTAATAGCAGATTGTGGTGTTGCAAGCTTACTTATAACTGAAGGAGAATCAAGTGCAGAGCTAGATGGCAATTCCTTACCTCCCCTCGTCGTTGAGGGAAATATCTTAGTTCTATCATCCCTTCAGATTCCTCATAGTGATAAATAGGTAATAACCCAAGTGAATAAACAAAAATAGCTATGCTCCCTAGCAACAGCGCTAGAAAAAGGTCTGGATAACCCACAAGTATAGGGGATTGCAACAGTTTTTGAGGGTAGAGTATTCAACCCGAATTTATTGATTCGACACAAGGGGAGTTGTCGTGGAATTAGCACGACAGATGTCCGGTTTAGAGTACTTAGGTGTGGAGCCATCACGCGGGTTAGCTTGAAGAGGTTAAAGCACACAAAGGACACAGTGGGTTTATACTAGTTCGGCCCCTTTGATGAAGGTAAAAGCCTACGTCTAGTTTGGGTTGGTATTGCTGGGGCGTCGATAAACAGGGAGCGGATTGCTTGCCTGTGTCTCGACGGGTTGTTGCTTGTCCTTGAACCGTTGCCGGGTCGTCCCTTTATATAGGAGGCAACGCCCGGTCCGGTTTACAGAGTCCTGAGGCCGGCTCATAAATCGTGTCCGCCTCGGTCTCTACTCTTTCTTCCTTATACCTCAAGTTACATGATAGGACGGTTTATAAACCGTAAACTTTACATATGGGCCCTAAGCCTTCATGGGCCGTAACCTCTACTGGGATTATGACAACACATCTATATTAATATAATCCATATCTTCCTAGCCGGTTTATACCTGCTAGTAATATCCCTGACATTAGGCCCCAGATTGATTTGAACTTGTTCATGTCAGTCTCTTAAGTCTCTGCATAAATTTCCTCTCCATAGTTTCTCTATTTTGTAAACCGGCTATGACGTCATCTCCGGAAATCATCTCAATCTGTCGTGACGTCACCTCCGTATTTATCGCTCACCGCTGTTTGTTACCTTCATTAAAGGCTATCCCGAAAATCGAGGCGACAATGGAATCTTTATCCAATCTCTGACCTCCTTGATTCCCGCGCTTGTCGTTTCACCTCACCAGCTTATAAATACCGCTGAGACATGTCCTTTTCCTTCCTTCCGCACTTCTTCTTCCTCCATCTCCCGAAACTCCGCCGCCATCTTGGAGCTCGTCGCCGTCGTCAAGCCAGGCCGGTGCATGACCCTGAAACGTGTTCAGAGTACTCCGCCGCCGTCTCCTTCTTTCTCAGGTACTCCTTTCTTCTCGTTGTAGATCTTTAATCTAGGGTTCCTCCATGGCTTCCGCCATGAAACCTCGAAGCTTGCGGTTTATCCATGTAGGTTACCCTTGCTACGGACTCAAACCTTAGATACATTTCGAATGCGCTGCTGCTCCGTAGTTTAAACTTAGATTCGAACCTTAGATTCAACCCTTAGATTCATTTGATGTGTAGAAATCCTTCGTAGTTCTTCCTGTATCAGACTTGCGTATATTTCATCTTTTTCTTACCGCTCAGATCCATTTTTACTTTATCCTTCTGTAGAAATATGTTTCTTCGTCTTGATAGATCTGTAAGTTACTCACCGGTTTAACCAATCATATACTCCTCTTGCGAAGAATTAACCATGAGCACGACGGTTTAGCCTCCTCTTTTTTGTTATCATAAACCGGTAGCAGTTCGTTTCACATCTGCTTCCGGGTTGCCACGGCCATTAGTCCCCTGTCTAAACCATCGATATAATTTGATAATACACTCCGGTTTATGCTTCAGTACTTAATAATCCGGATTTTGCACTGTACTTTTTCAGCGTTTTCCTTTTGCTCAGATGGCTGCCAAGCAGTTTGTTTGTTGCAACCGGGTTCCTTCTGCATTACAGAAGAGGACTTAACCAACGCCGCTTCAATTGGTATTCTGGGCCCCCAAGCGGTTCTGAAATGGCGGGCCCCAGGAAATGAATGTCCTCCTACCCCTAAAGAAGGAGAAGTCATCGTTTTCTTTGATCATATGTCCCGGGGCTTTAGCCCTCCCGGTTCAAAAAATTTCCGGGATGTGCTGGCTGCTTTTCAGCTCCATCCTCAAGATATAGGCCCGAATTCTATATCAAACGTCTGCAATTTCCAAGTCTTCTCCGAGGTATACCTTCAAGAAGAACCATCAGTGGATTTGTTCCGAGACTTTTTCCACTTAAACCGGCGGACAGAGTTTACTGCCGGACCACATCAAGAAGTGGGCGGTGTTATTATTCAGAAGAGAAGAGATGTGGTCTTCCCTCATGCTGCTCTCCATACACACCCCCAGGACTGGAACCAATCCTGGTTCTATTGCAAATATACCTCGCCTGAAGGAGAAAACCCATTGCCGGGTTACCGTGAACATCGTCTTCCTAAGGATCATCCCCTGCCGCAGCGCCTTAGTTCCTCAGAGCGGGCCCGGTTTGCCCCTCAGCTTGCCAAACTTAAGGCCTTTATGGCCAACGGTTTGACTGGAGTAGATTTCGTTCGTTGTTGGCTTGCCTGGAGCATCCTTCCTCTGAGCCGGCGCTCCGGTCTGATGTATGAGTATACCGGAAAAACGGATGACCCTCAACACCACATCGACGTAATGCTTCCTGAGAAGGAAGTCACTGAATCCGCTGAGAAAATGCTCAACATCTCTCTGGAAGAGTGTAGCCAAACCGGATTGGCTCCATTCTATGAGAACAACAAACCGCCAGCTGTATGTTTTTTCTGACTTCTTTTGTTTGTTCTAATCCGTCCATATCAATTGTCTTCTATTTATTTTTCCTTCTTCCACACAGGCCAATGACCCTTTCTGGAAAAGAAAACCTCAAGATAAGTCAGGCAAACAGCCACGCCGGAAGACGTGTGTTGTTAAGTAGAAGAAAGCGGCTGCTGCCTCCGGTTCACATCCTGAAGAAGATGATCCGGATTCTGAGGTATGAATTGATCCTGATATGTTTTAATCTCTCTTTATCCAAATTTATGTTAACAGTGTCTTTCCACAGGATTTGGCTGAAGGAAGTAAAGCGGCAGAAGTTGAGGTAATCTCTCTTTCTTCAGACTCTGAACCGCCGGTGCCCAAAATTTGTCGGGCATCCCGGAAGTACCCTTTTTCTCATCCTTACGCTCAACTGGACCCCAAATTTCTTTTGAAGAAGCAGCAGCATGAAGCACGCGGACTACACGCCATAGTGGCCATGTAGTAGAATCTTCCGGAATATCTCTTACCCCGGCTCGCAGGCACCGCTCTGAGGTTTTACTTTTTCCAACTCTTCTCCATCCAAAGGCCGGGCTTATACGTAAATCGCTTAAACCGTCTGATCCTAACTATCAGGAGACACCCTTGTCATCTTCTGGGGAATCGACTGCCACACAGGTTCCTGTTCTGAAGACCGTGCCTGGGTAAGTCTCTTTCAACATCCGGTTTATATTTGTATTTGTTCCTTGATGATTCTCATTATTCCGTCAACTTCCTTCAGCAAGCCCAAGCCTAGCAAGAAGGCGAAGGCCACTAAAGCGGCTGCCAAGACTGCTACTACTGATCCGGCGGCTGATCCGGATGAAGTCATCCCTCCAGAGAACGATCCTGCAACTCAGTTTGACGATCCTACTCCCATGGACCATGATGACATTGTTGCCCCGGAAGATACAAATGTGGAAACTGTCATTGAACCGGCGAGTCCTGTCCGGGTTAGCCCTCCTCGGACTAATCTGGCTCCTGCTAGTCCGGCCCCTACTGCTGCCCCTTCTCAGCCAACCACTGCCTCTTCTCCGGATGTTCAGATAACAGGGACAGGTTTTACCACTCCTGCTGAGCCTATCATCTTGGCCAAGCACACTGCTAAAGCGGAGAAGCTTCAACAAGAGAATGGCAAGTGGAGCACGGACTTGTCCAACTATGCCGAATTGAGTGCCCAGGAACTTTATTCCGGGTATGTGAACCGGCTTCATACCAGCCGCGATTATGAATTGGGCTTGGTTAATATGATGAAGGATAAATATGAGGTACCTTCCTTCACTTGTCTTTGTTTTGCCTTCTTTATACTTCTGTCTTTATGCCATAGTAGCCCCCCAAGTTCCGGTTTAGCTTCGTTGTAGGTGAACCGGTACTTCCAAACGTATGAAAAACGAACTTACATTAGCCCCCAAGTGCCAGGGGCATAACTTGTTTTATGTGCCTGGGACTTGTCTGAATTTCTCTTTTGATACTTCAACTGCCCATTAGCCCCCAAGTGTCAAGTGGATAACTTGTTTATGTGCTTGAGACTTGTCTTAATTGTCGTCTACTCCACTTGATTTTCTTGTAGGCTGACTTGACCCGGAGGGCTGCAGAAATAACTGAGCTCCGGAATAGACTTGCTGCCACTGAAACTGCTTCTGCCAAGGCCAAGGATGAGCTGGTGCTCAACTTGACCAATACTGAAAAATTGAAAAAAGATTTTGAAGCGGAACGATCAGCCTGGGAAGTGCAGAGGAACGCCCTTGAAAAAAGGGCAAATGATGCTGAAGAGGCCCTTAATCCGGTGACGCAAGAGCTGGCCGGCTTAAGGCAGCAAATAGAGCTTATGACCTCTGCCATCTTTGGTGAGCACTTAATTTGCATATGCTTTCATCTCTGAAATCTTTATTCTGCTCTGGTATAACTGTAATAATCATATGTAGGGAGACGCATTACCCATCTTGGGGATGATATCCGGAAGAAAATCAAGGCCTCTTATACTCTGGTTGAGCAGGTGTATTCCGGCGCTCAAAGGATTATAAGTGCGATGTCCCATCACAAAGCGGCCCCTACCACTATCCAAGGTACTTTGGAGAAGCTTTCTATACTGCCTGTATGCTTGGAAGAAGTGAAGAAATCTGCTGCACGGGCCGGCTCTCTTGTAGCGCTGACTAGAGCCAAGGCGTGGGTTCCGGACTTTGATCCGGAGGAAGCTATGAACGGGTACCCCAGTAACAAGGAGGATGGATCTGACTTCTCTGGCAAGGACCTTCATGCTTTAACTAAGGAAATGCGCCCTCTTGCCAGCAAGCTTGCTGATGAAGCGGACCTGACTAGGTATCATCCGGCATATGACTTAGAGAATGAGCGGGTGGACCGGTCGGTTTATGACACCGAGAATATAATCCCACCAGTGCGCGCCCATACTTTCGCCCCAGATGTTGATCCGTCCGATCTCATTACTGAGGAGATGTACTTCCGTGCACTATCCAAGATCGACTAGCGCGTTCCTGATTTTCAGCCGCTTCAAGAAGACGAAGAAGTTCCGGAACGAGCCGATCCTCAGCCTTCGCAGCAGGAAGAAGAAGCATGAGCCTCTCAATTTAACTTTTAGCTGATGTAATCTGTTGCCAAAAAACTTTAATCCGTTCAGGCCTGCAAGTGCCTTGTAATAGGATAGTTTGAAACATTTTCTATCTTAATCCGGATATCACAGTTTTGACTTGGCATCTGCCAATTTTAATCCCTTGTGTGCTATGGTTGATCCTTTATATTACCTGTATCTGCATAGATAACGCTAAAATATGTCCTGGTGGTTTACCACCGGACCAATTATATTGCTCTCATAGGCATATATATTGAACGAGTATCTGCTTTATATCCAAAAATACCTTCATACCTTTAATTAAGCATGCTTGACATCCTTAATCCGGTGGACATTGTAGATTCTGATGAGGCTCTTGGCCCTATTGGTGTTTGCCCAATAATTGTCCCGGGTTATAATAACCACCGGTTTAAATCATGCTGATGTTCTATGACCCAAACTTTTGTATATACATGGTCAACTTTGAGGTTGCCCAATTCCGGATCAAAAGCCACAAAAAACTTTTGAAAAATCACAAAACACAAAACATTGTTGCAAATAAAACCATGTAGTTGAGGCTTTTTGCGAGCTGCCAGGCTCCATATTTGCCAATCAATGGATGCGACCCAAAGGGCTATGATTCATTTTGCCAATCAATGGGTGCAATCCAAGGAGCAATGATTTCTTTTGCCAATCAATGGATTTAATCCAAGGAGCAAGAACATTTTACTTTTGCCATCAAAGGATGTACTCCAAGGGGCAAGAACTTTTTCTTTTGCCATCAAAGGATGTACTCCAAGGGGCAAGAACTTTTTCTTTTGCCATCAAAGGATGTACTCCAAGGGGCAAGAACTTTTTCTTTTGCCATCAAAGGATGTACTCCAAGGGGCAAGAACATTTTTCTTTTGCCATCAAAGGATGTATAATCCAAGGGGCAAGAACATTTTCTTTTGCCATCAGAGGATGTATAATCCAAGGGGCAAGAAAATTTTCTTTTGCCATCAAAGGATGTATAATCCAAGGGGCAAGAACATTTTCTTTTGCCATCAAAGGATGTTGAAAGTGCAACTAATCCCCGGGTGGTTTTGGTAATTAATAACAACATATATATCATTGAACTAATAGTTACTTGAGAATCATTTCAGAGAAGTTCAGTGATATGGGTATGGAAATGTCTGAAGAAGTGGACCCCTCAAAATGCTAAGGCAAGCATTGGCAAAAGCTCAAGACTCCATTTTTGGTTTAGTGATCAAAGATCACATTGAGTCCATAGGAAAAGCCAATACTATTAAAAGGGGATGAGGTTGTGTTGATGATCTGGTTGCTCAAGTGCTTAGTGATTTAGCTCCTTCAACTATCAGCAACTTTCACTTCTAAACACACTCATAAGTAATCTCGGACAAACCGATTCTTCCAACTCAGTCCCACCGAGATGAACCACCTCAGCTATATTCCAAACCCTAGAAATTTCAGTCTATCCGATTTTGAGTTCGGTCTCACCGAAACTGGACTGCCAACCTTCTGTAACCATTTGACATCATATCGGAATATCCGAGTTGTTAATTTCGGTCCCACCGAAAATGGCAAGCTCCTATCTTTGACTCATATCGGACATACCGAGATGGTATTTTTGGTCCCACCGAAAACCCCAACGTTCACTATATTTGAACTTTCGGTCTGACCGAGTTTTCACTTCGGTCTCACCGAGATTGTTCAATTATGTGTGTAACGGTTGGATTTTGTGTGGAGGCTATATATACCCCTCCACCCCCTCTTCATTCGTGGAGAGAGCCATCAGAAAGTACTACCACTCCTACCTTACACTTTCTGAGAAGAGAACCACCTACCCTTGTGTTGAGATCAAGTTGCTCCATTCCTACCATATGAAACTTGATTTCTAACCTTCCCAAGTTGCTTTCCACTCAATCCCTTCTTCCACCAAAGCCAAATCAGTGAGGAGAGTTGAGTGTTGGGGAGATTATCATTTGAAGCACAAGAGCAAGGAGTTCATCATCATCAACAACATCTATTACCTTTTGGAGGGTGGTGCCTCCTAGATTGGTTAGGTGTCGCTTGGGAGCCTCCGTCTTCGAGATGTGGAGTTGAACCAAGAAGTTTGTAAGGGCAAGGAGATCGCCTACTTCGCGAAGATCTACCCCGAGTAAGGCTAGTCCTCCGTGGGCGTAGGCCATGATGGAATAGACAAGGTTGCTTCTTCGTGGACCATTCGTGGGTGGAGCCCTCCGTGGACTCGCGCAGCCGTTACCCTCCGTGGGTTGAAGTCTCCATCAACGTGGATGTACGATAGCACCACCTATCGGAACCACGAGAAAAATCTCCGTGTCTCCAAATTGCGTTTGATCTTCTCCACCTCTCTTTACTACATGTGCAATTTACTTTCCGCTGCTTACACTCTAGAATTGCATGTAGTCTAAAACTGTTCATGATCTAAAGGCAGAATTTTTATATTGTCAAGTAGTCTAATCACCCCCCCTAGACATACTTTTGATCCTACAAGTGGTATCAGAGCTTTGGTCTCCATTGTTTTGGTTTCCATTGCATTGGACTCCATAAGCTTGGTTTCACAACCTAGGAGAGTATGGAGTCTAGTGAGGGTAATTATCGTAGAGGTCCTTACTTTGATGGTACAAATTTTGCTAGTTGGAAGCATAAAATGAAAATGCATATTCTTGGTCATAACCCAGCCGCATGGGGCATTATTTGTGTTGGTATGCAAGGTGAATTCTTCGAGGAAGGAAAAGTTCCGGATCGCGAAGCTACACCGGAAGAGTTGCGGATGTTGCAAAACAATGCTCAAGCTTGTGACATTCTCTTCAATGCCTTGTGTCCCGAGGAGTTCAACAAAATCAGCCATCTTGAGAATGCTAAAGAGATTTGGGATACTTTGGTTGAAATGCACGAAGGTACTGAATCTGTGAAGGAATCAAAGCTAGATATTCTTCAAGGTCAACTTGACAAGTTCAAGATGAAGGATGGTGAAGGAGTCGCTGAAATGTACTCTAGGCTTGCTCTCATCACAAATGAGATTGCCGGCTTAGGAAGCAAAGAAATGACCGACCGATTCATCATCAAGAAGATTCTAAGAGCTTTGGATGGAAAATATGACACCGTGTGCACTTTGATCCAAATGATGCCAAACTACAAGACTCTCAAGCCAACTGAAGTCATTGGAAGAATTGTTGCTCATGAGATGACACTTAAGGATAAGGAAGAACTTCACAACAAGTCAAGTGGTGCTTACAAAGCTACAAGTGATGCTCCCACAACCTCAAGTGACAAGTTAATTTCCAATGAAGAGATAAGCCTAATGGTTAAGAACTTCAACAAGTTCTACAAGAATAGAGGCAAAGAAAGAAGCTCAAAGTCTAGATCATATGATGAAAAGAGATCTTCTAGTCGTGATCGAAACTGCTACAATTGTGGAAGACCCGGACACTTCTCAAATGAGTGTACGGCACCCCACAAGAGAAGAGAAGAATCTCCAAGAAGAAGAGCAAGAGATGAGTCACCTCGGAGAGAGAGAAGGAGTAGAGATGATCGTTATGAACGAAGACCCTCTCGGAGATGCAAGGATTCGGAGAGAAAGGACAAGTCATCAAGGAGCTACACAAGAAGAAGACATCAAGCTCATGTAGGTGAATGGGTCTCCGGCTCCGACTCCGACAATCAATCCGATGGAAGCTATTACTCCGACTCCGACTACAGTCAAGATGAAGGTGTTGCCGGACTTGCACTCGTATCCTCCAACTCCAACTCCTACGACTTATTTGATTCACCAAATGAGGGAATTGGAAGATGCTTCATGGCTAAAGGCCCCGAGGTAACACACCCTGAATTCATTGACTTTGATAGTGATGAGGATGACTTGCTTGGTGAAGATGAGCTCTTGCATGATAAATCTAGTGAGCTTAGTAACGATGAAAATGCTAGTAGTCTTTATAGTCGAGAAGAGTCGAATGACAATGCTATGAAGGAGATTGAGCGTCTAACTAAAGAACTAAACACTCTTAAGTTAGCTCATGAAACAACTCAAGAAGATCATAGAGAGCTCCTAAGATCTCATGAGAAGCTACGCTTCGAGAAGCTCACTCTAGAGCAAGAACATGAGTTTCTAAAAGCGATCAATGACGATCTTCGAAAGAAGAGTTCTTCATATCTTGCCAAACGACTTCTCTTGTCTAATTTCTTGCCACCTATTAAGACTAAGCATGACAAGTATAAGAAAAATTCTTCCTCTAGTAGTAACAATAACAAAGTCAAATCTAATGTTGTTACTTCTAGTAGTTCTCTTGATTCCACTAACAATGTTTCAAGCCAAGTTACACTTGAGCAAGAAAATAGCTTATTGAAGGAAATCATAGAGAAAGGTGTCTACAAAAATCTTGTCGGAAGCAAGAACTTTGAGGAAATTGTTCGCAAACAAGGAAGGCACCGGAAGAATCAAGGGATTGGTTTTGAGCGAAAGTTCAACGCCGAAGGTGTTGAGTGGGAAGAAGGTCAATACCCTACTCCACAGTTTGTTTCTCAAAAGGAGAAGTATGATCCTACTTCTTCCAATGTGGAACAAGCTCAAGATGACCTTCCACCACAAGACCACAAGCTAAAGGCCAAGGACAAGCTTCAAGAGGAGATTGATGCATTCATTGAAGCACCTCAGGCCATGGTCAAGTGGGTTCCCAAGGACACGTCAAGTTCTACTTCGTCAAGCTCAACTACAACCCCAAGGATTCCCATCAAGATGATGTGGATCCCAAAGAAGAAGAACTAGAAGGTTCTTGAGGGTGACTCCGCCAACATACTTCACTCACATTCATTTTGGCAAGAACTTGTGCAATCAACTTCCACATCATGCACTAGTTCATGGAGTCACAAACCCTCTTGTTGGTAAGTCAAGGGACAAGGTAATCATTGCTTTCATGGACATCATCTATTGTGAACTTCAATCTATGTCCATGGATATTCTTGTTTGTTCCTTGTGGGACTAACCCATGTAGGTATTGAAAGTGCCCTAATCCAAAGGATAGCTCCCAACTCTTGATGATCTACATCAACATTGAGCATCCACATCTTCAACATCTACATGAAGTCTTCTACGACAACCCAAGGTTAGTTTGACCCTTTAAAAGGGGTTCTGACATCTAGGGGGAGCTTTGCTCTAAAAATTGAGCTAAAGCATCTCCAAATGATGTGAACACATCAATGCTTTATGTAAAAGTGGTAACCCCACTTGTGCTTAAACGATGAGTATGACCTATCATCAAATGTTCTCATTTGGCTCCTAAGTCAATATACTCATATATAGATGACCTAGTTATCGACAAATTGTGTGCTAGTAGCTAGAGTTTTGGTTGTGCATGTTTGACACATATTTCATTTGCTATCTTATTGTGTGAGCATGTTGAATGCATGATTTTATCCATTCAAGGACATCCATTTGTTGTTTTGATTGTTTTGATTTTTCTGGCCAAATGGATGGACAAGAATGCCTAAGCACCTTCCCTAGCTATATATGCATTCTTGTCTCAAATTCTATTCATGCTCATATCACAACTTTGAACAAGTCATTTTCGGACCCTCCGAGTGAGGAGCACTCGGAGCCACCGATCCGTCTAAGGCTGACTTCCAAAACCCTCTAAGTCATTTTCGGTCTGACCAACTTTTCCCACTCGGTCCAACCGAAACGTTTAGACTGATCTAGGTTTCATCTCGGTGAAACCGAGTTCAAAATCTCGGCGTGACCGATATGCGTAACTGCACAGCAGTTATACATTTCGGTGTCACCGAGTTTTTCAACTCGGTCCCACCGACAGCATGGGGATATATATACTGAGGGCAGCGCGCGATTATTTCTTCAAACCGTTTCGCCCCCAAGCCCCCTGCTGCCGTCGCCCTGGTCTTCGGATCGTCGCCGTCGTCGCCTGTGCGCCCTCGCCGCAGGTCTCCGCCGCCGTCAAGGGTATTCTTCTCCACGCCGTTGCCGCCGTAGAGGGACTCCACCAAGTTAGGGTGAGTCTCGATCCCTCTCGTGCTCCCCATCTGATTCTTGCACGATTGGTTTGCCATGTATCTAGCCACGATTGGAAAATTCCTTAACATCAGATCAGATCGTTTTAGTTTCGAGCGAAATTCTTAGGTTTAGGTTTCCACGGAATACATCTCGGTGAAACCGATTTTGAAAACTCGGAATGACCGATTTTCCCTCTGGCCATTGCACTGCACCTTTCGGTCTAACCGAGTCGTGCAAATCGGTGTGACCGATGTAGAGTCTTAGTGAAACCCTAGTGTTTCGGCAGGACCGAAACCCACTTCGATCTGACCGAAAGTGGTGTGATAAGCCTCTGTATACACTTCGGATTCACCGAAACTGAATATCGGTTTGACCGAAATGCATTCTGTGAAAACTCAAAACTAAGATTTGAACTCATTTTTTTTGCAAAAACCTCTGCAGTTGTGATAACTCTTCTACTCTGCCTATACCTTATCTTTTCACAGGTTGTCAGCCATGTCAGATGCCAGTGACAGCCAGAACAGGTCTGAGTCACCGTTTGCAGAGATTCCTGAGGCAGATACTAGTCCTGAGGCTAGTAGTCCTAGTGATGATGGTGAGAGGAGTACCCCCAGTGGTTTGCCTCCTGCAGCCACCAGAACCAGAAAGCAGAGAAATTCTGATGATGAGGACTCTGACTTCGTTGCTGAGGAAGTAACCTCCAAGCCCAAGAGAAAAGTTGTTGCCAAAGAGCATGAAGGGGAGCAGTCGAAGAAAGGCACCAACAAGGTCAAGCAATCAGCTGTTGCAAAGAAACTAAACTTGGGAGAGCCAGCTCCAAGTAAAGTGAAGAAAACTTCCATGAGGAAGAGAGTTGTGTATGCTGAACCTCATGTTGATGCAGCAGTGGAAGAAGAAGAAGAAGATGCACCCCAGCCTCCTCCTCAGAAGGCTAAGTTCATGGGTGATGCTATTAGGGCTCAAGCCACTTCTAAGCCCAAGAAGCCTGCTCAAGCCAAGGCAGCTCCAGCCAGGCCCAAGAGGACAACCAAGAACATCCCAGCCTCTGAGAAGAACAAAGGTAATATGCCACCGTCTGAGTCTGATGAAGAACATGTGTTGCTGAAGCTCCGTCCAAAGTTGCCACTCCACAACGATGCTCATCCTCAAGCCGAAGATATGAAGGCAAGGAAGGACAGAGGTCTCAGGCTATGGAGACAGTCTGATCCATATGCCGTGAGGAGAAGGACTGCTGTGGACCCCAGATTCCACACCAGAGAGCAGCAGGACTTCTATGAGACCGTGCTGATGGATAAGAAGCCTATTGTTGCAGATACCAGATATGTTGACTAGAAGTACATTGACAGTGAAGAGCACCGAGACTACTTTCCCCATGTGCATGAGAGCTTCACTGCATGTGGAGTTGATGAGTTCGTGGGTCAGAAGCTGGCAGATTGGAACGACGAGATGATTATGCAGTTCTACGCCACAACCCACTTTTATCCTCATGGGAAGATCACCTGGATGACTGAAGGTCAAAGGTTTTCTTCGTCTGTTGAAGAATGGGCAGAAATTCTGAATGCTCCAGTGCAGAGGGAGGACGACATTGATGTCTATGGGATTCCTAAGAAGAACCATGATTCCATGAAGAACATGTACAAGGAGATCCCCGCAGCTGATTTGGAAGGATGGAAGCTTGGCTCAGTGTACTATCTCCAGGCAGGTCTAACTACCACAAACACTATTCTGAGGCATACATTGATGCCCAAGTCTGGAGACCACCGCATGATTCGAGGCTATTCTATCAACATGCTGCACATTCTTGATGAGAAGGCACCTTTCAAGGTGATGGACTTAATGGTAGAGACCATTAAGAGGACTGCAGCTGACCAGAAGAGGTCGTGTGGATTTGTCCCGCAGATTCAGATGCTCATCAATGCCAAGTTTGGCACGGGCAAATTCATGTTGGATAGGAAGCACTTGCCACTGCAGCCAGAGCATGAAGATAACATTGTTGTGATGGATGAGGAGGATCCAACTTCAGTTGAAGGTCAAGCCAAGATTGAAGCTGCGAAGAAAGCCAAAGCTGATAAAGAGGCAGCAGCAGCAGCTAAACCAAAGAGCTTCGGAGAGCAGATTCTTGAAGCTACCCAGAGAATTGAACAACGCCTGGCCAGCATTGAACAATCTCAGGAAAGCCTAGAGAGGATTGTTGACGACAAGATCCACGCTCTGGACGTGAAGCTGACTGAGATTCAGGTGACCGTCAACAAGCTTGAGGCAGACATGGAGGAAGCAAGGCAGGAGAGAGCAGAGCTCATGCAGGATGATCTAGTCCAGGACTCTCATCGCCAGACTGCTCAGGTTCCCAGAGGATCCCGATCAGCAGCTATCCCAGTGACTGACTCCAGGGCTACCACTTCAGCACCTCCTACAGCTCCAGCAGTTACTCCAGCCACAGCTCCAGCATCCACTCCTCCAGCGCAGACATCAGCTGAAGTCTTCGCCAATGCCGTCATTTCTACTCCGACATCTACCCAGACGGGAGCCGCCAGCAGAGCCCACAGTGACGCTTAGCTCTATGCTTTTTCGAACTTTTTGGTAACTTGTTGCCAAAGGGGGAGAAATTGCATAGATCATAGGGCTTCGAGAGAGAGAGAGTGCTCTTTCGTTCTTTTGCCGGTTTTCTTTGAGATACATTTGGTTCTTTTGGTTCTTGAAACTTTCAGTGTGCTTGCTACTACGTTTGATGCTACCTTAATGAGTGCTTAGTCATACTATGCTTTAATGTGTGCTTAAAGCTTATCATATGCTATTCCTTCTTGTATGGCTATTTACTCATGTCTTGGTGATTGGGTGCATGTTATTCATTCTTATCATTTTGTGCGCTCCACCAAGATGTATGTGACATGGAAGAGTGACCCATAATCCTAATCGATTGTGCATTTGCATTCAAACGCAAATTTTAAATAATGCACAAATTTAGGGGGAGCTCTTGTTTATCACATACTTCTCAAAGCGACGATATTATTCATTGATTATATCTTTTGTCGAAGCTTTGATCTATATGTTGTCATCAATTACCAAAAAGGGGGAGATTGAAAGTGCAACTAATCCCCGGGTGGTTTTGGTAATTAATAACAACATATATATCATTGAACTAATAGTTACTTGAGAATCATTTCAGAGAAGTTCAGTGATATGGGTATGGAAATGTCTGAAGAAGTGGACCCCTCAAAATGCTAAGGCAAGCATTGGCAAAAGCTCAAGACTCCTTTTTTGGTTTAGTGATCAAAGATCACATTGAGTCCATAGGAAAAGCCAATACTATTAAAAGGGGATGAGGTTGTGTTGATGATCTGGTTGCTCAAGTGCTTAGTGATTTAGCTCCTTCAACTATCAGCAACTTTCACTACTAAACACACTCATAAGTAATCTCGGACAAACCGATTCTTCCAACTCAGTCCCACCGAGATGAACCACCTCAGCTATATTCCAAACCCTAGAAATTTCGGTCCATCCGATTTTGAGTTCGGTCTCACCGAAACTGGACTGCCAATCTTCTGTAACCATTTGACATCATATCGGAATATCCGAGTTGTTAATTTCGGTCCCACCGAGAATGGCAAGCTCCTACCTTTGACTCATATCGGACACACCGAGATGGTATTTTCGGTCCCACCGAAAACCCCAACGTTCACTATATTTGAACTTTCGGTCTGACCGAGTTTTCACTTCGGTCTCACCGAGATTACTCAAATATGTGTGTAACGGTTGGATTTTGTGTGGAGGCTATATATACCCCTCCACCCCCTCTTCATTCGTGGAGAGAGCCATCAGAAAGAACTACCACTCCTACCTTACACTTTCTGAGAAGAGAACTACCTACCCTTGTGTTGAGATCAAGTTGCTCCATTCCTACCATAAGAAACTTGATTTCTAACCTTCCCAAGTTGCTTTCCACTCAATCCTTTCTTCCACCACAGCCATATCAGTGAGGAGAGTTGAGTGTTGGGGAGATTATCATTTGAAGCACAAGAGCAAGGAGTTCATCATCATCAACAACATCTATTACCTTTTGGAGGGTGGTGCCTCCTAGATTGGTTAGGTGTCGCTTGGGAGCCTCCGTCTTCGAGATGTGGAGTTGAACCAAGAAGTTTGTACGGGCAAGGAGATCGCCTACTTCGTGAAGATCTACCCCGAGTAAGGCTAGTCCTCCGTGGGCGTAGGCCATGATGGAATAGACAAGGTTGCTTCTTCGTGGACCCTTCGTGGGTGGAGCCCTCCGTGGACTCGCGCAGCCGTTACCCTCCGTGGGTTGAAGTCTCCATCAACGTGGATGTACGATAGCACCACCTATCGGAACCACGAGAAAAATCTCCGTGTCTCCAAATTGCGTTTGATCTTCTCCACCTCTCTTTACTACATGTGCAATTTACTTTCCGCTGCTTACACTCTAGAATTGCATGTGTAGGGTGATACTTGAATTGATCATAATTGTGAAACTGCCAAAAACTGTTCATGATCTAAAGGCAGAATTTTTATATTGTCAAGTAGTCTAATCACCCCCCCCCTCTAGACATACTTTCGATCAGACAGATGTATAATCCAAGGGGCAAGAACATTTTTTGCCAATCAATGGACGTAATCCAAAGGGCGCTGATGTGAAGACGATCGTATAAACCGGACCAGAAGGGATTTAAGCGAGGATTCAAATGTGATCCGTAGCCCCCTAGTGATCCTGGAGGTAGGGTTCCTATGAAGGAGTTGTGCTTGAAAGGCAAGTCCTGTTCGGTCCCTTATATAATTGTCCTGCCTAGCAAAATAGACTGATCAAAGTATCTGTGTTAACTTTCATAAGACACTTATTTAGAAGAAAAAAGGCCGATCCCCCGGTTTACCAGGGGTGCCAGTTTATTTATTAATCATAATATATACATGATACATGAAGCGGAGCTCATGGCTCAAGTGTAGTAAGGCCGCAGGAGGGCAATGTTCCGCGGCCTCTTCATCTCTTCCTCTGTTGTCCGTGAGTCTTTGTGTTCTCGAATGTCCACCAGGTAGTATGAACCGTTGTGTAGGTTCTTGCTGACCACAAAGGGCCCTTCCCAAGGTGGGGATAGCTTGTGCATATCTGTCTGGTCCTTGATGAGCCGGAGTACTAAGTCCCCCTCGTGGAACGTCCTGGTTTTAACCCGACGGCTGTGATACCTACGCAGGTCCTGCTGATAAATTGTAGATCGTGCTGCTGCTATGTCACGCTCTTCATCCAGCCGGTCTAAGCTGTCCTGTCTTGCTTGCTCATTGGCTGCTTCAACATAAGCTGCCACCCGTGGTGAGTCGTGGCGGATATCACTTGGCAGAACCGCTTCAGCACCGTACACCATGAAGAAAGGTGTGTATCCTGTGGACCTGTTTGGTGTAGTATTGATGCTCCAGAGGACAGAAGGTAACTCCTCAACCCAGCACCCTGGTGTTCTTTGCAAGGGAGTCATAAGCCGGGGCTTCATGCCTCGCAAAATCTCTTGATTGGCCCTTTCAGCTTGACCATTGGATTGAGGGTGAGCTACAGAAGACACGTCTAGGCAAATATGCTCCCTTTGACAAAACTCTTCCATCTCTCCTTTAGATAGATTGGTGCCATTATCAGTGATAATGCTGTGTGGAAAGCCAAACCGGAAAATTACCTTCTTGATGAATTTAACTGATGTTGCCGCATCACACTTGCTCACAGGTTCTGCCTCAATCCATTTTGTAAATTTATCCACTGCGACCAACAGGTGAGTTTTTTGATCTTGGGATCGTTTAAAAGGCCCAACCATATCAAGCCCCCATGTCGCAAACGGCCAAGTAAGTGGAATCATCCGCAGCTCCTGTGCCGGAACAAGAGCACGCCGTGAAAATTTCTGACAAGCATCGCATTTCCGGACTAGATCCTCCGCATCAGCATGGGCTGTCAACCAGTAGAACCCATGACGGAAAGCTTTAGCTACCAAGGACTTTGAACCGGCGTGATGACCACAATCCCCTTAATGAATCTCTCGAATAATGTCACAGCCTTCTTCTGATGATACACACCGCTGAAACGCTCCAGAAACGTTACGGTGATGAAGTTCTGCGTTAACAATTGTCATGGACTTGGATCGCCGGGTTATCTTCCTAGCTTCAATCTCATCATCTGGCAACTCTCCTCGGCTCAGGTATGCTAAGTAAGGGAGTGTCCAATCCGGAATAACATGAAGTGCCGCAACCAGCCGCGCTTCCGGATCAGGAACAGCCAAATCCTCCTCCGATGGTACCTAAACTGATGGACTGTGTAGCTCATCCAAGAAAGCATTTGGTGGCACCGGTTTACACTGAGAACCCAGCCGGCTTAGAGCATCGGCCGCTTCATTTTTCCTCCGGTCTATGTGATCCACCTGATATCCTTTGAAATATCCTGCAACTGCTTCAACTTCTCGTCTGTAAGCGGCCAAAAGAGGGTCTTTAGAGTCCCACTTGCCGGATACTTGTTGTGCCACTAAATCTGAATCACCAAAACACTTGACCCAGCTCAAGTTCATCTCCTTAGCCATCCGCATGCCATGAAGCAATGCCTCATATTCAGCCGCATTATTAGTGCAAGGAAACATTAGGCGGAGGACATAACAAAATTTGTCACCTCGCGGGGAAGTTAACACAACTCCAGCCCCTGAGCCTTCTAATTGCCTTGAACCATCAAAGTGAATAGTCCAGTATGTATGATCCGGCTTCTCTTCTGGTGCTTGTAATTCTGTCCAATCATTGATGAAATCTACCAATGCTTGGGATTTGATAGCAGTACGTGGTACATACTTCAATCCGTGTGGGCTAAGCTCAATGGCCCACTTTGCTACTCTACCAGTGGCTTCTCTGTTCTGGATTATATCCCCCAACGGAGCGGAACTAACAACAGTTATTGGGTGGCCTTGGAAGTAGTGCTTCAGCTTCCGGTTTGCCATAAACACGCCATACACCAGCTTCTGCCAGTGTGGGTACCTTTGTTTTGATTCAATTAAAACCTCACTGACATAATAAATCGGGCGCTGAACCGAATATTCCTTGTCTGCTTCTTTGCGCTCGACCATGATTGCCACGCTAACTGCACGGGCATTGGCGGCCACGTATTACAGCAGCGGCTCCTTATCAACAGGGGCTGCAAGGACCGGTGGTTCTGCTAATTGCCGCTTCAAGTCCTCAAACGCGGCGTTTGCAGCGTCGCTCCATATAAACCGGTCTGTTTTCTTCAGCATCTGATAAAGCGGAATTACCTTCTCTCCCAAATGGCTGATGAATCGGCTTAACGCTGTAATCCGGCTAGCGATACGCTGGACATCATGGATATAAGGTGGTTTAGTCAAGGATGTGATTGCCTTGATCTTCTCTGGATTGGCCTCTATTCCTCTGTTGGATACCGAGAATCCGAGGAGCTTTCCAGCTGGAACACCAAAAACACACTTCTCCGGATTAAGCATCATCTTATAGACCCAGAGGTTATCAAAGGTTTCCTTTAGGTCCTCTATCAGCGTCTCCTCCTTCCTTGATTTTACAACAATGTCATCCACATAAGCATGGACATTTTTCCCTATCTGCCCCTTAAGACAGTTCTGTACGCAACGCTGGTAAGTTGCTTGGGCACTCTTGAGCCCAAAAGGCATAGATATGTAGCAAAAGGCCCCGAAGGGAGTTATGAAGGCTGTCTTCTCCTGGTCCTTAACCGCCATCTTGATCTGATGATACCCTGAATATGCATCCAAAAAACTTAGCCGCTCACATCCCGCCGTGGCATCAATGATCTGATCAATACGTGGGAGAGAAAAAGGATCGGTTGGACAAGCCTTGTTTAAGTCTGTGTAATCCACACACATCCTCCACTTTCCATTTTTCTTTAACACCAAAACCGGATTAGCCAACCACTCCGGGTGGAACACTTCAACTATGAACCCTGCGGCCAAAAGCCTGGCCACTTCTTCACCTATAGCCGTGCGCCTTTCTTCATTGAAGCGGCGCAAATACAGCTTGACCGGTTTGAACTTTGGATCAATATTAAGACTGCGCGCAGCGAGTTCCCTCGGTATACCCGGCATGTCAGAGGGTTTCCATCCAAAGATATCCCGGTTCTCACGAATGAACTCGATGAGCGTGCTTTCCTATTTGGGGTCAAAGTTAGCGCTAATAGTGAACTGCTTGGATGAGTCGCCTGGTACAAAGTCAACTTGTTTGGTTTCCTCTGCCGATTTAAACTTCAATGCCGGATCATGCTCTGTAGTTGGTTTCTTTAACGGGGACATATCTGCCGGATCAACGTTGTCTTTGTAGAACTTCAACTCCTCCGTAGCACATACTGCCTCTACATAAGCAGCGTCTCCTTCTTCGCACTCCAATGCAATCTTGCGACTTCCGTGAACCGTAATGGTTCCTTTGTGACCCGGCATCTTGAGCTGTAGATAAACATAGCACGGTCTAGCCATAAATTTGGCATAAACCGGCCGTCCAAACAGGGCATGATATGGGCTCCGGATCTTTACAACTTCAAAGGTTACTGTCTCTGACCTGGAATCCTGTTCATCTCCAAAGGTGACCTCTAGATCAATTTTCCCAACTAGGTAAGCCGATTTACCTGGCACCACTCCATGGAACACCGTATTGGACAGTCTTAGCCTCTTGTCCGTTAACCCCATGCGACGGAAAGTCTCGTAATATAAGATGTTGATGATGTTGCCGCCGTCCATGTGTACTTTAGTGAATTTTTAGCCACCCACCTGTGGTGCCACCACTAAGGACAACTGACCCGGATTATCAACCCGCGGCGGGTGATCCTCTCTGCTCCACACAATAGGTTGTTCCGACCAGCGCAAGAAACGTGGTGTTGTCGGTTCAACTGTGTGTACCGCCCGCTTTAGGATTTTTTGATCTCTTTTGCACAAACTCGTGGTAAACACATGGTATTGTACACTACTTAACTCTTTCAGATTACTCTGATATCCGAATTGCTGCTGCTGCTGACGCTGCTGATTGCCTTGGTTATTGTGACTACCCTGACCATGCTGGTGGTTGCCTTGGTTATTGTAACCGCCCTGACCATGCTGGTGGTGGTTCCCTTGGTTGTAGTTATTGTTGCCGCCATGATACCCTGATCCGGAACCATTACCCTGGTGACCCGGACCATGAAAACCGGGACCTGAGCCGCCGCCCGGTGGCCCGTTGTCAAATTTGGCCTGTCTCATGGCCTCTACCATGACCCGGCATTGTCCCCATGTATGTTTAGCTGGGCGTTCCTTCGTGCTATGCTTCGGGCAAGGCTCGTTCAACTGTTGATCCAGATTAATGAATCCTCTGCCGCTCCGTGGAGGTGGCCTACCCTTGCGGCGTTGAAAGTTTCCTTGAACATTGGTATTGGCCACGAAATCAGAACTGCCTTCTGCCTTTCGCTTACCATTGAAGCTTGTTCCTGCCGGATTAGCCTGCGTCGGTTTACCAGCCTTGTTTGCTTTCACGGATTTGTCTCCATCCGCTTCTGGGTATTTAGTGTTGTCAGAGTCCCCATACTTGACCAGAGCGCTCATGAGTGTCCCCATGTCGTTACAATCCCGCTTGAGCCGTCCCAACTTCAGCTTCAGAGACTCAAACCGGCAATTGTTTTCTAGTGTCACTATTGCCGTACTAGGATTGATGCTATTGGAAGAGTGTAGGATTTCGAACACTCGCCGTACCCAGGTGCTCGTAGGCTCCTGTTCTCCTTGAACACATGCTGCCAAGTCCACTATTGACATCGGTTGCTTGCATGTGTCTTTGAAATTTTTGATAAACTGACGACGCAGCTCACCCCATGATCCGATGGAGTTAGGTGGTAAGCCCTTTAACCATGTCCGGGCTGTACCCTCGAGCATCATGGTAAAATACTTTGCGCACGCCGCTTCATCCACATCTAGCATCTCCATGGCCATCTCATAGCTCTCAATCCAAGCCTCTGGAGCCAGATCTGCCGTATAGTTAGGCACCTTCCGCGGGCCTTTGAAGTCCTTGGGTAACCGTACGCTTCATAAAGCGGGAACAAGACACTGCACTCCAAAAGAACTCGTCGCGACTCCCGTCTCTGCTGTGGTTGGGTGAATCGGCGTCGCTTGATGGATATCCTCGCGGGCAGTAGGTCTGGCCCGGTTCATTGCCTCCTGGGCGTGCGCCTTTGCTCCCGCCGGATCATCTCGCCTGTGACGGTGACGTCTCCGCTCGCTGCTGGATACCTCCGGTTCATCCCAATGCCTAGTGTAACTCCTGCTGTGGCGGGGTGTTGAATGAATTCTCTCCCTGCTGTAGGAGTACGCCTGCTGCTATGTCAACGCTGTGTCCAGCAATTCCTTGACCCTGCGTGCTTCCATCGCCACGGGGGATGTTCCCTCAATGGGTAAAGCGGCCAGTCGTGAAGGGGCGGCGACAATGTTATCCAGTGGGTTTGAGTAATGGCCGGGAGGTGTGGGGACGTGCGGCGTGGGTACAACCCGACGATTTTGCTTTGCGGTCGGTTGTCGAACCAGTGCGCCTGTCGCGGGGGCCACCCTCCGGTTTACTTCTAGATTATTGCTGGCTCGCGCTCCTCGCGTGCCAAAGAGATTCATCGCCTCATAGACCAGCGGTAGACGAGTCTGATACCTTCTGTTCCTTACCTCCTGCGCAGAGGCCTGATCAATCCTGAGCCGGAAAGCTTGGGAATCCAGCTCTGCTTGCCTTGTCACCATCATGGCTTTCTCTGCATCCAGATCCCGTTTGGCTTGCTCGATCCGGCCTTTTTAACTGAAGGATCTCTGCATCATGTTGCGCCTTGTTAGCAGGAGCCACCTCTGCTATTGCACGGGCTGTCAACTCCTCAACCAAGGTGGATAGAGCGTTAGAGGATGAGGGGGCTTGGTTGCTCGGCCCTGCACCAGCTACCTCTGCTGTGAACGCCCCGGTCACCGTGGGCTGCTGCGCAGACTGTGATCCAGCCATAAAGACAGCCACCCGGTTTGGCGGATCAAAGGGGTCCGGAATACTATCACCATCGGATACACCCCCGGATCGACCGTCCCGCAACAGATACAAAGATTCGGTCTCTCCGGATGAAGATTCATCGTCGGAATAGACAATTGTCTCGCCACCAGAGTCCGATCCGTCCTCGGTTTGGACTCCATGTATTGCTCCAACCAAAACACGCTTCATGGCGGGCTGAATCCAGGCCAATCTCGCACGCTGAGCCGGCTCGACGATGTTGGGGAAGATGTCCGGCTCAGGTCCCAGTTCACCAATCTTGCCGATGAAGACGTGGATGCCGCCGAAGGGGACCTGGTACCCGTATTTGTTTTAATCGGCCTCAGGGCCCCAGCCTACATCATCGATGTAGATCCGGCCACGGCGACTCTTGGTCATTCGGCCGACCGCGTAACCCATGAGCCCTTCAAAGCTGCCCTTCAGGAACTCGAAACCATCGTGCGATAGCCCCACGGTGGGCGCCAACTGTCGTGGAATTAGCACGGCAGATGTCCGGTTTAGAGGACTTAGGTGTGGACCCATCGCGCGGGTTAGCTTGAAGAGGTTAAAGCACACAAAGGACACAGTGGGTTTATACTAGTTCGGCCCCTTCGATGAAGGTAAAAGCCTACGTCTAGTTTGGTTTGGTATTGCTGGGGCGTCGATAAACAGGGAGCGGATTGCTTGCATGTGTCTCGACGGGTTGTTGCTTGTCCTTGAACCGTCGTCGGGTCGTCCCTTTATATAGGAGGCAACGCCCGGTCCGGTTTACAGAGTCCCGAGGCCGGCTCATAAATCGTGTCCGCCTCGATCTCTACTCTTTCTTCCTTATACCTCAAGTTACATGATAGGATGGTTTATAAACCGTAAACTTTACATATGGGCCCTAAGCCTTCATGGGCCGTAACCTCTACTGGGCTTATGACAACACAGATATATTAATATAATCTGGATATTCCTAGCCGGTTTATACCTGCTAGTAATATCCCTGACAGGAGCCAAAGAATATTTGCAAGTGTTAGCAACTGAGTTGTCAATTCAGCCACACCTGGAGATTAATTATCCGCAGCAAAGTGATCAGTATCATAGTAGTATGATATTTTTGATAGTAGTACTAACAACTGTAGTTATGGTAGCAGTGATGGCAATGATTTTGTAGCAGTTATAATAGTAACAACAGCAGTAGTAACTTAGCAAGAACAAGTAGGAAATTCGTAGGCATTGGATCGGCGATTTGTTGGATGATCTTCATCATATAACAGTCATAACCTAGGGCGATACAAAACTAGCTACAGTTCATAAATATAATGTAGGCATGTATTCCGTAAATAGTCATACATGCTTATGGAAAGAACTTGTATGACATCTTTTGTCCTACCCTCCCGTGGCAGCAGGGTCCATAAGGAAACTAAGGGATATTAAGGCCTCCTTTTAATAGAGAACCAGAACAACGCATTAACACATAGTGAATATATGAACTCTTCAAACTACGGACATCACCGGAAAGTATCCTGAATATTGTCACTCCAGGGTTTACGGATCATAACACATAATAGGTGAATATGACTTGCAAGATCGGATCTAGAACATATATATAATGGTGAAAAGATAAATGGTTCAGATCTGAGCTCATGGCACCCGGGCCCAAAGTGATAACAATTAAGCATGGCAAAGTCATAACAACATCAATCTCAGAACATAATGGATACTAGGGATAAAGCCCTAACAAAACCAGCGAGCCTACGAAGGAATTACTCACTCCCGATAGAGAGCATCACAAAATTGGGGATGAAGAAGGGTTGGTGATGACGAAGATCGAAGATCCCCCTCTACGGAGCCCCAAACGGACCCCCAATGAAGAACATGAGGTGGTGGCGGCTCCGTACCATGAAACGAAATAATTCTTCCTCCCAGATTTTTTTCTAGAAAAATAGGTATTTATGGAGTTGGACTCAGGGTATGCGGGGCCACCTGGTGGGCACAACCCACCTGGGCGCGCCTGGAGGGGGTGCGCCCTCGTGGGTTGTGCTCACCCAGGGGCCGCCCTGCGGTGGTTCTTGGCTCCAGTATTTTTATTTTATTCCGCAACAATTCTCCAAAAAGTTATGTTCCATTCCGAGAACTTTTATGCACAAAAACAACACCATGGTAGTTCTGCTGAAAACAACATCAGTCCGGGTTAGTTTCATTCAAATCATGCAAATTAGAGTCCAAAACAAGAGGAAAAACGTTAGGAAAAGTAGATACGACGGAGATGTATCTGCGTACTGCAAAATGGGACTCCATGGGCTACTATTCGTCCACCTTCTACTACCTCGCTCCAGCCTCCATAGGCTACTGTTCATCCATCGTCGACTTCCCCGAGCTTCCACTTGCTACTGTTCATCCATCGTGCCTTCCTCTTGCCTCCAGCATCTACTGTTCATCCATGGGCTATTGTTCATTCAGCTTCCGCCCTCTACCGTTCGACCAGCCCTATACGAGATCATGTTCATCCACCCCTATCGGCTCGAGTGTGGCGGCCTCCTCGGCGTCTTATTCATCCAATGACAACGGCCTACTACCACGAGGTCCTGTTCACCCATCCCCCGCCGGTAACTATTCATCCAATGCCAGGCGGGCACCAGCGGGCGCAGTGTACCAGTTTCACCTTTGGTGCTAAAAGGGCAAGTGCAGGCGCGGAGTCCCGAGGAATCAAGCAAAGGTTTCCATATCAGTGCAACAAGACCAAGGACCGTCAGGACGGCAGAATGGAGGTCATTGTGGAGCCCAGCGCGGTGTCACCACCAGAGCCTTTGGCAGGTGAAGACCACTTTTGTCAGGATAGCTTGTACTAGTTGTTCCCCTTCAAATTTGGCCGTTGTGGGATCCCTTCCCGCCCATATTTGGGAAGAGAACCAAGGCCACTATAAATAGGACCTAGCCACCACCATAGAGAGGGATATGATCTCCCGGGGATCTCTCGGCTCATCTGGTTTGGAGAGAGGGAGTTCCATTCCGCCCTTCACACATCACAAGCTCTACCGAGCCCAAGAACACCTCTCCTCTCGAGGTTGTTCATACCTTGTACTAGTTCGTCCTCAGCCCCACGAGGCAATCCACCACACACACTGGAGTAGGGTATTACACCGCAAGGTGGCCCGAACCAGTAGAATCCTCTATGTCCCTTGTTCTTTGAGTTCGTCGAGCTAGGCTATGGAATCGTAGGGCGAGCGCGCTGGGGAGAGAGTGTTCTTCATGCGCACCCCAGAGTTTAAACCTCTCAAGAGTTTGCGGAACCCGAAATCCGACATTTGGCGTGCCGGGTAGGGGTGCGCTCAAGCCTCTCTTCCATCTCAGCTCACCGTCGCCCAAACGACCCCGATTGCTGACAATGCGAGGGCTCATGCCGACCACACAGCTGCCTGGCCTGCCCGGGTGGCTCCGTCCACTCAGGAAGATCTCAACTCCGTGCTCCAGGCGGCCCGCACGCCGCCCAACGCCGCCGGACACGAGAGGCGTGGACTGGCGCCTTCCGCCCTCGCCCCACGGTGCACGCGCGCCGCCATGCGGTCTTCAAGCTAGAATGCAACAATGACACCACACACTAGGCGAGAGCAGGCAAACATGCGGGTCGCACTCCTCGTGGCGCGGGAGCTGCTAGGATGCAGGTTGGCTGAGAGCGGCCATGATGTACTACTGGAGCGCGTCGTCGAACTACTAGACACAGCATGTAGAGGTACGCCACCTTTCTACTCTATGCCCATGCCTCAGGTTGTGGCGGAAGCGCGCGCGAGGCCCTGGCGAGCGCGCGCATCCCCTGGAGCGCTACCAGGACCGGACGGCGCCAACATGGACCCTGGCGCAGCCAACCCTGCCTACACAGCGCCATCACCAGAAGTGGTAGGAGCAGGCGATCTGCCGTGAGGACACGTCGGGATGCCACCCGACGGCCACCAGGGCCATGTGCCACGATTAGTGGCTCAAGGCGCGAGGCACCTAGGTGATGGCTCTGGCAGGGCAACCGCGGAAGCCAACGTGCCCCGCATGGTGAACCTAGAGTACGCACCGGGGGAAGGCCCTGGGTGGTTCCCCGGGCCAGGATGGGATGTCGGACCCAAAGCGAAGGCCTCCCGTGAGTCGCCCGAAGGATTCGCCGACCCCTTCAGCGACGACGATGGCAGGGTATAGCCGGTACCTCGGGAGTAGGCGTACACCAGCCCGCAGCGGCGGTCGGAGACCCCAGAGTGGCGGCTCCGCTCCAGGCGGGAGTGGCGCTCTGGGGGCTGCGCTGGAGGATCCCGGAGCCAGGGCCTTCCCCACTCCGCATGGAGCAAGGCGCTGCACGGAGGTAGGTCCTCTACCGAGGGAGGCTCCGGTGGGCCCTTCCCCCCGGCAGAGGGCCCGTGGTCGCCGAGGGCGCCGCTAGCGTCCCCCTTGCCCCTTGGTCTCGTCCTGGTTTCCGGACGCCCCAACGGTGGTCGGGGGTGGCGCAGGACGGGGCCCTCGTCTGGCGATATGAAGCAAGGCTCACGCCTGTGAAGGTCTCTGCCCGTGACACTCTCACGTAATAATGAGTGGGATTGTACACGCCCCGGAGTCTCCGGAGAGCCGCCCTCGGGCCTCGGGGCTCCCACCCACGTCCTAGTGGAAGCACCATGCTCCGCGCTGCCCGTTGACACTGTCCCCCAATGAGTATGCTCACAGCCAGTGAAAGCACATAGCTCCGCGCTAGGGGAAGACAAGAAGACTAGCTAGGTGCCGGACGTGGCCATTTGCTATAGATTCATCAAAATAAGCAAACAACACATAGAAAACAGAATCTGTAAAAACAGAACAGTCTGTAGCAATCTGTAACTTTCGAATACTTCTGTAACTCAAAAAATTCTCAAATAAATTGGTAAACCTGAGGAATTTGTCTATTAATCATTTGCAAAAAGAATGAACTAAAAATCACTCTTCAGTAAAAAAATGGTAGCCATTCTAGTGAGCGCTAACGTTTCTGTTTTTACAGCATGATCACATAAACTTCACACAAGTCTTCCCAACGGTTCTACTTGGCACAAACACTAATTAAAACACAAAACAACATCTAAACAGAAGCTAGATGCAATATTTATTCCTAAACAGAAGCAAAAAAGCAAAGAACAAAAAATTGGGTTGCCTCCCAACAAGCGCTATCGTTTAACGCCCCTAGCTAGGCACAATGATTTCAATGATGCTCGCATAAAAGATAAGAATTGAAACATAAAGGGAGCATCATGAAGAATATGAATAGCACATTTAAGTCTAACCCACTTCCTATGCATAGGGATTTTGTGAGCAAACAACTTATGGGAACGATAATCAACTAGCATAGGAAGAGAAAACGAGCATAACTTCAAGATTTTAAGCACATAGAGGGGAAACTTGATATTATTGCAATATGTAGAAGCATATGATCCTCTCTCATAATAATTTTCGGTAGCATCATGAATGAATTAAACCATATAACCAGCACATAAAGAATACTTTTCATGATCTACTTGCATAGAAATTTTACTACTCTCCACATAAGCAAATTTATTCACATCATTAGTAGTGGGAGCAAACTTAACAAAATAACTATCATGTGAAGCATAATCCAATTGAAAACTAAAATCATGATGGCAAGTTTCATGGTTCTCATTATTCTTAATAGCATACAAGTCATCACAATAATCATCATAGATAGCAACTCTGTTCTCATAATCAATTGGAACCTCTTCCGAAATAGTGGATTCATCACTAAATAATGTCATGACCTCTCCAAATCCACTTTCATCAATATAATCATCATAAATAGGAGGCATGCTTTTATCATCTTCATCAAACATAGCATCCCCCAGCTTGTGGCTTTGCATATCATTAGCATCATGTATATTCGAAGAATTCATACTAACAACATTGCAATCATGTTCATCATGCACATATTTTATGCCAAGCATTCTTCTTCTAGTACTTGAGCACAATTTTCCTTCCCATCATTTTCACGAAAGATATTAAAAAGATGAAGCATATGAGGTAACCTTAATTCCATTTTTTTTGTAGTTTTCTTTTATAAACTAAACTAGTGATAAAACAAGAAACTAAAAGATTTGATTGCAAGATCTAAAGATATACTTTCAAGCACTCACCTCCCCGGCGACGGTGCTAGAAAAGAGTTTGATGTCTACTACACAACCTTCTTCTTATAGACGTTGTTGGTCCTCCAAGTGCAGAGGTTTGTAGGACAGTAGCAAATTTCCCTCAAGTGGATGACCTAAGGTTTATCAATCCGTGGGAGGCATAGGATGAAGATGGTCTCTCTCAAACAACCCTGCAACCAAATAAAAAAGAGTCTCTTGTGTCCCCAACACACCCAATACAATGGTAAATTGTATAGGTGCACTAGTTCGATGAAGAGATGGTGATACAAGTGCAATATGGATGGTAGATATAGGTTTTTTGTAAACTGAAAATATAAAAACAGCAAGGTAACTAAAGGTAAAAGTGAGCATAAACGGTGTTGCAATGATAGGAAACAAGGCCTATGGTTCATACTTTCACTAGTGGAAGTTCTCTCAACAATAATAACATAGCTAGATCATATAACAGTCCCTCAACATGCAACAAAGGGTCACTCCAAAGTAACTAATAGCGGAGAACAAACGAAGAGATTATGGTAGGGTACGAAACCACCTCAAAGTTATTCTTGCTGATCGATCTATTCAAGAGTCCATAGTAAACTAACACGAAGCTATTCTTTCCGTTCAATCTATCATAGAGTTCGTACTAGAATAACACCTTAAGATACAAATCAACCAAAACCCTAATGTCACCTAGATACTCCATTGTCACCTCAAGTATCCGTGGGCATGATTATCCGATATGCATCACACAATCTCATATTCGTCTATTCAACCAACACAAAGTACTTCAAAGAGTGCCCCAAAGTTTCTACCAGTGAGTCAAGACGAAAACGTGTGCCAACCCCTATGCATAGATTCCCAAGGTCACGGAACCCGCAAGTTGATCACCAAAACATACATCAAGTGAATCAAATCCTTAAAGACTCAATCCGATAAGATAACTTCAAAGGTAAAACTCAATCCATTACAAGAGAGTAGAGGGGGAGAAACATCATAAGATCCAACTATAATAGCAAAGCTCGCGATACATCAAGATCGTGCCATCTCAAGAACACGAGAGAGAGAGAGAGAGAGAGAGAGATCAAACACATAGCTACTGATACATACCCTCAGCCCCGAGGGTGAACTACTCCCTCCTCGTCATGGAGAGCGCCGGGATAATGAAGATGACCACCGAAGAGGGATTCCCCCCTCCGGCAGGGTGCCAGAACGGGTCTAGATTGTTTTTCGGTGGCAACAGAGGCTTTCGGCGGCGGAACTCCCGATCTAGGTTACTTTCCGGAGGTTTCAGTATATATAGGAGGTGTGGAAGTCGGGGCCAAGTAAAGGGGGTCTCCGGGCTGTCCACGAGGCAGGGGGCATGCCCAATAGGGGGGGCACCCTCGTGGGCAGCCCGTGGATCTTCTCGTCCCCCTTCGGCACTTCCAGGGCTTCTTCTGGTCCAAAAATAACCTCCATTGAGTTTCACGTCAATTGGGCTCCGTTTGATATTCCTTTTCTGCGAAACCCTAAAACAGGAGAAAAACAGAAACTGGCACTGGGCTCCGGGTTAATAGGTTAGTCCCAAAAATCATATAAAAGTGTATATAAAAGCCCATAAAACATCCTAGAAGGATAATATAATAGCATGGAACAATAAAAAATTATAGATACGTTGGAGACGTATCAGGGGGCCACGTGGGGCCCACAAGGACAGGAGGCGCGCCCAGGGGGTAGGGCGCGCGTCCTCCCTTGTGGCCCACTGGTGCAGCCCCCTGGTGCATACTCATTGCCAAAAACCTTGAAATATTCTAGAAAAAAATCATATTAAATTTTCAGGGCATTTGGAGAACTTTTATTCTCGTGACATTTTTTATTGCACGGATAATCAGAAAACAAATGGATAATACTATTTTTTTTCTTTATTTAATCTAAATAACATAACATAAAAGTTGGGTACAGAAGGTGGTGCGCTCTAAATTCATCCATGTCATGCTCATCAAAAGGAATCCGTCAACGAGGTTGATCAAGTCTCATTAACAAACTTCCTTTCGAATAACATAAAACCAGACAATTTTCGAATAACACTAGGTTACCTCAATGTGGATATGCATGTCCCCAACAATAAGAATATCATATTTCTTCTTAATAGTAGGAAGAGGGGATTCAAAACCTCCAATAGCAATAGTTGAAAAATTTTCCAATAGAATTGACGCTATTAACTTGAGGTTGTCTCTCAAAAAGTGTACCATATGCTCATTACCATTTACATGAAAAGTGACATTGCCTACGTTGCAATCAATAAAAGCCCCTGAAGTGTTTAGAAAGGGTCTACCATGGATAATCGACATACTATCATCCTCGGGAATATCAAGAATAACAAAGTCCGTTAAGATCGTAAAGTTTGCAACCACAACAGGCACATCTCACAAATACCGATGGGTATAGCAGCTGATTTATCAGCCATTTGCAAAGAAATTTCATTAGGTGTCAATTTATACATTCAAGTCTATGATACAAAGAGAAAGGCATAACACTAACACCGGCTCGAAGATCACATAAAGCAGTTTTAACATAGTTTCCTTTAATGGACCATGGTATAGTATGTATTCCTGGATTGCCAAGTTTCTTTGGTATTCCACCCTTAAAAGTACAATTAGCAAGCATGATGGAAATTTCAACTTCCGGTATCTTTCTTTTATTAGTAACAATTTCTTTCATATATTTAGCATAGGGAGACATTTTAAGCATATCAGTCAAACGCATACGCAAAAAGGTAGGTCTGATCATCTCACAAAAGCATTCAAATTCCTCATCATCCTTTTTATTGGATGGCTTAGGAGGAAAGGGCATGGGTTTCTGAACCAATGGTTCCCTTTCTTTACCATGTTTCCTAGCAATGAAGTCTCTCTTATCATAATGTTGATTCTTTGATTGTGGGTTATCAAGGTGAACAACAGGTTCAATCTCTATATCATTATCATTACTAGGTTGAGCGTTGGTATGAACATCATCATTAACATTATCGCTCGGTTCATGTTCATTACCAGACTAAGTCTCGGCATAAGAAATAGAAATATTATTGGGATTCTCAGGTGTGTCTATAACAGGTTCACTAGAAGCGTGCAAAGTCCCATCCGTTTTCTTTTTCTTTTTATTACTAGGACTAGGTTTATCAGTATTAATTCTCCGAAATCCTGCTCAATTCTCTTAGGATGGCCCTCGAGATACAAAGGTTCCCGAGTCACTTTACCACCTCTAGTTGCAACCATAACAACAATATCATCACTCTTACTATTCAACTCATTAAGCAAATCATTTTGTGCCTTGAGTACTTGTTCTACTTGAGTGGTAACCATGGAAGCATGTTTACTAATAAGCTTAAGATCATTAGAAGTTCTAGTCACATGATCACCCAAGCGTTCCAGCATATATGCATTACGTTTCAGTTGTCTACTAACATAAGCATTGAAGTTTTCTTGTTTAACAATGAAATTATCAAACTCGTCTAAGCATTGGCTAGCAGATTTATTATGAGGAATATCACCTTCATCAAATCCATAGAGAGAATTTACCTCTACTACCTATTTTGGGTTATCAAGACCCTGTATTTCTTCAATAGGCGGTAAATTCTTAACATCTTCAGCTTTAATACTTTTTTCCTTCATGGATTTCTTTGCCTCTTCTATATCTTCAGGACTAAGAAATAGAATACATCTTTTCTTCGGAGTTGGCTTCGGAGTTGGTTCGGGAAAAGTCCAATCATTATCATTACTCAATATATTATTCAATAGTTTTTCAGCTTGCTCAAGAGTTCGTTCAAACACAACCAGTACAACTATCTAGGTGGTCCCAAGAAGCATCGGTTAATCCATTTAAAAGATATCAAGTATTTCATTTTTCTTGAGAGGATGATTAGGCAAAGCATTAAGTAATTGGAGAAGCCTCCCCCAAGCTTGTGGGAGACTCTCTTCTTCAATTTGCACAAAATTAAATATTTCCTATGAGCAGCTTGTTGCTTATGAGCGGAAAAATATTTTGCAGAGAAGTAGTATATCATATCCTCGTGACTACGCACACAACCAGGAGCTAGAGAATTAAACCATAACTTAGCATCACCCTTTAATGAGAAAGGAAACAATAAGAATATAATAATAGCGATTTTTTCCTCATGAGCAAATAGGGTGGCTATATCATTTAATTTAGTAAGATGTGCCACAACAGTTTTAGATTCATAAACATGAAAATGATCATATTCAACCAAAGTAATTAACTCAAGATCGACGGATAATTCATAATCCTTATCAGTAACACATATAGGCGAAGTAGCAAATTCAGGATCATATTGCATTCTAGCGTTCAAAGATTTTTCTTTCCACTTGCGTACTATTGTTTTAGATCATTCCTATACTCATAAGCAAGAAAGTCTGTAGCTACCTCTCCTTACATAACAAATCCCTCAGGCACAATAGGCAATTCATATCTAGGGGAAGTAGGTCTAACAGGTGTTTCAAAGTTTTGAGTATCAATAATTTCATCAGTTTCAGAAATATCATCATCTTTAGCATATTCAAAAGTTCTAGCTCTAGCAAGATGTACATCAAGTAATTCGCCCAATGGCGGAGTTTCATCAAGCATAGTTGTAGCATCATGAGCATCATTCATAATAGAAGTGGCATCATCAATAACATGCGACATACCATAATCGATAGCAGGTGTAGGTGTCACAAGTCTACTCAAAACAGAAGGAGAATCAAGTGCATAGCTAGATGGCAGTTCCTTACATCCTCTCGTTCTAGAGGGAATGATCTTGGTTCTATCATCCTTCAGATTCTTCATAATGATCAATAGATATAAATCCCAAGTCACTCAGAGAGTAGAGATATGCTCCTCGGCAATGATGCCAGAAAAAGGTCTTGATAACCCACAAGTATAGGGGATCGCAACAGTTTTCGATGGTAGAGTATTCAGCCCAAATTTATTGATTCGACACAAGGGGAGCCAAAGAATATTCTCAACTATTAGCAGTTGAGTTGTGAATTAAACCACGCCTGGAAAACTTAATATCTGCAGGAAAGTATTTAGTAGCAAAGTAATATGGAAGTAACGGTAACGATGGCAAAAGTAACAGTAGAAGTTTTGTAGTGATGGTGACAACAGCAGTAACGAAAGTAACGAAGCAAGTATCAATATGGATCGAACTCGTAGGCAATGCATCGGAAATGATAGGTGTCGGATAATATTCATCATGTAGCATTCATAACCTAGGGTGACACAGAACTAGCTCCAATTCATTAATGTAATGTAGGCATGTATTCCGAATATAGTCATATGTGCTTATGGAAAAGAACTTGCATGACATCTTTTGTCCTACCCTCCCGTGGCAGTGGGGTCCTAATGAAAACTAAGGGATATTAAGGCCTTCTTTTAATAGAGTACCGGACCAAAGCATTAGCACTTAGAGAATACATGAACTCCTCAAACTATGGTCATGTGTAACGCCCCGGACACACCCGTCGATGGTCGTTACTCCTGGCGGGATCTAGACTGGCCTCACATATCAATACTAGTATTTTCTGCGCACTTTGTCCTGAAACTACTCAGAGTCCACGCTTAACTTTGGAGTTCTTTCCGAATGAGCTCCCAGAAAAGAAGGAATTCCTTATTAATATGAGTAGTCCATCATCCCTAATAAGCCAGGCTATCACATACACCCCCACTCAGAGGAACCGACGTCCTCGTCGGGCCACAAGAACGTTCCCTCTTGGCACAAACGTCTGTGCATCCAGTCTGGTACATGTGCCATGCCGTGTGCCACGATGGGTCACAAACGTCATGAATAACATGACCGAGCACTTGTCCGCAAGGACCACAGGAATGTTCCCTCTTGGCACAAACGTCTGTGCATCCAGTCTGGTACATGTGCCATGCCAAGTGCCACGACGGGTCACAAACATCATGAATAACATGACTGAGCACTTGTCCGCAAACATCCGTGTAACCACGAGGGTCGGCTCTGATACCAACTTGTAACGCCCCGGACACACCCGTCGGTGGTCGTTACTCCTCGCGGGATCTAGACTGGCCTCACATATCAATACTAGTCTTTTCTGCGCACTTTGTCCTCACTCGTGCGCACCCGGGAGCAACTTCCCGGTCGGTCACCCATCCTGAAACTACTCCAAGCTGAGCACGCTTAACTTTGGAGTTCTTTCCGAATGGGCTCTCGGAAAAGAAGGAAATCCTTATTGATATGAGTACTCTATCATCCCTAATAAGCCAGGCTATCACATCATCACCGGGAAGTATATCCCCGCTATTGTCACTCCGGGGTTGCCGGATCATAACACATAGTAGGTGACTATTGCCTTGCTAGATAGGATCAAGAACACAAATATATTCAGGAAAGCATAATAGGTTCAGATCTAAAATCATGGCACTTGGGCTCTAGTGACAAGCATTAAGCATAGCAAAGTCATAGCAACATCAATCTCAGAACATACTTAATACCAGGGATCAAACCCTAACAAAACTAACTCGATTACATTCTCATCCAATCCATCACCGTCCAGCAAGCCTATGATGAGATTACTTACGCATGGCAGTGAGCATCATGAAATTGGTGATGGAGGATGGTTGATAATGACGACGACGATGATCTCCACTCTCTGAAGCCCCGAACGGACTACTAATCAGGCCTCCCGATGAAGAACATGGGGTGGCGGCAGTTCCGTATCGTAAAACGGGATGGGATCTTCCCTCCGATTTTTTCCTCCCCGAAATATGTTATATGGAGTTGGAGTTGGCATCGGGGAAGGTCCAGGGGGCCCACAAGGTAGGGGGCGCCCCCACCCTTGTGGCCAGGGTGTGGGCCCCCTCAAGTAGTTCTTTTCGCCAGTATTTTTTATATATTCTAAAAATATTCTCCGTGAAGTTTCAGGTCATTTCGAGAACTTTTATTTCTGCACAAAAATAACACCAAGGCAATTCTGATGAAAACAGCGTCAGTCCGGGTTAGTGCCATTCAAATCATGCAAATTAGAGTCCAAAACAAGGGCAAAAGAGTTTGGAAAGGTAGATACGACGGAGACATATCAGCTGCTGCGAGCACGAGCTCGGACGAAGGATGAGAGGAGAGGTATGAGCCCAAACACGGAAGCATATGTGAAGCAGAGACCTAGAGAAGGGGGTATATATACCTAGAGAGAAAATTGTCAGTTTCGAGCTCAACTGCCAAAAAATCTGGAAACGTTCCGCATTCAACGACTGTATAGCGATCTTGAGATCTTGGGCACGTGTCAACGGTTTCTTGCAAAAAACTCGGTAACTGAACTGAGAGACAAAAGGTTTGAGGAAGCGCAAGCGCTAAAATGGAACAAAAACTTAGAGTCTAATTTCATTCGCGAACAAGGACATCAGAGTGAAATTATCCTCAGATCAAGACGCATGCTTGTGACATGAAAGCATCGAGTAAATAGAGAAACACACAAGGCATACGAAAACAACCAAGGGAAAAACACAAAACACTTCAAAAAAAAAGATTCAGACAAACATGCACCAACAATACTTGATCTCAGGGCTTGAGATACACAAGAGATATCCCTGAGAGAGTTTCCTGCATAAAGGATTAGTTTTTCTTCACAACCTAGACTTGTCTGGGGGTGAGGTTCTCATCTGCTTGAACTTGCTAGTTGTCGGATCTTGGGTTCCGGTAAAACCCTTGTGGTTCGAACTCTCGGGTGTGCACGGAGATCTCTCCTTCCGCCCTAGCTCGTCTACTCACCGATCCCTAGGCCTAGCTCGTCAGATCCGAAGAACAAGGGACACAAGGTTTATACTGGTTTGGGCCACCGTTGTGGTGTAATACCCTAATCCAGTGTGGTGTGGTGGATTGCCTTGTAGGCTGAGGAAGAACTAGTACATGGGGTGAACAGCCTCCTCAGGAGAGGTGTTCTTGTGCTCGAGTGAGCTTGTGGGTGTGTGGCCTCCTATCTGATCAACTCTCGATCCTTCCCAATGGTGGTGGCTAGTCCTATTTATAGTGGTCCGGGTCCTCTTCCCAAATATTGAGAGGGAAGGGATCCCACAACGGCCAAATCTGAAGGAGGATAGCTAGTACAAGCTATACTAACAAAAGGTGGTCTTCGACTTCCAAAGGCTCTGGTGGTGACGCCGCCGTGGGCTCCGCGATGACCTCTACTTTGTCGTCTTGTTGGTCTTGGTCTCGTTGCAACGATATGGAAACCTTTACCTGATGCCTCGGGACTCCTTGCTTACGCGTGCTCCTTTAGAACCAAAGAGGAAACTGGCACCCTGCGCCTGCTGGCGCCCACCTGGCCTTGGTCGTCATAGCTCATGCCACGAGGACCTCGCGAGGTGCCCCTTGCCTTGATATCTCTGATCCTCATGAGCCAGCCTAGTGAGGCCGCCCCAGGGGTCTTGATTGGTTGCTGAAGATGTTGGGTCGTACCAGACCGCCTGATGAGCCATGCCCTGGGCTGCAGGGAGGCAAGTCTGGGTACCCTCGGTCCCAGAACACCGACAGTAGCCCCCGGGCCCAAGGTGCGCTCGGGCTTGGCTTCGCGGCGAAGCCAAGGGTCAATTGCGGAGCGCCACGGGCCCCAAAAGCCTGCGGCCTTGACTGACGTGTGGCGATTGATTGGACATGGGCGTCTCCACTTCCCCATGCAGCCTTGGCGACTGCGCGACTTGACAAGTCCCTGCATGCACAAAAGACCATCATTACCTGCGATTATGGAGGCCGGTGGTTGGCCTTCTCCTGGCTATAAATAAGGCGGTAGGAGGGGTCCTCGCTGCCCATCTTCTTCCTTCGTTCCTCTCGCTTCTTCTTCTTCCTTGCTTCTCGCTTGGCCGAGCTGCTCCCTTGATTCTCTGCCGCTGAGAAGGGGAAGACTCCTCGCGAGGACCCTGAAGTGCTCCCCCCGAAGAAAAGACCATTCCGCCCTCATGGCGCCGCCATGAGGTCAGAAGTGACGAGGCCCTGGCACGAGCGGCCTCCCCCTAGCTACCCGCTGCCCATGTACGCCAGGGCACCATGCCACGGAGGGGAAGGCAGCGCCCAGCGCCGCCTGCGCCATGGCCGCATCGATCGCGCTGTAGTGGTGCTCGCCGCCGTCCCGCAAACGCATGCAAGAGGCTCCTCGTGTGAGTTTGTGGTGTGGGAAGCGATGCCTCCAAGATCCTGGATACGCCTCCCGCCATTCTTCGCCGAGGAGATGCCGCCGAGGGGGGGCGCTCGAGCTATGGTTGCGACACGCCGAGTGCCGGGCCCCGGCGACGAGAGCTGAGGTTGAGGTCGTCTCCCCAATCAAGGTCTCCATGACCCGCGGATGGGGCGAGGTCGCCGCATGTGCGGCGTGGAAGGCACCCTCGCCATCCACTTCGAGTACGATGGCACCTCCGTGCTGCTCTTCAAGGCGTTCGATGAGGAGGGACGCCACCTGGAGTGCTGCCCTGGAGGGGACCATCGGGACGATGCGGCTGCTGGTGCCACGCCAGCCATCGACCCAGCCGCCAGCTCGTCCAGCATCAGCGACGGCCTCCATGGGTCCAGCAGCTCTCCTAAGTTTGACGAGCCTCCGGAGACGAGCGACGATAGCTATGCGCCCCCGAGCTCGTGGCGCGCCCGAAACGCGTCGGGCTCGCGAGCACGTCGCTGGTGGTGATCCGCGCAAGGTCGGAGGTGGGCCATCTGTCAGGACCGGTTTTCCAGGATATAAATTTCCCAGTCAATGGTCCTTGTGCTCACCAGCCCCAGGATTACTGTTAGCTGATGAGACACAATCTTGATACAGAAATTCCAAGCAAAATATAAAATATGTAGCACAAGACCATTCTGGTCCATGAGTACAACAAAAGTTTCTAGTGGTTGACGACGGAAGCGGTTTGCGGATCATCAGTGTCTATGGGACTCCATTTCCCACAGGAACAGCTGACCTGGATAACTCCTATCTTCGCGCGTCTGCTATCTCCATTGCCTAGGTTCCGGGGCTGTCGTCGTTGTGCTCCTTTCCAAGCAAGAAATCTGGCCAAGACAATAGCCAGGGACAAGCCAGTGAGTACTTTGAATGTACTCGCAAACATCATGAAAACAGGTATAACATAGCAGGTGATAATCATGCACTGAAATAATCCACGATCACTTAGTCAGTCCCGAAATAAAATTCATGATGCACATGAGCAGGTCATTTGTATTAAACAGGAATAAGTAATCAGAGAATGAAGATAAAATAAACCGATCGGGTGTCTGAAGCGACGCCTCGAAAGGATAATAATATAAAGCATGCCTCAGTCGGGCGTCTGAGCGACGCCACATAAAGGGCTTATAAGAAAAATAAATCACATGCGTGCCACAGTCGGGCGTCGGAGCGACGCCACCTAAAGGGCTTATAAGTAAAAATAAATAATCAACATGCCACAGTCGGGTGTCTGAGCGACGCCACATAAAGGGCTTATAAGAAAATTAAATAACAAGCATGCCACAGTCGGGCGTCCGAGCGACACCACATAAAGGGCTTATAAAGAAAATAAATAACAAGTATGCCACAGTCGGGCGTCTCAGCGACACCACATAAATGGCTTATATAATAATAATCACAATGAGTATTCTGGAGGTAGAACCATCCTAAGGATACTCAACAATTCAATAACAATATAAATGGTTAGTCCACAATAATAATAATCACAATCATCATTCGTCACACGTCATGATCAATATTTTGGTTTAGAAGTTTTCCTCCGAAGACCGACACTAAGACCGACACCTGACCCATCCCAGACTGTAGTCCTTAACCGCGGATACGGCTATTCGAATAGATATAAACTCTGCAGAGGGTGTACTCTTTACCCACGAGTAACGGATTCCTTTAGTCCACCGGGACTAATTCCGCTTACGGTCTTTGAATTGAAAACACACCCAACCAGCACACACCAGCTTAACTTACCGGTGCCTGGAATCACCCACGACACTTGTTAAGCAAAACTCTAAGTGGGGAGGCTACAACCTCGATTAGCATGGGATCAAATTTATATCGCACGCTACTAAGGGGTGCCCCCCTCTCGGCCCCAACCGGAAACACCCATGCCCCCGGACCATGTGGCATGCCTACCGGATGCACCCGGTATCTTCCACCATGGCCTCTCTGTACGGTGTGTGCCAAGAAAGGGGTTGACAACTTACTGAACCGTACCCTGCCCGCGGCAGGGACAAGTGGTAGTACGAAAACAAGCATGGGGGTTACTGGAACAAGACTCGATCTATGGTCGACTCAGGAGGCTTATGTGTTCCCTGCATGGTTAGCACAACAGATGCTTTCCGCAGTTTCCCTGACAGGGTCACCACCCCTCATGCCCCATCATGCCTCACTGCACATCCTCGCCACAACGAGATGTCCGTCACGTGGTTGTGTTCACCGGAACACAATCTTCCTTCGGACTCCATCCGAACTATCACCAGGCATATGTGGCATGAGAAGTGGCTACTGTCACCAATATCACACATATAACAGAAAAGATTTCCACCATATGTTGATATGCAAGAGTATGACTTCCACATGAAATAACGCTACTCCATTTTAGCATATTGATGGAGTTCATATGTTCTAGCAAACAACACACAGCTTATGTCATAATGGAGTTCAAGATGCTTGCCTTCCAAGAGTATGTAGGTGGGGTGCACTTTGAAAGTTTTGATCTTCTCTCCAAATTCCTATTTTTGAAAATATTCAAATTAACACAAACTTAAAAAAAAACAGTACAAAAAGTTGTCATAATTATTTTTGAAATAAATCTTAAAATAAACTAGGTGAAATTTGAGAGAGGTAGGAAAAAGAATCAACTCATTTGGAGTTTTATTTTAAAAGATATGTCCAGTCAAAGAGGGGTCAAACTTCTGTTATAAAACACATCGTATAATAGAAAACGGTTCTAACAGAGTACGCTTAGCGAAAGCGAAAATGTACTTTCAGGATTACGTGTCCTCCGAGGAAACACGTAAAGCAGGGACTGCGCCACTGGTGGTTCGGGCAGTCTCACTGACAAGCGGGGCCCGCGCTGTCAGGTTCATCTCCCTCCTCTCGCGCGTGCTGGGACAGAGACCGAGGCGAGTTCCCACGGCGATTGCCGGTGCTAGAGGACGCCATTTTCGATGCTCTGCACATCTACGAGCTCAGGGGAACAGGCCGCGTCCGTTGGAGATGAAAGGAATGGCTGGAGGGTTCGGGTTTGAGCAGGGCTTCGCTCATGGCGGGAGGGAGCTTCGATGAAAGGGGGGTTTTCTTCCCAGGTATGCTCTAGGATGAAACGGAGGGAGGGAATCGTTTAACTGGGTCCTGGGAGAGCTACTGAGGTCGAGAGGAAAGCGTTGGCGGCCTATTTATAGCACGGCGGCGACTGCTCCGTAGCGGCCGTGGATAAGTCCGGCGAACTGTTTGCTAGGGGCGACGTGGCGATGGCCGGCGGGGTCTGCAGGGCAAGCGGATGAGGCCGGCCTGTTCACGAGGGCAGCTGGCGTGCTGGGGTGGTTTGGGCGGTGCTGGCCACGGCAGAGACGGCAGTCGGCGGTCGTGGCGGCTTGCGGGGGAGACGAGGGAAGGCTGCGGTGCTCGTGAACGAAGCAGGTCTGGCCTTGGCGCTATGCTGCGCGCGGCAGAGGGCTAGGATAAGCTCGGGGGTTGGTGAGGCGGCTCGGGCAGGCGCGTGCAAAACGCACGCTCTGCTCGTGCTCTCGGCATGCCCACCACGTGCTCGACGAAATGCTAGGGTGACCTAAAATGCTCTGGTGCTGTTGGAACTACCCAGGGTTAGGTTAGTGGGCAAAAGGAGGCTAGGGGACATGTTGGTTTGTCCAGGAAGAAAAGTCTCTAAAACAAAGTTGGGAGCATGCCAATTCTGGTCATGCACGTCAGCTGTTTGACAATATGCCAAGGCCACCTAGGAGATCTTTCTGGACTCCAAACTTACCAGACTGGGATCTCTTTAGGTGTAGGTGATGGTGGCAAGGTTAGTTTGGCAAAACCAGAAACTTGTTAGTGCAAGTTTTTGAGAAAACCAAATCTGGACAGAAAATGTAGGCTATTATTGCATGGACCATAATTATCCAAATGGGTCCAATATCCTGGACTTAAGGGTTTGGTAGCAAGTGCTAATAGCAGGAAAGATCCCAAGATCACTAGAGGAATTTAAAATAGGGTTGCAGTGCAAAATACCAAACTGGACCAGAATGAAAAAGAGGATGTTTTGCTCAAAATTTATAAAACACAAAGCTGGATTTTTGCATAAAAATGAGTTATATGCATCTACTGACATCTCCAAATTTTTACGTAATTTTTAAAGAAAAATTTAAATAGGTTGCAGTGCAATGGGAGCCCTTAAAAGAATGGAAAAGCCATTTTAAAAGGATTGATGCTTGGCAAAAGTATAATAAAAATGCTTCCACTTGCATACCCAACAAAAATCAAATGCTTTAAGAAAGCATTCAAGCCCCTCAATATTATCCAAAAGTTTCAGACAAGAGGAAAAAAAAGAATCCAGAGAAAAGAAGTAGCTCTGAAATTAAAAGAAAAGTCAAAAAAATAGAAAATAAATCTTTCTGACAAAATTTTAATTAATAAAACAAGATTAAATTTTTGGGCTGTTACAACACTACCCCCCTTAAGAAAAATCTCGTCCTCGAGATTTGCTAAAGGACGAAAGTTGCAAAAAAATATATTACTCGTACCACGCGGCAATCGCAACCTGAAAAACAATTACACTATACACACGATAAGACGGGGTCATAGAAAAATCGCTGACTAATGTGCAGCTGTGGTATACTAGGGAGGTAATTGATTAGGTGATAAAAGCGCGCGGGGTCTTGCATTAAGTGCACGTGGTCTGTGAGTCATATAACGAGAGGGCATGCAAAACAAAATTTTTTTTTTATTGAGGAAAACATTTTTCATGGCAGTGGTCTTTTAAGAAAAACCTTACTATGAAATTTGCTATAATTAAAAACAATCAATTTTTTTTTGTAATCACAAGAAACAAGTTCAACCAATGCAATATACTAATGCAGAAAGTTTTAAAGCACAACACAGTTATCACAACAAGCAGTCAATTTCTACACAAACTGCTATTACCACGGTGCTGACGGTTCAGGTAATAAGCTATATTTCACGAGGAATTATTCCCTGCAGTGCGATATATCCTTCGTCTACTGGGAGTGGATGGGGGACTCGCAAAATGCGTCTCTCTTAGTCTGGCCTCAGGGGTCTACTAATAGCGACTAGGGTTTTACACAGGTCTGGAGAAAATCCATCACTTGCTGGGTCAAGCGCCCTCGAGCGATGATATAGTGCCCCAGCTTATTTAGCATCGGACCTTTCTCTTCTCAGGTGTAGGGAAAGGATGCGGCTTCTCTGGCTGCTGCACTATTCGGGGAAATATTAATAGCTACGTTCACTGGCATAGGGTACCATGAATTGAAGATGGGTAACCGCTCCATAAGCAGCGATCTTTATGGTCATTATTGGAGTGGGCATGGATTTTCCCGATGAAGGGAACTTCCGTAGGGTCTTGGTTTGGGTCTACCTGCGGGGTGTGCCTGGCTGTACAATATGAGAGTGACCCTCGATTTGAACAGGTTGTACCAGGATGGCTGGAGAGAACCCATGGTACTGTGGTCAAAATCCCACAATTATTTTAATAAAATCCCCCGGGGTTGCATCTGGGGTCTTTATATGAATCCCAAGGTGCGACCTAAGAAACAATTGGCTGTGAAGGCAGTGCACAAGGTGAGGGATGCTTGGTAAGGTCACGGAGTGACCTTATGTATAGCATCTGGCTGGATGACATATTGTGTTGTGGTGGCAATATTAATTGCCGGTTCTATTCTCTGGTGGTCGGGGTCATTGTCACAGATATATATATCGCAAAATGCGATGTATTACTGTGGTTGTCGGTTGGGGCAAACGCTCCCTTTATACAAAGAAAAAGGAGTCTTCCTTCGCACACTTGCGAATGGGGCAACTCAGGTGTCGATCACGGTTGTGTAGCTTACTGGGCTAGTCTGATAGGTTGGGCACCGACTGCCAAAAGCTGTCGGGGTCACAGTGTGGGCTATCGGGTAGGATAGGCTTGGTTGTGGTGAGGTTAAGGTCTGGTGGGTGATTTAACGTAGGTTCATCGACCCGGCCAAGATAGGATTAGCCAATGGTCAGCCTGGCTCTGATACCAAGGTTGTCAGGACCGGTTTTCCAGGATATAAATTTCCCAGTCAATGGTCCTTGTGCTCACCAGCCCCAGGATTACTGTTAGCTGATGAGACACAATCTTGATACAGAAATTCCAAGCAAAATATAAAATATGTAGCACAAGACCATTCTGGTCCATGAGTACAACAAAAGTTTCTAGTGGTTGACGACGGAAGCGGTTTGCGGATCATCAATGTCTATGGGACTCCATTTCCCACAGGAACAGCTGACCTGGATAACTCCTATCTTCGCGCGTCTGCTATCTCCATTGCCTAGGTTCCGGGGCTGTCGTCGTTGTGCTCCTTTCCAAGCAAGAAATCTGGCCAAGACAATAGCCAGGGACAAGCCAGTGAGTACTTTGAATGTACTCGCAAACATCATGAAAACAGGTATAACATAGCAGGTGATAATCATGCACTGAAATAATCCACGATCACTTAGTCAGTCCCGAAATAAAATTCATGATGCACATGAGCAGGTCATTTGTATTAAACAGGAATAAGTAATCAGAGAATGAAGATAAAATAAACCGATCGGGTGTCTGAAGCGACGCCTCGAAAGGATAATAATATAAAGCATGCCTCAGTCGGGCGTCTGAGCGACGCCACATAAAGGGCTTATAAGAAAAATAAATCACATGCATGCCACAGTCGGGCGTCGGAGCGACGGCACCTAAAGGGCTTATAAGTAAAAATAAATAATCAACATGCCACAGTCGGGTGTCTGAGCGACGCCACATAAAGGGCTTATAAGAAAATTAAATAACAAGCATGCCACAGTCGGGCGTCCGAGCGACACCACATAAAGGGCTTATAAAGAAAATAAATAACAAGTATGCCACAGTCGGGCGTCTCAGCGACACCACATAAAGGGCTTATATAATAATAATCACAATGAGTATTCTGGAGGTAGAACCATCCTAAGGATACTCAACAATTCAATAAAAATATAAATGGTTAGTCCACAATAATAATAATCACAATCATCATTCGTCACACGTCATGATCAATATTTTGGTTTAGAAGTTTTCCTCCGAAGACCGACACTAAGACCGACACCTGACCCATCCCAGACTGTAGTCCTTAACCGCGGATACGGCTATTCGAATAGATATAAACTCTGCAGAGGGTGTACTCTTTACCCACGAGTAACGGATTCCTTTAGTCCACCGGGACTAATCCCGCTTACGGTCTTTGAATTGAAAACACACCCAACCAGCACACACCAGCTTAACTTACCGGTGCCTGGAATCACCCACGACACTTGTTAAGCAAAACTCTAAGTGGGGAGGCTACAACCTCGATTAGCATGGGATCAAATTTATATCGCACGCTACTAAGGGGTGCCCCCCTCTCGGCCCCAACCGGAAACACCCATGCCCCCGGACCATGTGGCATGCCTACCGGATGCACCCGGTATCTTCCACCATGGCCTCTCTGTACGGTGTGTGCCAAGAAAGGGGTTGACAACTTACTGAACCGTACCCTGCCCGCGGCAGGGACAAGTGGTAGTACGAAAACAAGCATGGGGGTTACTGGAACAAGACTCGATCTATGGTCGACTCAGGAGGCTTATGTGCTCCCTGCATGGTTAGCACAACAGATGCTTTCCGCAGTTTCCCTGACAGGGTCACCACCCCTCATGCCCCATCATGCCTCACTGCACAGCCTCGCCACAACGAGATGTCCGTCACGTGGTTGTGTTCACCGGAACACAATCTTCCTTCGGACTCCATCCGAACTATCACCAGGCATATGTGGCATGAGAAGTGGCTACTGTCACCAATATCACACATATAACAGAAAAGATTTCCACCATATGTTGATATGCAAGAGTATGACTTCCACATGAAATAACGCTACTCCATTTTAGCATATTGATGGAGTTCATATGTTCTAGCAAAATACCACACAGCTTATGTCATAATGGAGTTCAAGATGCTTGCCTTCCAAGAGTATGTAGGTGGGGTGCACTTTGAAAGTTTTGATCTTCTCTCCAAATTCCTATTTTTGAAAATATTCAAATTAACACAAACTTAAAAAAAACAGTACAAAAAGTTGTCATAATTATTTTTGAAATAAATCTTAAAATAAACTAGGTGAAATTTGAGAGAGGTAGGAAAAAGAATCAACTCATTTGGAGTTTTATTTTAAAAGATATGTCCAGTCAAAGAGGGGTCAAACTTCTGTTATAAAACACATCGTATAATAGAAAACGGTTCTAACAGAGTACGCTTAGCGAAAGCGAAAACGTACTTTCAGGATTACGTGTCCTCCGAGGAAACACGTAAAGCAGGGACTGCGCCACTGGTGGTTCGGGCAGTCTCACTGACAAGCGGGGCCCGCGCTGTCAGGTTCATCTCCCTCCTCTCGCGCGTGCTGGGACAGAGACCGAGGCGAGTTCCCACGGCGATTGCCGGTGCTAGAGGACGCCATTTTCGATGCTCTGCACATCTACGAGCTCAGGGGAACAGGCCGCGTCCGTTGGAGATGAAAGGAGTGGCTGGAGGGTTCGGGTTTGAGCAGGGCTTCGCTCATGGCGGGAGGGAGCTTCGGTGAAAGGGGGGTTTTCTTCCCAGGTATGCTCTAGGATGAAACGGAGGGAGGGAATTGTTTAACTGGGTCCTGGGAGAGCTACTGAGGTCGAGAGGAAAGCGTTGGCGGCCTATTTATAGCACGGCGGCGACTGCTCCGTAGCGGCCGTGGATAAGTCCGGCGAACTGTTTGCTAGGGGCGACGTGGCGATGGCCGGCGGGGTCTGCAGGGCAAGCGGATGAGGCCGGCCTGTTCACGAGGGCAGCTGGCGTGCTGGGGTGGTTTGGGCGGTGCTGGCCACGGCAGAGACGGCAGTCGGCGGTCGTGGCGGCTTGCGGGGGAGACGAGGGAAGGCTGCGGTGCTCGTGAACGAAGCAGGTCTGGCCTTGGCGCTATGCTGCGCGCGGCAGAGGGCAAGGATAAGCTCGGGGGTTGGTGAGGCGGCTCGGGCAGGCGCGTGCAAAACGCACGCTCTGCTCGTGCTCTCGGCATGCCCACCACGTGCTCGATGAAATGCTAGGGTGACCTAAAATGCTCTGGTGCTGTTGGAACTACCCAGGGTTAGGTTAGTGGGCAAAAGGAGGCTAGGGGACATGTTGGTTTGTCCAGGAAGAAAAGTCTCTAATACAAAGTTGGGAGCATGCCAATTCTGGTCATGCACGTCAGATGTTTGACAATATGCCAAGGCCACCTAGGAGATCTTTCTGGACTCCAAACTTACCAGACTGGGATCTCTTTAGGTGTAGGTGATGGTGGCAAGGTTAGTTTGGCAAAACCAGAAACTTGTTAGTGCAAGTTTTTGAGAAAACCAAATCTGGACAGAAAATGTAGGCTATTATTGCATGGACCATAATTATCCAAATGGGTCCAATATCCTGGACTTAAGGGTTTGGTAGCAAGTACTAATAGCAGGAAAGATCCCAAGATCACTAGAGGAATTTAAAATAGGGTTGCAGTGCAAAATACCAAACTGGACCAGAATGAAAAAGAGGATGTCTTGCTCAAAATTTATAAAACACAAAGCTGGATTTTTGCATAAAAATGAGTTATATGCATCTACTGACATCTCCAAATTTTTACGTAATTTTTAAAGAAAAATTTAAATAGGTTGCAGTGCAATGGGAGCCCTTAAAAGAATGGAAAAGCCATTTTAAAAGGATTGATGCTTGGCAAAAGTATTATAAAAATGCTTCCACTTGCATACCCAACAAAAATCAAATGCTTTAAGAAAGCATTCCAGCCCCTCAATATTATCCAAAGGTTTCAGACAAGAGGAAAAAAAAGAATCCAGAGAAAAGAAGTAGCTCTGAAATTAAAAGAAAAGTCAAAAAAATAGAAAATAAATCTTTCTGACAAAATTTTAATTAATAAAACAAGATTAAATTTTTGGGGTGTTACACCATCGTGGCCCATTGTTGATGATGGCATCGACGATGGTGGCCGTAGTTAGGATCCCCTGAAGTCCATTTGTGGCGTTCCCTGCAAGGATTTGAAGCCAACCCCACGAGGGTATGTAAAGAACTTGTAATGTTTTTGCCCCTATCTTGTTATCCCTGCTAATACACCCTATTTGTGAGCCCCGTTCCGGCAATATCGCCCCTTTTTTACCCTTTTGGTAGCATAGTGCTCTACGCCGGCAGGCCCCAGTCCCAAGGCAAGCTGCAGCCATTGCTGGTATGCCAGGTCGCGATGTCGTGGTCAAGGCCAGGAGGTGAGTGGCCCGAGGTCCGGTAAGAGCACCTGAGGCACGATGCTCAAGAGGCCCCCCTTGGCGTGCAAGCAGCTTCCGGAGGTTAAAAGCGAGGTGGCGTTGCCGATGCGTGACTGCTGAATCCCATTATGCGAGTGCGGGTGGGGCACCAAAGAGTTAACGACTTATCTTGATAAGCATGAGGTGATTCTTTAAGCGGCGTGCTTGGCTTGTTTCTGATGTCACAAGGATGAGATTTCGCAATCCCACCCCCCCC
>LR738714.1:456973413-457005493 GCA_902687465.1 Secale cereale
CCCCCCCGCTGGCCCTAGAGTTCTGCGCCGGCAGAGCCCGACCCCGCGCGTACCTCAGCCGCCTCTGGCTTGACCACATCACCAGGACAAGACCAGGGAGTGAGGGGCTATGGGCCAATTAGGCCCTTAGGTCACGATGGCCAAGGTCCCCCTTGACGTACGAACGGCCTTCGGAGAGGGAATGCTGGACTCGGGACTTGATATTCTGCATCGGCAGGGCCCGGCCCCACGCGTACCTCAGCCGCCGCTAGCTTTGACCGGATCACCAGAACAAAACCAGGGAGTGAGGGGCTACGGGACCAGTTAGGCCCTTGGGTCGCGATGCCCAAGGGCCCCCCTTGACGTATGAATAGGTCGGAGCTCTCTAAGCCGGCCTCCCCTTCTCCCATCCTTCTTGATGCTCTGCGTCCTCGGGTCCCGTCCCTCGAGTGATGCTCAGCCGCCGTTGGTATGCCAGGTCGCGATAACGTGATCAAGGCCAAGGGGTGAGGGCTGGAGAGTTGGTAAGAGCCCCTAAGACGCGTGATACGTCCATTTTGCATCATGCTTTTATGTTGATATTTATTGCACTATGGGTTGTTATCACACGTTATGTCACAATACTTATGCCTTTTCTCTCTTAATTTTACAAGGTTTACATGAAGAGGGAGAATGCCGGCAGCTGGAATTCTGGGTTGGAAAAGAAGCAAACTCTGGAAACATATTCTGCACAACTCAAAAAGCTCTGAAACTCCACGGGACACCGTTTCAGAAAATATAAAAATATTTGGCGAAAAGATTCATCAGGGGGTGACCACCTGTCCACGAGGGTGGGTGGCGCCCCCCCCCCCCTCTCTGGGCGCGCCCCCTGTCTCGTCGGCCACCAGATGGCCCCCCGATGCCCATCTTCTCATATATGAGGTGTTTTGACCTGGGAAAAAAATAAGAGGGAGGCTTTCAGGACCAGACGCCGCCGTCTCGAGGTGGAACCTTGGCGTAAACCAGTCTAGGGCTCCGGCATAGCTGTTCTCTCGGGGATACTTCCCTCCGAGAGGGGGAAATCTTCACCGCCGTCATCACCAACAACTCTCCCATCTTGGGGAGGGTTATCTTCATCAACATATTCGCCAGCACCATCTCCTCTCAAACCCTAGTTCATCTCTTGTATCCAATCTTTGTACCCAAACCTCAGATTGGTATCTGTGGGTTGCTAGTAGTGTTGATTACTCCTTGTAGTTGATGCTAGTTGGTTTATTTGGTGGAAGATCATATGTTCAGATGTATTATGCATATTAATACCCCTCTGATCATGCAATATTATGTCTTGTTAGTAGTTACTTTTGTTCATGAGGACATGGGAGAAGTCTTGCTATAAGTAATCATGTGAATTTGGTGTTCGTTCAATATTTTGATGAGATGTATGTTGTCTCTCCTCTAGTGGTGTCATGTGAACGTCGACTACATGACACTTCACCATTATTTGGGCCTAGAGGAAGGCATTGGGAAGTAATAAGTAGATGATGGGTTGCTAGAGTGACAGAATCTTAAACCCTAGTTTATGTGTTGCTTCGTACGGGGCTGATTTGGATCCACTTGTTTCATGTTATGGATAGTTTACCTTAATACTTCTTTTGTAGTTGAGGATGCTTGCATTAGAGGTTAATCATAAGTGGGCGGCTTGTCCAATTAAGGATAGCACCCAAGCACTGGTCGACCCACATGCCAAATTATCAAAGTACCGAACGTGAATTAGATGTTCATGATGAAAACTAGCTTGACGATAATTCCCATGTGTCCTCGGGATTGTTTTCCTCCATATAAGAGTTTGTCCAGGCTTGTCCTTTGCTACAAAAGGGATTGGGCCATCTTGCTGCACCTTATTTACTTTTACCTTTTGTCACTTGCTACCAATTACCTTATCACAAAACTATCTGTTACCTATAATTTCAGTGCTTGCAGAAAATACCTTACTGGAAACTGCCTATCATTTCCTTCTGCTCCTCGTTGGGTTCGACACTCTTACTTATCGAAAGGACTACGATATATCCCCTACACTTGTGGGTCATCAAGACTCTTTTCTGGCGCCGTTGCCGGGGAGTGAAGCGCCTTTGTTAAATGGAATTTGGTAAGGAAAAATTTAATTGGTGTGCCGAAATTTACTGTCACTTGTTACTATGGCTCATCATCCTTTGAGGGGCTTGTTCGGGGTATCTTCACCCCGACCAGAAGATCAAAGAGTTGCTCCTCAACCTATTGCACCTACTGAAAATGTTTTCTTTAAAATTCCTTCGGGTATGATAAAGAAAATGCTAGATAATCCTTTTACAGGAGACGGAACACTGCATCCCGATTTGCACCTAATCTATGTGGATGAAGTTTGTGGATTATTTAAGCTTGCAGGTATGCCCGAGGATGTTATCAAGAAGAAGGTCTTCCCTTTATCTTTGAAGGGAGGCGCATTGACATGGTTTAGGCTATGCGATGATATTGGATCATGGAACTATAATCGGCTGAAATTGGAATTTCATTAGAAGTTCTACCATATGCACCAGGTTCATCGTGATCGTAATTATATTTATAATTTTTGGCCTCACGAAGGAGAAAGCATCGCTCAAGCTTGGGGAACGCTGAAATCAATGTTATATTCATGCCCCAATCATGAGCTCTCAAGAAAAATGATCGTTCAAAATTTTTATGCTCGGCTTTCTCTCAATAATCGCACCATGCTCGATATGTCTTGTTCTGGCTCTTTTATGATGAAGACTGTTGAATTCAAGTGGGATTTATTGGAAAGAATTAAACGCAACTCTGAATATTGGGATCTCGACGAAGGTAAGGAGTCAGGTATGACCCCTAAGTTTGATTGTGTTAAAGCTTTTATGGATACCGATGTTTTCCGTGAATTTAGCACTAAATATGGACTGGACTCTGAGATAGTAGCTTCTTTCTGTGAATCATTTGCTACTTATGTTGACCTCCACAAGGAGAAGTGGTTTAAATACCATCCTCCCATTGAAGTAAAAGTAGTTGAACCTGTTAAAGTTGAAGAAAAGACTATCACTTATAATGTTGATCCTATTGTTCCCACTGCTTATATTGAGAAACCACCTTTCCCTGTTAGAATAAAGGATCATGCTAAAGCTTCAACTATGGTTCGTAAGAGTAGTACTAGAACACCTACACCCTTTGAGCAAATTAAAGTTGAACCTAGTGTTGCTATGGTTAAAGATCTCTTGGTAGAAAATTTAGATGGACATGTTATTTACCTCCAAGAGGAAGCTGCTAGAATAGCCAAACCCGATGCTAGGCATAAACATAGACCTGTTGTAGGCTTGCCTGTTATGTCTGTTAAATTAGGAGATCATTGATATCATGGTTTATGTGACGTGGGTGCAAGTGCAAGTATAGTCCCTCATTCCCTATATCAAGAAATTATACATGATATTGCACCTGTTGAGTTAGAAGGGATTGATGTTTTGTTCCACTCATGCCACCTTAGGCGCCGATAAACCGGCATTATGTTCCTTGATTTTGCGTTCCTTACACGATGGGTGGATGGGGACCCCTTGATAGTTCGAATTTGAATAAAACTCCTCCAGCAAGGCCCAACATTGGTTTTAATTTGCTCATAATAAAAACTTAACTAATTAATTAATTGCATAGGGGGTCATGTCCCCGGGTTCTTAATTCTACATAACAGGGGGGCCAGTGCTGATGGTGTTGGTCCCAAACGGGGAGCCTGTGGGGCCACCACGGGGAAACTCGAGGATTGGTTTTACCTGTAGCATCACCCATCCGGTCGTGGCCTGAGACGAGATACGCGCGGCTACTATTAGGGTGTCGGCACGCCGGGAGGTCTTGCTGGACTTGTTTTACCATTGTAGAAATGTCTTGTGCACCGGGATGTCGAGCCTGATCGGATTTCCCTAAGATAAGGGGTGATGATATTATATTTATCACTTCAGCTAATCGTGAGAGCTTGTGATGGGCTAAGTTGGGACACCCCTGCAGGGTTATAATCTTTCGAAAGCCGTGCCCGCGGTTATGTGGCAGATTGGAATTTGTTAATGTCCGGTTGTAGAAAACTTGACAGAGGATCCGAAGTAAAACACACAACTGTGTGAGTAACCGTGACTGTCTCTTTTCACTTTGAGAAGAGAACACGGTGGGGTTATGTTTGACTCGTAGGTAGTTCAGGATCTTTAGCGATCACTACTAGTTTGCGACCGTCTGCGTAGATGCTCATCTTATTCTTGTACTCGTAAGCTAGCCACCATATTATGCTTAGCCGCTGCTGCAACCTCACCACTTTACCCCTTCCTACCCATAAAGCTTTGCTAGTCTTGTTACCCATGGTTATGGGATTGCTGAGTCCTCGTGCTCACAGATACTACAACACCAGATGCAGGTTTAGCCGAGAATGATGCAGGAGCTGGTTCAAGTACTTCACTGGGAGCTCGATGAAGAGAGTAGCCGTATGCTTGTGACGTTTTCGATGATCAGTAGTGGTTTCTACTAGGGGCGAATCGGACCTGTGGCTTTATGTTTTTGGTATCTTTCTTTTGGATCTTCGCCCGTAGTCGGCTTGTGTTGTTTTGAATGATGTTTTGCTAATGTAATGTATTGTGTGAAGTGGCGAGTGTAAGCCAACTATCTCCTTTTGCAATTTAATCCCTCTTTTACATGAGTCGTGCAAAGAAACCAAACTTGAGATCATTCCAGAATGGGCTTATACCTTTAAGTCGTGCCTCGACACGTAGGAGGTATAGTCCCATCCTGGGCATTACAACCCCCGAAGAAGGAGACATAATCATATGGGTATGGGAGCTCCCCTTGGCAACTTCCAAGCTTGGGGGAGGTGCCCCGGTATCCTATCACCTTCACACTCCTATCTTTACCGCTTTTCTTAGTTCGATCCTTTTGGTAGTATCTTGATCTAGTAGAATAAAGTTAGCATGATCTAGTTGTGAGCTTTTCTTCATGATCTTTACCCTTTGTAATCGAGTCCGTGAGCTATATAATAAAGATTAGTGTTGAGTCAAGGGCTTGATTTCCTCACCTTGGTCATGATAGAGTAAAAGAGAATATAAAAAGTATCAAAGAGATCATGTTGATCTTATAATGACTTCACATATAAAGAGTATGATGAATAAAAGTTGTTGAGAGTTGACAAGCATAGTTTTGGTCATCGTTGCAAATAATAGGAAGTAATTAAGAAAGAGAGGTTTCACATACAAATACACTATCTTGGACATCTTTTATGATTGTGAGCACTCATTAAAATATGACATGCTAAAGAGTTGATGTTGGACAAGGAAGGCAACATAATGGGTTATGTTTTCTTATATCTAAAATAAACTATATTGTCATGGATCATCCAACATGTTGAGCTTGACTTTCCCCCTCATGCTAGGCAAAACTCCTCGCACCAAGTAGAGATACTACTTGTGCTTCCATACATCCTTAAACCCAGTTTTGCCATGAGAGTCCACCATACCTACCTATGGATTGAGTAAGATCCTTCAAGTAAGTTGTCATGTTGCAAACTCGCTAAAATATGTATGATTTATTAGTGTGGAGGAAATAAGCTTTATACGATCTTGTGATATGGAAGTAATAAAAGCGATGAACTGTATAATAAATGTCCTTATCACAAGTGGCAATATAAAGTGACGTTCTTTTCCGCTAAGACTTTGTGCATCCAACCATAAAAACACATGACAACCTCTGATTCCCTTTGTGATGGGCCTATCTTTTATCTCTGCCTTATAAGAGTCAAGGTGAAAATCACCTTTCCTTTTTACATTTTATCCTTTGGCAAGCACACTGTGTTGGAAAGATCCTGACATATATACCCAACTGGATATAAGTTATCATGGTCTATTACTGTTGACATCACCCTTGAGGTACAAGGTTGGGAGGCAACACCATAAGCCCCTATCTTTCTCTGTGTCCGATTAAAACTCCATAACCATAACTATTGCATGAGTGTGAGCAATTGTGAAAGACAATATGATAGTTGAGTATGTAGGCTTGCTAAAAAGCTCTTATGTTGACTCTTTCCGATGTTACGATAAATTGGAGTTGCTTCAATGACCGAGATCATATTTTGTTGGTTTTCAATGAAGTTTCTGATTCATACTTAACATTCTGAATGAATTGTTACTTTAGCATAAGAATCATATGACAATATATATGTGTTGCTGTTATAAGAATGATCATGATGCCCTCATGTCCGTATTTTATTTTTATCAACTCCTCTGTCTCTAAATTTGTGGACATATTTTTCGATATCGGCTTTCGCTTGAGTACAAGCGAGGTCTAAGCTTGGGGGAGTTGATGCGTCCATTTTTCATCATGCTTTTATGTTGATATTTATTGCACTATGGGCTGTTATTACACGTTATGTCACAATACTTATGCCTTTTCTCTCTTATTTTACAAGGTTTACATGAAGAGGGAGAATGCCGGCAGCTGGAATTCTAGGCTGAAAAAGAAGCAAACTCTGGAAACCTATTCTGCAAAACTCAAAAAGCTCTGAAACTCCACGGGGCACCATTTCAAAAAATATAAAAAATATGTGGCGAAAGAGATTCATCAGGGGGGCCACCACCTATCCATGAGGGTGGGGGACGTGCCCCCTGTCTCGTGGGCCACTAGATGCCCCCCCCCCGATGCCCATCTTCTCATATATGAGGTGTTTTGACCTGGAAAAAATAAGAGGGACGCTTTCGGGACCAGACGCCACCGTCTCGAGGTGGAACCTTAGCCGAAACCAATCTAGGGCTCTGGCAGAGCTGTTCTGCCGGGGATACTTCCCTCCGAGAGGGGGAAATTGTCACCGCCGTCATCACCAACAACTCTCCCATCTTGGGAGGGTTATCTTCATCAACATCTTCACCAGCACCATCTCCTCTCAAACCCTAGTTCATCTCTTGTATCCAATCTTTGTACCCAAACCTCATATTGGTACCTGTGGGTTGCTAGTAGTGTTGATTACTCCTTGTAGTTGATGCTAGTTGGTTTATTTGGTGGAAGATCATATGTTTAGATCCATTATGCATATTAATACCCCTCTGATCATGAACAATATTATGTCTTGTGAGTAGTTACTTTTGTTCCGGAGGACATGGGAGAAGTCTTGCTATTAGTAGTCATGTGAATTTGGTCTTCGTTCGATATTTTGATGAGATGTATATTGTCTCTCCTCTAGTTGTGTCATGTGAACGTCGACTACATCACACTTCACCATTATTTGGGCCTAGAGGAAGGCATTGGGAAGTAATAAGTAGATGATGGGTTGCTAGAGTGTTAGAAGCTTAAACCCTAGTTTATGCGTTGCTTCGTAAGGGGCTGATTTGGATCCACTTGTTTCATGCTATGGTTAGGTTTACCTTAATACTTCTTTCATAGTTGCGGATGCTTGCATTAGAGGTTAATCATAAGTGGGAGGCTTGTCAAAGTAAGGACAACACCCAAGCACCGGTCCAGCCACATACCAAATTATCAAAGTACCGAACGCGAATCAGATGATCGTGATGAAAACTAGCTTGACGATAATTCCCATGTGTCCTCGGGAGCATTTTCCTCCATATAAGACTTTGTCCAGGCTTGTCCTTTGCTACAAATTGGATTGAGCCATCTTGATGCACCTTATTTACTTTTACCTTTTGTCACTTGCTACCAATTACCTTATCACAAAACTATCTGTTACCTATAATTTCAGTGCTTGCAGAAAATACCTTACTGGAAAGTGCCTATCATTTCCTTCCGCTCCTCGTTGGGTTCGACGATCTTACTTATCGAAAGGACTACGACATATCCCCTACACTTGTGGGTCATCAACGTGATGCTCAGAGCCCCCCCTTTAACGCGCAAGCAAATTACGTGAGGAGGGGAGACCGGCGGGATTGCATGTCACCGTGCTCCTAAGACTCAGGTGGGTTAGCCTGTAGCATAACAACTTAGGGCCGCGCCCGCTGCTGGGCTTCCGATAATTCCGTAGGAAGACGAAGGCACCGAGGACCTGGTGAGCTGACGCTTGTGGAGCGGGCCGCGGGTGAGAGCTCGGTCCCTCGGTTTTGTCAGCGTTGCAGGGACGGACCCGAGCACAAGCGTCGTTCCAACGTATGCAGCCCCCGTTGCGAGATGAGCAGAAGTCCATTAGGGAGTGAAGGAGGCCCGAAGGGGTGATGGTCAGATAGATGAGTGATTCTAATGCAGCTAATAAAAATGATAACACTAGCTCAGGTAAGATGCAAGAGCGATACATGCCATAAGGACGGACATGTGCGGCCTGGGGATGATGCAGCCTGAGGGGCGCCCCCAACAAGGTAAGCTAAAGGTGCAAAAGGATACACGCCGCAGGGACAGGCCTATGTGACCTGGGAATGATGCAGCCCGAGGGGCGCTCCCAGTTGAACAAAAACCGGAAAATGTCACCTGACACAGTTGCTGAAGTAGTGTTGGTGTAGCTGAAGATGCTCGATGCGGACGCTGCTCCTCATGCGCCGCCTGGCTCCGGCGCATCGTGAGGCTCCGGGGCCCCCCAGACCTTGCGAAGAACTGAATTCAACTCCGCCTGGATCTCCTGATGCGTGGCCTCGCGAGTCGCCAGGACCTCCTGCTTATGACGCTGGTGCAGGGTCGCTTGGTTCGGCAGGCCGAAAGGCATGCGAACATAGCTGTGATGGGGACTGATAACCCTCAACCATAAGGGATCGAGATAGTCTTCGCGGGTAAGAATAACCCAATTTATTGATTCGACACACGGGGAGCCAAAGAGTATTTATAAGCTTTGACAGTTGAGTTGTCAATTCAACCGCACCTCAAATATACTTACTTGCAACAAAAGATAAGTGGTAACAGTGATATGATAGTGATGATAGTGATAGGAAAAGTAAACAGCAAAAGTAAATAGCAAGAGTAAATGGCAAAAGTAGTAACTAGTAACAAGCAGGATTTAAAACATTGTAGGCTAGGGAGACGGATGTGAAAGAACGTGGATGTCGCCTAGAGGGGGGTGAATAGGCGCTTTAAAATAATTACGGTTTAGGTTTGAACAAATGCAGAATAAACCTAGAGGTTAATTTGTCAAGCACAAAACCTACAATAACTAGGCTCACCTATGTGCACCAACAACTTATGCTAAGCAAGATAAACAACTAGGTGATAGCAAGATATATGACAAGAAACAATATGGCTATCACAAAGTAAAGTGCATAAGTAAAGGGCTCGGATAAGAGATAACCAAGGCACGCGGAGACGATGATGTATCCCGAAGTTCACACCCTTTCGGATGCTAATCTCCGTTTGGAGCGGTGTGGAGGCACAATGCTCCCCAAGAAGCCACTAGGGCCACCGTAATCTCCTCACGCCCTCGCACAATGCAAGATGCCTTGATTCCACTAAGGGACCCTTGAGGGCGGTCACCGTACCCGTACAAATGGCAACCCTTGGGGGCGGTCACCGAACCCGTACAAAATGCTCGGGGCGATCTCCACAACCTAATTGGAGACCCCGACGCTTGCCCGGAGCTTTGCACCACAATGATTGAGCTCCGAACACCACAAGGTTGGGGCTATCTCCCCAACGACACCACGAAGCTTCACCACAATGGAATATGGCTTCGAGGTGACCACAACCGTCTAGGGCACCCAAGCACCCAAGAGGAACAAGCTCAAGGGTACCAAGCACCCAAGAGTAATAAGCTTCTCAAACTTCACTTCCACGTATCACCGTGGAGAACTCAAACCGATGCACCAAATGCAATGGCAAGGGCACACGGAGTGTCCAAGTCCTTCTCTCCCAAATCCCACCAAAGCAACTAATGCTAGGGAGGAAAATGAGAGGAAGAACAAGAAGGAGAACACCAAGAACTCCAAGATCAAGATCCAAGTGGTTCCCCTCACCTAGAGGAGAAAGTGATTGGTGGAAATGTGGATCTAGATCTCCTCTCTCTTTTCCCCCAAAAACTAGCAAGAATCCATGGAGGGATTGAGAGATAGCAAGCTCGAAGAAGGTCAACAATGGGGGAAGAACACGAGCTCAAAGGATTAGGTTCATTGGGGAAGAAGACCCCCTTTTATAGGTGGGAAAAAATCCAACCGTTATGCTCACAGCCCGCACAGAGCGGTACTACCGCTCCAGGAGCGGTACTACCGCTAGGGCGGTAGTACCCCTTTGAAAAACAACATCGAGGAGGCAAAAGGCCAGAAAAACCATCGGAGCGGTAGTACCGCTTGACCTCACGGTACTACCGCTAGGGGTAGCGGTAGTACTGCTAAGGGTAGCGGTACTACTGCTTGCGAGCGGTACTAAAAAATTACATCCGTGCCTACCACCGCTGGACTTGTGACGAGTTTTTGGTCCCGAGCGGAAGTAGCCACGGAAGTAGCCGCGGTAGTACTGCTCCAAGCGGTAGTACCGCTCCCGAAAGCGGTAGTACCGCTCCCGAAAGCGGTAGTAAAAAATTACTTCCGCTCCTACCCGCGGTAGTACCGCTGCAGCCTTTTCAGTACACCAAAACGTCAATAACTTTTGCATACGGACTCCGAATTCGATGAAACCAAGTTTGTTGGAAAGCTAGAGACAAGGGCTAACACAATCTTGATAGAAAAACCAATAAGAAGCAAATTAGAAAAGGCCCATAAGAAAATGGTGAGAACCCTTCCTCGGATAAGACCGGTAAAACACCCAACACCGAAAACATCATAGAAGACACATGTGAACTCCGTTTTCGATGAACTCAAGCTTGTCATCAAGATGACCATAAGCTCTAAGACTCACAAAGAGAACCAAACAAGAACCAAGAAACATGATGCAAGGATTCAATGGTTTGAGCTCTCTACTAACGATATGATTAAGCTACCAACTTGAGAGCCCCCCTTGATAGTACGGCAAACGATCCTATAACCCGGTCTCCCAACTACCACCACGAGACCGGTAAAATAGAAAACCTATCAAGGGCAAACCTTTGCTTTGCACAAAGTCCACTTGAGCTAGATGTAGACGATCTTGACTTCCTCAAGTTGGACCACCTTTCTTGATTGCGTTGTCTCGGTGAAGACTAGTAGATTGCTCCCCCATACTCCTCTATGGGAGAGCCACTCTTCGGCATATCTTCACAAGTCCATTGTCACGACAATGGACGGCAAGCTTCAAGCACTTGATTTCTTCGTGATGCTCCACTTGAACTTGCACACCGCAACCTAACCCCACAAAGAACTCTTCACGAAGACCATGGGTTAGTACACAAAGCGTGATTGACAATGCTTACCATACCATAGGATTGCTTGATCCCTCTCGGTACATCTTCTACGCTTTGTGTGTTGATCAACTTGATTCACTCCTTCACTTAGTCTTGATTAACCTTGAATCTTTCCAACTCTTCATTTGGATGATGTCTTGAAGGTAAACATGAATGATAACACACTCTTCTTCTTCAAGACATGCTGGCAATAAGCTCAACACTCACAAGACCAATCTTTGGATAATTCCTTAATAGCACCTTGGTCATCACAAACTCTCCTTGAAACCAACAAATGAACTCCAAGAAAAGCCTATGGACAAACCCTTCAAATGTAACTCAAGGAAACCATTAGTCCATAGAGATTGTCATCAATTACCAAAACCAAACATGGGGGCACCGCATGTTCTTTCAATCTCCCCCATTTTGGTAATTGATGACAATCACTTTCAAGAGAGTTTATATAAGGAATTATGCATCACCATACCATGCAACAATAATGTATGCGCATGAGATGCAAAAGCTTAGGAACAAAACCAAAGCAAGAAGAGCGAAGAGACAACTCTCTAAACTTCCTCACAAAACTAAACTCTCTGAAACTTCTCCCCCATTGGCATCGATTGCCAAAATGGGCGAAAAACTTAGAAGGTCCATATAAATTGTGTTCCTCCATAAATTATGTATTCCTCAAAATAGAGAGTGGAATGCAATACATATATCCAACTGTAAATACTTGGAGGAAGACAAACTATATTGAGGCCCAAAGATTGCAAAAGAATGATATGCCACAAAGGCATAACAAAGGGAGAAAAACATGCAATCAAGCAATCAAAGGATACCAATGAATTAAGCTATCAAAAGATACCAATTGACCCAACTAGACCAATGATCCTACATGCCAAATAAATAAAAGATATTATGATAAGAGCAAAGGAGTGTTCTAGAGAAACTAGAGAAGCTCCCCATGATTTGTGCACAATTTAGTTTTGTATCTGGATACAACGAGCACAAAATAGGATCGCCGCTCCCCCAAGATCAATAGAACTCACGACATAGCAACCGATTTTTCTAAAGACACTAGTGAAGCTCCCCATAATTTGTGCACTCCTTAGAAAATTTTCATTAGGATACCAAGTGCACAAAATAGGATCATCACTCCCCCAAAATCAATAGAAACTCACACCAAGTGCAAGTGAGCATGAAGGTAACAAGGCCTAGCACTTGCAACAAACAAATGGTTGAGCAACATATAAAAGAGACAACTTAAGAGTATGCTCAACCAAAATGATGTGTGTGAGTCATGGCAAAGCACTTGAGAAGACTAATGTATGGATGAACATTAAGCATCAATATAGTCTTGAATGAAAGAGATACTCGGTGCAAGGCCTATCATTCCCACACACAACAAGCAAACGGGTTCACAAGCTCACTAATAAGCATATAAAGAACCTATGCTTGTGACAACCCGTGGTGAAGATATAAAAGAGAGCATTATCAAGACGAGGGATACCAATTAATTGGCGAAAGCCTTGTCAAGACAAGCAAGAGACAAAAATATCCTCACCACACAAGAGTGCATCTAGATGCAACAAGATAAGATCCGCACTCAAGGCAAAGGCTTTCACGGAGCCACCAAAGAAATGATACAAGAACGACAAGGTGGACGTGAAAGAAGGGGATATCAAATAGATATGCAACTTCTCTCAAGTGTATAAGATTATAGGTAGATGAAGATCATGATGATATCAATCTACAAAGAAGGATGTACACACGAAATTGTTGCAAAAAGGAATGAATAAGTTATCCCCAAGGAAGTCATAAATATACCAATAAGATATTTGCTTGAAGGCATAGCACATGGCTAGATATGTTCTCATTGTATATAAATGAGTTCCAACAACACGAGCATCAAAGACATCACAACTAGCAACAAGAGATCATTGTTGGGATGCTTTGAGAAAGGAAACAAGTATCATAAGAAGGAATGACTAACAAGCCATGATAGAACCTACACAAGGTTGGTGCAAGAAATGTGTGCATGAAGTAGATGGTGATACTTGTTACCGAGATACCATTGGAAGGATGTAGTAGATACCAATTGAAGGTAGATAGTAGTTCATTGATCATCCTAGCTTGACTCTAATAAGCACATGGTGACACCACCTTCCTTTTGAATGAGCCGAGCTTCCAATGCATCTCCAATTGTTCCTAGAACAACAACGCAAACAAAATGGTACCCAAACTCATTGGGACCAAAGAGTTAGAAACACCAATACATAGGACAAACTCCACAAACACATGTGCATTTATATATGAAAATGAATTTCATGCACATCTCATCCAAATTGAGACTAGGTGGAATTTCCCCTATATATTGGGTTAAAGAAAGAAAGCATGCCAAAGAAAATACATGTAGTAAATATGCATGCTCAAGACTTTCAAGAAACGAAACAAAAAGAAAAATAAATACCAAGTGAAAATAGGATACCAAATGGAGAAATCATCACTTGGAAGATATCTATTTAGAAGATACATCAAGGAATGAGATATCCATTGATACATGCAAAAGGAAATATATCAGACTCCCAAAAGAGAGGATGGTTCCAAACAAACCAACCCATCTACAAAGTTTCATGATGGCACAAAGTACCAAAAAGAAACGGCTTGCCTTCCATCAACACACACTTGAAATGGATCACAAAATGTGTGTCTCAAAGAAAATAGGATAGCTCCCACAAGAGTTGTGCATTATAGAGAATTTGCATTTGAATACAAAATGCACAAGATGGGATCACCACTTTCACTATATCTCGAAAACACTAGACAAGATCAAGAAAACAACAAGATCCACAAGTGGCACAGAAGGCTATGGGAGATGACACAATCTTGGCAAGGAATAGGACGAACAAAAGCAAAAGTCAATGTAAAGATGATCAACAATTTCTACCACAAAAAGATTACCAATTGTCAAGAGGCAAGAAGTATTTGGGAATAATTCCCGGTGATAGCAATGATATCAAACATCATCTTCACACCAAACACAAGCAAATTGCAACTTGTAGAGCTAACATGTCACCTAGGAACAACAATTTATAATATCAACACTAGGTGACAATATCTCAAATTTACACATTTTCTAGGCTTGTAATATACACATAACATATTACTCCCCCATAATGTGATACCAATGAAAAACTTGACAAGATGCAAAAGAGAACCAACACGAGATAATTAATGGAACATTTAGAATTTGAATTTCTCATGAGAAGACATACCACATAGAGACTAGATAATCTTGTAATATCAAAACTAGATGATATTCCTCATGTACACACATTTATAGGATTGTGAGGTGCACAAAGCACATCACTCCCCCAAAATGGGATGTTCCATTAATCTCTCACAAGAGCCAACTAAGATACAAACAAGATACACAAAGGCTCAAATCACTACACACACATACATGATGTACAAACCAACATACACATACTTGATTTCTCAAGATAAGAAAATTGGGAGCACAACATATACACGCTCATGCAAGGTACAAAACCATAACATGCTAAGGAGCAAGTAACTTTCAATGTAAACAATTTAAGCACGAGTTACCGCAAGGAGGAACATTGGATATACGATAGAAAGATAATCCGAATGACTTGGCTTGAGACAATATGAATGATGAAGACCCCTCAAATCTTCATAATGTAGCCAAGTCTCCAAAGCCCTCCAAATACACCTATTGATCAAGTTTGAGCTAGTTGGTCCCCAACCAAGTTGGGTCCTAAGAGGTTAGTCACAATAGGCTTGGCTACCCAAATGGTTCTTTTCTTGACACCACTTTGAGTCCCAAGAAACTTGGCAAACACATTGCCAACCTTATCCTTCCCAAGAGAATAGACATCATCAATAATAATTGGGTTGGATAAGTTACCACTAGTGCATGAAGAAGCGATGTGACCTTTCTCACGACATAAGTAGCAACGTCTACTCTTCACTTTCTTCTCACTTGATTTCTCAACATGAGAAGCATTAACCCGAGTCTTCTTGGGAAGTGGCCTTTCTTCAACTTGAGGTTGAGCATGAGAATGAACTTGTGGCTGCTTCCCTTGTTGCTTGTCACTAATGGGCTTCTTCTTCAATGGGCATGATCTAACATGGTGCCCTTGAATTTTGCACTTGAAGCAAATAATCTTGGCCGAATTCTTGACTTGTTCTTGGCCCTTCTTCTTCTTGTGAATTTTGGACTTCTTCATCTTGTTGGAGATGAATCCAAGTCCACCTTTGTCATTGGGAGATTTTTGCACACTCAAGATATTGTTGAGTGTGGACTTCCCTTCATGACACTTTTCCAAGTCTTTCTTCAAGGAAGAGACTTGGGCCTTGAGCTCTTTGATTTCCTCTACATGGTTAGTATCAACACAAGTACTAGAGGAAGTATAGGCTTCATTGTTAGAGCAACAAGGCAAGGAAAGCAATTCATCACAAGATGTACCAATGTTATGCATAGATGAATTACGAGGACTAGCACATGGCAATATAGCATTTTGACTTGAAGTAGTGCTAGTATCCACATGAGGCTCACTATATGTTACCTTGATACTCATAGCCTCATGAGCTATCTTTAGCACATTATGGGATACTAGAAGATCATCATGAGAGCTTGTGAGCTTTACATGACTTTCTTCCAATTTCCCATAATTGCCAGATAGCAACTCAAGTTGAGCCCTTAGCTCAACATTCTCCTTCAAAATGGATGCTTCACTAGAAATAGAGTTAGTAGCACAAGCATCATCAATAATAGCAACAGGAGAAGGCAACTTGGCAAGCTCCTTAAAATATGAAGCTTTAAGTTGAGCATGAGACTCGGTGAGTTTTATGAGCTCACCCTTAATGACCCTTGAGCCATTTTTGAGGTGCTCAAAATCCTCAAGGAGTTTAGCATGTGCAACTTCAAGCTTCTCATTTTTAGTTTCAAAATCATTAACCACCTCGAGAGCTCTATCACGGGATTCCTTTATTCTAGATAGTTCTAGAGCAAAAGTCTCCTCAAGAGATTCCTTGGTGGTTTGTTCAAGTTCAAGAGCTTGCGAGAGGTCGGCGATCTCATTAGCGTAATCACGCTCATGACCTTCTATTTTCTCAATGGTGACCTCATGCTCCTCTAGATGAGATTCCAACTCCTCTATATATTTCTTGCCCTCAATGGCAATAGACATGATTTCCATGAAGTTGGAACGAGCAATTTTATTCTTATGAAGAGCTTTAAAAATCATTTCCCCCTTAATTTTTAAGGAGGTAACATTATCATTTTCTTCATCATTTTCTACATCATCATCATTGTTATCATCACTATCATGACAAGATATATTGGGGTTCAAAGTGGGAGATACCTTTGAAGCCTTAGCCATAAGGCAAAACGCAATAGATGATGATGTAGGATCCCTTGAAGCACCATTCAAGACTACATCTTGTTCCATGGGGTGTTGGGTTTCCTCTACATTGTTAGCACAACAATTCGAGGAAATAGATGCATTTTTATCATGGCAACAAGACATAGCAAGCATATCATCATGAGTTTTAGTCAAGCAATTTCTACATGATATGCAAGGACTATCAACATAAGCATGTGAAACATGTAGGGTGCTCGAAGTGTTAAAGTCCAAAGAAGATGCATTGCAGTAAGATAGTGATGAAGGATCATCCACAAAAAGCATACTATCATCATTGCAATGACCAACACTACTCACCATATCATTACCTTGTGGCAAACCACATGTAGGTGAAGTAGAAGAAGTTGAGAAGACAACACGGCCGGAGGTGGAGGGAGAACAATCATTCCTACAATTCTTGGACACACCATATTTATCTTGAAGCTTTGTCCACAACTCATGAGCATCCCGGAACGGCATGAGTTGAAATATAACTACATTGCTCAAAGCATCAAAAAGCACATTAGAAGCTTGAGCATTGAGATAAGAGTTTTTCTCATCCTCTAAAGATAATCTTTGTGGATCCTTTGGAGGAGAAAAACCCATATCTACAATTCGCTCTAAATTTGGGTCCATGACCCTAAAGAGATTAAGCATGCGAATTACCCAAACATCAAAATTTGTGCCATCGAAACTAAGAGTGTCAGAGAAACCTAAACCCCTAGTCGACATCCTTACTCTCTAGGCGGTTAAGCCCTATAAAGAGAGACGAGGCTCTGATACCAATTGAAAGATCGTGGATGTCGCCTAGAGGGGGGGTGAATAGGCGCTTTAAAATAATTACGGTTTAGGCTTGAACAAATACGGAATAAACCTAGAGGTTAATTTGTGACGCACAAAACCTACAATAACTAGGCTCACCTATGTGCACCAACAACTTATGCTAAGCAAGATAAACAACTAGGTGATAGCAAGATATATGACAAGAAACAATATGGCTATCACAAAGTAAAGTGCATAAGTAAAGGGCTCGGGTAAGAGATAACCAAGGCACGCGGAGACGATGATGTATCCCGAAGTTCACACCCTTTCGGATGCTAATCTCTGTTTGGAGCGGTGTGGAGGCACAATGCTCCCCAAGAAGCCACTAGGGCCACCGTAATCTCCTCACGCCCTCGCACAATGCAAGATGCCGTGATTCCACTAAGGGACCCTTGAGGGCGGTCACCGAACCCGTACAAATGGCAACCCTTGGGGGCGGTCACCGAACCCCTACAAAATGCTCGGGGCGATCTCCACAACCTAATTGGAGACCCCGACGCTTGCCCGGAGCTTTGCACCACAATGATTGAGCTCCGAACACCACAAGGTTGGGGCTATCTCCCCAACGACACCACGAAGCTTCACCACAATGGAATATGGCTTCGAGGTGACCACAACCGTCTAGGGCACCCAAGCACCCAAGAGGAACAAGCTCAAGGGTACCAAGCACCCAAGAGTAATAAGCTTCTCAAACTTCACTTCCACGTATCACCGTGGAGAACTCAAACCGATGCACCAAATGCAATGGCAAGGGCACACGGAGTGTCCAAGTCCTTCTCTCCCTAATCCCACCAAAGCAACTAATGCTAGGGAGGAAAATGAGAGGAAGAACAAGAAGGAGAACACCAAGAACTCCAAGATCAAGATCCAAGTGGTTCCCCTCACCTAGAGGAGAAAGTGATTGGTGGAAATGTGGATCTAGATCTCCTCTCTCTTTTCCCCCAAAAACTAGCAAGAATCCATGGAGGGATTGAGAGATAGCAAGCTCGAAGAAGGTCAACAATGGGGGAAGAACACGAGCTCAAAGGATTAGGTTCATTGGGGAAGAAGACCCCCTTTTATAGGTGGGAAAAAATCCAACCGTTATGCTCACAGCCCGCACAGAGCGGTAGTACCGCTCCAGGAGCGGTACTACCGCTAGGGCGGTAGTACCCCTTTGAAAAACAACATCGAGGAGGCAAAAGGCCAGAAAAACCATCGGAGCGGTAGTACCACTTGACCTCACGGTACTACCGCTAGGGGTAGCGGTAGTACTGTTAAGGGTAGCGGTACTACTGCTTGCGAGCGGTACTAAAAAATTACATCCGTGCCTACCACCGCTGGACTTGTGACGAGTTTTTGGTCCCGAGCGGAAGTAGCCACGGAAGTAGCCGCGGTAGTACTGCTCCAAGCGGTAGTACCGCTCCCGAAAGCGGTAGTACCGCTCCCGAAAGCGGTAGTAAAAAATTAGTTCCGCTCCTACCCGCGGTAGTACCGCTGCAGCCTTTTTAGTACACCAAAACGTCAATAACTTTTGCATACGGACTCCGAATTCGATGAAACCAAGTTTTTTGGAAACCTAGAGACAAGGGCTAACACAATCTTGATAGAAAAACCAATAAGAAGCAAATTAGAAAAGGCCCATAAGAAAATGGTGAGAACCCTTCCTCGGATAAGACCGGTAAAACACCCAACACCGAAAACATCATAGAAGACACATGTGAACTCCGTTTTCGATGAACTCAAGCTTGTCATCAAGATGACCATAAGCTCTAAGACTCACAAAGAGAACCAAACAAGAACCAAGAAACATGATGCAAGGATGCAATGGTTTGAGCTCTCTACTAACGATACGATCAAGCTACCAACTTGAGAGCCCCCCTTGATAGTACGGCAAACGATCCTATAACCCGGTCTCCCAACTACCACCACGAGACCGGTAAAATAGAAAACCTATCAAGGGCAAACCTTTGCTTTGCACAAAGTCCACTTGAGCTAGATGTAGACGATCTTGACTTCCTCAAGTTGGACCACCTTTCTTGATTGCGTTGTCTCGGTGAAGACTAGTAGATTGCTCCCCCATACTCCTCTATGGGAGAGCCACTCTTCGGCATATCTTCACAAGTCCATTGTCACGACAATGGACGGCAAGCTTCAAGCACTTGATTTCTTCGTGATGCTCCACTTGAACTTGCACACCACAACCTAACCCCACAAAGAACTCTTCACGAAGACCATGGGTTAGTACACAAAGCGTGATTGACAATGCTTACCATACCATAGGATTGCTTGATCCCTCTCGGTACATCTTCTACGCTTTGTGTGTTGATCAACTTGATTCACTCCTTCACTTAGTCTTGATCGACCTTGAATCTTTCCAACTCTTCATTTGGATGATGTCTTGAAGGTAAACATGAATGATAACACACTCTTCTTCTTCAAGACATGCTGGCAATAAGCTCAACACTCACAAGACCAATCTTTGGATAATTCCTTAATAGCACCTTGGTCATCACAAACTCTCCTTGAAACCAACAAATGAACTCCAAGAAAAGCCTATGGACAAACCCTTCAAATGTAACTCAAGGAAACCATTAGTCCATAGAGATTGTCATCAATCACCAAAACCAAACATGGGGGCACCGCATGTTCTTTCAGGATGGTTGGGCGCTGCATGGATGAGATATATCATGATTCTAACTTGGGGCACGGCACACGGAAAAGTAATGATCATCTAGGCAAATATCAAACCTTAGGCATGTATCCCATAGGTAGTTGTACGTGCTTGCAATAAGAACTTGCACGGCATCTTTTGTCCTACCATCCCGCTACGAACGGGGCCAAAAGGAACTTATGGAGATTAAGGTGCTCCTGTCAAAGAGCACCGGAACAAAGCAATGAATTCAATGGATACATGTAATCCTCAAACTACGGACCATCCCCTTTGGTGTCCCAAGCTGTCACTTTTGGGATCGCCGGTTCCGAACCGTAATAGGTGCAAACAACTCATAGATAGGATCAAGAACACAAATATATTCATGCAAACACATATGGTTCAGATCTGAAATCATGGCACTCGGGCCCTAAGTGACAAGCATTAAGCATAACAAGTTGAAGCAAAGATGATAAACACCATAGTAGATGATAGGCAACATGCCCCCAACGATCTGACAAACTATTACATGATCTAACTCATCAAATCCCTACCATCCCCTTCGCCTACAGCAGGGGATTACTCACACATGGAAGGAGAAGTCATGGAGGGATGATGGAGTGGTGATGGTGATGACGATGGCGACGATCTCCCCTCTCCGGAGGCCAAATCAGCCTCCAGATTAGCCCTCCCGAAGAAGAACAGAGGGTGGCGGCGGCTCCGTGACAAAAACTGCGAAAAGAACTTCTGATCTGGGGTTTCTCCGTCACGAGCTAAAATACGAGTCGAAGTAGGTCACCAGGGGAGGTGGGGCCCACCCAGGCGACCCCCCGGCGCGGCCAGGGGCTGGGCCGCGCCACCAGGGCGCCTGGGCCCCCCTGGCCCCCCTCTGGCCCCTCTTCTGGCTCCGGGTTCCTTCGGGTGCGTGGATTTTCTGTGATTTTTCGTGGATTTTTCTGAGATACCTAAAAATCCGTTTTCCTGCACACAATAAAACCATACAGGCAGCTCTGCTGAAAACAACGTCAGTCCGGGTTAGTTTAGTTCAAATCGTGCAAGAATGAGGTCAAAACAATATCAAAAGTGTTTGGAAAAGTAGATACGTTTGAGACGTATCAGGGACCCTAGCACCGGCCCACCTGGGAAGGCCAGTAGAGATCCTGAGATGCGATCCTCTTGAGTACGGGGACATTGACGCAGACGCGCAACCTGTTGCCAGAGCCTGGGGTGACAGCTGCACTCCGAGGCACCGGGCGGCGCTCGCCTCGCATTGCCCTTGGCACCTGTAGATCTTCGATGGTCTGGCTGATGAACTCCTGAGCGCTTGGTGTCTCACACCTTGAGGCCTCCGGAGGGAAGTGTGCGGCGAAGCACTCCTCCACATGGTGCCCGAGCGCCTCCCTTGTGACATTGGCTAAGTCAGAGGCCCTCCAGAGCAGAGCCCCCAAGCCTAGCCCGAGGGGGGCGCCGGGCGCGCCTTCCTATGCGAGGGAGGGAGGCGGCCCCTCCCTAGGTGTAGGTCCCGAGGTGCTGCTGCCAGGTGCTGCAACCCCATGAGCCTCCAGGGCGAGCAACTGCTTCTTCTTCTTGGAAACGACCTCTGGAGGGTAGATGATGCTATCGTTGTCTGGGTCCTCGACTGTTGCCGCCTGGTAAGCGCGCTCGAGTGAGCACACTTCATCCTTCTCTTCATAGGCGATGGTGATGACACCGCCGCTTCCTGGCATCTTGAGGATGTTGTAGCCGTGGTGGGTCACTGCCATGAACTTGGCCAGGGCTGGGTACCCGAGGATGGTGTTGTAAGGGAGATGGATGTGGGCGACATCGAAGTCGATGAGCTCAGTGTGGTAGTTGTTGCGCTTGCCGGAGGTGACAGGTAGGCGGACCTGCCCTACGGGGGTGGTGGAGCCGTCAGTCCCTCCGGAGAAGGGCTTGGTAGGCAGCAACTGATCGTAGGGTACTTGAAGGCTGTCGAATGTCTCGATGGACAGGACATTGAGCCCTGCGCCACCATCGATGAGGGTCTTTGTAACTTGGACGTTGCTGATGACGGGCGAACAAAGCATCGGGAGGGCGCCTGCCGTAGCCGCGCACTTGAGCTGATCTGCTGAACTGAATGTGATGGGGCACCTGGACCACCTGAGTGGGCGAGTAGCCCCGAGCTTGGGGAGAGCCGCGTTTACTTCCCTGGCGAACTGCTTGAAGAGGCGCTGAGAGGCTGGGGCCTATGCGCCGCCCAAGATGCAGGCGATGGCACGTGGCTCCTGGAAGCCCCCAACCCCCTCGTCCTGGTCGCCGTTTATCCTTGGTGGCGGCAGAGGTGGAAGGCCACCCTTGCCCTGAGGGTGGTCCTCACGATGTTGGTCCCACCAGACGCCCTCACGGGGCTGGTCGCGCCAACTGTCCTCCCGAGGTTGATCACGCCACTCCTGGCGGGGGCCACAGTCGTCCCAGCATCCCCCGGTCCGACTTCCCCCACGGTCGTAGCCACGGTTGCTGCGCTCAGGGCGTTGGATGACGCGTCCTTCACGGAGGGCCCTGAGCTCTTGACAGTCATGGGTGTTGTGGCTGTGTACGTTGTGGAAGGTGCAAAACGCTCGACTGTTCTTGGATGATTCTGGGTAGTCACTGTTGCGCTTCATCTCTGGTTCAGCCGCAAGAACTGTCGCTCCTTTGCGCTTTACGTCCTTGCTCTTGTCCTTCTTTTCTTCAGGTTCAGCAATGGGGAGCTCAACGAGGGAGAGGCGACCCTCCTCAGCTCTGGCGCACTTGGTCGCGAGGTTGAACAGCTCTAGGGACGTGCATAGATCTTCGTGGATGGCGAGCTCCTCCTTCATCTAGATGTCGCGGACACCATCTGAGAACGCTGAAACGATGGCCTCGTCCGTGACCTTGGGGATCTTGACGCGGACGCTGTTGAAGCGTTGGATGAACTTCTGTAGGGTTTCTCCTGGTTGTTGCTTGATACGTTGCAGGTCACCCACGGCCGGGGGCGGTCTCGGGTGCCCTGGAAGTTGGCGATGAACCGCTCACGCATCTCGCTCACGGTGGATATCGATCCCGCGGGCAGGTTCAGGAGCCACGAGCGCGCTCAATCTTTGAGGGCCATGGGGAACCAGTTCGCCATGATCTTCTCGTTGCCGTCGGATGCTTCGATGCTAAGTTCGTAGAGCTGCATGAACTCCGCGGGATCGGGGGTGTCGTCGTAGCGTGGAGGCAGGTCGGGCTTGAACTTCCCAGGCCAGTTGACGTTGCGCAGCACGGGGGCGAGGGCCTTGCAGCCTGCTGTCGACACCGGAGCTTGTCGAGGAGGTGGAACTTGGTCTTGGTCCTCACGCGCTACCGCGGCGGGGGGCGCGCGGTCTCAACGCGATGGTGGAGGGAACGCTGGTGCTCCTTCGCGTGGCCGCTGGATTTCTTGGTAGTTTCCTTCTTCATGCACTAGCGCCGCACGTGGGCGATCATGTCGCGGGGCCACGTGCCTTGGGTCTTGGACGATGCCTTGACGCGGAGGTAGCAGAGGAGCTTCATGGGCTAGGTCATCTGCACGGGGAGGCGGACGAGGTAGCGAGAGGGACGGCGCTGGAGAGCCCCCAGCGGCGCTGACGAGCTCGGTGATGCGGTCGAGCCATTCTTCGTAGAAGTCATCAACAAAGCGGTAGCGTAGGAGCTCGCGTGCCATGAGCAACGCAGCCTCCGCGTCGGCGGGTCCGCGACGAGCATGGGCTGACGACACTGCTGGGGTTAGTGACGGGGTCGCGGTGCGTCCGTCTCGCCGCACGGAGGGGAGCAGGGATGAGGCCTGCTGTTCGTGTCGCGCCGGGCCGGTGGCGGCGTTGGCGGCAGGCGATGGAGAACGGCGGGGCGGTCCGCCGGCAGGAACTGTCTGAGCGACGCGGGCGGCAAGGGCACCCCGCCATTCAGCACGAGATCTGCGAGCGTCGGCCATGGAACCGGTGGGACGACGAAGCGGATCGACGAAAGGTAAGTTTCGGCACACCCCTACCTGGCGCGCCAAATGTCGGATCTTGGGTTCCGGCAAAACCCTTGTGGTTCGAACTCTAGGGTGCGCACGAAGATCTCTTCTTCCGCCCTAGCTCGTCTACTCGCCGATCCCCAGGCCTAGCTCATCAGATCCGAAGAACAAGGGACAGAAGGTTTATATTGGTTCGGGCCATCATTGTGGTGTAATACCCTAATCCAGTGTGGTGTGGTGGATTGCCTTGTAGGCTGAGGAAGAACTAGTACATGGGGTGAACAGCCTCCTGAGGAGAGGTGTTCTTGTGCTCGAGTGAGCTTGTGGGTGTGTGGCCTCCTATCTGATCAACTGTCGATCCTTTGCAATGGTGGTGTCTAGTCCTATTTATAGTGGCCCGGGTCCTCTTCCCAAATATTGAGAGGGAAGGGATCCCACAACGGCCAAATTTGAAGGGGGGCAGCTAGTACAAGCTATCCTAACAAAAGGTGGTCTTCGCCTGCCAAAGGCTCTGGTGGTGACGCCGCCGTGGGCTCCGTGATGACCTCCACTCTCCCGTCCTGCTGGTCTTGATCTCATTGCACCGATATGGAAACCTTTGCCTGATGCCTCGGGACTCCTCGCTTGCGCCTGCTCCTTTAGCACCAAAGAGGAAACTGGCACCCTGCGCCCGCTGGCGCCCGCCTGGCCTTGGTCGTCACTGCTCACGTCACGAGGACCTCGCGAGGTGCCCCTTACCTTGATATCTCTGATCCTCATGAGCCATCCTAGTGAGGCCATCCCAGGGGATGTCTTGCGTCTTCCGCCCCGCGAGGCTCGGCCCCTCGCGAGGGTCTTGAGTGGTTGCTGAAGAGATTGGGCCGTACCAGGCTGCCTGATGAGCCACTCCCTAAGCCGCAGGCAGGCAAGTCTGGGTACCCCCGTTCCCAGAACGCCGACAGTAGTTGTATTCCTTCGGCGAGGCCAGTGCAACACTTTTGCTTCCTGAGAGTAATTGTAAGTGTAGGCATTGAAATTGTTTCCAGAGACATGAGGATAATGTTATGAAGAAGTACGCATATACTCCCTTTGACTCGGGTTAGGATGATAATCATTCGACCAAAATTCTGAGGAATTTTGCTAATAATATTGATTTACGCCTCGAGACTTATCCTGCATATTTATGTTAGTAGAGACATGTAAATTTTCGAGTATACACTTCCTCACCCATATTTGCTTCTTGGATGAGCCCGACCTGCAGTTAGTTCCAATATAATGAGCGAAATCCTTTCCATTCTGTTGTTTTGAGTCGTCAAACTCATCAATATCAACAAGAATGGGTGAAAGATAACGAGTTAGAATTTCAGGTTCAAGGGTTTTACTCTTTGCACGAATCCACGTCGTTTGAGGATATTGTTCGGGAGTCCAATACGATCCGTCCACGTTGAGTTTCTTTTTGAAACCCAATCCTTCTTTCTGAGGATTTTTATGCAGAGTGAACTTCTTGAGCACATCACACATGGTCTGATGTCCTTTCAGACTCCTTAGCATTCCAGTCTCAAGTAGACCTTTTAACCTGCAATTTTCTTTAGTGACAACAGCAAATTCCTCGGAAGACGGGTTAGATATATTCATCGCTGGTGTATCAATATTTTTGTTGGTGGAATTCGAAGATTCTGTTGTTAAATGAGCATTCCATCTTTCTAAACATTTTAAACATGGAGGATCAAAATTATCAGGAAACTGATGAGATTGCTCGGCGAAGAGAGAAGTTTTTCCTTTTCCCAACACATTATGAGACTCTTTCAGTGACTCGAGTTCTTGATTCCTGTTAAGGAGTTCATCTGATAAATTCTCTTAGTCAGTAGTAAGTGAATCATACTGAGTGGAAAGTTCATCAAAGGTTGAAGAAAAGGCTTCATGCTTTTCAGTCAACTTCTGTTTTTTTTTCATCTCTTCGACTAGTAACCCTTAAATTTTCCTGAGACTTTTCTCAAGTCTTTCAGGCTCATCCTGTTGGGATTTAGCTATTTTGATCAGCTTAGTATAGTCAGCATATTCAGGTAGGCAATCATTGGTAGAGTTTTGATGTTTTGCTGATACCTGATGCTTTGAGCTTTTGGCCATGAAACAGAATGCAATTATTTCGTCATCACTTGAGGAATCATCCTCAGCATCTGATTCGAAAGATTTTATAGATGACTCAACTGCAATGTATGCATTGCTTCTGCCCCTTAGCTTGTTTAGATCATCATCTTCAGAATCAGAATCTGGGTCAGTAGCTTCTTCTTCGGAGTGAAAATTCAGATCAGCACAAGCTCTATTCAGTTTGGATATCTTCTTCATGTTTCATTCAATAACAGCCCTAGCGTTGATGTCAGTGACTGGTCTCATTGAAGAAGATGAGGATGTCTCATTATCCTTCATGAGCTTAGTATGAGGATCCATTCGAGTGAATCCACTGCAATGAAGGTATTTCCATCTGTTGCTAGGTTTTCCTTCCCAGCAAGGACAGTCATCAATTACATGTTGATACATCCATTTTGCATCATGCTTTTATGTTGATATTTATTGCACTATGGGCTGTTATTACACATTATGTCACAATACTTATGCCTTTTCTCTCTTATTTTACAAGGTTTACATGAAGAGGGAGAATGCCGCCAGCTCGAATTCTGGGCTGGAAAAGGAGCAAACATTGGAGACCTATTCCGCACAACGCAAAAAAGCCCTAAACTCCACGAAACTCTGTTTCAGAAAATATAAAAAATATCTGGCGAAAGATGTACGAGAGGGGGGCCACCCACTGTCCACGAGGGTGGGGGGCGCGCCCCCTGCCTCGTGGGCCACCTGGTGACCCCCCCGATGCCCATCTTCTGCTACATGAGGTGTTTTGACCTGGAAAAAATAAGAAGGAGATTTTCGGGACGAAGCGCCGCCATCTCGAGGCGGAACCTTGGCGAAACCAATCTAGGGCTCCGGCGGAGCTATTCTGCCGGGGATACTTCCCTCCGGGAGGGGGAAATCGTCACCGCCGTCATCACCAACAACTCTCCCATCTTGGGGCGGGTTATCTTCATCAACATCTTCACCAACACCATCTCCTCTCAAACCCTAGTTCATCTCTTGTATCTAATCTTTGTATCAAAACCTCAGATTGGTACCTGTAGGTTGCTAGTAGTGTTGATTACTCCTTGTAGTTGATGCTAGTTGGTTTACTTGGTGGAAGATCATATGTTCAGATCCATTATGCATATTAACACCCCTCTCATTATGAACATGAATATGCTTTCTGAGTAGTTACGTTTGTTCCTGAGGACATGGGAGAAGTCCTGCTATAAGTAGTCATGTGAATTTGGTATTCGTTCTATATTTTGATAAGATGTATGTTGTCTTTCCTCTAGTAGTGTTATGTGAACGTCGACTACATGACACTTCACCATTGTTTGGGCCTAGAGGAAGGCATTGGGAAGTAATAAGTAGATGATGGGTTGCTAGAGTGACAGAAGCTTAAACCCTAGATTTTGCGTTTCTTCGTAAGGGGCTGATTTGGATCCATATGTTTCATGCTATGGTTAGGTTTACCTTAATACATCTTTTGTAGTTGTGGATTCTTGCAATAGAGGTTAATCATAAGTGGGATGCTTGTCCAAGTAAGGGCACCACCCAAGCACCGGTCCACCCACATACCAAATTATCAAAGTAACGAACGCGAATCATATGAGCGTGATTAAAACTAGCTTGACGATAATTCCCATGTGTCCTCGGGAGCACTTTCCTTCATATAAGAGTTTGTCCAGGCTTGTCCTTTGCTACAAAAAGCAATTGGGACATCTTGCTGCACCTTATTTACTTTTACTATTATTTACTTGTTACCAATTATCTTATCACAAAACTATATGTCACCGATAATTTCAGTGCTTGCAGAAAATACCTTACTGAAAACTGCTTATCATTTCCTTCTGCTCCTCGTTGGGTTCGACACACTTACTTATCGAAAGGACTACGATAGATCCCCTACACTTGTGGGTCATCACATGTCTGAATAGTTTGCATTTGAAGCACTTCATTTCCTTGAGAGGCAATCTTCCTCTTGATGACTCGGGCACGTGAAACTCGTCATCATTCGTGAGGCTGATATTATGCCTCTTTAGATCACTTAGCCTTCGTGTGAGCATTTCTCTTTCTCTGGTGATGGCGTGTTGATTTTCAATATCTTCTTCTTCACCAGAACTACCATAGTGTGAGAGAATTTCTCCTTCACTTTCCGAAGAAGATTCTTGATCAGCAATTTCAGGTTCCATCTTTTCTTCGTGGATTGATAGGAGAGCCACGATCACAACATAGTGAAGCTTTTCATAGTCTGGTCTTTGTTTGATTTTAACCACTATGGGATCGAAGGATTTATCAAGAGCACTCGAAGGCTTATTAACTACATCTCCATTAGTGATGTCTGTAACTCCTCGTTGATGCAGTCTCTCGACGATGTTTGTCAATCGATCTGTGAGTTCCATTACACTTTCCTTGCGCAAGCTTCTGAAACCAGTGAACATAGCTCGAAGCATTTGAGTCAAAGGATCAGTTTTGAAGATAAACTCTTCATGATAGCCTTTGATAGCATCCCAGATTTGTTTCACCGTGTTGAGCCTTTGAAATCGAGAGAATATATCTTTTGATAGACAGCCGCAGATGATATCTTTTTCTTGAGCATCTAATTGTAGATTTGCTTTATCATCGGCATTGAGACCATTCGGTTGCTGAATAGTATAGCCATCTTCCACAATTTGACACCTATCATAGTTGATAGCTTGAATTCTGATTCTCATTCGTTCCTTCCAGTACATATAATCATATCCATCAAAGACAGGAAATCTTTCAGAGTGCGAGGATCTACCTGCATATGACATACTCAAAACTCCAAGGACATCAGACCTTTAATAAGAAGAGACGGGGAGAACATGCTCTGATACCAATTGTTAGAACCGAGAGTATATCAGCCAGAGTGGGGGTGAATGGGAGATTCGAAATTTCTTGCGAATGTTTCGAACTGATCCCAAACACAGCGGTGGAGAAAAGATACGGTAGAAGACACAAACAGGTAGGCTACTCAGTAACAAAATCTTCAAGATAAGATGCTATAATTGATCGGGCATAGTATACGATGGGCTTGACGACCAAGATAGCAAAACAATATACTAACATGTAAACAAGCATGATTGAGAAGTCGAGCTGAACATAGAGCAATAACTATGATGATGAACAATTGCAGACATATACATCAACTCATGGAGACTAAGCAGCAAAGAGGGAAAAAATTACACGTAGTAGATAATGAAAACTAACACCAGACAGACACAAGTGAATGAAAACTAACTCATGGAGTGCAAATTAAAAAACAACTTAGTATCGAAGATCAATCAAACTAACATCATAGAGCACAAGTAATATCTACTGAATGAAATTCAAAGAGGTGAATAGAACAAGTGGTGCTCGAAGGCGACAAAGAGATTTGGTAGACCAGTTCACCCTTTTGCCAAAGGGCTACATCCGGTTGGAGGGGCTGTGACTTAACACTAGGGATAAACTCTCCTCATCCTATTCTCCATCAACGCGAAGCTGATCAGACTCAGGTTGATTTCACTCAGGATAGATCCTTATCGGCGATCGCCACGTTCGATCAGCGCAAACCACAATACTCTTGGTTGCTGAAGATCTGGTTCAGTGAGGACAACAACTCTTCGACACTCGAAGCGAAAACCTATCCGTCTAGAGAGTACGCAGCTCTCAAGATTAATAGCTAGAATAACTCTCACTCAGAATTACTGTGATTCTAAACCACTATCTAAGTTTGGGCTATTGATTTTTCCCTTAGTGGATTTTAAACTCAATTCTCTCGGAGAGGGGTTGCTCAATTCAATCTTCTTCAGAATTCTTAAGCGGAGCAGCCAACAGTCAAACTTGGAGCGGGGTGGCTATTTATAGCCGCAGCCTTCCGAGAAGGGAAATGGCTATTTTGGAAATGCGGTCCAGCCAATGGCCAAAAGACATGCTTACAACGGTCAGATTTTGAGCTCAATGGTCGGAAATGCTAACTCCTCAGTCAAAGACAAAATCTCTCGCAGCAAAGAAGATCACAATCTCTTGCTCACAAGTATTTGCTCGGAACTCAAAGAGATTTCTCTCACAGCTTTCATAGGTTTTGGCTAAGCATCACTGTTGATCTAAGCTTCGAGAACCTATACCCTCTTCATAGTACGGAGGTCCTATGACTCAAAAGAATAAAAGAAGAACGACGAAAGAAAAATTATGTCTTCACTTTGTCTTTGCCTTCCATTCACTGCAGTCAATTTCTTCGGACTCCTGTACCGAGACAAATGCTTTGCTTCAGTAGAAAACTTTCAAGATATCAATTTCTTCACATTAATCTTCACGACAACATGTTTTCATCAGACATGCCATGATCTTCTCTGGAATGTAGATGAGCTTCGGTGAAATTCCTCGAACTTAGCACCGGAGACAACATTCTCTTTGATCGTTTATGGACTTTTTCTCTCTACATGCACTAGCAACCAAATTAGTCCATACTTGTTTCTGCCAACAAACTCCAAAACACAAGGTAGGAAGATATTGCACCAATAAATAGGGAGAGTGGAAAGAAAGCTAGATGGGAGATAACACCCGTTATACTAAGAAGCTAGAGGTTGAGAAGGAGAGGGCCAAATATTGCAAACATATTCAAGCTGGTGTGGACTTATGGAAAGTTACAAGTGGGCAGCAAACCCATGTTGTTAACTTGGAACTTCACACATGTGGCTGCAGAAAATGAGACCTCAGTGGCATCGCATGTAACCATGCCATATCAGCAATAAATAAGGGCAAAAGAAAACCAGAGGACTATGCCAGCAAATTCTCCAGGAAACAATTCTATGTGGCAGCTTATGAACTAATGATCTATCCAGTTCCTGGTGAGCTTGATTGGACAAGGACCCTTGGTCCAGACATTGAACCACCTGCATTTAAAGTGAAGAGGGGAAGAAAGAAAGATAAGAGGGTCAAGGGGAGATTTGAAGTTCCAAAGCCAAAGGACACATCAAGAATGGGGACTATAACATGTGGCAATTGTGGACTCCAAGGCCATAGGTATACAAGCTGTATGAAATAGTTGAAGCCAGAGATGGCTTTGAGGATGAACAAACATGTGCTAATCCCCTTTCAAGTACTAACATGATTATTATTTTTGTCTGTTAATGTTTTCCTTCTTGTACATTACCTACTTGTACTTGTTGCTAACTCAATTCCATGAGTATGCAAGCCTGATGCAAGGAATTCACATGCTGGAAGAGTTGGTGCTATAACTGTTGGTGGGAGAGGTGCAAGAAGAGTTGCGGGAAGAACTACTGCTCAATATGGAAGAGGTGCTACTGAGAGATGTGTAGGAAGAAGTTTAATGCCATTCTCTGCCCCAAGGCAATCTGCTGCCTCCACATCTACTGCTCCTCCACCTTTTGATGGTACACACACTAGATGGATCACTTCTAGGCATAACCATGTAATGGCATATGTGCAAGTGTTTGCTGGTGCATTTGCTACTTAGTCGACTTGAAGAATTAATTCCATTTCTGGCTTTTGTTCATGTGGTTGGATGTATCTGTTAATGAGTTAATACCAATTCTAGCTTTTGTTCATGTGGTTGGATGGATATGTTTATTAGTTAATGCCATTTGTGGCTTTTTGTCATGTGGCTGGATGGATCTATTTCTTAGTCAATGCCATTTATGTCATTTCTTCATGTGGATGAGCACTGAATATATTTATGAATATGTTGTTAGGGTCTAGGGTGCATGTATACAGGGTTGATGAGCATCTAGGGTTTTGGGTGGCTCAGGGTCGACGAAACCACCTAAAACAAGCATTAAGGATTTTGGGTGGCTCGGGGTCGATGAAACCACCTAAAAATAGCATCTAGGGTTTTGGGTGGATCAGGGTCGACGGAACCACCTAAAACTATCATCTAG